>OU744728.1:42858692-43522538 GCA_916613615.1 Steromphala cineraria
GTACGCAGCTATCTATGAACGAAATCATTCTGAATGACAATGTCTATATTTTAATTAACACGCAGTTAAAGACATATGTTTACAATATATCATGTTCTCGGTCATAAATATTATAATATTAATATGCATGTATTCAACATGATTTGGAGATGCATTTTTTTTATCTAACGACAAAGAAACGTAAATATAATTTACTTCTAAACGTATAATTTTAATGATATTTTACAATTATGAGTATAACTTCAACTCAACAATTTTGTCAATCACAATTTTTGGTTTGTTATGAGATGTTTTAGATACACATACTACTTGAAAATAGCAATTTCTATTTTATAAATTCCGTTATCATAAAGTTTTTAAAAAATACAGAAAGAATTTGGAAAATAATTTAAATATTACTTTAAAGGCGAACTCCATCAACTTTATGAACATATCTCAAGCAAAACATGCACAAAAGAATTGCTAATACAAAAATATCTTTCTCTTGTTTCATAATATACTATAAAATAAAATAATATAATATAATATAATATAATATAATATAATATAATATAATATAATATAATATAATATAATATAATATAATATAATATAATATAATATAATATAATATAATATAACATAATATAATATAATATAATATAATATAATATGAACAGAACAGATGTACAAAGTCATGTATAGTATACGACATATTTTTGGTATTCCACTTAACAATTACAACTTTTAAGGGGGCAGTAGCACGTTTTTAGGGGGAATATAAAGTGATGTCAGGAAAATGGAAGTTAATGGTTCCAATTGAAAGACAATGTATTTAAACTGAATGGAGCGGTATCAATTCAAATATAAAATGTAAAGTTAAGCCTTGCGATTTCTTTTTCTTACCGAAAGTGAATTAAAGGTGTTCACACAAAATGGCCGCCAATGGATTTTAAGTAAATCTTCAAACTTCGTCCTCTGACTATGGATGATTGGCTTGTGTTATGAGATTTTTGATACTGTCAAAATAATACATTTAGCATTAACTTTCAACTATTAGTGAACGTTTTAAAATATAAAATTATCAAAAAACGTGCTACTGCCCCTTTAAGAAGAATATTATGACATAAGATAACACTTATTAGAAACAGAAATTGTATTCATTGTCTGCAAGCTGTCATACAAAATGAATAATTCTGTTTCAGGATCCCTGCATTATCCCCTGTAGTAATGTAACCCATCCTGTGGTGTGTTCAACATAAACTCACGGGCAAAAGAAACGCTACCAAGTTTTTAAATCTAGATTGTAGAATAAATACATCAGTCAGATTAAAAAAATGAAATGTTTATTCAACAAGAACATGTGACGATATAATATTCATAAACAATATAACAAATCAGCTTCCGGTATCAACGGCACAGTCTCTGATATTGGCCTAGGGGTTAAAAATTCCAAGTTCACTGTCATGACTGATCCGGATACAGGGAAATTGAGGTTCAATATGTCGATAACAGTTAACTTTAATAACGTGTATGGCCTCCCCTTGCCACAATACACGCATTAACCCTCCGTCGCATTGACAAAATCAAACGTCTGACGTCATTACGTGGAATGCGCGGCCATTCGTCTTGGAGAGCTTGAGCAAGTTGCTGGCGGTTTGCTGGAGGTGGACGTCGTTGACGAATACGACGGGATGGAGAATGTCATCGACGTAACGCTGAGCCGTTAGATTTCCGTTCACGATAACCAACGGCGTCTTCTCCTCACCAAGTATGCCACCCCAAACCATGACACTTCCTCCTCCGTAGGGCACCACTTTCTGAATGCAGCATGCAGCGGTTCTCTCTCCCCGACGGCGGTAAACACGTACTCTTCCATCTGATTTGAAGAGACAAATGCGACTTTCGTCAGAGAAAAGCACCTTCTGCCACTGACGTCGTTGCCAACGTTAAACCGTCCTCGCCCATCTCAGTCTTCGTTGGCGATGTTCGGCTGTCAACAGCTGTCCCCGGAACGGTCTGTATGCCCTGATGCCATGAGACCTTAGACGTCTGGCCACTGTGCGTCTGCTTACCCGGTGACCCAGGGCATTCGACGCCGATGACGTCACTGTCAGGAAGCGGTTTCTGAGGTGTAACGTGCGCAGATATCGGTCGTCCTGGGGGGTTGTGACTCTCGGTCGGCCTGATCTTGGTCTGTCTGAGGTCTGTCCCGAATGCCGATAACGTTGCATAAGTCGTGTGACTGTTGTACGGTGACAGCCAAGCGCTGTTGCAACATGGATGTGGGTGGCTCCCATTTCAATCATCCCGATTGCTCGCTCGCGTTGTTGTAATGTCAATCTTGTCATTCTTCGAGTGTTTTTTTTACATAGTGGGTGTCTGACAACCAATTCGCATTGGTTTAATACACGTCGGGCATGGGGCTATTTTGCTTTGCATGAAAAACGTGAAACCATAAATTGACAAAAGTTTGGAAAAGCATGCGTTTCATGCCACAGTTCAATATGAAACAATCATTGTTGTATTTGGGCGATGTGTTTACATGCGATTGAGTTTGAATCAGAGTTTGATTTTTTTCGAAATTTCAAATCTAAAGTGGTAGCGTTTCTTTTGCCCGTGAGTTTAGTTGCAAATGGAAATACACTCCTGATTATGCATGTTATTCGAATTTCTTCCATATTGCTACGACATGTGTTTATACTTCTGAATACTGCTGATCATACAGTATGGTGTATCCCTGTCGCGGTAACATATGGGGAAATATCATAATTTTCAAAAAATGGTAAATCGAAAAAAGCCTTGTAGGATTCCAAATCATGTTTTTTAAACTTATACATGTCAACTTTCTATTCCTCCAAGAATTATTTTAACAAAATACAAACCTGTTTGAAAAAGGGGTGTTTCTTTAAAGTATGTTTTTCTTGTATCACACAAAGCAAAAACAGATGATTTTGATAACAGATAATTTTATAGTCTCCTGCATATTCTTTGGAAAACGTTATGTCTCTTTTAATTTAAATAATGGTAATTTTGTAATGACATTTGAAAATGAGATTTACTTTTAAAGTCTCATACACACTCTTTGGAAAACGTTGTGTCTCTTTTAATTTCAATAAAGGTAATTTTGTAATGACATTTAAAAATGAGATTTACAATTCTTACATTTAAGAATAGTGTGTATTAAACATTCCCTAAGTTGATTTTACAAAAACTGATTTACATAGAAAGATTTGAGACAGTTTGTGTTGTTAATAAAAATCGAATTTCTTTAAATAATGGTGTTTCTGACTTTTCTGAATTTATAAGCAAATTCTAAAATCCATTTAAAGATTTCTCTTCTCATGGCAGATTTTTCGTTCAAGATCTTAAACATTCAAGTAATACAAACTGGGGTTAAATCAGAAAAGGACAATAAACTAGATTTGTTTTATTATGTCCAAGATTGGATAGAGTAAAATGTTCATTTCAAATTTTTAATCCTTCAAGCACGCAGTTTAAAATATATGTAGATAATTGCTAATGCATTAAAATTAAACAGATTGAATATGGAATGGGAAATTTAAATGAGGAGTTTAAAATTGAAAAATACACATAAAAGGTTGTTAAGTGCACATTTCCATAACAAGGATCGAAACTTGCCTAGCACAAAATGCATAGGAAAAAAACAGTCTTCATTTCTCAGGGGAAGATATTTTAATTGAAATTTGAGGCGCAAAAAATATGAAAATCAGGTCAGTTGAAAAATGAAATTCCAATGCACACTTGGTCACGCATTCCGTTGCATTAATACACAGATTGATAATTAAATTTCATCTCAAGACGCCGACCGAGTCAAACGTTATGAATTCAAGAAAATGACTAATGCAGAAGCTGAGCCTTGACCGGTTGATTATTACCAGTGCTTGGACATTATGCTGGGGGCACGTTCATTAGAAAAGTGCTAAAAAGGATCCCCCATGAGATGGAATCAGTCTTGATTTGAATACGCTCTTGGAGTTTGTAGTTGTTTGTGGCAGTTCTACGCCAAAATCGATCGCAACCGGCCCGGGACGAAACAGATACCAGTACGCTCCCAAGCCCATCGGAATCAATCCCTAATCAGATTCAAGGGGCAAGTCAGCATAGATTACCATGCAGCCAGCTAGGCGATTCTCCATCATCAATAATATGACAGCCCTATCCCATTTAAAGATGAGCCAAACTTCAGGGCTGCAACGATTCTGGCAGAAAGTTTGTGAAGACCCTTTGGCGCGCCGTCCTCCAGCCTTCAAGAAGGGACGCTCTAGGCAAGTACTAACTCTTACATCTGACTTATATAACGTGTTAATATTGATGCCTCTTTGACCTACATTACATATTCATTGTATATTGATCTTTAATTCGTCTTTTTATATAAGTGGTCGATGACTGGTTTTATATTTCATAAGTAGTTGGTGGCCATGTCAGTTTCCCGTTTCGCTTTTTTCTCAAATGTTAAGGTTTGTGCACGCCTAGGGAGTCTATGGTATTTACATTGATGATATTCAGTCTTGATATTGTCATTCATATACGCTGTCATAAGTTGATGATATTTACAAACAAAGGACACGGAATGCAAATATGATAAAATAAGGGTAATGGTTATGGTAATTAATTCATAATATCTCTCCCGAGAAACTGTCTCTGGCTCTTATAGTTATCCATCTATACTTTAAGCAGAGGCAACGTCAAGTGAATAATCAATTCTTTACTTCTTATGTCATAAGGAGAAACATTTCCGAAGAAAATCTTGTCGTACAATACAAAGTTGAATTTCTAAACATATGTGTTATCAAAAGAAAAATATGAATAAATATTGCTTGATGTGACATATCTGAATTAAAATTTAAGTAAGGTTTAAATCTTGAATGCAGGTGTCTTTCAAAGATATAGAAAATAACTGATTCATTCATGTTTTTCAATAAGGCCCGTTCTTGATTATTTACATTGCTTGCTCAAAAACTTTGGTTTAGAAAGAAAACAAGTTTCGGGTAAGAGTTTCCAATAACATGCTTTTAATTCAAGGTCATACAATATTGCACTCGATCCCTTGTATAAATATCTATTTCAAACATATTCATCATTTTAATTTTATTTTGGTTTTCTCTGGAAGATATCACAAAAGTTAAAATATTTTTCTCAAACACTGACATCCTTTCGAATCACTTTCTATTCAACGGGAGAAATTACTCTTTTTCTTTCCTTTATCTTGAAGGACAGTTCAAGGTTATACTTTATATCAATCATAGAACTGGTTATTCATATATTTGCTCTTGCGAATACTTATAAAATATTCGCATAAGTTATTAATATTCGAAAAATAAAGCACCTATGCTTCCTTTTGCAATAGATAAAACAATTTGACGATTTTATTTCCAATACCATTAACTATACAATGTATATCGTTTGAAGACATAATGGAGGAATAAGGGTCAGTATCTATATATTTTAATGATAAATTGCGCTCTGACATACGATGTTATCTAATAATAAATAGCAAAATAAAAATGAATTAAAATTAAAAAAATGGTACCTCCTAAACAGAAGATGAAATACGTGTTTAATGAACAACTTAAAAAATGATAGATAAACCATTGAGATCACAAAAATAACACATATCAACATAACCCTAGCATATGTTATAAGATCGAATTTTGAAACTTCGTTATCAAATGTTTTGTATATTCTTGTTTTAAGTGAAAAAATAAGAGGGATAACTAACAGATGTTTTTTCAAAGCCCCGAAAAAGGCAACCTTGTTCAAATTTTCTTATTTTCAGCACGTCTTAAAATATATTTTCTTAAGTCGAGTTATACGAGATTACACTTCATTCCCTATTATAATCCCTTGTTAAAAATATGTTTGTCTGTCTATGATATGAGATACTAATCCTAATATGTTTAATCAAATATATTCATCATCTAATCATCTATGAGTATAAAAACTGAAAATCATACTGAGCAATGTATATTTTAATGGATATATAAGCAAAATTTCAACTGTCTTGAGTGTTTGCATTCAGATATTTTTTCTGAAAAGAAATCATTTTAAAATTCCTATGATTTTAAATGATAAGAGAACTTCAGAATCGAGTATTTTGAAAATATTTACCATTCTCTTGACGACAAAGTTTCCTTTGTAATATTCAGTAATATTTTTTGTTTCCTCTATATGACTTTAGAAGAAATACCATTTTTACATTATCTTTGACATTTGAATACATATCTAAGCGCTAAACAAGATATGGATTTTTCAACGAAACGTTCAATTCACGTTTCTATTACTTTTATGTTATTGAAGGAATAAAATATGAAAATAGCAATTATTCTACCGTTTGTCTCCTCTATACAATTTTGTATTCATGGTATATGATGATAAGAACTTGAATATAGATACTGTCTACCAATCTCCTATAATTAATGCCAAGGAAATCATGAAATATTTATCAAATGAATATTCGAATTAACTTTATTCAACTCAGAGAAAAGAATAATTGCATATGATAATGCGTGTAGGATAATATCAATAACCATTGCAATGATCTGATGCCTTACAGTTGCCGGTCATTTTGACTTTTAAATTATCATCTTCACACTCACAAATCTGCATCTGTCAATTTCTTCATAAACTTTCCCCACGTACGTTTGAGCCATTTTGTTTGGTAAGCGAAGACGCAACGTTTTATCCTCCGTAGATTAGACCGCGGATTAACAATCTTTGAAATTTGTGGAAATTCTCTTCAGTATTACATGAAGCGTATTGGGTTTTCTCAATATCATTGCTCATTGTGTTGTAATGGTTTAAAACATGAATACATATTAACAAAAAATAAATTATAACAGTTTATTATTAAAAAGCATTTGTAAATCGCCCCATGCACTGTCAATTTTGTAGCAGTCTATCATCAAATATAAACATTTCAAATTTCTTTTTTCATAAATGACAAAAATGATTTTGCCGTTTACTGCTTGATCTTGTATTGCTATTTTTCAGATACATTTTCGCCCAATGTATTGAAAAATAAAAATATGTCGAATTTTTAAAAAATCGGAAGCTCTATAAAAATTCATGACAGTAACTCTGAATACAGAATAGGTCATCCTTTTAGAAACCGTTCCCATTACGTTGTATGCAACCAACTGGATTGAGTGTTAAATTATTGAAAATAGTTTCAAACAACATATGTAAATGCAATAAATTCAACCGCACCGAAGCGCCTTTATTTATGTTAATAAGGGATGTTGAAGACATTCAATAATGACAATTGCAAGTCACAGTATTCATCTAGAGACTAAGCAGGCATGATATGTGTAGGAACGCGCTTTGAACAACCGTTGCTGTTCGGGATGGTTCAAATCTCAAGGCAAACCTACGGCTTCGTGTTTTCGCTAATTATTACGTCCCCCGACAATTCCTACTAGCCGGAGTCGATTCACTAGTCTCAGATGAATCGTTAAAAGATAAATTTCAGAAACAATAGACGAACAGACGAGCAGAAAGGTCCCAAGTCGCTTATCCCTCTCTTTACTGTCAGAATGCATTGGGTAAAGCATTATTTAATGGCCAAACGAGATGGATAAACGGCAACAAAGGTGTCCAATGTTTGTTTAAAAAATCCGAAAGTTAACCAAAATCGAATTTGAAGGTTTGAAAAAAGATATCCTAATTTTTATCATTTAGATTATATGGTCATTTATGAGTTTATTTGCTGATATTAAAATAAATGTAGTTTTAATTCACTTTGGCTAACTATTGTCTAAGCAACCCAGGCTTATTATGCAATTTGATATACAGTAATATTTCCCCCAAGGACTATTTGTCCATTATGGTTCCACAACATGGAATGGTAAGGCGCGTCGCATGTATTTGCATGATTGGTTGTCTGGAAACGCATGTAGAGATTATGTTCAACGTTAGTATAAGTTAACTGGCAACCAGGCAGTTAGTATTCGATTCAGATTCTGAACATAAGCGTGTGTCGAAACTTAGCGGTCTTTTCAAACTTACTTTATTTATATATTAGGATAATTGCAAAAATTATCATTTACATCATTATACATTTGATTTTAAGATTTATAATGAAGGAAACAGACAAAATTGTTGACATTTATCTATTGAATGCTATACAAGTTCCTCAAGTTTTTATAGCAAAACAAAATTAATAAAAATTGAGTTTCTATAAGTTGTGAATCTTTTGAGAACTATATTTATACATAAACGTTTTTAAAAATGTATCCCTATTACTTCTCCAATTAGTATGTAATTAACTTATTATGATGTGAATTATTTTACTAAATAGATTAAACTTACACAGGGAAAAAATGATTTGAGCAATATTATACGATCCGTAATGTAATGCTATAAATATATTATTATTTGTAATTCTTTGTGAAACCATACAATTGTTACCTTCTGGTATTGCGTCATGTTTTGTTTTAAAAAAGATAGTCAGATTTTTTACGCACGTTTCTAAAAATCGGACTGTTTATTTCAGTTAAAGCCTAAGTGCGCAAACAATTTCCCAGTTAGAACTTTCTTATCAAATCTTGAAGCACGATAATTCTTAAACAATACATGTTATATTTTTGTTCAAACTTACATTAAGGCATTTGTTCATAAATAAATTGATTTACTTGAAAGAACGTTTTGGATAAATCACATGAATACATTATATGTTTTGTTAAACTCCATATAAATACATCTTATTTCAAGTCGTTCTGATGTTATCATTGGTCGTTGTATTCTCTTCAGCGATAAAGTAATAGGACAGAGTGTCGTTGGAATATAAATTCCTGATAATATCTTGAAACTTTCATTGCATTCAAGCAGTGCAGTCTTAGTGCAAAATAAAATCATTCATAAATTCAAATAAATTCAAATATAATCATTCTTTTGAACAATGTGAACTTTCCAGGTTTGACGTTAAAAAAACATTGTAATACTTTTTCAAGTGCATTCTTAATTCATAAATTATAATTGTATTCGAGAGAGAATTGAAATGTCACTATTGTGATTTTTGGCTAAATATTCCAGAAACAAATCGGGTGAGCCTGAATGTGCTATCAAAATGCATATTAAATAAGGTGACTGCATACTGATAGCTTTTGAAAATATATTCTATCCTATTAGGCTCTTTGGATTAACATTAAAAACATATTAAACCCAGAACGGCCTTCCAGTTGTTCATGAAAAGTCAAAAGTCGTAAAACAATAAATTGAATATTATTCAAAATAATATGATATCATTTCTTTATTACGGAAATTTAAAGATATATTTTTCATGAACTCAAAAACATTAAATAAAACCTTTTGATGCCGTTTAAAAGTTTAAACAATAATATATAAGATATTATTCAAAATAATGTGATATAATTTCATTCGTATGGAATATTTAGAGATATATTTTTCATGAACTCAAAAAAATTTGTTTAAAAGTCTTAACGATAATATATAACAAATTATCAAATATAATATATCATTTCATTCTTATGAAATATTAAGAGATATATTTTTCATGAACTAAAACCCATTGAATAATACCTTTTGATGCTGTTTACAACTTCTCTTTGTTTGAAGACACCATACATGGTACAGTGGGTGGTACGTCTGACACGTCGACTTCTGACCTGTCTGGGGTTCGAATCTCACCTAGGGTTATCAGCAGGGATGTTGACTTGACCTCTGTCTCAGAACGAGGCGTCTCTGGTTGCTTATTTGTTTTATTTCGAAAACTTGACATAAAAAATCCAACAGTGTATTTTTTAGAACAAAAGGGCGAATATTTGAATTAAATCCCCTTGCAAATATAGATTATATATTTCGATGATATACTCAATTTTAACAAAGCTACAAAAATAGTTTTAATACATTGCGAAAAATGTTAAAAGGTTTATGAAAATCTTTCGACTTTATATTAGAGTCTTATTCAATGATGTTAACATTTCTTTTGGGTCAGGAACAAACGGTTGGTTCTTCGTCGGATTGCTATGATGACGTCACGATTAATTACGTCATTATTCAATCAACGACTTCGCGTGCAAAAAGGAATTTTGCAAGACAAAATCATGATTTCTTATATTCGACACTGTTATATTTCACTTTTGGTCAATTGGTATATATTGTTTTTGTTGTATATTTTTTATGATCATTGAAATAAATCTTACACCATCGTTTTACTTTGCGGAAACACAACATTCAATCCGTTATTGCAATGAGGTTAAATAAGTAATTATCGCTTGCTCAACAATACCGGTTCGGCTGCTGACAGAAAAAATACAATACATCAATACTCACGGGATACATTTTGCATGAAAATTTACATAAATTTGCATAAAATGTTGTAGTGCACTGAATAAGTTGATAGTTCATGAACTTGATTATTTATGTCTTATGCGATTCCTTTCAAAATGGCTTATTTGTTTTAGCCTGGTTTAATCGCGGCTTATATATATATACAAAAAGGTTTATGGTTACCTTACAGTATTAATGTCAGTTTGGCAAGAGAATCTAATTAACATGAGACTTTGGAAATAAAATTTCATTGTATGAGTGCATATCGGTTACACACATCAAAGACAGCAATCATCCGCCATCTTAAAGTTGTACATTGTATTAATAGGAGAAAACAAACCGGTTGTATTTTGCTAGCTTGTTAACACAGTTTAGATATAATTAATCGGTTAATAGACTATAATCATATTTCCAAATAACTCATAGCATTAAAATCAGTTATGTCATTTTTCGATATTAACGTGTTCCATGCTCCTAGCTCCGATGTAAGGCTTCATTTCACCATGTTTTTTCTTTTTTAGATATGCCCTTTGCCAATTCTTGAAAAACTAAAATGTTAACCTCAACAACATATTTGAAACAAAGTGTGAAATAATCATGTAATGATCACATATATCGATAAACAGGAAGTCCTTCTAAATTTCGTTCCCACAAAAATACTCGGATAGGACTGTCCCTTTAAATAAGGTAAAGTGCCTTGTATAAGACATAACTAAATGACTGGTCGTTTTTCAACACACCCTTTCTGAACCCTTAACATTAACATTTGAGTATGTAATTGGTGTCGCCGCCCGCAGACAAGACATAATAAATACAGATTCGAACCCGACCCTGGGACGATGGGTGCGTCAGCGCTCTCCAGACAAGACATAAATGCAGAGGCTGCAACTCGCTCTCTGTCTGTGTATAGATAGAGGTGATGTATTGTCTACGTTAACTGGCTAAAGGTGAACCTTCAACAAGCGTTACATGATCTATCTAAACATACAGGCCACAGGTTAACTATCTGATGCTCTCAAACTCGCCAGATGGCTAAATAAAAGATGGCCGCCATGACACATCCGGGCGTTTTGGAGCAGAGAGCGCCATCTGTGTAACAATAGACAACAGGCAAGGGCTCGCGTTATGACGGATTCAAATCTGTTTGAAATGTTAATATCGTGACTCATCGTTGTTTCATTCAGAATGAGGTCGTTATGATTCGATTTAAACATTTATTTCCATGTTTATTATTTGCTGTTGCAGCAGAAATATAAGAGATGTTATGAGTTGGCAAAGACATATTTATATTGTATATTTATGTCTATGTCTTTGAGCTTGGTTAATGTATTTTCTTATTATGATCCTATATTGGTACTGAAAGAGAAAAGAAGCGATTTCGAGAATAGTATGGGTTTGAGTCTGCATAAGAATTATGTTTTAAAAGAGTATACCCAAAAGTAAAATAAAAGGGAAAGAGATGAATTAAAATTACGTTTGATAAACGTCTCGCTCTGGCGGACAAATTTTTGGTCGAAGCTGGTTTTCGGTTTTCAATTTCATTTTGCATTGAACGGGTCATAAGAATCTAACATAGGTTGTCTAATTTTGGTAAACAAAAAGTGTTTTTTTTTATATAAATTGGTTAAAGGGACAGCTATGCTGAAGTGTTCTGATGCAGGTGTAATTATGGTCAAGAATCACTAAAATTATGTTCATCTTACTGTTCCATTTACAGGTTTATCTTGAATGATAACTCGTAAATGTACCGAAAATGATGTTAACAAATGTTATGTAAATATATACAGGTAAATATATAATCAGGATTCAAATGTGTGAAGTGTATGGTCGCCGAAAATGGAATGACAGCAACCAACAAGTGATATGTGCAATAACACATCAATTGAGATTCATTTTCAGAATCTGAATCTTCAGCAGCATTACAACATTCCACGTTACTGAAAGATGACTCTAATGTTTGTTATTTCTTTTTCAGATGATGCATGAACAAGAGTCGCGGAAGATTCGTAGGTATGTAATATTGAAAAACATAAAGGCATAGTCGTCAACAGCCCCCTCCTAATTACCTTTCATCTATAAATACTCTGAAAATATATCTACACGCTTTATATTTTCAAACCCGCATCAAAGCATTGACACCTCACATGGCAAATTTGATTATCCTGTATTAAATAGTCTCTGAGACAAGTTGTTCCCTTAAAGGTCCCCTCGAACGGGGCCCACGAATACGGAACAAGGACAATAATGCCCTGAAGACTTTTTTTTTGCTATCTAATCCGAGCAAAGTCGGCGAAGAAATAGATATTCCGAATAAAACGTTACAATAGAAAATTTTATGTTCGTCAGTGTCCGTTTTGAACGTCGCCAGACCTGTTTTGAAGATGCCAACTGTTGAAGACTGAAGTGGATGCCTTCTTTCCATAGAAACCCAGCTTTCTTACTGATGCATTCAGAACAAGATACGTGACACCCATAACCCAATCCTTCAAATGACCGTTTGATTCACTTCTTAGATCAACCCTTTCAGAGGATAACCGCTAATAAACGTGCGCCAGTTGTCACGGTCTTTCTATAACGTATACGAGTGTTGGTCATCGTTTCTCGGAACGTTGAGTTTCACCTCCTGACAATCTTTGATGGAAAGTTAAAGCTCGTGTCGAAAACCAATACTCATAGGACATCCGTGATTTTAAAATATTTTACTCCAATCTGAGACCAGCTTGCTTCAGAATGGAAGAATAAAGGTCCCCAACTTGTGACAGAGATGTACAGATGGTCTTCGTTTCTTTAAGAACGTAAATATGGTCATTGTCATGGAAAAGTCTTCAGGTGATGCTGATATCAGGAGGGGTTTCGAATCGGCTTATGACAGAAACTTGGACCTTAAACCTTACCCCAAATTAGCATAGATAAAATCAAGAGGCGTACCAGGCTGGCAAATTCCTCAGACATTACGCCATTTTGTCCATGTCTAAGTGTCTTCACGAGGAACATCCAGTTATTGCTTTGGTTCATATTTTAACTGCAAGAACACGTTTATGGGGTAGTTGAAGAAGGTCTGATGAAACAAAGACACCAATCGTCTTATGATTTTCTAGATATTCCATTTTCAAACATGAAATACTTTGGAACCTAAAAGAGAGTTTGGACATGCACACTTGAATTAGTCTGTGTGCTGATGTACATTTTCTTTCAAGTTAGTTCATTTCATTTAAACGTGTTTGAAGTGACCATTTATAGGCAATAACACTTTAAATGACAACATTCATTTCACGTTAATCAAAATATGACAGTTCAAATCGAATTTGTAAACTGATGAAATTTGTATTTCTTAATCAAATGTGTAAATTGATGAAAGGTGTATTTCTAAATTATTGCATTAAAACATTCCCTGGTCTAATATGAATGCTATCAGTAATTTCTCTTTATGAACTAACCTTCGTAATTCCCTCTTCGACTAGATTCCCAAAACAAGTTACAAGCAAAATGCACTTTAAATGAATTGCCATTTCATAATTCCCCCGCTGCCATATAGTTTCTCTATCAGAATCATCCCGGGACTTCAATATCGAAAAAGTTCCAAAACTTTCCGTTAAACGATCAACAATTTTACGATCAAAGTTGCCCACTCAATTTTACGAGGCAGGCAGTTTGAGAGATTCATCACGAAGCCACTCTAGCAAGTATTTAAATCTTCCATCTGCAAAATCATCATCTCCAAATACGCAAAAAGCAAGAAGAGAGGTCGATCAATGTTAGTTTAGTGTATTCATTCCAAGTCCACAGACCGAAAAGACATCGGCAAGTCCATACATCAAGTACCCTTATGACACATCTTATTCGTATATTTGATAACTTGGGGGGAGTGAGGGGGGACCTGACAATGGACGCTGATGAAGATGGAAACATCGCTGGATTAATCTTCTGATGGATGAGGTCTGAGCAAAGTTCAACACGAAATCACTTTCTCTGCAAATTGCTGCCTGGCACCTCTTTTGGCGGTCACTGTAAGAGTTAGCTCCCTTTGTGGAACTCTTCTAATGCGTCCCAGTCGATAGCATTTTCCTCTCTCGCTGTCGGGAGAGCTCCAATAAATGTTATTTGTCCTTAAATGGGATGTAACAAATCTCGTTTGAGTAAACACAGAAATCGATGACGGCAATTTGCTCCTTGAAGGAGAAACGACTAAACTGGTGTAGCGGTGATGGGACGCTAGATGAGATTGCGCTGTTAAAGGGCGGGAAAAGGTGGCGCTCATTTTGGTAATTCGCTGTGCTTCCTAGTTTCTTGAATTGCGAGGAATTCGTTTACTACGAGAAGAGCTGAAGTAATAAAAAGTTTCTAAAGTGGATTTGATAAGATTGAAAGAAATGAAGATAAAAAGAAACTTTTAAGTAACACATAAGCAAAAATGGTTGTCATTCATCAAAATAAATTTAGGGGAGAGATTTTTTTATTAATCTTATCTTATCTTATCTTATTTATCACACATATTTGATGCATTATTTAAAAAAAGGTTCTGATCAATATATTATTACATTTTTTTCATAGATATTTAGAAACAAAGGTTGTTAAGATTTGACATTTTTATTTCAGTTTTGAAATGATTTGTTGCTTTTCGTATATGAAAATGTAACTTTGATAGATTGCTTTTAGATTGTGAACCTTTGATAATTGTCAACATTTTAATAAAATTGACATGTAATTCTGTCAAAATAGTTCTTCTTATGTCAGTGTTTCTTATCAATAAGCAAGATTGCTTATAGATCCACTTCATAATTTATTTATCAGATTAAACTTCAAACCTCCAATTTACTTCTTCTAAAATATCGAATATACTTAAAAAAACAAACTTCATAATTCATGTTTCTTTAACAACCTCATCTATAAAATAAAAAAAATCAAACCAAAAATTAAATTTCTATGACCATGAAACTTTGAATATTCTTCAAAGAACAAAATTAATAATAAAGTTTCAAAATGTTTTCCTTTTCAACCAATTGATCACCCGTCAAGAAACATAGAGTCCTACTTGCCCTGCCAGGGTCGTTTAATGCATAAAGTAGATTCTATTATTATTTCCATTCGTTTCAGCCCCGATCAGAAGATTCCTGGCGCCATTGGTGCCAAGTTCTAAGAATTCTCAGACTTTCTAAGATTTCCCCGGTACTAAATTATGGCAATCGATATTTATTTACCATAACAAGAAAAGTTTCCATCGCACTGGAGGCAATGTCTTTTGTCTGAATCTCTGACAGGCTGATTCCGACAGATCAATGTATCAAGTACCATGTATCATGTACCATCCAGACGGGAGAATTTCTTCGTTGATTGGTATCTTTGGTTTATGTACTTGATGCGAAGTGAATGATATCTTGAAAATTTTATTCAATATCTACAAAGTGATCGTTGAATATTTTGATTTGTCCGACGTTAATAAAAACTATTAACATATCTAAATGATTGGATATATATGTTTCGCTTTCTAAATTATTTGTATATTAAAATAATAATTATTTTGCGAAATATATGTTTCCAAAATATTAAAACATTACATTATTCAACCCGATTACCCCTAGTTAAAGCGTTAAATTGAGATTATAAGTATTCCTTATATTTCCGAAAATTATCCACATTTTGATATGAGATGAGAATGTATGAAGGCTGTCCAGCGAAAGTTTTATCGAGAAAACAACATAGAAATAAACATGAAATAACGAACAATTCAGTTGTCGAAATTGGAACTAATCTATGTTAAATCAATCCTTACCAGTTATTTATTTACATATGTTTGTAAAATGATATTCTAAACTTAGTCTTCTTGATTTATTTTATTCCTGAGAATGTTTGCACTTTTTTAAAGGGGCAGTAGCACGTTTTTAGGGGTAATATAAGGTGATGTCAGGAAAATGAAAATTAATGGTTCCAATTGAAAGACAATGCATTTAAACTTAATGAAGTAGTAATAATTCAATTATATTATGTAAAATTTAGCCATGCGATTCCTTTTTCTTACACAAAATGAATTAAGGTGTTCACAAAAAATGGCCGCCAATGGATTTTAGGTGAATCTTAATACTTTGCTCTCTGACTATGGAAGATTGGCTTGTGTAATGAGATTTTTGATGCTACCAAAATAATACATTTAGTTTTAACATACAATTATCATTGAAAATTTTAAAATATAAAAGTATCAAAAAACGTGCTACTGCCCCTTTAGAGAGCGACATTGATACTAATGTTAATCAGCAAAAAGTAATGTGTTTGACTCTTACTGGTCAAATTCTGGGCTTTCCGTACACTTACACAAGCATTGAATGCAATATTTCATTATTTCATTTATCTTGACTTCCTGATTGAATAAAATCCAAAAACAAATATGTCGTTGCAATATATCAAATACCACTTTTCATATGTTAAATAATTTTATGGTAAAGTTTATAATTTTATAGAAATTAATTGTTCATTGACTTCAAGTTCGTCAACTTTTTTATCAATCAATTATATCAAGATTCTGATGTTGTTCCCAAACAGGAAATAGATCTAATAATAAGCTTTATTCTTGCAAATAGTTTCGTAATCTAAGGACAATGCTTCAACGCTAGACCAAATATCTTATCTTTCAAATTCCTATGAAATAAATGGACAGCTCAAATATACAGATCTTTGTATAGCGCCTCTGAATAATACCATACTTTCAAAGAAGAACCAGTCGATGTCTGAAGCGATTTTGCGAATCTCGATAAATCTCGCGAGAAGCCAGATGTATACAATACGTTGTCTCATGTTACCAGCCAATGACGCCATTTTGACCTCCATCTTTGTTAAGGGTATAAATGCAGCTTATTATGTCAGGGATACTTGCAGGCCAATGAATAAAACAAAATGATCATTTAGAAGCATTCTTATGAATTATGAATTTGAAACATAGTCGAAAATTGAGTATCTCTTTAGCCGATTAGCCCTAAACCGAAATAAAACATGCGGTTTTCCATTTCTGTTCTACTCCTAAACAGGAAATGAGAAACACTTCATCAAAGCCTTTGTAAGATTTCACCTGCTCGGTTATCGTTTTCATCAAGGTTATTTTACCAAAGTTTTTTTCAAGTCTTTAAAGGGGCAGTAGCACGTTTTTTGATAATTTTATATTTTAAATTTTTCACTGAAAATTGTTAGTTAATACTAAATGTATTATTTTGACAGTGTTAAAAATCTCATTACACAAACCAATCATCCACAGTCAGAGGACAAAGTATGAAGATTCACATACAATCCATTGGCGACCATTTTTGTGTGAACACCTTTAATTCATTTTGTGTAAGAAAAAAGAATCGCATGGCTAAACTTTACATTATATATGTGAATTATTACTGCTCCATTTAGTTTAAATACATTGTCTTTCAATTTGAACCGTGTATTTTCATTTTCCTGACATCACCGTATGTCCCCCTAAAAACGTGCTACTGCCCCTTTAAGAAGTCTCATTGTTGTCCTTCAGAGACACTTGGCAAATATGACATCAGTCACATGGAATTATGCAAAATTGCAGGATTAAGGACATCTTCGTTGAATTCTTGATAAAAAAATTGGCCATTATTTTTACGAATACATGCTACTTTCGTAAGAGCAAAATATTTTTACATTTTAACAAATAACATATCTCATAACCGATTTTGAGTCATTTATAGCATTTGTCTTAAGGAATCGCTGTAGGTATTTATGTATATTATGTATGTACTGTGTGAAGTTAACCAACTTTATTTTCGTCAATCAATTTTCGTATCATGTAATTAGTCAAATGATTATCATATATTAAATATAAGTCACCTGAGTTAAGGGTATTTGGATTGGTACTTAAGATATTCTATGTTAATTCTAAAAAAATGTGTTACTAACTAAATAACTGATTAAACTATACTTTGCTAAGGAAACTCTGAAATGATATTAAATTACACCAATCCTGGAACATTTTGAGAAGAATCTTTGCAGGAGAAATTGTTCTTGAACTTTGTTAATATTGTTATCGTTACAAGCATGAATAAGCTGACCAAGCAACTGACGATCAAGTGCCTTGAACACCATTATAAAAATCATTTTTTAAAAACGTGTTTATTCAAAATATATATTGATTGCTGTTCTATTTTTTCAATGATA
Organism: Steromphala cineraria; assembly: GCA_916613615.1. NCBI lineage: Eukaryota > Metazoa > Mollusca > Gastropoda > Trochida > Trochidae > Steromphala > Steromphala cineraria. Next base: position 42,877,137 of record OU744728.1, read on the forward strand.
TTTCGCAACGAACTTGAAAATAAGTCAAACAGGTTCATCTGCATTTGTAGTCTGTCAAACAGCATCTGAAACAAAATATATCTTTATAGCCCTATGCAAGTCTTTTGCATTGTAGCAAGTCTAGATCACCGCACTGCATTTAATAATTTACCATTTCTTGTTAAATTCGAACTCGGTCTCTGATGTCAATGAACCATCCAGTATCAGTATTCTAACATGTTTTAATGGTTCAATAATTGTAACAAATATACTGATTTGATATTCTTAAAATTTATATTAAAAATGTTGTTATTGTCGTTCAAACCAAGCAAGGAAAACTTCAAAATCCCAAAATAGTAAGATTCCATTAAGTAAGGGATATGTTAAATAACCCTTTGTTATTCTACGTGATGTTCGAAAGTTGATTCAAGGATCTGTTGCCTCACTTTACGTAACATCAAAGCATACGAACCGAATCTCAAATCAAAAGTCCAACTCGAAACCTCTCAGCCAATCAAAATCGATATTGAATTTGATTTTTCGACCACAATTCCACGTCCAACATGGCTTCAATGGCCGTACGTGATTTCTTCGCCCAGTTAGCTTTGCTTGATCGCAATGTCTGCCGCGCATAATTCCGATAGAGCTAATCTTAGTGACTGGAGATAAATGTTATTGATAAACAGACCACTTGATGTAATTTCTACAAGAGGGTAATTGAATTTGACCCCATCGATTGGCTGCTTTGTTAACATTGGTACCGTGTCATTGGTTTCTGACTCAGAATTTTTGATAACATGATACCATCTTTCTCCGGCAATGATAACGGACATGATCAATAGGAGCAGTCAAGGGGGAAGAATTGTTTATTTAGAAGGCTGGCAGACACTTAACTATATTGCCTTTCTTAGACCAGGGGTTCTGTTTCATCTTTACGTTATTGAAAACGAAAGTATAATTCTACTAATAAATTCAAGACTACTTTTATTTCTAGTTTGCCTTATCGCAGTTTGTAGGAAGATGACAAGAGTGGATTTTTAAACAACAGCGAAAATTATACAATAATAGTATTTATATGTTTAGATTTTTACATGTATATAAAAATATGGTTAGTTCCTTATGTCAAATTGTTGGTTGTATCATAGACGGAAGTACCCATAAACAAGTCATAGGTAAAATAATAAGTTAGGAGTTAAAAGTAAAGATTCCTTTAAGAACAAATATAAACAATTAAGTGCATTTTACCTGCAAATCATACCCCAAAATACCTTTGTTCAAACGTCGATTAAAACATGGTATAAACATTATGAAGGCACCTTATTTATCTACAAACGATGACTATTGGTTACCGAATCAGGAATAATTTACAAATATATTTAGTTTAACCTATGCTCCTGAACAATGTTTCCTAAATCATTTAAAATGCGATTTTTTTTTTATGAAATAGTTCTTATTAAACTGTACTGAAACCATGTCCTGGTATAAAGGTTCCTTAAAATGCGTTTTTTCAAATTTCCGTTCCTTCAAAGTCTGAAATCATCTTTATTTATGTACAAATTATTCTCTTATGCTCTGAAATAATACATCATTTCGAAAAGACGGTTCTACGATTGGCATGAATTTATCAATTTCTTGTATTATAGTTTTGGAAGCAAACATACCAATCCATAAATTCCAATACTACTAGTGCCATTTGTGGATGAGGATAATTCTGAAAATGGTAAAGCACCAGAAACAAACAACATCTGTCATTCAAATGACACTCAGGGGGCTGATGGATCGAAATGGATGGTCATTTGGGGATACTTGTCCAAGTTTGACTGGACAGGCTAAATTAGTTATTTGGCTAATTGCATTTCCCATTGGTCATTTATATTCATTCTGACAATAATAAGATATATTAACACAATGTGGTTTGTTTAATGGCATCCCCTGTACAGGTCCTTTAAGCCATTATGGAAGCCGATATTTTAGTGGAATCTCATATTTGTCAAACATTGGTGGTTATGAATATTATTAAGTATATTTCTGGTGTTTGCCTAACAATACGAAAGGAGTTACTAAAAGAAAACATTAAGCTGGGGTTTTTTTTCGAAATAATATTTTTTCTTGATTTATTTACTATTTTACTATATGCTTAATGCTTTCGTCTCCCTCCAAATGTCATCAACATATTATTTGTGAAAAAGTTTTACCATAAACCTTAACTTTCATTATGACAAATATCATGAGTTCACTTAAGAGATATAAAATAAATCATATTACTATAATACCAACATTCAAAGTTCATGCATCTTTATTTCAACAAACTAAGTATTATCAAAAGTTATTTGTTTGATCAACTTGCCGTGGATAATGCTTCTAGAAATTAATTCCCTAAAATCAATATTACAACTACAGTAACTAAACAAATATGAAGTTGATTGAAAAATAATAAGATTACTGTCATGTTGGAATATTTCTTGGTAAGCAACAGGCATTTTCCCCGTCGAGATTTCCTTTGAAACTGCAAGCACGAGACATAATTAGATTACCCTAGCAAACACACACCAGACGCCGAAATAAGCCACAAAAAACAGCCCAAATCAAAGAAAACCTAATCACTCTATCTGAAATGTCAATTGACATCATCAATAATACAAATTAAGCAAATGTGTTTGGACAACGGTCAAATTAAGTCCTTGCATCGTCGAATTACAGCCATCGCATGAAGCCGGTTCTGAAAACCGATCATTCGATGCAAGAAAAGCGATTGAGTCTAATATTAAAGACTGATCGCGTGGAAGGACTGAAGAAAGGATGAATGCAATTGTATCTCTCCCTCATCATCATTTCTTCAATCCCTCATGCTTCGTTAAAAGTCGCTTGACAAAAAAACGGCCGGAAGTTAGAAGGCATTTATGGATAGTGTGGTTCCAATGTATGGCTTTAATGCTTGGTCGACACGCAAATCCCTCGTAACTTATTGAAATACAGAATGAAATTGGCCAAGCTTGTGCGGTTAGAGTATTTTGGAAAGAAATTAAATATCATTGGTGGTTCTGAATAAATCTAGGAAATATTTCGTTGATTCGTTTCGTGAACTCTTTTATCCGTTTGTAGAATTATAAAAGCTCTTCTAAGATCTAAAAGTTCTCCTTTTAATTTTATTCAATCAATTAACTTTATACACATGTTTCTATGGTTATTCTTCACATTGTCATACATTGCATAAAATAATACATAAGAATAATAATTATTATGTTTTCAAAAGATAATTCTTGCTTTTTATTGAGTATGGACAAAATGTGAAAGTATGATCTTTGTGAAATAGATGTAATTCATATTAGAAGTGAATGTTTAGTTGTGTTCAGTCTATCGATGTAAACTCTGAAATGGAATTATCTTGAAAGAACAACTACTAATTTTCTTTAGAATTTTTTTTCTTCAAAATATAATTTAAATGTATGAACTTGAAAACTACATGACTAAATCTGAATCTTAAGAAACTTTTACTTGTAATTTTGACTATATCGATTTTCTATATTAACTTTTTTAACAATAGATTCATTCTAAATTTAAATGTAACTCTTTGTCTGAAAGAATGAAAAATAAAAGGTTAATTCTTTATGAATTTCATATCTGTAATTTAGTTCTTACAATATGATATAAATGAAGAATTATTTATAATAATTCAAATTGTCAATGGAAAGTATAAGAGAACATTTCCCATCTGGTAACATATTTTCATTATATTTCTATTCATTTCTTATTTTCTATATATGTTGAAACCAACATGCATATTGTTACAAAGAAAAGAAAAACATTAAACAATTGATCAGTGGTGTTTTCCGATACTGTTTGCCCTCAAGGAATCGTTCTCAAAGACATCTGTAGAACCAGCGCATTAATACAGAGTAGCAAATGGAACTGTTTGAGAAATCATTCTGAGAAATTATGTCCTCCATAATTCTGTCAACTCAACGTTAATATGTGACGTCAATGCACGTGCCGAGGCACCAGGCAAAACCAATCGATAAAAGATAGAGAAGTATCATCCGAAGCTAGGCGTAGAAATATTCCATTGCGTCGCCGCTGAGAAGTGCATATGAAAACACTCCGCCATGCAAAATATTCCCAGCTTGTGTTAATCTATTTGCAAGTCTCAAGTTTTAAACTTTGAAACTTTTGATCGAACGGGATGGCATTATCATTTCCCGCCTTTTCTTACAGAAGCGGACAAGACTTTGTGGGAAAGATGAACTGGGATCTTTGGAAGGGTGCGCTGCGCAAAATGTTTCGTTTTGGTGAGTACAGCTTTATCTTATCAATATTGTTGGTTTATCAATTTGCATTGTTGCATGTTTATGGAGAATATTCCTGAATTATCTTTGACTTTATTGTCAAACGCACATTTAACTTTTAGTGACCAATGTTTGTTTGCAATCCATACATTCTTCTTAAAACAAAGTTGCAAAATATGAAAACGTCCCGTGTAGAGAAAACAACAGGAAATCAATTGTTTCCTTGTTATAATTTGAACAAAGTATTTACCTTTTCCGATAAGGTTATAACTATTTTACCGTTTGCATATTATCAGAAAATTTAATATTAAGCGCGAAGACAAAAATACCCGTGAATTTGTATATTTGTGTAGAGGAGAAATCGTTAATCAATTCCCTTACAAAAGTAACATATCAACGTTTTGAAATAGATATTTTCTGATATAACAATCTTTTCAAAAATGCGTTGAAACTAATTGATGCTAATTCAATCAAGATTTCTTTTATTTCCCGATACGATTCGCATGATATGAACTAGTCTATAACAGTTTAAACAGAGATTTGTTTTCATTTTTAACAACATCAATTTTGAAATTCCCCAAAACTTCAATTTAAATCAATTTTATCAGTGAGTATCTCTGTTAAGCAGCGCATGAAATTTTTCGACGAAAACGGTTTTGTCAAGCAAAACAAATTTGAGTTAATCAAAGCTAATTGTTGATCAAATCGCTCATGTTGTGAGTCATGTTCTAGCCAGGAGTCTTTTATAGCCCAAAGACAGATCATGCACAGTCGTTATATTTAATTACTCGTAAAAAATATCGTCCCCATTTTCATCCCTCAGGCGTGTTTCGATGCCAAATGTGATGAGGCTCCGCTTAGATATGTCATATCCATTTCTTGCATTTCTATTTTCATTATTGTAAAATCAAATTACAATTTAGAAATTTCATAAAAAATCTACATCTTATTTTGAACTCTTTTTGTACCAAGTTCGTAGTAGTTTTAATCAATTATAATTTGAAAGATGCAATTCGGTGATTACAAGTCATATTCAAAGAGGGTAAGGGGAATTCGACTATCAGACTCGAAAGGTAAAGGACTTTAACACCCCTTCCCCGCCTTGAAAAAGGTTAAAAGGTTATATACATTAAGGCGAAACATTGATTATCAGTGATTTTTCAAATAAATTAATATTTTTAGCAAAGACGGAAAGGTTTCATAATAATAAAGAGCCAGAATATGTTGAAGGTGCTTCCTTCTATCATTGATAAAACGATCATGACATAAGTGACAATATTAAATCTGGTATTATTCATAACTAGTTTGAAAATTTTCTTTACTTTTGATAATAAATATATTTCATAATTTTTTTTCTCGGACACGGTACAACACGTTCACAAATTCAGAAAACAACAAGAGAGAAATGCATAAAGGATTTCCCGTTTGGATCATTTTCAAAATTTACATTACATATTTCTTTATAATTTTTGATAAGGAAATAAGTTCATGTCTACAAAGATCAACACGATGACAGCAAAACCCTTGATTTCGATTGACAAAAAGTTGTCACGGTCAGCTTCAAACTACTATATAAGCCTGAATACAGACTAAATTGTCTATAAAAAAGCAAAAAGAATACTGTACCGTCATTTACATGTATATCGTTTCCTTTTAATTCAGTCAATCAAGACTTGCTGAATAAGGATCTAGACTGTATAAAAGACTCCTATTGAATAAACAGTCTTGAAACAGGACTAGCCTTAAAAAATTCATAGTTCACTTTTTAATTGACAGCATCATGATATTCAAAATGGATAAACGTGAATTTTGGAATCATACATATAATTGAATGAATTTGTTGCTATAATTAAATATTATATTCCAAGAGGAGTAAAGTATAAATAATCGAGCACTACGATTTAACCTTTCCATGTTTCCTGCTATCATGTTTTTTCATCTTAAGATTTTATAAACGTCTGTCGTTTTTTACACCAGACATCTCTGCAATTAATTAAAAAAAACTGTTATATACATAAGGATTAAATTTTCTCTGTTGTTCTTGTTTTTACACAATTACATGGTGTTAGCTCGAAAACAATCCATAAATTCAAAGATATTGAATAATTATGATAATTTTCCAACTTTAAACATCTTATTGTCCAATGCATTTTTTTCTGAAATTGTTAGCTTTTGTTCAAGACGTCTTATCACCTCAAACGACGTTCACAGAGAAAAACGATTTAATAAAAAACACTCGAAGACGAACATTTTTTTGAAAGCTAGTGTTCAAGCTGGATCTTTACGGTCAACAGTTATATACACTTGTTTTGTAAAAGTTTATGACACGGCTGCTCATGCAGTAATCTAAATGTACCATGATAATCGCTCTTATCATAAAGTACTTGACTATCAGTACTTTAAAAGATATGCATCACATTTATGAAACGAATAGTTCAAAAGGAGATGCAGACTGCTAAAACCGTCAGTTCCAGACAGCAAAACGATTCATCATCAGGCACAATAATTCAGAGTTATTTCCCTTGACGCATAAAAGTAGTTCGGTTGTGCGATTACTCCGCCCATGCAACAAGATTAAAGGACGGCTCTATTAGGACATTTGATAGTTCAGTAATTGTTCAAGTCCCTCTCATATTATCCAATTTTCCATACCATTAAGATGAATTATTCATTTGATCTGTCGTGGCAGGTAGTCTAAGCCATCAAACTGCCAAACTATATTAGCCATTTACAGATAACATGGGTATTCAGTTGCACGTTTATCCAAGCCGTGAATAATCACTCAAGACGTCTGAAATAAGCATTTTGTCTGCTTGCCTTTCAAACTTGATAAAATTCTGATACGAACAGGCGCCAAAACAATTTGGCTTTTAGTTTTCAGAATTTTGAAAGAATTGTCATTATTACGGATAAACCCATCTATTGTGCATCGCAATGGTATATATACTTATTATTAACTAGTTTAACATCCTCCAAAAGACCATTAATAAAAAAACATTTTTGATATTTACATGCTTAATCACAGCATGCATACTATTCAGTATGAGAATAATGCCATTGGTGATAATAATTCACATATGACATAAAACGAACAAGAATGTGAATTTTCAGTATCTTAACTTTTGGATAAAATTCAAGTTCAACTCCAAGTGTCCATTTCTGGCAGACTTAAGTCGTTGAATGACCATGATGAATGGGTCAGTTATATCTCTCAAGGGTAAACCTGTGGTCAAGAGGTCATTCTTGGAGAGGTCGGTGGCCAGAGGGGGTCAAGGGTCAGAATGGATGAGATCCGATAAAACTTTCCTGATTAAAGCAATCCAAATTACACTGGCAAATTAGAAAAGAGACGGGGAAGAGCGCAGCCTTGTTTGACCCCAAGTCGGGGAGGTCGGAATGCGATCGCAATGAGTGATATTAACATCTCGATGAGTGAAATTAACATGGCGCTGCAGCCAAATAAGATTAAATACATGATAATTGCAGGCAGTTATCACGAAATGAGCATCTTGATTAGTTGCAACTGGTACACAGGATGGGAAGCGGACTGAACGTTTCTTGCTTAAACGCTCGTTCAAATCGTGCAGTACTAATCTCCCCTCTGATTGCCGCTGTCAATTACCCTCCAAGACATCTGAAGGACTTCCAGGAACTCTTTGAGGGCTCCGATAATGGTCGACATATGCAGGAATCGCAGTCTCCATGTTTACATTAATTCCTGGTTCGATATTACGAGGGTAATTCGCGGATTAAGCGCAATGTTTATATCATTGCGTAGGGTGGTCCTGTTGATGGCTTGATGTATTGTAATATGGGGCGATAGGTTGATGAGCAATCGTCTGGGTTCAGACTATGCATGCTTGTAGTATTATATTACGACTTTCTTTATGACTGGTCAAGTACAAAAAGTGCAAAATCCCTGTTCTAATTTTATTTTCGGAATGTACTGGTTATTGTTTAAATTTGTAAATAAGTTACCTATGTCCGTTATTTCGAAATAATATCGAAAACACGTTATATAACATCTCTGTCTGGTGAAAATATAAATCAGCAACTCGAAAATAATATAAAATAAAAAAATTTTAAACTGAAAAAAAATGTTAAATATACATGATGGCATATCAATTTGGTGTTGCAAATAAAGAATCTTGACCAATCAAACCATATGAATATGTTGAGACCATCTACAAATATTTAATTAGATTATTAAAATTCCTAATCAAGCGATAACAATTGTTGCATAATCGACTTAGAATGAAAAATCATATGTCCCTTTTCTTACATTTTCTTTATCCAATATAGTCTTATTTTTTACAAGAATAATATTACCATAGTGTCCTTTGTCATGCATTGGAAACAGTGTACCCTTTCTTAGCAAGCGAGTATATGCAAACGTTGTTTAGTTTAACCTTGTAATAATATACATACATGTTCTTATCTTGAGAATATCAAGCATGTTCATGTGAGAGAAAATATAATTCACTTCTTTCTCACAACATAAAGACCGACTAAACATAACCCGTTTATATACAGAGGCTTACTTCCGGTTCGTACACTGTGTCACTGTGACAACTTACCGGTGAAACTCTCGAACCGGAAGTGCAAATGCATTTACTTCCGGTATTGGATGGGATTTTCAGAAGGTAGTAATTTATATCGTTTATGAGGTAACGAAATCCGTGTTGTGTACGTTTTGATATCAATCGTAGGATGCAGTTTGTTTTGGCTAATATATTTTACGAATTGTTCATTAAATGATCACATGAACATTATTCCTTATTTGATAATAATTGAATTTATTTCCGTGCTTTTGATATAATTCTTACGGTATATTTCTCTTATCATCTGTTCATTAGAATCGGTCTTTCCACTGCATTTATGTTTTAATAATTCCTGTTGTGTATCTTTAAAGTTTTTACCAAGTAATTAAACTCCGGATTTCTGAATTCCAATCCATTAATGAAAAATGCAAAGCTTAACCTAATACATATCTTCCAGAACAAAATCCAGAGAGAATAATTTAAGACTGGAAACAAGTCTATATAAATTCCTATGTACATGTATAAACAAGAGTGTTGGTTTCCACGTTTGGGTTATAATGAACTTCGCAATGTAAAACCGCTCTGCAAAATGTGCATATAATTTTCAGTATTTATTCAAGAGTACGGCATTTATTAGGCTCTAATACACACAAGGGAATAGTGTGAATACCGCGGCATTCAAATTGGTGATAATGCCCTGCTTTTAAGAGAGAGTGGAATTAGGCCGATATATTTTTACATGAGAATGCACTCGTTTTAAAGCCTGAATTCGTGTTGAGGGTTGGAATGTATGTTTCACTGAAAGCCTTGATAAAAATATGACATAATTTTCAGATTATGTTATTCCGATTTTTCCTGTTTATAAAACCTTTCGAAGTATATCTTTGCAATGAAAATTTCACTTTAAAGTCTTAGATATAACTTTGTTGATTTCATATCAAATGTCTTTTCAAACTGTGACGTAGCATATCTATACTGTTTTTTAAATATATATTTAGTGAGGCTATCACAATTATTATCTGCATTAATTTATTTTTGTTGTAAAAGATGTAAAAATCCCATATAATTTTTAAAATATTGGATTACAATGTATATATCGTTACTCTTTTCATGACGGATGGTTGTTTTTGTTGCTCTAGTTGTAACATAATTAACATTGAAAAATGTTCAATACATTGAACTAGAAATTGGAAAATATTATAAATTCATAACATTGAATTTGAATAAACTGCACCCAAAACAATTATCCAAACTTAAAAGCCTTTCATATTTGAAAGTTTCACTATGTGAAAGGGAAATTAACAACAACAATATTTAGTAAACACATTTTGTTTCATACATGACGTAAAACATGAACAGGCATATTTTAAATTACGATGATATAGGCAATTGATAAAAAAACAAAAACAAACAAACATCATATTCAGTTAATATGATCGTTTACCATAAACTATTCAATAAATTGATTTGAAATTACCATTGATCGATCAGTCATAACAGTCGAAATATAAAATATTGTCTTTGAAATTAACAACAAGCAACCACAAATGTTTCTTAACCAGCTGTCACTAAGTGCACATGTTGCCGTTTTTAATGTCACTGAAAGACGAAAGGTGCGAATATAATCAAGGATATAACTTGCAGTGCATTCATATGTTTATTGAAATGAAAACCAATTGTCAATATCACCCAGCTGATACTCATTTCATATGCACCGGCCACGTCTGTATGTGCAATGACTAAATGGTATTTTGATACTAAGTTGTGATGATCTAGAATTGTTGATCAGGCTTGATATAAATAAATTGAATTTAACGTGAATATTGGTTATTGATTACAAATAAACTATATATTTGAGATTATCAAGGTTTAACGTGACACTCGATCATTACAAATTACGTACATATCAATATTATCAGATTTTAACGCGAAAAAATAGATTGGTGATTACAAATGCCGTAAAAAATCTAAAAATGATCATCAATAACGCGAATCTTTGCTTGTTGATTACGTAAGGTAATTATTTGAGTTTTATTTGAGGATAAGAATTTTAAATGGTGTTACAATCACTTTTTGAAATCAACATGACATTGAGCAAACGAATTTTTAGTTATATAAACTTAATTCTATTTTTTTTCAATTCAGTAGGTTTATCATGTTATGTTTTTTTATCTATACAGTATACACGGATGTAACACGTGTTGTTTTGAAAAAAAATACGTAGATAGTTTTATAAATAAAGAAATAAGCTCACTTTAAGAAACATGCTACAACGTCAGGCAGAAAGTGATTGAAGCGTCAAACTAAATTAATGAACGCTTTAACGCAACACATTATTTGATTTATTTGGGTGGTAATTTATTGCTGTAACATTTTTAATGTGATTTTTAATCAAGAAGTAGGTTACTTCTAATTTATTAGTTTTTAAGAATTTTTCATCTTATTTTGCATATGATATATGATCTATTCTCCATCAAAGCGATGACCAGAAGCTGCTATCAATTCTATTCCCCTTTGAGGCATCATTCAGTTCTGAAATCTACACGAGTTGTGGCAAACCACGGTGATATATGACAAAGCTGTTTTGTCAATCAACGGGGGAGAATTTCTTGATATGAATCGAAACCATATTCCCTGTAATAATAAACCATACCAAGTTATGACAAAGATGTTGTATCTAACCAAAGGAAAATGTACAGCTAAAAAAATATCGGGAAGAGTTAGAAAAACAGGGAGGCAATTTGACCCAGGGCGGAACTTTCATACTTAACAGGAACACCGAAATGAAGTCACATTCTTGCATATCTTTTTCATGAGTCAGCGAAATAGACCTAAGTCTCATAACAGCATATTGTACAACCTTATCTTTAGCACCTGCCGATGTGAAGCATGAAATATGCACAGGGAGGTTTAATACCAAGATGAACCCTGATTTTGTCTGAATTATGAACGAAATGAAATAAACAAAGATACAAAAAGTCATTTTAGAAATATATTCACATTCTCTCAAAATATATCTTTATGAATTTTATTTAAAAAATAATTTTAGTATAATATTTTTTTCTTATAATTACACTTTTTTGGAAAAAATTATTTTTGTGTTCGGTCATAGAACTTTAAAATATTTGTTTTACTTACACACGTTTGAATGGGAGAAAACGTGTCGTATAACAAATCTTGTTCAATTTTCAAGTTGTTTCCGTTTATAAACATACAATCTGGGCCGCAAGAAAAATATTTTTAAAAAACGTGTAACGCTATACAATAATGCTTTCTTTCGCATGTGTAAATAAAGCATAAACGTCACTTTTGGGAGAAACTTTTCTTATTTTGTTATTCTTTCCAACTCGTTAAAAAATTCCTGAAGTCAACTCAGAAACGAGGCAATGGGCGACACAATACAAGCAGTATAGCAACGCCTTGTTATATTCGATACCTTTCTAGTCTTAGATCGAGATTTAAATGAATATTTAGTCAAAGTTTTGGTAAAAAAAATTGATGAATTGAAAAGGAACGAAAAAGTTTCATTTTAAAACGATACCCTTAAGTCTTATTATAGACTTGCTTATAAATGCTTCATTTCTGATTTTGGCATGTTGCTAACAAACTCGTTTCTTCATTGGTAGGTTTATCATTATATTATTGAAAATATATATACACACACATAAATTTATATATGTGTGTATAATGAGTGCATGAGTAATAGTTTTACGCCGCTTGGGCAATATTTCAGCCATTAGCGGCGTATGTATGTACAAATTCACAGAGATTATCATAATTTTACGCAAACTTTTCTTACGAGTTGTCAATTACCCAACTATTCAAAAAGCAACTTTTTGAAATTCTGATATTTAAATATAGTGACATTTTCGATAAAAAAAAAGATTTACAAATTTACCATATATCATGTTTACAGCTTGAGTTCTTCAGTGGCGCTGTTTTATTTCTTTAGCACTGTATACTTAGCAAGTTTTTTGGCACCGGACTTACAAGACAACAAACCATATGTTATCGTGCACAAGTTGAACACTTTGAGGGACGGTCTACCTCCCAATGGTACACTTGTCTGGCGTTGAGGTGTATCTAAAGCGGAAATGCATCTGGTACACATCGGAAATAGATGTATTGATGACGTCATTGCCGAGTTGCGCAGACGCAATAGCCATCTTTGATAAACAGTCTTTTGTATTACTCACGGCAAGCTAGACTTTGGCAGTCATTCAATTGTTTTGAAATGAAAATAAAATGTATCTTGAAATTGTAATTAGCAATTCCAGAAATGGTGTAAAGGTGAATTTAAAAAAAATGCTTACCACGGCTTTAAAAATGCAGACGAGGCATTATACATTTTATCAAAAAAAATCATAGATTAGTATGCAGATTTTTGGGCTTCATAATGAGGTTAAAGAAAAAACGACAATTATTTAAAAATGTCATTCTAATTAAATTCTCAGATCTTTGGATAAAGGTTTCTTTCTTAAAATGATACCCTTTTAAGTAACTGTTTTCGAAAACAGGTAGAAAGTCTAGGTTTGCTTTTGTCCTGCCTATTTCATCATACACACGTACTACAGCTCTTGTAACAGGAAGCTCGGAAAACACGTGCATTGTCACCATGTTAACAGTCGTCTCGCGTTGGAGAAACTGTATATCTAGGTTGCCTTGAACTTGACATGCAACGCACGAACAACACGTGCAGAAATTGACATGAGTGTACTCGGTAATAGCTTAATGATAAATATAGAAGATTGACTGATATGTACAACAGTTGTGCGCGCAAGCGATCCAGAAAGCCGGTTTGTCGTTGTGCATTTTCTTTATGACGCTTAGCTTGTTAGCTGTTGTAAGAATTGTTATTTACCATAGAAGACATTGGTTGAATGCCTCCTTATCTTATTTCTTAACCTCCGTGGAAGGATATTTCAGAAAATATGAATATATTCCTGTTTAATCCACCCAATAATGGCAAATGAGTATTTTTAAAAATCATATGAATTCATAAAAATACCAGTTGTAATAAACGCCCAATGTTAATAAAATGTCAAAATGATTTAAATGTGTTCTAATTTAGTTCATTAAATTTAGCGTTGTTGTCCCTGTTTAAATTAAGTAACAGTAAACAGATAGATATAAAAATTACATTTCGACCATAAATTATCAGCCTTGTGAACTCTTTATTTCATAATTGAATGCATCAACGAATAATTTCAAATTTGAAGATTCCACATACCAAAATACTATTACTACAGATGTTTTAAAATGTTTTCAAATCGTGCAATATTAGCAATACAGAATAATCCATATTTTGTATTACGAAGACCTTTAACTGTAAGTTTCCTAGGCTAGAAAAAGCTGAACAGTTAAACAAGACAAACGTGTGGCGGCTACTGAACTCTTTCATGTAAATAAACGAAAGCTTGTCGTAAAACTTAAAAGAAGTGTAACATGAAAATAAACTTCAAATCTCTTTTGAAAGGAGGAAGGAAATGATTACAGCTTATAAGAGTCGTGATTTACATATTAACACATTCCATGTATATATTTGATATAAGTAAAACAAATGGCATATCAAAGGGGCCGACCATATGTTTAAAGTTAGTATCAGTTTCAGTCTGGGCCGAAAGTCAGTTGCATAGAGATCTCTCCCAGTTGAAAACGACAAGGTAATATTATATAAGTATGAAAGGCACATTCCCGACAAAAACTCGTCTGTGGAAGTATATTTTCATAACCGGAGCCCTAGGACATTGGCCGGACATCTTTGAAAGGTGTCTTCTTTCGTACATTAAGCGCTAGACAAAGATTACACAGTGGCGTCAAACGAACGTGTTGTTTTAAAGACCCACCACAGTGATGGAATGAATGATAATATTATTAGAAAGAGGATTGTTATTGAAAGCAATTTTGAAAGAAAATACATTTGGAACTATTTTTAAACTTAGAGATGGTAAAACAACATTAGCTCATTTGGTATTCATAATGGCAGAATCAGAAATCGATATTCTCACTAAATAAGGAATTGTACACTTTTTGAACGAATTAGAATGACTCGTGAAAACTGTTAGCATGTGCTGCCAAACCGCCAGCACTAATCTCTAACTAGAGGCGTAAAGAGTTACACTTATCTTAAGATAAGTATATTCGAAATAATTGTCTTTTAGTTTTATTCTTAATCCTTGTAAGTATACACCAAAAACGAGATGAACAATAGGGACAACTCTTATGGATCGACAACTTCTTTATTCTGTGAGAGCGACGTTTCGACATAAATTCTAATGTCGTTGTCAAGCAAGTGATGACGACAATAGAATCTATGTCGAAACGTCGCTTACACAGAATAAAGAAGTTGTTCATCCATTAGAATTGTCCTTATTGTTCATCACACCAACTTCTAGAATGCCAATCAAAAAAGGAAAAAACGAGATATAGAAATCGTAAGAATTCGTTCACTGTTTTAATTTCTTAATTCATCCTTGAAGGGCAAAGAAATACGAAACAACATCCATCAAATAAATAAACTGATAATACTTTTAATATAGCTATCAGAGTAAAAGGTTGGTTAAAATCATCGCTTTCATTGTCAATTTCTTGCCGGAGGAAAACTCAATAAATGTTAAACGTTTCAGATATCAGAGTGATATTGCTGACGTACATTTTTATATTACAAACAAATAATTATTAAATGTCAACCTGAAAAAGATAATAATTGTGTATTCTGGAATTATGTGAACTATATATTTATTTAGCCATATCTGAAACATTTTATTTGAAGAAATCTAGAAAACTTCCAAATTGTTAATCAATATTTTATTTATTTAACCCTTCATCCAAATCTCTTTCTTATATCTGTAAGTAAGGTGTATAATTAAATCAACCTACATGCATATCATGTTCCAATACTTTAATATAGATAATATCTATTTCACGACATTAATCGACTTTTTACGTATGATTCTCTCTCATATGACATTTATCTGACAGTTTAGTTAACCAAAGACAATTTATGGTCTAAATAAGGACTGATGTAAGACAATGTCGCTTATATTTGTAAAGGTTATTGGTCGCAACGTGTCTTTATCGTATGTCGAAGAACAAGATATTTGGGAAATATTAAATGGCGCGATGAAAAGTGTCAATTTGTCATCCATTTTTTTTTTAAGATAAATTTTCGGTATTGAAATATGCAATTCATTTCGTAAGATTACACTTTGAAATGTAAAACCTGCGACTTTTTGCATACACATATGTCGTTCATTGCCAAGTTCAGCAACGATATTTGTAGCTTATTACTAGGTTGGTGACCCTTCATGACTGAATTATTTGGAGTTATATCAATAGCAATATCAACACCTCCAATAAGCCGGCATATATGAATTGGTGCTTTATTAGAGTGAATAAACTTGTTGGTGTCAGTAACATTAATTGCAAAGTTTGAGTACTATAGTGGCAAGTATAATCTAATAAAATGTGCATCCGTTCGCCCTTCATCATGAGTTGCTACAGGTTTGAAAGGAAAATGTTTTCTTTATTTGCGCAATCACTCGAAGTTAAGAATGAAACAGTGAATTTCTTATCAAAGTGACCATCATTTCATGTTAGAAGATGGTCTCGAATTATGTCCTCTTTTCGCTTGTTTGTTTCCTTTTTTGAGTGTCATTGTGTTGTTGCTTAAACATATTCACTCATCTTGAATCTTGAGAAATCTTGTGAAAAACACCTTTAGTTTAAATTCTGCAAAGAGATGAGTTTTAACGAAATGTATCAGTATCATTTACTGATATGGACAAACTTGTTAATTTCATATAGTATGGCAACAACAAGTCTAGAAATGTTTTGATTTACAACGGAAGTCTCTTCTAAACATCCGCCACCCACAGTTGAAGTAGTAGCCCCAGCTCGTGCTGTCTGACCACTCCAAGATGACCAGCTCTTCAGGGATTAGACTCGTCCATATGCTTTGGTCAAACTGTATTTTGGACACTGTCCAAAACAGTTTGCACGTGTTGAAAGACACTGCTGACAAGCTAATGTCTTGTTTCTGAGTGTTTCCATCTTAGCTACTAGTACTTACATTGTGTGTTTTTTGACTGACCTTAGTTCCCACGAAATGTTGGAATTAAAACTTTACATATTAGGCAGTCGCGGGTACAGAAATACATACAAACACACAAGTTTTTATTCAAATCTCATCTCAATATGATGATATAAGACTATCATACACATACATATGACCCCCTTCAACTCAAACATATTAAAAAAAATTCCGTTTCCGCCTTTGGAAACATTGAGAGACATTTTAGAAGTTGGAATTTGACAATGAAGAGATGACAGATTGCTATCATCAACCTTCTTACCATGATTTGTAAGATTGTCATCCATATTATCATTTAACTCAAAATGGTTTGTAATTTGAATAGCATGTGGACATATGATGCGTTTCTTTTAATCGATAATTAATCACTTTTATGCGAGAACGATGAAACTCAAAATACGTTTATATTTATAAACTCTCAATCAGCTACTGTGAAATCGTCAACTCTGCATGAGTTCATGATGTATTTCATGATTGTGTGAATAATGTCATGAAACAACACATCATTGAATTTATATTGTTCAAGTTGATGTACCAGATATCCAAACATTACAATCTTTTAAGATAACTAATTTTAAGTTGATTTCAATACAGTTATCTTCTTTTTCTAATTTTCAAATTTGCATTGGCTAAGATGACTTAAGCGACGAGAACATGACTATGTTAATTATCGAATCAGATTTTATTAAAGGAAAATTTAACACGGCAATGTAACTTTTACTCCAATAAAATAACGATGAGAACGTTATTCAAGATAATAATTCAATAACTTTAAGGAAGACTGCTTTAATCGTGTTTTTCCCCCAAATATTTGTATTGTTTACAGCATCTGGAATCGTTTAGTGTCTGTTGCAATATTTGTATTTTAATGTTTCACTCATATTATTTGAAATATATGGAACCTTTTAGAGAACTATGAAATGGGTATATATTTACCTGATGTTTTTTGTTGTGACATGAATATAAAATTTCATATTTTATAAATGTTTTTTGTTGTTTTATAAAAATACAAATTATTTTCTTGAATAAAACAAGAAAAATATAGATCATGTCCCTTTGAATGCCCTGAATTCATTATAACATATTCCCACGCCATTTAAGTCTAATTTAAGATCAAGATGCTTTTAGTTATGAAAACACCGCAAAATTTAAATAAACGCCATCAAAACACATTAAATCCTTACCAAAATATGCATGTTGTTAATTACCACCATATAAACAAACATAAAACAATCACTCTTTGTAAACACGACCCGAACGCTCAAGCAGTAGTTATATAATCGCGGGTAGCTTTAATTCCAAGGAACACACAAAGTGTTCATTGTCAATCTATAATTGTTATCCCGTTAATTAAATTTCCGGCAAAACAAAGGTTGCGGGATTTCGCTGTGAGGCCATCATTCAAACATGTGCATCACAGATGGCGCTCGGGTAATCATAAAACAAACAAAACATATGATCCAGAAGACGGCTTTCAGTTTTGAGAAATATCTTCGTTGACGTGTTTTGGTTTTGAACACCTTTCATATCTGCGGATTCAGCAAAACGACGAAATGTTGAATTTCTTTGGCTTTAAGGACCTACGCCCCTACACAAAATAAGCAAAACGCTTGTATAAACTTGCCCATCGGCACTGTACTGACCTAAAAATACGGATAATATATTTCATATATCAAAGTGTGCAGGATTATATCGACAAAATTTACGCCGAATTTAGGGTAAGCTTTAATTTTCTATGAACAACATGGAAGCGTGTTTAGCGAATTTTATAAATAGTTTCAAACGAATTATTCTCTTTTCATAAGTAACTTCAAGAAATACGTGTTAAACGGGATTTTTGAAACTTCTACTAAACATTCTTCCATCTTCTGATATAATGGCCAAATCTAAATAAATTTAGATAAGCAGGTTTTATATTAAAACATACTGTTCTGACCTAATATAAAACCTTTAGATCTAAATTTATTTAGATTGATAATGACCAAAAGTCTCATTTACAATCTTCAACAAGATTTACAAGTAAATTTAAAAAAAAAAAACATTTATCTAATTCAAAAAGATAATTGATTCTGTTGCAATGATTGGTTAAAAGCTTATTATATATAGTTTATCCTTATATTAAAAAAGCTTATTAATGACATTGATTTCATGATCAAAAGTTCATGAATTAATAGATACACACTCGCATCAACAGCGATCAGATAGAATAATCATTACAGTTACATACCCATGAATAGTTCATGAGTAACCTTTGACCTCAAGTGTAACCTGACAGATATGTCAAGCTCATTGATGTCTCATCCTCATTAATACGGAAAGCAAGATGGCGGCCAGACGCTGTAATCGTTACCATAGCGACCGGTCGATACATTGTTCTGCTGGCATGGTCACGGTTGGCGCGCTATGCATGACGGTTAATTGTCAAATAAAGGAAATCCTTGTCATTTTATTACATTGCCTTTTGTTGTTCTTTTTGTTATTTTGAATAAAACATCGATGTTGTATTGTTCACAAAGACATTTTGTATGCTACAGAGCAAAACCTTTTATAAAATGTTTACAAGATAAAGGATAATAAAATTCAAGACATCGAAGTGCGAATTTATTATGATCTTTGTTAGATGTCAAATTTGGGATTATGACTTTAGAAGACTGAATAATGAATTTTTATATGGGTTATTAATTGAAATAGACACACTTTTGACGCTAGCTGACCAATAGTGGACAAAAGCCTGACATTTGATATCAAGCATTTGAGAAGATGCCGGCAATAGCGTACATCTGTCAACCGATCCACACGTGGAATCGACCCAATTTGTCATAAGGCTTCGGTGAGTCATCCCACTCCTCTAGCTTACCGCAGAATCTGGGAAGAAAGACCACCGCAGACTTTTCAGGATGAATGAACACTGAAGCCGACCTTTCCTATGATAGAGTGACGGCTGCAGAAGCGACATGTGTTATTACTTGTCGCAAGGTCGTAGGTGTAGATAATTGAAACAGGCTTTACATGAAGGTTGCTCAGCGTACCTATAGTTGTATGAAGTGACAGTGTCAATGTGGATGACGTTATAAACAGGTGAACGTCATCTGTGTAATTAGAAATGACGCTTCGTTAAGAGGTTGAGTTTGATACAGGAAATCAGGTGTTCAGAACGGATGTAGAGTCGATACACACAAATAGAGATACACACGCGAGTACCTGTACACAGTGTATCTATCTATCAGCGGTGCTTCGTTAATTGACAACGAGATTTGTCACCGGCCCGTTCATTCATTCAGTCACTCAGCGCTAGAGGCAGCACTCCGTGTCGTCTGCTAGTGATATCGTCTGCTAGCAGAACACAGGAAGTGCCGAGCTACCATATTTAGCGGCTAGCCCGCAGCTGTGGGAAAGTGTAGAGCGTCAGAACGGGATGTAAGTGGGTCGGTATAGAGAAAGACTGCTTGTTAAATTGACTTCATCCACCGACAATATCCCGAGATCCCTCTCCTCCAGCCTCTAACTTCAAGCTCGGGCCGGCTCGCCAACTTGGTGTATTCCTTGGAGTCTAAATATAGCACGAGCAGCCGAGAGAGAGTCGGTGGACTGATGCCTGCTTCACAGAGTTGGTATTGAAGCGGAGGGACGATGCAGGCCGGCCAGAGTTTTGTCGGATCACTCCCATATGGAGTGGTGCACTGCTAGGAGATAATCCCATTACGTGTTGAGATGGCCCAATGTTGTAGTTCCAAGCGGGATTAGGATTAACGGACCCGTCACAAACAAGGCAGGAGTTACTCACGATCTCAACACTCCCGACTTTGGAAGTTGGTTCCTCTCTGTTTACCTTTGTCCCCACTGATTGGGTTTACTCAGGAAGGGGATAAGATGGAGCCGGGGTACGATAGACCAGAACTCTGTAGCTGCCCCTCGTGCATGCACTGTAGACCAGTGGACAGCACCTTGACCACAACAAGCCGGTCCGGACATTGTAGGGTCAAATCTGACTCCGTTCACAGACAGTGCCATAGACTGCCAGTCATGTCTTTCACGCTTCACCTCAGTATACTATTGCTTCTGTTTGGATACTCTTTCTCTATGGCAGTCCCTGCTAACCATTACAAGGAGATGCAGGCTACAGCAGTGGTAAGTCTTCTATATTGTCTCAGATATACATGTATATTGCAGTCATATTCCTGATATTAACATACGAACATTGCCTTAGATTCTTCATACATGACTTCAAACATTGCATGTTAATTTACCTCTTCATCGTTCATGCATACAATTGTGTATTCATTGGGCAGTTCATCTACCTTTGCCTTCGACTTCCCTCAAGCATTTCCGTAACAGTCGTTCATCTTGAATCCTTCAATTCATTTTCATATTCACTTTGTTCAATCATGGCATCATTGTCATTTTAAAAATTATTCATACATAATGCGACCCATGCATATATTCATCATCCAGTCATCTATTTATACATCTTCATTCAGTCAGCAAAACCATTTTGTATAAATTATATAGCTTAATTCCTTTAATATTTCTCAATCATTCTTACGCGATCTCATTCATACATTCATTTACACGCAATCTCATTCATTCATTCATTCATTCATTCGCAATTTATTCATTCATTCATTCATTCATTCATTCATTCATTCATTCATTTATACATACGCAATATCATTCATTTATTCATTGTCTCAATCATAAACAAGCAATCCCATTCATTCATTCATTCATTCATTCATTCATTCTTTCCCTCAATCATACATACGCAATCTCATTCATTCATTCATTTCAATAACCATAACAGTGACATCAGCAGTTCCACGTTGTCCTATCGGGCTATGCTTAGTCATAGGCTAGTTCAATTACACCATCAATTACACCGCGTCTCTACTGCACCAGAGAAATACCAGTGTAATTATATTGTGTATTCCCTTACAAGACAGTAATAACATACCGTTTAGTAGGAAATGTAGAAGCTCTGACCTTCCTTGATTGGATCATAACGATATTTCAAATTAAACTAGGCCTAACGTCGTTGATTACATCATCTGGAGTATAGGATGAACTAGGGTTGATGTCGTTGAGTCTAATTCAGTTTCTTACTGATCGGGGTTGATCAAGTTCGGGGATATATCTACTTAGGAATTACTTACTGATTTCAAATCTTTGGTATTGATACACTGTCTTAGTCTTAACAATTTCTTTAAAATATAAACATTTTCCATGCTCTTATTTAATGAGAACATCGTCACTATTTACTAATTTGTGTTATGGCTCGTTGTCGTTGTTGATCAATTCTCAAAGAAATACGATATTGTCCTGATAGTGGAACAGTTGTTTGTAAATGATGAACAACAATAGTTCCTACGTTTAATTGGTAACCATATATCAAATATTGGAAGAAGATTTTCTTATTATCGTCATGTTACTCTGGAAATGAAATAACGAGAAGACAGTTAAATAAAATTCGGGAATTTGGGATATCGAAACACATCTAGAGTAACCTACTTTAGACATCAGGTATAAAACTTTCATTCAAAGCAAACATCATATAGAGCACCTAACCATTTCGACGATGTACTGGTATTACCTTTTAAATATACCGAGGTCTTAAATCTTGATACCATGAAGTTTTAAAAAAGAAAAAAACAAATTCAACAATTTCTAAGCAAGGAATTTACAGTTTTAATACATACAATAAAAATATCTTGTAAAATGATTACAATCAATATGAGATATGAAACACATATACTTTAAAAAATTACAAAAATTCAGGCAATGACGTCATCGATACCTCTCCATCGATAACCCCGCCATACCAATGATGAGAATACCTATGTTCTGACCTACATGTTCTATCGATTAATTGTTATGACTAAGTCTGACTACTGTGCGATGAACATGTCTATCAAACTTCTGATAGGCTGGTATACAGGTCATGCCCGTCTAAACAGTTGCTACTTTCTGAGTCATTACTTCTTTAATCAATGAACATTCTGAGGGGCGCACCCCATTCATTACTGATCATCCGATATTGCCCTCCCCCTCCCCCAACGTTATTTGAGGGCACAGTAGCACTGGACAGAAGCCAGGAGGCTATAAGTATGGAGTTTACTTGGAAACCAGATGGCTTAATTTGTTGAAGATGGGCTTCTAAACGTTGGACGTTCTGTCGGTCCCTTGTCGGAAAAACAACTATGTCGTTTCATTCTTAAAAATGGACCTGATTCCATCCTTATAAAGTACACGATTTATAGCATATTCAACTTCTTTATTAACATAAGTGCAACGTTTCGGTATAGATATTTAAAACGTTTTCAAGTATATAAAAAAGGTTGGTATCCATAAAATCGTATACCTCATAACCTTGCAACTTATGGAATGCCATTCAAACAGTTCTTATTCTATCCGTCCTCTTGAGATTTATTCTTCTTCAATTGACTGATAAAGGATAAACTTTATTTTGAACAGTCTAAAAAGTCATATCGTTGTATTGAGTTAGATGTTCGTTTCAGTTTTGAATGAAACAAATCTGTGGTTTTGTATTAGTGTACCTAAAGTAGATTACTATGATTGTTGTGGTTTGTAAATGAAAGGTACGTATTTCATAATAAAAAATGAAGTTACGGAGATCAATCGATGTAGGTCAATTAGGATTCGGTTCGATTGCAATAAATCTAGCATTACGCATAAGCAGGTTACACAAAGTTTGATATGAAATCGATTCTTACATTTTCTAACCATGGTATGCTTTCATCGTCATATCAATATTCGTGTTAACCCTTTCATGATGTCTCTAGTCGTGAGGTGTTATATGTTATACAAAGAAAGTATATACAAAGGTAACGCTGAAAACAGATGCGAGACAAATAGACAACTCATAAGAACACAACATTTTTCAAAGGCGTTTAGAAGTTGGTGTGATAATACAATTCCAATGTTATGGATTACAACTTCTTTATTGATTTCTCATTGTATCATAAGAACACATTCAAAACAAATCGATATAAAAATGTATAGACAAGAGTGACATAATGAGAAGAAATAATGCCATGACGACTATCAGGGAGTCATATATATGAAATGTTAAGTTCAGAAATGAAATCAATGTGATACGAATGTAAAAACGAGAACAACATTGTAACCAACAAAGAAATGCTTTTCCTTAGAAAAATGTCGAACTAAGATATTGTATGTTTTTGCAAGGGCACTGTGCCAGGTATAAGGTACATGTGCTTACTTAGTCTATACCCTACACCCTGGTATATAAGTTCGTTATGGCTAGCAGCCAACTGCTTCTGAATGGACGGCATTCCATGTTCTTCGTAATCATAGCTGATGCACTACTGGAATTGTGTCAGACCTAAACGATAGTCATTACGGAGATTAACTCTCATTTATAACGGTATATTTCAGACGATTTGGAATACCGAAGTGATTTTTCTTGATAGCTTATGCACTACGGAAATTGCGTGAGAGCTTTGTGAGCTATTAGGAAAATTTACTATTATTTGTGATTGGAGAGGATTTTGACGACTACTTCCTCAAAGCAGACATACTACTGGAGGACTGTCATGTTCTAGATTACGTCGTTACTGAGAAGTACTTTCTATGATATATGTTATGAAGACAATTTCTAAACTGTTTAAAAGCTCTAAAAATACCAATTCGAGGCCTTGTAGTTTTTAAGGAGATTTATATCATTATCAAATCATATTTAAGACGATTTTCATCATAGTTTATGATATGTCGAAGCCCAATTATAGTAATTTGAGGGTCTGACATTGTGATGGCATATTCAAAGGATTTGAAACAATTTGAATGAATAGCTGTCAAAATATTGGAATTCCGCGAGAGCGTATGAATAGTTATTACGAGATTTATGTTCGTGATTTCAGGTGATTTGAATCACCTTTGTGCTTCTTCGTCATTGTTTAGACACAAAGAGATTGGTAATAATGGTAATATTGGTAATTGATAATCATGAAGGAGAATTGAATTCATGAACAGAGAGGTGTAATGTTCAAGTGAGGATTATTTAGAACATCTTGAGAAAGAACATACGCACTATTATTATATCACTTATTAGAGACAGTTATCCACTTGGAAGATCATCGTAGGTAATCATTTTCATTTTCTAAAAGTAGTAAACAATATTTTCTACTTCAAATCTGATTAGGTGTTACCTACACAAGATCTTGTAAGCCGGTATCGGCGCTAAAAACAAGTTATATGTATTGATGCAAATTGCTTATGTGATACTTTTAAAGATACGCTGTAATATGCCAGAAATTAGTGGAGTCTCATTATGGGTGCCAACGGAGAGGCATGACATGCTTTCTATTTCCACAAACAGCTGAATTATCCTGGCTAATATTTATTCATTCATTTCTGTTCTTAACACATATTCAATGTATGCATTATGTCGGTTATTCTTGCACAATAATTTAAATCATAGCTATAAAAATATGTGCGTCATCATACTTGACATTTACAAGGCATGCTTATTACTTGAGTTATAACTAGAAACCTTGGATTAGCTATTTACAATAGCTTGTCAGGCTGTTAAACTTCTATATATACTCTAAATGGAGAAAGTTGAGTAACTAATTGTCTCTCTTCAAACAAAACACGATAATATTTAAAGGGGCAGTAGCACGTTTTTTGACAATTTTATATTTTCAATTTTTCACTGATAACTATAAGTTAATGCTAAATGTATTACTTTGATAGTATCATAAATCTCATAACACAAACCAATCATCCGTAGTCAGAGGACAAAGTATGAGGATTCACATAAAATCCATTGGCAGCCATTTTTGTGTGAACACCTTTAATTCATTTTGTGTAAGAAAAGGAATCACATGGCTTAACTTTACATTGTATATTTGATTTATTACTGCTCCATTTAGTTTTTATACATTGTCTAAAGATTGGAACCATTTATTTTCATTTTCCTGACATCACCTTATATTCCCCCTAAAAACGTGCTACTGCCCCTTTAAAGATCATATTAGGCTAGTTCTTGAAAATATACAATGATGATAATTCAATATATAAAAAAAAATGAAAAAAAAATCTGTCGTATTCATGTCTCATTTTGTTAGAATAATCAGTGATCGAACGATCGGAAATACTACAACCTAGAATGTATTAATTCTGAAAATGATGGAAATCCAAGGAATCCTTTAATGTGTTTGAGGAATGACCATTTATGGTAATGCTAAAAAAGGAAATAACAGGAACCACTTCTATAATTAGAACAACGGTGCACGTGCGGCTATTGTTAGTCACTCTCTCATTTAGACTCTCGCTCTCTTTGTCTTTCAAGTGGTCACTGTGAACAATGGTCATTACCTGACCGCTGGACACTCATTATTATCACGCGGGCTTATTCATATTCAGAATTCTGTATTCGAACAATAATCACGGTTTCGGTACCAACGTCAAATATTAACGTTAACGATCAATGATTAATGTTCGAATATCATAAATTATTTAATTATAGGAATTGGCATCAATGTCAGTTAATATCGTTATGGGATTCTAACATGATTTGTTCAGATATTGAATTATGGAATGATAAATATCAACCAATCAGATTTGTTTGTAAATTGTCTTGATATATTCTGCAAGTAAGAGACCATAAACAGGTATGGTCCATCTTTAGCCATCTTAATTAGAGTTTTGAACTTCAAGGGAATATTTAAATATAATAATTATAGAATATTTAGAATATTCGAATTTGCCTTTTTACTAAACTCGCATTACTATTTATCGTTAATTATTAGGAAGAATATGAAGATAGAAGAATTAAAAGGAGCACGTACGAAAATAAAAAATAAAAATGTTATGTTGTCGGCAGTGAGTATTTGTATTTGTTTCAAAGAACCTTTTAAACAACCGAACGTCTGATCACGGCACAGTATATATAGTCTTGATAAATCTCAGTTCGTCAGAATGCCGACCACTCAAAATCTCGTAGACCAAATTTGAACTACATGAATACATTGTGATGCCAGGTGGTGCATAAACGTCAGGATGTAAAACTGACTCATTTCAACCTTAATATTTTAAACGAACAACATCTGGGCAATTCTGTGACATTGGTGCTGATAAACCGTTCCTTGTACTTCCAGAGATGAGAGGCATTAACGTCTCCATGGCAACGTTTGGGATCGGTTTGCTTAAAATTGCACGATTAGTGGGTATTCTGACATAAACATAGGTTAAGCCGACATTGAGTGATAGTTAGGTGACACGCGTGTATGTTTAGCGTAACACTGAAATAAACAAGTTTTCTATATTGGAGGAAGTGACGTCATTGTACTGTTGAAGCGAATGTTTGGGTCCCGCGATACCTAGTTTTGTGGTGAAAGTTTAGCTAAACACTTAAATTCAACACATTGTCTGACGAAACTGTAACCTGAAATTCTATGTGCTGCATGTAATGTTTAAAGCAACATAATGAACATAAATTTAAATTAATTCTCGTTTGCGAAATACATTTTATGATATTCAATCGAATATTATGTAAGAAAGTAACGTTTTTTAGCTTCCAATGGTAAATATGAACAAAACTTTAAATATGAATTGATAAATATAACATATAACATAAATTACTTTATGAACACAAATGGGAAATTGTATTTCATGAAAATGATATTTTGTCTGCTTAGATTTTAGAATGTTAAAAAATTGACCTCAACATACATAATAACTCCATTGTATTGTTATCTATGTTGAATATGAACCTAACACCGAAAGTCGAATGCATACGATATCGTTATCAAGCAAACAACAGTGCCAAATGGAGAGTGATAACAAGTTGCGTTATCACTAGTGTTATCATGGCGTACGTACATTTGATCAAGGAAGAAAGCCATCTTTGTTAACATAAACCGGAAGTAATTTGATGACACTCTCTTCCGGTGTTTCGAAGCCAATGGGGGTGATTGAGAGGGGGAAACATCAAAGGGGGTCCTTTTTGAAGGGTCGTTTACAATCTGCGTTATTAACTAGAAATAATTTAACCCACATGTAAGTCTACTCATAAAATACTAATTGACAAGTCATCGAGATGAAGATGTTGAAATAGACTATAGGCGGAATCAGGGTTTGAGTAATTGAAACAGCTTCGGGAAATGTGTATGCGTATCTACTTATCACTCATTTCCAGGTCATTAGTATATGAAACGTTCAGAGGTCGACAAACTGTATTTTGATCTTCACTCTTTTTACGATGAATAACCGTCAATTAAAACTGAGTGAATCTTAACGATGACCGAGAATTATGTGATCTATGAATTGGTGAAGATGCTAGATTTATAACGATTTAAGGACTTTTCGCATAACCTACTTTTGGAATATTTTTGATGTTATTTATTGCTATGAAGTTATGACAAGTAAATAGTCTTTATGATTACTTAGTTTGTCCTCGAACAAAAAAAGTTACCTGACAAACCTCTTAAATAGTTTTTTTATTATTTATTTTTTTATCTACTTTGATAAAGCTAGTATCATAAGAATTCTCGTTTTGCAATTGTAGGTTATGCTAATGCAATGGCCCAATCATGAGAATATATCTACCATCTGCATAAGATGTAATGATAGAAAAGTACTTATGCGAAAGTATGTTGTGGAAAGTATTTATTTGCCTGGAATGTTGATGGAATGCACGTGTAATCGATACAACTAGACAATATTGATTCCGTATTGTTATGACGCATGCATGTGTCACTCATATGAAACATACACCAGGGACGTGTCAATTAGTGCAGTGCACGCACTTTTCGTGCACGTGTCAATGTCATACACATGGGGCATGTCATTGATATCTAGGAACAGGGCTTTGAATTAAACCTTACAACTTCAAATGATTAATGATCAAATGCATAAATTGTTTGCAAGGTGTCGCATTATGGCAAGTTACTATTCCGTTATTTGCATAATTGATTTTAGGAAGCTACGTTATGACAATTTTACATTACAATTCATAATAACAACACAACAATGATGAATTGTTTATCGTGTTCAATTATCGATCGGTTCTCTTGTAACATGGGGTCGTTTTGTATGATTGATTAATAAATGCCCCATATTTTATTAGCGACTGTACTGCAGTATCGTTAAGGCATAGCTTGCAGAATAATCAAACAATTTAATAATGGATCGGATATTAAGCCAAATATATGCCGCCCATTCGAGAAAACATCCAAAAAAGAATATTTTAGCTACTTGATATTTCAAAGCCCATTTTATCCAGTTATCATTTTATCCAAGCTTTTACCAGTATAACGTACATTCAAGTCAATGATTAATCAATAATATTCAATAATAACTATAAATCGAATTGAAAATGCTTATAAATATAAATATGTATTCTAACAGTCAAGGATAAGGAGCACATATTTGGATTTGATACTGCACGAATATATAATATAGGATTACTAGACTGAAATATATTATTAGATATTAGATACATAACTATTGTCCATGCATATGACATCGGGTTCTGCTTGTTTGCGTAGGACCATCATATCATCTGTCATAGGGTCATCTCATGAATTATTAAAACAATATTCTTCTGTAAGGTGATTTGTGGCATATCGAATAATGCCATGATACGACCCCCATGCATTATGGTTGTCACATTTCAGACAAATAGTAAATATGCATGAGTTCTGTTGGAAATGAATAACTTCGGAATTGTTTACATTGCTGTCAAATAGAAAGCCAAATAATGGCCAAATAACGGAGGTCATCTCTGTTATATAAATGATGTATACATTCAAAACATTATTTTTTCAAGACTGACAATATATCTTGCAAGGTGAATTTTTTTCGAAATTATGTTTGCTGTAATTGTATTGTTTTATGCATTCTCTTATATCCAGAGCAAAGTTTTTTAGCTAGACTACGTTATGGTTTGACTTCAAATACATGAAAGATCAGTGAATTCCTTCTATGGATGCTTGCTTCTGCTATCAACACTTTAAGACGTTGTTACGAGTCTTAATTACGTTTTGTTGGATAATTTTCGGGACATGCACAAGTCTTCATACGTTGAGAACTTTTGACGACATTTTAAACTTCAAGCTACGAACATATAACTTATGAATTGAATTCAAAAATACATTTCTCAAACGAATCTAAGGAACATTCATTTTCTTTTTGCAACAACCATCTGACATCATGTAAGTTTAATTGTGGCCACTGCTTTGTTTCTCGCATCAAAACACAGAAACTGTAATATGTCAATATTTGACTCCAATTTGATGGTATTTGTTTAATAAAATACATAACTTTACGATGCGTTCACTGTCTCACATACTAGTATAGTATATATACTAATATAGTAGTATTTCAAGGACAATATAAAACTGCTCCTTTTATCCTTGTGTAGTATATCAAGGAACTATCATAGACTATCATCTACGCCATTCACACATTTCATAAATTATATATCGTATTTTGACTCCATCAACCATTAGAAATTCGACGATGTACTTAAGTGTAAACGCCTGCATCGGTACAACGTATCAAGGAGTTAGATTTCAAATAGCAGCAATCAAAGTCAAATGACAGACTATCTATCCACGTGTCCGCAATCTAGAAAGAATGGTGTCATTTTACAACCATTATCTGGTTACAAAGATAGACAACAATAATGGTTTGTCTGACATTTCTCTGACATAAATACTCAGAATGTAGTTAACAAAGGCCATGACCAATTCTCCACACGCTGCCATTGTGTAATGTATGTATGTACGTGCTTCTAAATAATAGCGTCCTTCCCTAAGGCTAGGAGTGGGCATTTGTACTTGACAGGAGGGACTTTAACAATTAAAGGAATTCCGGCGAAAATTAAGTCAAGTAAAACGTTATAGAAAGTCATAATTGAAGTTTGGATATGGAATGTACATTTGAACAATTAAACAAAACGTTAAGATCAACAAGTTCGTACACATGTTCTGAGAAGTGTTTGTTATAAGACCTAATTATGTTGCTTTAAAAGGGTGGTCTAACAAATGTTCATTGTTAATAGACAAATCATTTGAAATGAAAGAAACTTCTTGAGTTTCTTTATCATAAGCAGTAGTCACTGGAATCAAAGGTATTGGTATTCTTATTGCAATTCTTTTTTTAAAAATGTTATCTCTAATTTTATAGGCTTTATAGTTTGAGTTATTTAGACAACGCAATGCGGAAAATATGTACCATGAAATGCAGAATCGCTTCCGTCGAATCTCGAATTCGACGAATGACAAATAGTGTTTAATCGACATACATGTTTTTAAAATCATATTCGTGCAGCACGTGTGAAATAAGTAGTCATATTTTCGAAGTCTTGAACTCTTAAATTAGTCCAAAACTTAAGGCAATCGCTCCAACAATTTACAACTGACAGCCAAAGCGGCCCCTTTCGACCTTGAACCTGACAGTCCGCCATGTTTTAGTAGTCAATGGTCGACGCCATGTTTTATCAGCCAAGACGGCGACTAGACAAGACTGGTTATAGATAAGAAATGTAAACAGCACCTCAGCGCCCTCTATGATATAAACAACGCCATCTGGTAGGCAAAAGTGGCAGTTGCAACCTAATGTACGGCGGATATGGCTCCTTAGGTTGAGAATACTTGGGCGTTTTCTGTCATCTCTACTCAAGCACGTGCAAGTGTGACATCAAAGATTCTTTGAAATATTTTGAAATAAAACTTGAATATAAGTGGACGTTGCACTCATTACAAAGGTCGCGAATGCACACTTACAGCGTTGACTTAATATTATTACAATATAATAACATGTTAATATCTATTAAATTCTCAAAAAATCAAATTACATTTATTTAAAAATGTTGATAAAAACAATGGACGTCGCCATATGGAAATACCAAACGAGCAACGAAAACCATTTATTGAACACATAAATAATACTAAACGTTAACCTGCAGAGCAGATGTTCATGCACTTTGAACTTTGACCTCATGACCCTTACCACATGCGCATAAATTCATTGTCTTACCATTCGTTTCTAATTAACAAGTGTCTAATTATGCCTCCTGGCAGGTTGAACGTATGAGGCCGTTACGAAACTACCTAATCGCTTTGCATGAAACGCACGAGAAACACGATCGAAGAATTCCTTGTTGTTGATCCATATGGTCCACGCATGTCCAATATGGCTTTGTTTTGTCATGTCCTTTAAAACATGTACATTTCAGTCGATCGTTGGTTTGGGTCAAATTACAGAATATGAAAATGACCCAAATAACCGAGGCGTGATTTAGAATACAATGTTTCTTCATTTATGTCATCAGTTTATCAACATTTATTTGACATAAGGTCGTCTTATAATAGAATAAAACATTCAGATTTTGAAATAATTCAATCGAGGTTATCTTGAAGGATTTATGGTAACATTTTCAGCAAAAAGGCTTAATTGTTTCAAAAATTTCCAAATATATTTTCTCATTTATACCCTTCACTTCATGTATAAATATTGCTGACTGTGATAAAACAACAAGAGTTCTTTCAGCGGAAATGTCATATTTTTATCACAGTGAAATTGACACCACTCATTGAGTGTGAACAACCTTTGGCTCCCCAGGGAATCATGGGGGTGACGGGAGGGGAGAGGTTAGGGTAGAAAGAATGGTTAGGGGTCGGGAGGTTAACATGAAGGGTGGTGAGGGAGGGTAAGGGGGTCAGGGTACTGAGAATCGGGAGGGAAAGACTGCGGGGTGCTTGTTTGAGGCATAGGGCGGGGAGGGGAGGGTTAACAATTTTTGGCATGACCACCATCGTTGTTGTTATGGATGCTGGGAATTTGAACACCGAAAATAATGAATGTTAGATTTGCACCAATATCAATAAAACATCGTTATATCATTGTTATATATTAAACATAGCAATCTAATGGATGACTATTTCTATATTTATTTACACGACGTTTTCGGACTACATATTGCCCCTTTGGGTTCATGGGTTGATGAAATATATAATTTATGGTTTTGCTTGACGTCTTATAAGTGATCAAATTGTTTATAGGTACATTACCATTAAATGAAAACAGTTTGTAGACCTTGCTAAGGCAAGGGCAGGTTCGCGTAATCTTCCTAACCAAGACATCAGACCGTGAAAAGGCGGACTGTTCATGTCTTGGCAGATTCCCAAATTCCTCATGTCGATATCATCCCGTGAAACACGTGCAGTGCAAGATCTTCGTGTATATCTTCGGAGACCGGAGTGACAACATGACGTATAGTGGTGTATATATACACATAACACCGTTACACAAACCTGTTGGATAACGATATGTTATTACGTCCACCGACCGTAAATATTGCACGTATGACGTAAGATTTATTTCTGGGCGTTCTTATTGTGCCAAAAGGTCGATACACATGATAATCTGTTGTTATGTTGTAGACTGTAATTTTCAGCAGCCAATCCCTTATTTCAAAAATTCATTTCGAATGTAAGTATACCATGTGCCATTTATGATTCGCTGGCTTAGATTTGGCAACGTATTGTTGCCAGTTACAGCTGATTCTTTATGTTCCAGAGTCACATGAGTGCGATTTCATTCACATAATGTTTTATTTCTGTTACGGTATTTACTACATTTTCATCGTGCGAAATATCGTAAAGTTTACGCGGATATGGTCATTGAGAAACACTCCTTTCCAACACAATGATCGCGTGCCGAGCTAAACATTCCCGTTACCAGGTGTTTTCACACCTGAAACTCCCCACATCACGCATTTATCCTATGTAAAATCTACAAGGAGCGAAACCTAAAATGTCAGTGCGAGGAGAATAGGTATCCAAGCAGCACTTCAAAGGATTCCGAGACCAATTCGTTTTCAGCGCAGATGTCGACGTCGACCTGAAGTGACCAGGATGTAATAGTTCACCCAGGTGTTTGTTACACATATTACAAAAGGGAGGTAACTGCTGAAAGGGCAAAGTTACTGACCCGGAAATACGACCCCGACTCTAAGGGTTTCTTTCGTCGACTTTGTTACGCGTTGTAGCGATGCATTGTTTGGCGCGTGGCTCATTCAACTTGAAAATGAATAGAGACGGGCCGTGAAAATCAAGGTCTTAATCATTTTGTGCATTTCCACTGTTGTTTCATAAATGAAAAGGGCGTGTTCGATATTATTACAACCAAGCATGTAATTTCGAATGAGGATAAATCGTAGTGTCAATACCTGAAATAGGAAGTATTGGAGCCTTTGCGATTTTTATGGAAACGAAGTTATCATAATTACCAGATGTGACATTGTAATAATTTATCTCATTCCAAACAGGTTTTCCTTTTTGAGCTACGGTCGTGCCCCTTTGATTAATTGTGATCTTGATAAGATGTATTGAAATGGCAATACAAATAAAATGCAAATGACAGTTGCACCTG
The DNA here is from genome assembly GCA_916613615.1 of Steromphala cineraria. NCBI lineage: Eukaryota > Metazoa > Mollusca > Gastropoda > Trochida > Trochidae > Steromphala > Steromphala cineraria. Next base: position 42,911,450 of record OU744728.1, read on the forward strand.
ATGATTGTAATAATGAAACCTTCAATTAATTAAGATTTCACGAACAAAGTAAATGAAGCAAATTACCATATTCCCCCTCTTGCTGGCCAAAAAAACATGGATAAGCCTTCGTGTTTATGATGGAAAGAATTGAAAAAGATAATATTCTAATATCATCTTAAGACTTGAAATTATTGTAGTCCCTTAATAAGTTCTCTTGGTGGATTTGTGACTCACCAACACCGAGTTTCACATCTATTGTAAAGTCAATCTTCTTTCGTGTATATATTTCATCAAAGAACGGTGCATAAAAAATATATCACTGTAAACAATGAACGGAAACACACAAATTTCAGATCAAAATGAAGAGCATAATGTGCTGGAGAAAGAATTACAGAATAACTGACTGTATTTCCCGTTAATTTTGTTAGTTATGATCATCTTTTTTTTTAATGCAAGTTTCTCTTTGCTACAAGTATTACCAAACAAATACAGGGGAGATAATGTCGCTCCTTGTCGTAGAGGTGGTATGAATCATGCTCTTGTTGATGGCTTTGGAAGACAAGCTTGACACATCAAACGAAATATGACTCATTTTCCTCATAATTTAGCAAGTCACGTGATACTCTACCCAGACATCAGCTACCCCGTTGTGCGATGGTCCCATTGACGATCATGTGACAAAGAGAATTGATGATAAATTTCATTAGTTTTGATGGATCATTTGCCTTTGAAAATTCAGATGCCAGTTTACGATATTTTACGAAGTTTTGATAAACATAGCTTTTAATGTAATTTTGAAATGATCAAATAAATAAGAACTACGGGTTATTTGATGGTACACAATAACCCACTCTTTACTCATTGTTAATCAAATAAATCACAATTGTTTTCTTAACTTTGATCAATGAGTGTGGCCACGCTGTGATAATCCATTTGATGTAATACGTAGTGTTTAAGGGCCTTTCAAAGGACATTCGAAATTGTTATGTTATTTTGAAAATTTCTCTGGAATCTATGCAAAATATAGGCTAAGGAATTTTTTGCTCAAGCAATTCTATCTCTATCACAACTCCATGCTATAATTTTTATAAGATTACCATAGAGCAACAGAGGTACAGTCTCTGCTACGGTGCGTCTTTGAACACGTCTCAAAACTTCCTTGGGGGCATCCGATATCTTCTCCTTTCAACGAAGGGCGATGACCAGAAAACATACTTTAACCCAGCCTCGCACTGTTGGGAGTTTTCACATATTCTTAGAAATATACCCAGCGATGAAGAATGGTCACGTTTAGATCTCATTTATGAAATAATCTCTGACGTCATTTAACATTAAATGGACACGGTACTAATAAGATACATTTAACACAACAGCAACAGAAATATTGAAGTGTTGAATGTGACATTCGTTGGTTTACTTTTCAACTGACTGTATTACACGAAATTCACATCATTCACATCTTTCTCTTTAAAATCCCCATTCAGTATGTGGTGATCATTGTTATAATCTCTATCATTTTGATCAAAATCGTAACTTTATGAATAGAAGATTATCGATAACCATGGAATCGTTCCGTGTGCATTATGTAAAAGACTAGATTCATTATATATATATATAAAATTCATATTCAGTACGATGAAATTGCAGTATAGGATTGATATTGAATATATACCATATTTCACAACGGATATACAGTTTGTTTACATTATTGACATGGAATATCTTTTAACATGTGCTTTTAATCAAGCACACAGGTACGTTACCTGGCTGAAAATTAGGATGCCCATGAAAACACTCTACAGCTGCTTTGCATCACCGGAAGTAGCTCTTCTATCTCCATCATCAGAGAGTACTTCCTGCCAGGTCACGTGATTCAATCAATTCCATTAATTGTTTGTGCAGTTTTATCGCAATTTTGGCAATCATGCCGAAATAAGAACTAGTAGTAACATGGTAATGTGAAATCCTGGGTTTCTACTACGGTAGAAGGTAACCCAAGTTAATGTAAATACAAGAGGTAATATTTTAACGAACCACATATGCTTATGGCATTGACCTATTTTTCAAACGGTTTACTTTGTGGGAGGGGTAGGGGGAGGTGTTGATTTCAAACTAACACGTTGGAGGGTGTAGGAAGATTTGCCCGTGCTACATAAACTGTTAGAAATATATCATAAACATGTCATGAACTGAGACATTTTCTTTAGAGCTTGAGAAGTTGGCTGATCTTTCACCACATCGTTTGCAAATCGGATTTCGTGGAGAGATTGCGGTTTCTGAAACAATTTAAAATCATCATTATCAGGTTATTGTACTAGAAATGGTCCATACTTGTGAGTGAGTGAGTTGGGTTTAACGTGTTATCAGCAATATTCAGTTTTAATCATGTGTGCTCATATATGGTTTGAAACCTATTGAGAAATAAAACCCAGAGTTAGTTATAATATAATTTAATTGAATTTAAATTTTTGGGTTGAAATTGTTTGTTTTAAAACGTCAAGTATTTAACTTCCGGTGATATGCCTTGTTCTCTATATAGGATTCAATGTTGTTTCTTGGAGAAAATAAAGGGGCTATATAACGGTACTTTTAGGGAATTATTTCGATGACTGCGTCAAGATTGCTGTTGTATTGATTCTAAGGGTTTAAACGTCTCCATTTGTATGCAAACCCACGTCAAGAGAGACCAGAATTATCCTTTCGTTATCAAATGATTAGCTCTCTGGCTTTTGTAACTGCCACAAATACATATTAAAATTGATGGATGTTCAGAATGTGATCGCCTGCAGAGATAAGCCGGAAACGTACAAAAACATGTCTATTTCATCGTCTCACGTGCTCCATGAGATTCCCGCTCGGCACGAGATTCTCGCTCATCACGTCTCGAGCTAATCCTTTTCCAATTTTATGTCGTCTGCCATCGTATAAAATTGTCCTAATGCGCATGACTTGAAGTCTAAACTCCCTGCAGCTTTGTTTGTCGACGAAATAGTGCAAGAGTTCGTTTGTGTCAGTTTTTCGTCTCTTAGGACGTAATAAAACACATTGAAATTCATCTTTATTGACAGGAGTCATTTAGTGAAGGATTTCACAAGATGGTGCTTGTGAAATGTGATTAAAATCTTCATGTTAGGTTTTAGGTACTCAATCGTTTGCCTGAGCTACAGGCACTTGAAATCCAATTGATTTCATTATTGTTGCACTGCAAGTTTATTGGCACTTTTTCCCTCCTCTCGTTCAAGGTAATGAGTCTGAATCTGCAATTTAGATCTCTTTAAACACTGAGGAGTGATTGTTCGTAATTGTATTTGTTTGAGGGGATTTACTGCTACTCCCTAAGAAATAGATTTATATCGCGGAATGGCAGAATGTTAACGAAACATTATTTTACATCACCAAACCATAAGGCTTTAGTTTAGTATATGAAAAGAGTCTGAATTGCTGTAAAAGTTTAAAATAAGATGGTAATTCTTTAGATATATTCTTTGTATATAGATGTTGTATTAACATAGCCAGGCACAAAGTGATTTACCCAAACCTGTCACATTAAGATGCATCACAAGTTGGTAATTAACAAAATAATGTTTTATCATAGTAATTATCTGTATGTGAAATGCAATCGTTGTGCATAACCGTGAAATTGAAGTTCAAGAGGAGATAACTCGTGACACCTTATTGGGACTCCCGACTGAACTGGGTCGCATTCAGTCAACGGGACAAAACGAGGTCAACTATAAATACGAATTGAAGCGTTGGGAAACTGAACTGCATTGCTCCCACGTGTTGCCTTATGCTATATATGCTTCTGTATATAATGTAATCACGTCTCTGGTGTTTGAACTTTTGTCTCATAAAATTAGATATACCATTTATATCTTAATTTGTCAGATGATGAAGAGGTTATTACTATCAATTATCATTATTTCAAACTATTCACTCTCCCATTGTTGAATTATTGAAAAGTTTACAATGCTATCAAGCGTCATGAACAAGCTGCCATTGCCATATGCATTCTGTGTAATGACGTTTCGTACTACCAAAGATACTTATATTGTCCAATCTATTATATTTGATTGTCTAAAAGTTACTTTCCCCTCAGCTTAACGTCCATGAATGCATGTCAATGTAACAATAAAAGTCGATTTTAATATAAGAATTAAATTAAATTAAAAGCGTTTTTGAGGATGCAACGATCATTCATCCTAATATGATATACGATAAAAACAGTAATGTAAAATATCCCATTCAGCTAAAGTTGTTAGCGAACAGTAACTATTTTGCACAAAGGGATGCATGACGGACAGTGAATGGATATTTTTGGTTTGAATCGACATAAATTAACTGTCTTTTTGGAATGTTAACTTCCACTTTTAGTGCGATGCCTGGTATGGAATCTTGTGGAACGCCCAAGAAGGGGTGTTGATGTCTTTAGAATTCAGCTGTGCACGTTACCACCAATTCTTGTTCTCATTTGAAATGCAGTCCTACAGCCTGGATAATGTACAACTAATATCTGGGACTATAGACTTGCGTAGCAATCCCTAATGAAAACAAAACAGTCTCTTGAATTTGAATCTAATGTCAGCCAGTTAATATAGTTAATATGCTCTAGCTGATTATCGTTTAGTGCTTTTCTGTCTCAATTAAGCAAGTTACTATCAAAATTCAAATAACTCTAAAAGTAAAGCAGTCATTTGAATATTAGTAAATGCATGTTTCATTCTCAACATCTTTATTTCATCAATCATAATTGCGTTCGCCAAATGATGCTGTACGTAGCACAAATTCAAGAGATGTGTCATCAAATAGAGGCTCGTTTTCAACATACAAAGGGAGATAACTGTTGGTGTAATGTATATGCCGGAAACGTCATTAAGGAGCATGTTGAACGTCTGTTATTCCACTAGAACGACCTTCAGATCTAGCACAGTGGCTTGCCATGTGTTTAATGGGTACACATAGACCTTGCTTGCTCATAATGATAATTCTTTAGATACAGGGTGTCACCAGATATCCCGAAAAGGCTGCTTTGTGCGCATGAGAAGTATTTGTATAATACGAATTTTTCAATAATAGGTTGTTAAAGACGGATTGCAGAAGTTGAAATTATCAAAACATTAAGGAGTGTTATGAATGATCAACTTCTTTATTGTAGACAGTAGCAATACTTTATCATAAAAAATGATCATCCATAAAGACTCCTTATTTTCTTGAAAATGATTACATTTGTATGCTAGATGTCGTATCTTGTAATGTAGTGAAGAACGTGTAATGTACTAATTGTACCGTCAATAACTTTGAAAATTAATTCTATATATTATGTATATTGCACTATCGTACAATGTGTAAATTATGATACCTTTTTAAAGAACAACTCACGTTCGTAGACTTACTCAACGAAGTAAAGACCTTGCAAGATCGCGAAACTTTGAAATATAGACATGCATAACATTGCTGATACCATACTCTGTCTTTGAAGTAGTGTTTGTGAAGAAAGTACGTCAGTTTAGTCCAATACCCAACATTTCAATCACAAGTAAGACATGTTACTTCCTCTCTTATCGAGGAAGAATATTGATATTAACGCTATTCCGATTAAAGTAACTGATAATTTAACAACTATGGTCGATTTATTGGAACGTGATAATGAGCATTTGGCACATGTTTGAAATGATGGAGATTATTTGAAGTTTTACTCTCAGATTAACTTACTTGGTCGAATTATCAGAGACGTCGAATAGATTGAGAAATCAAAAACGGTCTGTGCCTATATGTTCATTTTATTTATAACTGGTGATAATGGAAAGAACGGTTTGAGATAACTAGCTAACTACCTATAAGACTTTGCTTTAGTCAAACAAGAATTGTTGAATATTGCTGCCTAGCACTTTCATTGTGGACCAAGAATAATCGTAATTCACAGTCTTCCCAAATGCCACCGTTTCGTTCTAATGAATTAAACACGGGTTTTGACCGGGCGTTACAAAACACTTAAATGCAGCAGACAAAAATTGGAATCGTTTTCCTCTCTGTTCCTTGATGTGGCGTACAAAGACATTTTGTATGATCGATTGTTAATATGTTGAGCTATTTGCGCCAATTTTCTCCGGATACTGAATAATATGTGGTCTATCAATGATATGGGAGGGATAAGCGTTGTATTGCGTGAGTCGAGCTCCGTTTAGGATTCAATTGCATCTCTTTACGGTTTTATTAAACCTCAAAGGACTCAATTATGGTCATCGATTATCCCTTAACTGCAGTCTATTTTGGAGGGTTGAATTCCAAACTTTATCCCCACATCATGCAATACTCATTGTAAGTTCGTAGACATATAAGAGTTCATTGAACCATCCCTGACTGTTAAAGCGGCCACCTCATTGGTGGATAAGTCGATAATGAATCTTTTAAAGTAATTTTGAAAAGATTTACTTCTTGGTACAGATTCTTCAGATTTTCAAAATACTGTCCTTATTTGTGCATTCGTGCAAATTAATTTTCATCAAGTAATCCGATAATAAGGTTCAGTAAAGTGTAATTATAGGATTTTTGTTATATATTTTACCGATTATTGCATCCTTCAGTCCTGCAAACAATAACAAAATCAACATAAATTTACAGAACGGATTTCCACTGAATGGGTTAATTCAAAACGTTAAAGTAGCTTTCAAGATGCAAATCAAAATGGTATCTTTGTTCTCCAAAGCAAGTTATCGATCATATTAAATTGTTAAATGAATCCGTTTAATTGATTCATACTAAAATGTAAACTTCATGACCCTGCAACGACATATATTTGCGCTATTCAAATCAAATTCACAGAAACTATTTCGATATTTTTGCATATTTCTTAGGGAAAAAGGCTTGAATACATTCCAGTGTAGATGCATGTATATTTCAGAGGAATCACATTCTTCCTGTTATTGTCGGTTTGTCACCGGTCTGTCAGAGTGAGAGCAGATAACACAAGTGTACATTTCCGTACTGTGATTGACACATGTTGATATCTTCCTATAACAATGCTAATTGTGTTGGCTAACCACGAACATTGTAATGTTAGATAATATGGTGTTTTCAAGGTCAGTTTGCAACTTACATATCGGCAGTTGAAGTTTTTTATTATCGTAATATACATTGCATTTATATATCAGTTCAACAAATTCATGTTTCATATCAGGCACTTACATGAGAAACCATTATCAACTATCATTCTTGACACAGTTGACATTACTTACCTAATATTTTGCTAATATTATTCATGGCGACTTGAACTAGTTTGTTTGTAAACATGTTTTATGAATATTGGTTGCATTCCTAAAATGTCCAGTAACAACAGTTGCTCATGATACAACATCCCTCTTTCCAAACCTTTGACATACCACAAATCATAGAAACATAAAACATGAATATGACACTATCTCGCAATATCATCATTGACAGTAACCTAAAGTTATTCAGTTATACCAATCTTTTCACAGCAGTTTATGAGTATTCAAACCCTACAACTCTATAACTCAAATTCATGTCCCATCACACTATAATTAATATCCTGCTCCATGACGTGGTAATATTTTCTAGGCCCTCATTGAAACAGTTAGACATACTAAGAGTCACTGAATAGGATTTTGACTCAAATTTCAATCTCTAATATTTCATAATATTATCAAATATAAAGGGGTTCCTGAACAAAACTTAATTAAAAAAAATTAGGATACTAGTCGTGATCACATGTTTTAGATATAGAATATTCTCCAACAGGTTCTAGATTATCAATACCCATAACTTCATCATTATAAGAAATACAAGTATAAGAGACCTTGGTTTGGGAAACGTATACGTTAAAGGATAAGAAGCCTTGACTTCATCATTATAAGAAATAAAAGTATCAGAGACCTTGGTTTGGGAAACTTATATGTTAACGGATACGAAGCCTTAACTTCATCATTATAAGAAATACAAGTATCAGAGACCTTGGTTTGGGAAACTTAAACGTCAAAGGATAGGAAGCCTTAACTTTATCCTTATAAGAAATAAAAGTATCAGAGACCTTGGTTTGGGAAACTTAAACGTCAAAGGATAGGAAGCCTTAACTTTATCCTTATAAGAAATAAAAGTATCAGAGACCTTGGTTTGGGAAACTTAAACGTTAAAGGATGAAAAGCCTTAACTTCATCATTATAAGAAATAAAAGTATCAGAGACCTTGGATTGGAAAACTTATACGTCAAAGGATAGGAAGCCTTAACTTTATCATTATAGGAAATAAAAGTATCAGAGACCTTGGTTTGGTAAACTTATACGTCAAAGGATAGGAAGCCTTAACTTCATCATAATAAGAAATAAAAGTATCAGAGACCTTGGTTTGGGAAACTTCTACGATAAAGGATAGGAAGCCTTAAGTTCACCATTATAAGAAATACAAGTATCAGAGACCTTGGTTTGGGAAGCTTCTACGATAAAGGATAGGAAGCCTTAACTTCATCATTATAAGAAATACAAGTATCAGAGACCTTGGTTTGGGAAACTTATACGTTAACGGATACGAAGCCTTAACTTCATCATTATAAGAAATACAAGTATCAGAGACCTTGGTTGGGAAACTTATACGTTAAAGGATAGAAAGCTTAAACTTCATCATTATAAGAAATACAAGTATAAGAGACCTTGTTTTGGGAAACTTATACGTTAACGGATACGAAGCTTTAACTTCATCATTATAAGAAATACAAGTATCAGAGACCTTGCTTTGGGAAACGTATACGTTAAAGGATAGGAAGCCTTAACTTCATCATTATAAGAAATAAAAGTATCAGAGACCTTGGTTTGGGAAACTTAAACGTTAAAGGATGAGAAGCCTTAACTTCATCATTATAAGAAATAAAAGTATCAGAGACCTTGGTTGGGAAACTTATACGTTTTAGGATAGAAAGCTTAAACTTCATCATAATAAGAAATACAAGTATAAGAGACCTTGGTTTGGGAAACTTATACGTTAAAGGATAGGAAGCCTTGACTTCATCATAATAAGAAATAAAAGTATCAGAGACCTTGGTTTGGGAAACTTATACGTTAAAGGATAGAAACCTTAAACTTCATCATTATAAGAAATAAAAGTATCAGAGACCTTGGTTTGGGAAACTTAAACGTTAAAGGATAGGAAAACTTGATTATTTTTCCCGATTTTTTTAGTGAGATTTCTGCAACTTTCTGACCATGTCTCTTCTATTGCAGAGCTACCTGTCCAGGTTCCGTTACCTCTCCGGGCCGAGCCAAGAGACGGGCAACCTTATGTCTCAGGAGGACCTTACCTCAGCTATCAAGAAATTCCAGAGGATAGGAAGGATTCCAGAAACTGGACGGGTGGACCATAGGACGCTGGAACTTATGCAGAAACCACGATGTGGTAACTCAGACGAAAATCTGCTGGATTCAAAACGAAGGCGGAGGAAACGATACACCCTGGCACCCACCAAGTGGCAAAAGAAAGATCTTACTTTTAGGTAAGTCGATTTGATGGAATTGAACATTTTATTTGGCAGGGTACAATTCTGTATAAGAGCACAATAGCATTAAATACAGTTTACAGTCATTATTATGTACATTATATGGCCATAAGCTATAAGTTATTATGGAGAAAACAATTATATGGGTGCATGGGGTACAGTAATATGCCTACTGTGAAGGGATATTTGTACAATATATCTGCTTAAACCATTAACAAACCATGGGATAGAAATATTCAATAAAAATATTAGTGTAAAAAAAACCACAATACTCTACGAGAATTAACCAATAGTGGAAATAAGTACAAATTCAATCATAATTGAAATGCGATTGATTAAACCAGGATGTACTTATTTTCCATGGAACACTTGTTACTAACTGTTCTAATTGTAGAGTAAAGTAATAATTAAATAATAAATACAATAGTCGTCAGAATGTATTTTATCAAGATAAATAAGAAATGACTTAGCAAAGAAAGACGATAAGACAATTTTTGATGTAATGGAATGGTAATGTTTTATGCATGCTAGAACACCTAAAATCGTCTCTCTAAACAATTTCTTTAATTTTTTTCGCTCGAGTATTTTCATTTGTCTCTTTAACGGAGAAACCTACATTATAGACATAGCTAGACCTGCAACCCTCGACGAGATCATTAATACTTCAAATGTTTCAGTAGCTGTGTTCTTTTGTTCACAGCTTAACTAGGTCAAATCCGTTCGCCGCCTCCGTTTCTTTCTCAGCTTCTGTTTATGACCTACATCTCCAAATCGGAGGGATCTCATTTGGCTAAGAGATAAGAACCAGTGCCCCTACAAACAAATGGTCCCCCTTCACACACTTGTTAGACCAAATGAATAAGATTTTTTCTGATGTTTTGTAAAATTATTTGTGCGATTTTACAAGTGCTAAGTACAAAGCTAAGGGATATTTCAGGTCAATAAGTTAATGATACTAATATTACAAGGCAATGTATATCTTTCATTTCTTAAAATGATGAAATTCTAATTTTTCATTCTGAGTGAGTTTTTGAAACATTTCAATAATTTAATGTAATAATATGATGCAATGAGTAATGTAATGTGATATAATCAAACGGGTCGTACTTGACGAAGTTCGTGCAAAAAAGATGATGACCTCGACTTGGCCTTTAAACCTAACCTTTGACCTGACAAATGCACCCATGACACGTCAAATTGTATGGAACAGCTGTACATGTCATTTGTCGCGGTCAGTGCAAATCTAGTGCATTTATTTCTCTAATTACAATCAGATATCTCTGTAATGCCCATAAATCTGGCGCCTTTGCACAAATTCAAAAGATAATTTTGCTTCAGAGTCCGTTTTGAATACTTCTCGTCCACCATGTTTATGACCTTTTCAAACAGACAGTTGTAATTGTCCGGTTTTCGTTCAGCCCTGGTTTCGGATATCAGAACGGATGGCACCGAGAGGGCAACTCGACTCGCCCGAGCTCACAGGAAAACAACTCTCAATGCGCCGTCGCCCATTAGTCATCTATGTTATAAACTTATGGGAGACTTTCAAAGCTAAGCATTGACAGCCAATCAGAGAGCGTTTCCTGCTAGCAAGCTCCGGTACACAGGGTATTAATTCTCAAATTTACTTCTTGAATTACATCTGCCTCCTCCGTTCCCACCACACAGTGTCACAGACCTCAGCAGACGACAGTTAAGACGCAGGCGGGAAAGTTTCTCAGACTTCGATGGGATGGTTGAGTTCATATGAACTGTGCCTTGGTGAACTCTCGTCTGCAACATGGCTGTCCTTCTGAATAGGGTCTGGTCTCAGAAACATCGTTGTCTGCTGAAACTGGGTCTTGTCTCCAAAATGACTTTCATTTTGAGTATCATCTGGTCTTAGGAGTATGGCTGTCGTTTTGATATGATTCGGTCGCAGAAACATGGCCGTCCTGGTTCTTGAAATCGTCTCTGTCATCGAAAACTGGCTATCGTTTCGAATCGTTATCGTCATATGGCTGTCCTATGACAAGATGTTTTGGAGACATGGACATGGAGATAATACGTGGCATGCGTCCTTGTTCAGCTTGGTTGTGATGTATGAAAGATCATCACAACCTGCATGAATGAGGACACAAGCTTTCGTGGAAGCATCAGACGTGGCGGTCCAGATGGCAGGAGCAGACGACAGGGTAATCTCTTATCTCAGCAGGTTGAAGGATGATCCACAGGTCCGGTGGTTAATTAGCAGGGAGTAGATCACTCCATGCCTGGTTTGTTTTCACTTTTGGTTCAATTTGTTCGTCTGTGGCCCAGATAAGGGGCATATTGTGGCACGTGGTTTGTGTTTGCTTCTGTTTGTTTAGTATTAATGGTGTACGTCAGATCTAGGGCAGTGCTGTGAATAGCTTCCTTGTTGTGCTGACTAAATATTGAAGAATCTTCATGTTGTTTCATCTTTCTAATTTGGTGGTCTGCATCAGGCGGCATGTTTCTGTTTGTATTCGAATAAGCTGAACTTCTTGGGATATCTTTTAATGGATCTGCAAGTTGTTTAAAGTGACGTAACAGGTCTGAAATGGGTTTCGGCTTCTTCGGGTTTCATAAAGGCTATATATCAGGGTTTTCTAACACGATTTAACCCTGACTTCGAACACGTGTTATCAAAGTTGCAGAATTGTCGTCTGTCAGTATTCATAATAGGTCGTCAGTATTCTTATAAGCTGTATCAATCACCATTAAGAAATTTGAAGATAAATCAACATCGCTAGCCTATATCAGAAGTAAATAGGTAGATCTAGATTGTTATTGTATCCCTTTTGCTTTTGACTCTGCATCTCGAAACGAGCAACCCCTTCACCGCCATTGATATGGCCGTCTGCTAAGTTCGTCAAAGCAGACGACAGGTTCCTGGTTTCGGCGGCAAAAGTAGAAATTCCTTCCTTGATCTCTTCTGCTGCTGAGGTCAGGTCATCCACGAGAGCTGAGTGTAACTAAACACCCTATGAAGAGGGGCAGTGTTCCTGCTTCTGGGAGAGATTGGAATAGCGCTTGGAATTAGGCGTATTCCAACTGTGCCTCGGGTCGAAATAGAACATTTTGTGAGTCAGTGTTGGATTGGGTAGGGGGTGACCTTTGGTTGGTGTTTTTTCGGAAATTCTTATCTCACAGTCTCTTTTTATTCGTCGACAAACCTCTGTATCCGTTGTTGGCAAGCATTATCATGTTCAGAAGGAAAAAATAATGATAAAAAAGGACAACCAAGACATATTCAAACATCATTATATGATAACATGAGATTTGCAAATCACATTGATCACACGAATACAAAACATTTAATAATCTGATTAAATATATATCACTTGTACAACAGCATATCTGCAACAAGCTCCAAGAAAAGTTATGTGACCTATTACTACCCATCCGTAGCTTCTAGATGAGAGAATGCCATGTGGTAAACAAATAACTACAAATGAAAAGACGAAATAAAAAAAACACTCATATCTCTACTTTAGTTCAGAAATTAACTATACAATTTTACCGTCATGAAAAAAATCAAACATGTCGTTTGATATTCATCATTATCATCTGAAATTCTTTCCAAGCTACAATCTCGCTATTCTTGAAACGTTGCCAAGTCTAAAACAACGCGTTATGTAATTAAGCATCGATATCAATCCGCTGTAAACCGGAAACACCTTGCACGAGCACATGACCTCGCTTAGTACAAGTACTTGAGTCTCTTATCAGGTCACAACATCACGGGACCACAATTCAACTCGCCTAGCTCACTTCCTGTTCCCAGTGTTCACTTCCGCTTGTGAAGAATGATAAGAGCAAACTTAGTTCTTGCTAAAATGTATAAGGATACAATTTTGCTTTAGGAAATCATATGATAATTTGATGGCATTGTATTGTGAGATTGGTATATTATATCGTGCAACTTCATATTAAGACCCAATTTACGTCATTAAAGCAAATCAATTATTTCCAAGTTATTAAACGCGATAATGGGGAGTATCAATGAAAAGATGGTGTTGATAATTAATTTACTTCATTTGTTTACTTTGCTTACACATTATCTTTTTTCTATTGACTTATTTAACTAATTCTGTAAAAACTTTCATTTCTCAGCATTTTATAAACCTAAACCTTTCCAATATATATTAAGTAATTTAGATGATTAACATTTCGAAACGGATGAAATATATCATCCTTAACGTGATTTTGTGCACTTGTAAATTTCGTGTACAATAATTACGTTATGTCACTATGAGGGAAAGTGAAATAACGTTTTAAGATTCCTAAGTGAAAACAGGACATTTTCTGACAAAAGTCTATGCTCATGGAAAAATAAATCACATCTATCATATTGAAACAGGTCTTTTTGCCAGGATTAAATGATTATTGAAATGCCCTTTCGTATTAAAATAAACATCAAATGTTACTGTAAAAGTCCCAAACTTTACCAATATTCGTGGATAAACTTCTATCACTCTACTGCTAATCACCATGTATTGATCCACACGCAACACAACTTCACGTTTTGCTGTTTTTTTCCAGCATTTTCTCAAGTAACAGACTTATGTGGAGACATACTTACATGTGCTTCAATACACTATCTATCTGGTCAGTAATAGTGTCAGGCGGATGTATTGCTAATTACTAGAATACTACTACTAATAATACTAATTTTTTCGAAACTGTTATGTTCAATGTTTTGCAATTATATATAACAAAACCAGAAAACTGACTAAAACATATTTTGAAATTGATATATTCAAGATTTAAACGTCTTTAAAGTACTTGAAAAGGATTTTATTGAATTTTATTCAATTTCGAAGTTTACGAAAAAAATATTTATTTCAAAATGCATATTACTATATCAATGATTTTACATCCTAGTTGAGGGGTTGAACAAGTTTCAGAGATAAAGAACGAAAAGGAAAGGCTTTTATACGCTCTAAGTACTTCCTCGTCTATAGGGTATAACAAACAGTCTATCTAACAAACAATTACAGTGAAAGTTCGCGTAATGTGTTACGTTGGCTTCAGAGAAATCACTTCCGGTTAAAACTTGGCGCAGTGCCAGTTTTCAGTTAGAAAGCGATGCACATGCTGTGCTCGGTTGTCATGACCTTGTAAAACATGGCGTTCTTTGCTTAAAATGTGACCTCATTTGAAAACAAATTATCAAGAACGGAGTATTTTCTAAACCTTCTTGTATATCCATTTCCTTAGCCAATGCTTTTGTCATCAGCTGAACCCAGTTGAGATGGACACTATATCTAATTCATTCAGGCGCCATCTTGCTTCGGTCGAGGTATCTTGACAGGAACGTTTTTTTTTTTCAAAATGGGGTTAAGGAATATGCTTTTTTCTCGTCAGCTGTTGACAGTAGCTCTTGTCCAAAGTAGATCTAGGAAACTTGTTTACAGAAGCCCCTGCTACAGCTCGGAAGAAGAAAGGAATAATTTCCTCCTTGTTTTGAAAATAACATATTTTAAGACAAGAAACAACTTTATTTGTCGTTCTATCTTTGGATAAGTGTGTATGTAACGTAACATTAATCAGAGCAGAAAAACAACAGGGTACCCAAACTGAAACTTAGGCATACATTATTTATGAAGAATGAAGAAGAAGAATCAAATCAAAATAACCAAAAACTACTTAAATTGTACATATACATCTTAGTGAGAAAAGCTCAATGAATCTGGTGTACATAATGTATCAATGAATATAATTATAATGTATAAATTAATATGAAAATGCAGTGTTCTTTGACCTTTTCACAAGACGTGATAAAGACATTTTTTTAAAACTTGAAACTACGAATTTAGTTAATTCATTGAATATAAGACCATAAGGTTTAGATCTCTTACGGTGTCAACTATTTGACGAAAGAGTAAGATCACAAACCTAAATACAGGGTCTTTCAAAAACGTGGAGTTCTTTTCAAGAAATGTTTTAATTTAGTTAGTTCACATCAATTTCCTCTTTATAATTAAGAATTCCAATATTCTACAATTAAATACGGGCATTACATGTACAATATGCTATTATATTATCGGATACATTACATACGTTGGACATACGGTACATGGAACAAATATATATGTTGGTTGCTGGCCACAGAAATTAGCGTCTGCTTTGTCACAATCAATTTCAATTACTGTCAATGTTGCACGTGTGCAATGGCAATGTGCAAAGCTTATGATAATAACAGATGGTAGTTTATCTGCAACAGACAGAGCAAGGAGTTTAGTAATCTTGCGATCACAGTGATACGAGAAATGCTTACGTAATCGGTTGCATTCTTAGGCGCTCAGTGATTTTATCAGGATATCAAAAGACGTCAGATAGCTTTGAGCATTACATTGTTGCATTCGAGTAAAATCAGCTGTCTGCTGTCTAGTACTGGCAATTTAATCGTAACTCCCCAACGGAAAATAGACTTTTGATGAAACAGCAAAATAAATAAATAAATAAATGAATAAATGAATGAATGAATGAATGAATGAATGAATGAATGAATGAATGAACAGACGAATAGATAAATAAATAAATAAATAAATAAATAAATAAATAAATAAATAAATAAATAAATAAATAAATAAATAAATAAATAAATAAATAAATAAATAAATGAAAACAACATTTAAGAACTGTTGCCTATATGCCCGTTTTGAATATATGGAATGCTAAACCTTTTAGTTTTTAATTAAAACGTCAAAAATATTTGTTTGTTTGTTCTATTTTTAACCATGCGTCTAGTGTATATACATAGTGTTCTGACTTACCTACCAAGCACAATCGCGTTTTTCAGAAATTTGATATCGGCATATAAATAAATGTCAGATTACGAATATATGCAGTATGATTTAAGATGGTATGGCGGCAATATGTGTGACCCTCCCTTATGAAAATATCATCCTGCAGACTACACATATGTGATGCAATATTTGCATACAGTTCTACTGCATCATGACGTCATATATATTGCCCTTAGCGCTAAAACATTAAAACCCATTAGTCTAGAATATTTAGTGGGGAGTTTTTAATCATTCCCTGAATTTCCTAACAATATATAAATCAATCGGTTATGAAATGCAAACTTCCATGGAAAAGTGCGAATCTACTATCAAAAGTATGGTTTATAATAGAAATAGAAAATACGATTATGACATTAACTGCAACGAAATTCTAGAGGTGTTTGCTATGCTGCTTTATAATGTTATGCCTTGTCTGAAAATTCTTACCAACATCAAATTGAATATTCTGCAACGTGGCGATGCATGGTTCAATAGCAGTATTCTAAACCATTGTTTTAATACAGTCCTTTAATATGTTTTAATGAATTCCTTAAATGTAACCGAAGGATACATTTAGTTTAGACCCACATTATAGTAAATGATATTTCAACATTGATATAACCTCTTGAAAAGCAAGTTTAGATCTCAAGTGCCCTCTGACAATTCTTTCAGGCTTTATATTTTTTTGATAATTTTTTTTTCAAAGACTCAATATTTTTCTAGATGCTTTATTACGGAAAAGCAAGTCTAAAGTTTGCCATTTTATCTTTTTTAGAGACATTAAGAGATGCTTTAGTACTGTAAAGCAAGTCTAGATTTTGCCATTTTATCGGTTTGTTTTTAGAGACTGAATATTTGTCCAGATGGTCCAACAAGTTGAATAAGCTGGATATCTTTTGCTATTTTTGGTAAATTATAAGGATGGTAGCTGAGCTGATGTTAAACACTCGATAGATTGCAAAACACTGAAAAGCAAGTCTAGGTTTTGGCGTTTTATGAGTGGGTTAACAGATGTAAAATATCAGTAGAACTTTACAGGCTGTTGCCTTCCTTGTTGCATCACAAACTTCGTCCCTCGACCATATGTTTTCTATTAGTAACCCCCTCTCTAGCACCCCCTCCCCCCAACCTGTTCCCCTTTCTTCAAACCCTTCTCTGTCACTTGTAACGGCTGGAGGTTCGAGCGGTTTGAACTTTGAAGTATGGTAGCCTTGCTAAATGGCTTTTCAACGTTATTTATTAGGAATTCTAAAAATACGCTATGGGCACTTTGATCTTTAGAGAATTGAAACCATTATTAGAATCTTGAAAATAAATATAATGTTTAAGTATCGTATCGGATATATCGGTATATCGTAGTCTCCTTTCAGGCTTATATCTTATATCGTTACGCCTAGGCTGTAGATTCGAGCGGTTTAAATTATGATGAATATTAGCCTTGCTAAATGGCTTTTCAACGTTATTGATTCAGAATTGTCATAATTCGTTGAATTAACCTTGATCTGTGAAGGATTGAAACCACGATTTTTAAAATGCCTGGGCATGAATTCAATAGAATCTTAAAAATAAATATAGGGGTTAGGTACCTGTGAGAAAAATAATGTACTCTATAGGATCAATCGGTGTATTTTCTTTCAGGATTTAAAAAAGAAATTATATCGTTAAAGCCTCCTGCACGTTGACATCGAATATGAAATAGACTATTGTAGTCACACAATTGATCAAAATCAAGAAAATAAACGAAATGGGGCTTAATACACAGGCTAAACTTATGCTTCGACAACTATGTTCAGAAAATTCTTGAGATTTGGTTAAATATAGCCAATACCCGTAAACTACAACTGACTTGCATCATATTTTCCATGGGTACCGTTATTACTGTACTAGCATTAAAAAATTTAAAGTCGAAACTTAACCCTACCTCTGCAGATGGCCAATTCAGCTGCCAAATGTTTCAAGCTCTTAACAGCGCATTTCTGTTTTTCAGGATGATCAACTACACACCTGACATGAGCCCTCAACAAGTTCAGCGAGTGATTCACAACGCCTTCAATGTATGGAGTAAAGCCACGAGACTAACGTTCAGGGAGGTCATGCATGGATCCGCTGATATACTCATCCAGTTCGCCAGTCGTTACCATCAAGATGGATACCCGTTTGATGGAAAAGGTACCCAAAATAAATATATAATGACATGACTGAAATATACAATATTTACCAAAGAAGATTTCGTTCAATCGGGGACATCTTGGGTACTATGACAATATGTAAAAAGATGAACGTTTTGAAAGGGATTATGCATATCATTAATTCATGTTGGCTGATAATATTACAAATTTAAGGGAGATAACCCTGTAAATTCAGTTCTTACTCAAAACCATGTCTGGACAATTCATTCATATCGATGGTGACAAGGTATGATTTTACGACTGCTTCATATAGTTTTTTTTATAATTTCAAACAACAAATAATGTTTCATTTCAGGCATGATATTGGCGCATGCTTTCTTCCCTGGTGACGGTAAAGGCGGTGACACTCACTTTGACGATGATGAACATTGGACATACAACTCTACTGATGGTAAGTATTTTATATATATTTCAAACTACAGTTCTTGACTTCAGAAATACAATCTGCCATTATGTATATTAAATGTAGATTTAAGGTCCTGTCACTGTTGAGAAATATAGGAATTTTCATATCAAATAACAAGTATTAAGTGTTTAAATTTAAACGTATGAACACGCTAAACTAATCAGAATCTAATATAGCCGATACAGATATATTTAGCTTTATTAACTCCTAGTGTGACGGAGAGTGTGAAGATACTGATATCTGATATCCCTCCTCATCTTCTCTATCAAATACATGTAATATGAATTCAAATGTATTAAACGGAATTATGAACTATAATATATAATGTTTCGTCATCCTCCAATGAATTAGAGCATTTTGATTCGCTTACAATGCATATTCCCTCCATTCTCTTTTAAACACATGTAATATGGATTCACTCCAATGTTAGTTTCAATCCAAATATATTTAACTTCAACATGTGTATTTTTCATTACAGAATCGGAATTATGAGCTATAATGTAAAGAATATTGACGGCAGTTTTTCGTCATCATCCTATAAATTTGGGCATTTTGATCCTTTTCAATGCAAATGTTTCTTTCCCTCCAGGGGTCGACTTGTTCATGGTAGCAGCCCATGAGTTTGGCCACGCCCTCGGTTTGGCACACAGTAGCAGGCCGGGTGCACTCATGTATCCGTGGTACCAGGGATTCCAGAAAAAATTCGAGCTGCCTCTGGATGACATTCAAGGAATCCAAGAACTATATGGTAAGAAACAGATTTTCTGCATATTGTATAAAAACGATAGGGCCTAAGCAATCTCCTTGGCGAAGACGCTTATATGATATAAGCGATATGAACTAACCTATCTCCTTCACGATGACTGTTGATTAACATTGTTTCAGTACACTTCATCAAAATTTGAACTCCTTTCGTATTTCTAATTATCGTCAATATAATATATTTTGAGCAGTGAGTGAATTTAATCAAATAGCATCATATCGGCGCATGGTTTGTTCCCCAGTAAAGTAATGAACAAGTATATTGACATAAAACCAAAAGACACGAATTCACTAGTGCTTTAAGTGTTATTGAGAAATCTTGATAAATAACTTTATTTGTTGAAATGCTGTGGCGAACTAAATATTATTAGAATAGCGTTTCAGCTCAACTCTCTTTGTTTCAAAAGGTCAATTCTCTTTCCAGAAACCATGCAATCAAATAAATATTGTCTTTGTAGGTTACGTCAAATACGATCTGCCCGAGAGGCCGGTGACGGTGATACCCAGTGACGAAACCCCTGTGGAAAAAGATCCGGACGTGTCACCAGATCCCGATACTCCCTATGTGAGTGACTCCAAACCAGCTGATCCCTGCAAACACTCCATAGACGCCATCACAGTCCTGAGACAAGAGGTGTGCGTCTTCATAGGAAGGGTAAGTATCATTTATATCAATTTTGATTTGTATAATATCGAATTTATTCGGAAAACATAAGGTGCTGTGGTCGGCAAAATTTGCGTGTGACTGTCGCTCAAACAAGCTTCACCAATGTAATATATTTAAGGATTGTTTTACATGTTTTGTGCCTCTATCGATGTATAACAGCAACAAATTGTATAAAATCGCGTAGCGTAGCGTAGCGATTTTATACAAAATTTGTTGCTGTTATACATCGATAGAGGCACAAAACATGTAAAACAATCCTTATAATTACAAAATCAACATTTTAACAAAGTTTTTCCTAATTATTTTCAAAAAATCTGTCATCAATGTCGTGAAATTGTGGTTTGTTACACGAAACAATACAAAGTTGAATCAAAATTGAGAACTCCATAAACTAAAACGGCCGAAGATTTAATTTCGTTTTCGCAACCATTGACACCCATGCAATCACAATTCGTTTTAACCGGAATCCGCATTTTCGGAATAACCCTAATTAGCATATCACACGACGTTCAAAATGTCCGCCGTTTGTCGAGCGAACAAGCTTGAGGACTCGTAGTTATTTAAATGCAGTCTTTCCGGTGAATGCATGGATTGTGTTAGGGAGAAGAATGTATTTACTTGTTACAAACGCAGGTGGGAAGTGATAAGATATGTTATATCTGTCTTTGCAACAGAACGTAACTCGCAACTGTCAAAACCGAACTATTGCGTCAAGTGATTGTGACGTCACAAGGAATGAATGCACATGGTATGGTTGCAAATTTTTCTGCATTTATCGAGAAATGGCAGCAGGTTTTTGAGCGCTCTCGTCCAATCAGAATCCCGGAAATTAGTGTAACAAATCCATTTTGTAATTATTCGCAAATAACACTCAGATCAACAGATGAGCTTGTAGTTAAAATGGTATGTTGTGGATGATCAATCTTAACTTGTTGACATTGGGGACAATTCAATACAGATCTCACATAGATGATCATGCTTGAAAAATGTAAACGATACTGTCACTCTTTTGAATAGCTGCACATACATAGCTTTAATACCCAATCGTCCACAACTTTTGCACACAATTCAATGTGATATCTTTTGTTTCCAGTACTTCTGGCGGCTAGACTCGAGACACATCCTCCAGGACCCAGTTAACATCCACCAGTTCTGGTACGGTCTGCCCACTCACCTAGACCATATAGACGCTATATATGAGCGACCCAACGACGGAAAGATCGTCTTCTTTGCAGGTATGTAATTTCGACAGTAACACTATTTGCTGTTATGAGTTTATAGGTATCAGATCAAATGATATCAATCGTGCGGCGACGATAACAATGTTACGGGTTTTGCTGGTCTGTGTGTCGAGAACTTTCCGTTGAAAGGAAAAGTATTTGAATGGTAATCTTGACAATTTATATTTTATCAATATCAATAAAATTTCAATTTATCCGCAGACAATGGATAGATTATGCTAATTGCTTGAAAATCAACATCGGGTCGAACCTTGTATGAACAACTAAGAGAGCAAATTGAATATATTATCATATATTGCAGTCTGTCCTGCTCACCTTCTATCTACCTTTAATCAAATCCCATTGTTGTTGAGAAATATCCTGGAACACCTGTCAATCGCAACGGTTATGCAGATTTAAGCAGTACGACTTAAATTCATAGCTAAGACTTCTGCAATGTCAAACAGTAATGATATTAAGACAATGAGGTTTTTATATTGTTGATGATAGCGACGTTTCAGTATAGATCATTAGGTAATATCTCAAAACACCTACATCCCAGTTATTCTAATACTGATAAATCCTTCTACAGGTGACAAGCACTGGGTATTCAACGCCAACTACATTGAGCCCGGCTACCCAAAGGAGGGACGTCCTCTCACCGACTTCGGTATCCCCTCCGACGTGAAGAAGATCGACACAGTGTTCGTGTGGGGGTTCAACAGACGCACCTACCTGGTGAGTGGGGACATGTACTGGAAGCTGGATGAGAACAACACCTATGTGGAGTATGACTACCCCCGGGACATGAGCATTTGGAGGGGCATACCTGTACCTGTGGACGCTGCCTTCAAGTATTGGGATGGTGAGGGATTTTCTTCTAATACACTTCGTTCAATCTCATTAAAATCTGGTGTTGATATACTCTTGTTAGTTTCTACGAGGGTCGAGTAAAATTTTTGATCTGGTTTTAATGAGATTATCCGTAAAACACTTCATTCAATCTCATTAAAATCTGGTCAGTGTTGATTTACTCTTGTTCGTTTCTTCTAGGGATGAGTACCTTGATCTTGATAGAATTTTTTGAATTCACGAAAAGCCTTCCTTTGAGATCGCTTTTGTCACCAATGAAATACATGTATGTCATATGTATGAACAATGCGCTAATGTTGACGTCACTGTTTCTGATATAAAATATTTACTGAATATATCATAAATGTTGAGAAGGACTTCCCCTTATTCTCAATATTGTGATTTATCTTTCAGGTAAAACCTACTTTTTCAAGGGACGTAACTTTTTCGAATTCTACGATCTAAAGATGCGAGCACGTCGAGGAAACCCCAAGCTGATAGCCAAGGAATGGCTCAAGTGTTCGGCTGGAATCGAGATCAAACACGAACCTCACAGAAGTTCAGCGCCATCTATATCCGGTCACGTGATTTCCGTTTTCACGTGTCTATTTTTGTTACGCTATTTCATCCCGCATTGAGCTAGTCCCCGCAGTATTTTATTCTTTAATCGTTAGGTCACATTGTTTAGATATCCGAAATACTTTTGTGATGTTTGTAGCAGTATTATGGTGACCAAGCCTTTTTTTGAAATTCATGTTAGAAATATATTATTTGCCAAAGAGGTTATGACCTTAGAACCTAATTTGTTTACGTTTGTCTCTGAAAAATAATAATGTAATTAATGGTCTTATTTATTTATTACATGTGTAAATATTGTCCGTGTACAGCTATGTGTGTATCGTTTTTGAACAAATGTAACTACACCCTGGTGCAAGAGACCAGTTTTAATACGACCAAATCAACTGGTGAAATTGACCTCATTTCATTCGAATTTTCGGCTCAACCATCTATCTACATGCAGGAGAATTACTGACGAGAAGGCGTGGTTACTAGGCCTTTTCTTGCCATTATTTCATATCCGAATCCTGCTCATAAAGCATGTGAAACATGAACGAAAGATTTTTCAAAACCTAGGTTGTGTTGTTGGTCGTTATTTGTGAAAAACTTTGCTTTTAAAACGAGCTATTCTATCACTCACCACCTTTGTTCCTTAATCGAGTAAAGGTATTTCTTTACTTTGAATGACATTGAGTCGTAGACTCATAATAGTATTATCTGTGAAGTAGAATTTCTAATGACAAATGTCAAGGCTGAAATTGTCGTTTTGTGAGAAACAAATCAAGACGTGACCTTATTTTGATTATACTGATTGATAATTTGTACCCATATGGGATCCCCGTTGCCTTATTTGCTTGTAATACTCATGGAGAAATAAACAATATTGTTAGTGAAAAAATACTCAAATATAAGCATTCTGTGTACAGTTTTTGCGAAATTACAACAATTGTTTACGTTCTGCCAGTGTTTGCTCAATTGTAGCCCTTCTTGTCCTTCGTAGATTCGTAACCTGAGCAATACTCGTCCTAATGGTGTTCATGAATGTACGGAGCTCTGTTTGTGACATAACCATGGGAGGTGATTCCTTCTACCTAGCGCACTTGATCACCTGCTAACCTTAAAATCTGTTTCACCTTTGACCCACTTAATGTATAAATGTGCAATTTGGTTTGCGTGCTACTGCAAACCAACACGTATTGGTGCTGAAACGATTGTGAATTCCGTAGGCTAGAATATATGTATAGAATAGATTAGTAAAGTAGTGTATATTTGGTGCACATTTCTGAGATGTTTATTTTAAACATATATGGTTCGAGGGTATGTCTATTTTTGTCGCAATGTATTGTCTGGATTTTGGTGACTATGGGAATGTAAAAAACTTCATCGTTAATACTTTCTTGAAATTTAAATATCGAGGAACCAATGACAAACCAGTACGTTATATCGAATTTTTGTTTAGATTATCCAAGTCTTTAATGAAATTGTATTGGTAGCGATAACAACTTTAGAATTGATCTTTTTCCAAATCTGAAAGACATAAATGTGGTAATAAATTCTGACATGTCCAAAATGTTCATTTTTTTCGGTAAAATTTATATTTGGACATTTTGATCTCCCATAGTCACAAGGAGCTTTAAGATTCTACTTAAGAGCAGTTCGTTCTAATGTAGAACAATTTTATTGATGGAATTGGTGCTATGTTGGAAGTAATGTGGAGTGGAATGGAATGGTATTTTATTAGTTTAGATTTCACCTCATTTTACGAAAAAGACGATTGTTCTTGGTCTGGACAAAATTGCTAATTAGAATCCACTGCCATCATTTTGGTATGTTTTGTGACTTTATGTATATATTCATACCATCTCTCATTTGAATCTATCCCCCACAACGCATTCACTTTTGCGTGTATTAATTAAAAGTGTTTTTTAAAAATTCTACACAACCTTGAAATAGCGTCTTGTGATAGACTGAATGACGTCATAACCATTTCGCACAACGGCTGTTTGCATCAGCTAACTACTGAAGTCATCTGCTAAGGTCATACTAATTCAAACACTATATTTGACCTTATAAATGGTTACCTTTTGACTTGATCGCAAAATGTATTCAGATTTTTACTTAAATGTCGTGATACATGTTTTGGTTTGATATATTGGTTCATGCAAATGACAACTCAGATCCTATTAGAATAATCTCCACTCTACGTATTGTACGATGTGCTTTCACACGTGACCGTCCTATAGTATAATGCTCATGTTTATCTTTAAAGTTGTAATGAAATATAAACATACTATTTGAACCTTGATATTTCCTTTGATCCATTTTAACGAAATGTTACCTTAAATGGTTACTTTTAATGTTTTAAGTGTTGATTTACTTTTATCCGATATCATTTGCCTTAATGAAAAGAAATACACCACTGTGTATTTGAAGTTTAACAACGTAATATGGAACCTTTTTTCTTAGGGTAAATTACCTTTAATGGCAATAATGTCATTATCAAATAGATTATTTACTAACGTGAGCTATTTTCCCGTTTCTCTATATGCTTGTATAAGACTATAAGTATTGAAAGTTGCGAAACGTACGTAAAATATAATTACGGATAAGTCTTTTGGTCAACTCTTTTACCAAAAGGAAAATGTCTTTACTGTAACATGTCAAAATGTCATTGTCCATATGGAAATGTTATTACCCTGTGTCATTACCCTTTCATCACCAATGTGGTGAAGTGTCATTACCTTTGTAACAATAATGTGGTTAATGTGGAATGCATCATATAGCACCGAAACTTATATCGTAGATGCTTTGAATTGTCACTGTAAATTGTGCAAACATAATTTAGCAGAAAAGTAATAATTATAGCTGACTACACCTGCGCACTAAAGCCTATTTCTGTAGATCTCGATCATTCCATAAAGGCTTACTGAAGCTATGAAAGCAACGTTATATACTTTGCATATGGAATTAAGATTTATGCATTAAAAAGTGAGGGTTTATGACTATACATGTCGAGATTTGATGTCAACAGCATTCGAATATAAATTCCTGAACTTTGAAGCATAATTAATGGATTTGAAAATTTACAGCGTTGTCTTTGATTTCACAAAAATTACCTTGCAATAGAATTATGTTATAAATGTTGATATGACAACAACAAATTGTTATTACTGTAAGAAGACTTTGTCAACTACCTGCACATTTCATTATGTATTTTAAGCTTGCTTGGAAATATTTTCTGAGACACACAATCTATGAATAAAACTAGTCAAACTGGCGACTTCTTTTGTTATTTCATTTTATGCAAATATTTAATCAACAAATAAACAGATTCATTGCCTACCATGTTGTTTACAAACGGTTTGTTTCGTAAACCGACCCTATCGTATTTAGTTTCCCAAGGTAAGGTTCCAACACTTACTCAACATATATACAGAACGGCTGACTCAAACACATCAAGGTACGAGACAAATTTATTTCCGGAAGCTTTAAGTGACATGTGCGGTCAAAGGGAGATAATTTCTTCTGGTCGTTACGATCCCATCATCTTCACACACATAACACTGAAGATTTGAAATATCTATCCGGGTTGACTACAGTCGCTCTAGGGTCAATTCCTACTTTTACCAGGTACCCACTTGAAACGCGGAGTGAAAGGGGTAGCGATTTGAAAAAGTTCCTTACTAACAGTAACACCAACTATTGCAACTCTATTATAAGGGGCAGGTAATCTTCAACAACACAGCCATATCCAGCCATTATAAGTAAACAACCAATCCGTTATTCACGCCCGATGCTACTGACCTCATGATTGCAATGATAAAGTATAAAAGGTTCAATTTTGAGTGAATAGATAATGGAATTTAAACTATTAAATGGGTACACAGCAAAATAAACATGTTGTGAATTATTTTGTAAAGTCGATGTGCTATTATAAGATCGATTGAGGTAAATCAAATGACAGATCGCCATACAGGAATTTTCCCCATGCCAAGGAAAATATGTGAAACAATCTGAAAATATATAAAACATGTCGTGAATAAAAGAAAATAACCAACATAGTTGGAGCTCAAATACAGAAGCCCGGTGTTTGAGAAGGACTAACATACGATGTATGGCAGCATTACATTACAATCGAACAATACGGGATGGTTATCTTAGTTATAGTTGCCTACATATCTCTTTCAGTATTGTCACGCAATGTCACAGGGTCATACAGCCTTGTCAAGGCTTATTTCGGTGTATATGGAATAATAATATAAGAATGTGTCATTAAAATCAGTATTTCATATTAACACAAATTGCGTCGATAACAAGAAAGGGCCTACTTCATTGAAGTATAGAGTTCTTTCGATATAAACATAATTTTTGTTTGTCCAGTAGTGAGCACATGTTGTTTTCAATAGAATATGGTACATAGTAAAGAGTACAATGAAAATGACAATAAAACCAAAGAAAAATTCTTCATGAACATGTCTCGCGTTTAATACCATACAGTTTGTTTGAAATCAACCAGGGCTAAGACCGTAGCACCCAAAACATTATGATTATTGAAAATCATAAAGATTCATTTGTTTTAAGGCAGAATCAGGCTTTTTTATAGAGTTTACTTGAGTGGGTCAATCCGTATACAATTTTACACGAACATTAAACTACTTTTCCAAACCAAGTATTCATAACGTATATAAATTGGATACTAAAAGCCCTTCCAAATAATATTATTCTTTAATCAAACGAGTTATAATTTTGTATAAACCGAGCGAAATTGCTGCTATAACTCGCCTGTGTTTGATATGGCAGTGTAATATCTACACAGCAATATTAAACTAGTGTGATATCACAATTCAATTATGATGTCATAGTGTGTGGTTGTGATGTCACAGTGTAAGCGCACCGTTACAATGGCTGCGGAGTCGCGGAATTTTGTTTGTTTCAGCAAACTGCCAATTTTGCTTGAGTTTAGTAAGAGCAAAAATTAGAATACTAAACACATTTCAATTTAACAGTATTTTAATAGTCATATGTTTCGCTCTTTGTATACAAAAGCATAACTCGTTTAATATGAAAAGCTTTAATAAAGCTTGACTTCAACGATTGTAGATTATAAAGTAGGTTTAAAAGGACTGTGACTGGCCTAATTTTCTTAAAATTCACATGACCTCAATTACTTGAAAATGCTACGTAATTGACGAATATGATTGAACGAAAAGCACGCTATAAACAGGAGTGTAATGGAAACCGCAGTTTGAAGGACGTTCAGCGAACCGTGAAAAATATACATAATACATTATTCATTTATAGGTATTGAGTACCTTTATAATATCCTCTCAGGTTGCTTATGTAAAACGAAGGTTGATTGTATTCTATTAATAGTAAATATTTACTTTTTATGTCACTATGAGAGAATATAAAGGGGACATATGATTTTAATACATTATTTCGTATATGCTTGCTGAGTTACATTGATTCATCGCCACGTCCCATAAACTTTTTGCTTCTACTTAAATTCGCCTTAGGGTAGAAATCAGACATAATACACAGTTGTCATAAAAGGAAATCAAATATGTTGACTTTATTTCATTGTTCCCATGATACAACAGGGTAGGTGTATTTAGAAAAACGTCATCTTACATCGTAGATATCGTATGATAGTATATAGTATAACATCAGTTCTGAAAAACAAATAGTGTCAAATTTAAACAGACAAAATTAAACATGATATGTAGAACAGATATTTCGATGTGACCACACTTTGGTCTTGATTACATCTCTTTTATTTCTCGTATATGATCACAACCAAATGATGGGGAGGATAATCCAAAATATTGAACTCAACGTTCCTATCATCCGGAAAGTGCAATGGATGCAAGTATTCCACTAATGTCATTGTTTGAATTTACGGTACTTCCTCTTCAGTGTTCATATCATCTGGAAAGTGTTTTTCCATGACAATTCGTTGTTCGTAATACATTATTTTCGCCTTAGTGGAGAAGATAACCAAGTCTACATACCAAACATCTACCACTCTATAATAACATAACTGCAACGATAAGTTATGTGATTACACATATTCCCTTTAACTCTATAATTACGTGTCTTCACTTTTAACAGCCAAAGCCCGAACCAAGTCTACATATCCCTTTCACATATCTAAAGTAACCAGAACCAAGTCTACATATATTAAACATGTCCCCAAACGATGAGCCCATAATTACGCCTTTTAACATGTAAAACCAAAACCAAGTCTATATCCCATCACGTACATATACATATAATGATATATTCTATCATCACATCTATTTCATTTTTACAGTAACGATTGACTCATTAATTACACCTATTCACTTTAACAGGTAAAACCAAAACCAAGTCTACATCACGGACCTATAGAGATAAACTCCATATACACATTGGTCAATTTCAACATTAACGATAAACTCTATAATTACGCCTTTTTAACAGGTAACAGGTAAAACCAAAACCAAGTCTAGATCACGGACCTATAACGATAAACTCCATATACACATTGGTCAATTTTAACATTAACGATAAACTCTATAATTAACAGGTAACAGGTAAAACCAAAACCAAGTCTATATCACGGACCTATAACGATAAACTCCATATACACATTGGTCAATTTCAACATTAACGATAAACTCTATAATTAACAGGTAACAGGTAAAACCCGGAACCAAGTCTACATCACGGACCTATAACGATAAACTCCATATACACATTGGTCAATTTCAACATTAACGATAAGCTCTATAATTACACCTATTCTCTTTTTACAGGTAAAACCCGGAACCAAGTCTATATCACGGACCTATAACGATAAACTCCATATACACATTGGTCAATTTCAACATTAACGATACACTCTATAATTAACAGGTAACAGGTAAAACCAAAACCAAGTCTACATAACGGACCTATAACGATAAACTCCATATACACATTGGTCAATTTCAACATTAACGATACACTCTATAATTAACAGGTAACAGGTAAAACCCAACACCAAGTCTATATCACGGACCTATAACGATAAACTCCATATACACATATGCCAATTTTAACATTAACGATAAACTCTATAATTAACAGCTAAACCCGGAACCAAGTCTACATATCCCCTCACATACCTGTACCGATAAGCACTATATCTACCTATGTCCCCCTTTTATTGAACAGTTTGCCAACAAGACTACACACGCAACCTTCCTCCTGGGCTTATTGATCTTATCTCATATCTGTGAATATGTTTTACCTGTCGGTCGATTAGAAAACTTCAGACGCCAGACAAATGAGAATAATCGACGTAGGTAAACGTACCTGTGGAATACCTGAACCTACCTGGATTTATTGGTGATATGAAGGTGAGTTCACATGGGGGTCTGTTTATGGTAAATGTTTGGTTTATGTCTTGTGTCAATGCAGCCGTTTGATATGTAATACAGTTAGTTACCTGTGTTATATATACCGTGGTTGTGTGCTACTGTATATTTGGTCATAGATATTTCTTCGTGTGTTCTTTTTATGTCGTCACGCGTTGATAGATAATTCCGTGTTTTAAATTATATTCATGTACAATGACAAGAATTTGCGTAAAATTTGTCATATTTTTCATATTGTATCATACGTATAGTTTGCTGATACCATTAAGGGGTATGTCCGTTTGTTTAAACATTTTCGTATGTGAGGTGAGCGCATGCCATTTTAACGACATATAACGAATATCATTTGGGAAGTATTGAATGAAACTTAAAAAATAAACCCCTTAACACGACCTCTATATAAGATAGTAATATATACGTGGTGCTGGTATATTTCATTTTCTGACACAGAAAACCTGTATTAGTAGTATACTTAATCTAAGTTAAATACTGTTTCAACACTTTATGTAAGTGTGATATACCCACTTCCTGATTCAAAGGTGTATTTACAACAGGCATTCCATACTCTCTAGGTTGCAAAGAAGGATATATTTTCACATTCCTCTGTGACTAACCTCTATCGACATAAAAGCCAGACAATTCTTAATCTGTGCCATGTTCATATCTACCACTTATGTGAGATTATTGTGAAATATCATATTTGAAATGCAAGGTTTTATTTTCTTGATTTTGCTTGTGGCAATATCTTGATTAGGATGTTTATGACTTCATAGAATCATTCGCTTTATTTCTATGTACATAACCCTTAAAGTGTAACTTTGTACGTTATAGACATACTACAGTGTGTCACTATTGACACAGTAAGGAACATGGCGAGGTCAATATTGAAAGTGTTGTCACTCTAACGCTTCGGTCCCCAGTTCTGGTCGAGTGATTTCATCTTGTTACTCGCATGATTGGTTATGGTTATTGTTGGAAATCGATTAGTGAATGTTTGTGTTAAAGATATGTCAGTCAGTGCGCATGCGCATTACTACCGTTGTCATTCCTGTGGTAGGCATGTTTGGAGAAGTGATAATAAGTGTTTTATGATGTCAGGGCGTAGTTCGACCCCAGTGTACATTACTCAAACTTGCCGTACTGTCTACCTTGAAGTTGAAAGGTTTTCCTTCTCTAATAAAATATTGTATTATCAAGATAGAGGATGAAGTCTGTAAAATTGCCAATCCTATTTTCATATGTAAATATGACACGTTTATATCATCATATACAAATATGTACTCTATAAAAATGAACTTTATTATCACAAAATGGCATGTCTTTGTGACTAGAAGCTTTGTCAATTAGATGAGTTCGACCATGTAATTAAAAGTAAAGAATTGATTTACTTAATTTTCGAAATTCAAAACAGAACCAAAGAAACCGAAAACGTCCAAGTATATTTCTTAATGTACATATACGAATAAGTTCAATATAACATTGACAAAATAAATGTTCCAGGTCTTAACATGGACTGTTAATTTATCAAGAAAACCATTTACACTTGATATGTAACTCTTTGTACGAAATGTATTTGTACGAAATTCGACTTAAATGCGATGAGTCATCTAAAATGCACACCAAGGTCGCGATTTAGGAATGCAATTCAACGGGATAAAAATATACGTTCTTTTATGATCATTGAATGGAATGAAAAGCCATTCAACTGTATATTACCCGTAGCCTATCTTCTATGAATCGTGCCACACCTATCATTTACAGTAATAAAAGCAGCCTGGATATACACATACAATGAAAAGACGTTCCGATTAAACCTGGTCTGTTGTAAAACGGCCATAGAAAACGTTGACTGTCTAATCCGCCTGAATTTCCGTTATTCAATCCTTGTTTACAATTACCTTTAAATCATTAGTATTTTTCAAAATTTTATTTTCAAAGGACGTATCAACTTTTAATGCAACTATATCATCAATGCATACACGAATATATCTCTTCTTAAGACTTTGAACATGTATACTTTAAACAAATATTAAATTGTTGAAATCTGATCTTATTATTATTATTACGGTATTATTATTTTTATTCCATACCTCTCCAGTAAACACTGACCCTTGCGTGTCTCACGTTAATTTTGCCCTGACCTCTTTGATGTGAATGATAATCCAGTTTTGAATCCACAATACCCTAATTGTTCGTTGTGAAGCTCTAACACGCAGTTTTCATACTAAAAGGAGTGATATTGGGACTTGGTGTAAATGGAAACATGGCTGTCAATTCCCTTTAGAGTATATGATATAGCTACTGTTATTGTATTCTTTCAAATATTAAAGAATAGCTAATAGTGGATGTAAGTGCGTTATAAAATGCAAAGTCATTGTAAACTTTACTATGTGTCGCTTGAACAGAATAACACTCTACGTGTTTAGTTGAATGAATCATTTTTGTATTAAAGGGGCACTAGCACGTTTTTAGGGGAAATTTAAGGTGATGTCAGGAAAATAAAAATTAATGGTTCCAATTGAAAGACAATGTATTCAAACGAAATGGAGCAGTATTAATTCAAATATAAAACATAAAGTTTAGCCATGCGATTCCCTTTTCTTTCACAAAATAAATTAAAGGTGTTCACATAAAATGGCCGCCAATGCATTTTATGTGAATCTCTATACTGTGTCCTCTGACTGTGAATGATTGGCTTGTGTGATGAGATTTTTGACACTGTCAAATTAATACATTTAGAATTAACTTACAATTATCAGTGAACATTTTTAAATATAAAATTATCAAAAAACGTGCTACTGCTCCTTTAAAGATTTGCTTTTATAATCATGCAACCTACTCGCCGACATCGGATAAAATATTGCCCAATCGGTGTGTAACAACAACTGACTCATGTATAGAATGAGGCTCAGCTGCTAGAGCGTTTGGTCACTACCAACAAGACCTATGTCATGAAGTGATTTAATTGCACCACATCTCCAAACTATTTCAATTGCATTATAGTATTCAAATATTAATTAACTACAGACCTTTTCTTATTTAAAATCATTGAAAACTGTTTAAGTATCTACACTTTAACATGGCCAGGGAATAAGCAACATAAATATTATATTAATGTACTTTTTTAATTGAGCTTTGTCTCTTTTCTTAGGTTTCCTTTCAAGGTCAAAATGGATGGTCCAAAAAAGTCAAGCCTCAAGAGAAGTATTCTAAAGAAAACTTCTCCTCTACGTGCAGTTCACCCGGATGTAATAGTCGAAAATGAAGAGGAGTCCAAAGACGACAGCCAATCAGAGAAGCCGTTACCTGCAAAGGAAGCGCAAAGCGGTAAGAGCGAGACAGGAATAGTCCTGTCGTACCAGATAAATATCATTTCTGTACTACTTTTCAAAACAAAGATTTGCTCTCAGGCTTTTGCAGTAATTCGTGATATATTTCCTTGGGATTCGAACTAGAAAGAGTTTATTAGCAGGATTTATGATATACAGGAAATTATTACCAGACACAAACTACATGTATAAGCGTTTCTAAAATATTGTTATTTCTTTAAATATGAATATTTTCAAAAGATTTAAGGTGAATTATTGATTACTCTTCTCATTTGCTAGTTTTTTCATGACTTTTTTATACTGTTCAAAGTTCGATGTAAAATCTATACGAATTTGTTAACCATGTGATTATTTTTTCCTACTCTTCTTATATTGATTTTTCATTTGTTTCGTCAAAGTCTATAAAAAACAAATACTCGTTCGAGGTCTTCCCACTTAAAACCATTTTTGATAGGCCCTCATATAAAAACCTTAAACTAACCGTTCTTATTTTTTCCAATGGAATATTGATCGCGTGAGATATATCAATATGCAATGACGTGGCTTAAAATTTCAAAGTTTAGAGTAAAGTTTTCAATTTCAAAATGTTTTAATGCTAGTTCAAGTTCAATTTCAACACAAGACAGCAACTGGCACAACACTTAAAACACGTAACTATCGTTATTTTAAATCAATGGTTCAATCTTTAATAAAAACGCCAGACATGCATGTAGTCCCACCTTTCCTCAAACGTAGACAATTTATTCCGCTAGTGACGTCACTGCCCTAATCATGTGACCTCGGGCGACCTTTGGGCAAGCCTGTGTACACATTTCAACAGTTGTGGTAATTCAAACTTGATTTATCACCACAATCTCACTTCACTGGATAGTTATACAGTTGTGTAGGTGTGTTATATGCTACTGTTGTAGCAACACAAGAGGCGCACCATGACTATAGTTTATTTAGGGGACCTTTAATTAAATATTACTTTAAAATGTCTGGAATATAGAAATCAAATAAGAAAGAAATTTAAACTGAGAAGGCATTATATTTTTTCCGAAAAAGAGATTTCAGGCATTATTGTATTTATAAAGGACATTTATTGAATAAGATATATTTCAACATGTACACTTTTATAGTCTTATTGTTTTGCGTTATTTTTAACAATACATCATCGTATCGATTCAAAAGCGTTACATTGAATAAAAAGTTCAAGCTTATCTTAAATTGGGTATCGTGTGTTTTAATGTCTATCGATATAATTGGAATGTTTTGATAAATCGCTTATGTTCCAAGTAAACTGAGTCAAACCATAGTCTGTATTGGCATTGATGTAATTTTCAACCTGGTTTTTAAATGATTGTTAAACATTGAGTACTGTGTAAAACATGAATTAAAATACCACACTATTTTTAATTCAAAACGCAAAAAAGCTTTAGAATTTAATGACTTAACTATACATCAAAATTACAGTTGTGTTGCATTGATAAATATACCCTAATTTATCAGTAAGTACATGTACTTGCAAATTTCCTACATTTTCTTGCAAGAATTCTCTAATGTATGCGTTACAGTTTAACATGGGATTTACTCTTGTTTTTAAAACAGATTGGCAAGTCGTCAAACTTCAATAACTTACAATAATTAAACTCAATTTTAACTGTATTGCTTGATGTGACGATAAGAATCTAAATATAAGTCACTCTACCTGGTGCCCTCATCTGTGATACCTGACGTTACCTGCGATATTCAACTTACCTTTGATTGCTAATTACAATCCAGGTCACGAATGAAAATTGGACTAAATTATTTCTGTCACGTCAAAGATTTACATCAGGGATTTCGTTTAATCTAAATAATTACCTGTTAAGTTGGCATTTTTTCGGCAATTGTTATTGAAAGATGTGACGTAGTTTTGTATGACATAGCTTTTATAATTTTATGAAAATAATAGGATTTCTTTCTACGATAATGTGGTTTGACTTACAAAAACATAGAAACATCATATGAGATGAGAAATATACTGACTGAAAAGTAATTACAAACATAAAAATAAATCAATAATAACAGGAACATATACTATGCCTAACTTCATGACTATTATGTCATCATTTAGCATATGAGATCATATCATGTCATCGTGTAGCATATGAGATCATAGCATGCGATCGTATATCATATGAGATCATAACATGCTATTGCATAGCATATGACATCATAGCATGCCAACGTATAGCATCTGAGATCACAGCATACCATCGTAAAGCATATGACATCACAGCATACATGTACCATCGAAAAGCATATGACAGCACAGCACACCATCGTAAAGCATATGACATCACAGCACACCATCGTAAAGCATATGACATCACAGCACACCATCATAAAGCATATGCCATCACAGCATACCATCGTAAAGCATATGACACCATAGCATGCCAACATATAGCATATGATATCATAGCATGTCATCGTATAGTATATGACATCTTAACCTTCCATCGTATGGCATATCGCAACATAGCATGTCATCGCAAAGGATTCGACAGCATACAGTTTGCGCTAAGCGTATACATCAAATGTCAGTGTGATATTGACATAAACCCAACCGGCATATTAGTCTTTCAAAAATCAATATTTCGCATGTATTATTCAAGTCGTGCGTATGTATAGACAGGTAATGCAAGTCATGATTACTATTTAAATAAACAGGGTGGTACAGAGGAACTGAACAATGAACCTTTGACTTGTCATGTTAAAGAACTTCTCCGTGATGTTAATGACACATAATTTGCAAAAATACGAACCTTTATATTCATTTATATAAATTCAAAACGTAAATCTAATTCTATTTCCAAACGATAAATATTTGATAGATCATAAATTTCCATTAAATCTATAAATAGAATTATATGTGCATAGAAGTGGATATCGCGTTCAAGCTACATGATTATATGTTATATAACATTCAAATATTTTCAAAAACCTACTGGCTACTTTATAGATAAGTTTTCACATTCACTTTTGTCAAATTGACTCGCGGCACTGTCCGGTTTTCGATAAGGTCCTTCTTACGTTTCTACTTGAAGAGAAATGAAAATAAATGTCGATTCCAAGAAGGCTTTATATTTTATTTCCCGTCTGAGATGCACTTTTTTTACGTGTCAATGATTGAAATAGACATTTCATCGATGAATCGATTACCGTAACTCATTTTATTGATTGAAATGTCCGGGATCACCCATCAATTTGAAATATATAGGTACTGTAAGGAACACTACAAATTATCAATTTTAGGAATCGTTATGATTTTTGACATACTGGTTGACTTTTAAATACCAACTATGCATGAAAACCCATACGCTATAACTCTCTGGAAAGCCCACACCTGTAAAGCCCTGCAGTCATTTCCACCTGTAAATCACCTGTAGGTCAGGATGACCTTAGAGCACCTGTACTCACCTGAACCGGATTAAAAGATCAGGTACAACAAGCCAACTGCAATGCGTGCAGAGATAAGAGTAAAGTCAATCTTTAGACCATATAGTCTGTCACAGAGGCCCTACTTTAAAGGGGCAGTAGCAAGTTTTTTGAAAATTTTATATTTTATTTATCCACTGATAATTGTACGTTTATGCTATATGTATTATTTTGATAGTGTCAAAAATCTTCTTTCACAAACCAATTATCCACAGTTAGAGACAGATTATAAACATTCGAATAAAGTTCATTGGCGGCCATGTTTGTGTGAACACCTTTAATTTATTTTGTATGAAACGTATGGCTGAACTTTACATTCTATATTTTTTATTTACTATACTGTTTCATTTGGTTTAAATACATTGTCTTTCAATTAGAACCATTCATGTTCATGTTCCTGATATCACCTTATACACTTCCCCTCAAACGTGCTACTGCCTCTTTAAAATAGCCCACACAAGTCGAGAAATTATGCAGTCTGGCTACCTATAGCAGAGTTTATCATGCATGATATAACTGAAGGGAGTTGGAAGGGTTTGGTTGAGTAGAGGTAGGGGATTTAGGGGGGAGGGTAAGGGGTGTGGACTGGGGTCGATATGGGGTGGTAGCAAAAATTCTCCTGCAGTAGTACAAAATGATAATTGCTTAAGTTTTGTTAGGTTTTATTCATTCGACCCTCAGCGTATGATTTGTATCTGAAATATGCAGTCCGGGAGTTTTATTACCTTATTGTCAAGACTACCGTGCCCTTGGGTTATAAAACCAACATTAACCCTTTCGACAATGTTAACATCAGTTTTCCAGGTGAAGTATAAAAATATATGAAGACTATAAAAACAGCATAACGACATTAGTTTATTTATGGACTTTCACTTCATTTTGTAATCTGATAAAAAATCTAGATTTAGGAAAGAAAGTTTTCACTGTATAAAATACTCCTGTACGATAAAAAGCAAATTACGGTAAATACAAACTGGAGATGTTTTTCATAAATTGCTCATCATGGTTTCAATAACAAGAATCCAGGTAATGATAAAGCGAAGTTTACATAGACTGTGCTCTGATTTACTTAACTAATTTCGGCTATAACGGTATCAATAATATTAATCTTTATTTTGAAAGATAGTTGGCGAAGGAGAAAAATGAGAACAAAAATGAAATTAGTTATTAAGACTAATTTTGGGCCCAGTGATGATAAAATATTATTTACAAAA
The DNA here is from genome assembly GCA_916613615.1 of Steromphala cineraria. NCBI lineage: Eukaryota > Metazoa > Mollusca > Gastropoda > Trochida > Trochidae > Steromphala > Steromphala cineraria. The sequence continues at coordinate 42,949,790 of OU744728.1, forward strand.
CAATTTCAAAACTGTTTTTTTCGCGTTTGTATTTCTAAATACATCAGATCGGTTAAACCATACACATTATCTCATGACATATTATCACTTTTGACTCAAAATTATCTATTCATTTCCAATTTTCTTCGCATATTTGGAGGACGTGTCTCGACGCCCTAAAGACTAAAAGTCGTTATCTCATTCGTTGCTGCGGGCTGTATAAACCTTACACGATAAGTCATTTCAGTTTACTATGGAAGCTTATTTGATTTTTTTCTTGGAAACGAATATATAAAAACCCTCTAAATGAAGTTAAAGTTTTGACCATAACTAGCATATAAGCGTTTAGGATATATTTTGATATATAGGATGTGAGATTTACCGTATTTTCCAGTCTTTATGATTGGTTTCACATCAGACATACACATTCGAGTATAGATTTAGAGGCTTATATCTTCATATAATAGGGGGAAAATGCGCTCTGAGTGTAAATATATATGCTTTAGATTACATAATAAGTTTTTACGTTGATTTACCAACTGCCACATTACTTCGAATTTGTTAACTTTACTTCTGACTATTACTATTGAGATTTCGATAAAAGGTAGACATTTCCGGCTGTAGGGAATAGTTCAGTTAATTACGTCATGAAATTTGTTACACAAGCGCATGTATTATATCGTTTAATAATATCAGAGTAACATTTTTATGTTGATAGTATGACACACTATTCAATTACATTATTCGCTGCATGAGCCGTTTCAATGTCACGTTTACGAGTCAAAAGATTGAAATTACGATTATTTCATTACAGGTGTAAAAAACAGTTTGTAACATTACACACAAAACTACATGTAGGACAAATATCGTGTATTTTGATGTTCACTTATGTTCGACTTATACAACCACCTTTCTACCAAAACTTATGAACTTTGGAGAAGATGGAGAAAAGTCACATTTCTATCACATATCTAATTTATATCATATATGTCATACGTTTATCGTTTATGTTTTAATATCGCAGGACAATTTCCTCAATGATCAGTAATTTTTTCCCATAAAACAATACCATCGACCATAGACAATAGATGACCCCTCTTCCACAAATTCTTAAAACATATTTCAACTCATTATGTCCACAGATGCTGCATCCCCACAAATGCCGAGTGAAAGCAAAGCAGACAAGGTCACCCTTAGACCAAAGCTAGAGCGGAATCTCAAGGACTCCTTCAGGGTGTCCAGCGAAAGGCTGAGCTCATCCTCGAAGTCCAAGTTCCTAAAGAGGAGGAAGAGACCTGATTCGGCGTCCCCCAATATGTCCAAAATAAAGGAAAACGAAACTTCATTTCCATTCCCAGATCCTGCCAAGAGATCATCAACCGACACATCTGAACCGAAATCTCCCAAAACACATACCATCTTGAAAGTTAAAGCAGAGATCCACGATGAGGTGACACATAAAAGAAGCGAAGATATTGATAATAGATCTCTTGGATCAAAAACAGGTTATAGGTCAAGTGATTCTGCTGATACTTCCTCTGGTACACATATTTGTGAACCATCTTCTATTAATCCTTGTCACAGACAGGGTACTACCCCTAGTGAATCTACTGAAACTTTCATGGGTGAACATATCGCTGATTTGGTGAAACCATCTTCTGACAATCCTGGCTCCACAAGGGGTAATATTCCAAATGACTCTGCTGACCTTTCTGTTGATGAACATATTGGTGACGTGATGAAAACTGTCTCTGACAATCCTGGCCCAACAAAAGATAATATTCAAAGCGAATCTACTGGAGTTTCCTTGGGTGATAATATCGGTGACATGGAGAAACCATCTTCTGAACATCCTGTCCTAATGAAGAGCAACATTCCAAGTGAATCTACGGAAAATTCCCTTGATGAAAACATCGATGACTTTGTGAAACAGTCTTCTATGAAAAGTGATTCTGTTGATGGGAATATTGGTGACACGGTCTTAGAACCGTCTTCTGACTATCCTTGTTCTGAAATGGATGATTCGCGTCAAATGGCGTTCATTGAAGATTGGTTTCACTCTCCGTCATCTGATGGGAGACCCAGAAAACTTTCTGATAATGTTTGTGATATGGAGGGAACCTCCGTTGATGACTCTCATTCACGAAGAGGTGAAGAACATCCTTCTGAAGAACCATGTGATACACTGTCATTCCCAGGAGTTGACAAAACAAAGACTGATAGTAAAGGGTTTCTTGAGATTCCTAACATTATTGTTGATGAAAGTGAAGACATGCCAGACTTTGACGAACAACCAACAGAAATCTGTGACAGACCCGACAACGACATCAGAATATCGGTGGATGAAGTTGAAGAGAACTCAAGTGAAATAAAGTCCTTTAACGTTGAGGATGAATCATTTGCTCGAAAAGAACATCCAAAACTTGAAGCTAAGCAGGAAACGCCGTCCTTTCAAAATGAAAAATTTCAAGTTAAACCTGATGGACATATATCAGATGAAGATGAAGATCAGAGACCTACAATAGACCAAGGAGACCCCGGTGTAGATCGTGATGGTGATATTGTTATCCGCCAGTCAAATATTATCTGTGATTTAGATGAAGATCTTTCTGAAGATGACACAATGCCGGTCAAAATTGACCAAGTGCCAAACTATTTCCCAACTTCCAATAATCAAATGCACCCTTATGAAGATTCACTGATGGACTTTGATGAAGAGGAATCCCTCGTTTAACCGTACTTGTTGAAGTGATTATAGATTTAATGATTGTAAAATTCTGTGTTGAGAAAAATTTGTGATTCTAAGTATCCGCTTGTATATTTTATGTATGTTTCTTTTAACCATTGGTATGCCAAGATCCAATAAAGTTTCCCAGCATGTAAGTAGTTTTCTTTGGTCGTTTATTGAAGAGAACAGTTCTCAATTTTATTGGGTACCTAAACTATAGATAAACCATTTTTTCCAAATCTTATCGCTGAGATAACGTTCGTTTACTTTGTAAATGTTTGAGCATCTTCCCACGCAAAGATTAAAACGCCAGTCGCGTACTTTACTTATCTAATCCTTACTTTCGACCCTTGACTTTTTCTGGTTAGCTAACAGCGCCCTCTCCTTCAATGATGTGTTATATCCAGTTATCTTCCTTCCTACAGCCTATCACCGACGCTCTCTTTTGTGTCTATGTTGTTTTTCAAATCGTTTCAAACAATTATTTTCTAAGCTACTTTCGTTGTTACAATATGCGCACTAATTGAATAAACGTAAAATTAAATAATAGATTGTTCTGCACTTTACAGGCGCTATTTTCTTCATGATTCTTTCAGCATCCGAAATTTGAAAAAATAATGCGCCATGTTGTTTTTCAGTCTGATGCAGTTTGTAAAGGGCTTTCTGATTTGACTATGATTTTCGTCATAGTTATCTAGAGAGCCAGCACAGAAAATTCAAGTGTCGGCAGCATGACTTAAATTAAAAATTTTGAAACTGACTTTTTATGTTTTATTAGGAAGACCATGTTTGAATGGATTCAAATTTAAGCGTTTTGTGAGGTTTCCTAATGAAATCAGAGGGGGAAAACGAAGAGAGAATTTTTTATAAAAGTTTGGTTGTTTGATAACCAAGCGATGAAAAACGCATACTAAACCAGTTATGGTTTACCGACAGTAAGACTTACACATTTGAAGATAATATATTAGTTAAATTACTAAACTGTGAAATATATTATTCAAGTCAACGACTACATTAGTTTTTTTGGTTTTTTTTATTATTCACTAAACCATAACCACTGTGAATAACCGTACACCGGAACTAGCGAGGTGTACGGCGGAGAAATGTTGCTAGCGAGGAGCCGAAATCGAAATTTAGGTAATATATTACTTCTATAACTTTCAAATAATCAACATCATGTGGTAATTTTATCACACATACTTAGTAAAAGATATGTGCTTGTCATGCTGTATCCAAGGGACAGTAACAATGACAGTTGCGAGTAATGCTGTTGTTAGTAACATATTTGCTATCTCTGACTATGAACAGGATATGACATTAAATACACGGAAAGCTATTGACATGATAATAACATAGAAAAAGTTGATGAAACGGCGATGATTGCTTTTTAAGTGATTCCGTTTGCGATCACGCTCCTCGCTAGCAACATTTCTCCGCCGTACGCCTCGCTAGTTCCGGTGTACGGTTATACACAGTGATAACTGTCGAGTTGCGGAAATGTTAGCTTCAGCATTGTGTTGGCAAGCTTGGTTCTTATGGCAAATGATAAACAGAATGATTTAGTATGAAACTCGCTTGCAATCGTTTTATGCTGCATCATTATTAAACTCGTAGTAGAAATAGTATCAAATGGAATGTAGTTTACTATCCTCAATATATCAAGGTCTAAATGTTTTGAACTCGACGGCCCTGTCATCCGGATGGTGCCGTAAAGTAAGTGTTTCAATATGATGATTTCGTGTTCTGCAGGAAAAAATAACACATGAGGGTTTCTCAGTTTTAATAATTTTCAACACCACAACTAAACAAAATGCTAAACAAAAGAATATCACGGTGCTCTGTACACTGTTTGTATTATTCTTATTTGAGGAATTTTACGAACTATTTTATAGTCTAGCATGTTGTAACCATTTGAAAATGTATCATGGTTAAGTTACATATGTAAAGGACACATAAATGACATGCCAGAATTAATTTTGGCAACCAAAAAGAGAGGCATGAGGTCAAAATTCGAAAAATAAGATTTTCTTCTTTCTGCAAAAATTTTCAATTGAACTTATTTTGGACAAACTTTCAGCAAAAAGTAATCATCATTGGTCAACTTCACTATACACTTTACGTTTTTTATCTTCAATAAATCGAAATGGCAATTTTACGAGATAATTAAGAAACTCAATCCCAGTATTGGATCATATGCGTATCATGTTTACTTTCCCTGTCGGAATTCTCAAGAAAATTCTTTCAACGTAATTTCGCAAAAAGCATTTGGAATCGTAGTCGACGTAATCCGAAGTTAATGGAGCTGCCACAGGCAGCGTTTGCTATGGTTGTATTGACCAACCGGCATTCACATACTGTCTAAACACTGGCCAGTCTTATCCCAATGATTGTTAGGGTATGAGCGAGCAATGGTAGTATGAAGTGCCTAGAAATCTGGTCTACGCTGGAAATAAGATCTTAGAAAGGTTCTCAAATGTTTAAAATTAATAAATCATAATTCATATTTTCCCAAATACTTAATTTTAGAATTTAGTCAGCATGAAAGCTTTGCAATTGCTATAATGTATGACTATGAATTATTTTTTTATAATTTGTTTTCAACGGCTAAAAATGGATGTTAAAATGGTTTAAAACCTGAGCTTGTCTGAGCTTCACATTCATTACTATGTAAACTCCTGTAAACCTCATCATGCTACTTTGTAGCCTTGAGTGAATAAAGTTTTAACTCTGCAGTATATACTTGAAGCCGAGAAGTTGTATGCACTGCACTCTTTCAGCAATGGTTCAATGTCCGTCATATTCCAACTGGAGTTACCTCCCTTATATCAATAATCTCGGTAGGAGTCGTTCAACACATGAACCTTTTGTGAACGTTTACTTAAGACTAACATGTTTCCCCAGAAACTAACACAGAATTGGATCTAGAATATATGAATTTAAAACAATATAAAAAGGAAAAAACATTCTTGAGAAGCATTTATTTGCATATCATTAAATCAGATTCTTGTTACAACCATACTCTTCCTTCTACACTGACTTTTATTAAGTAGCCAATCTCTCAGTGTTCCTACCGCCATTTTGATTTCTGTGAAAATGACATGAAAAAGGGCTGTACTGTTACATTTTTTAAATGTAATGTATTGACATATTAACTGCACATTTACAAAATATCATTGATAAAACTAATCAACCATGTTTAAGTACATCCTGTAAACCAGGCGTCTTTATGTCTTCCGCTTCTCTTCGAAATAGACCCTGTAGCCATACCCTTTATTTTCTCCGACACGGCAGCTACCAATCACAGTAAAGTCTATGGCTTATCTATAGATCCAATCAAAGCTTTCCTTGTAAAGACGAGTGACGCCCCGTCTCGAATAAACTTACTCTCATTACTCATTAATCAACCTTTTCCCGCTCGTTGTTCATGTATTTTTTTAACACAAATATGTCGACATTTTGTTTTAATAAATCATTGCATTTATTTTCATAATGGTTCAGTGCTGAATTTAATTTTTACCATTGTACATTTGTTTTATGCAAATGATTTAAAATGCACGAATGTTTGTCCTTGAAAATACAAGACTTACAATTTAGCGGATTGCTGAACATACCAAAGTCGCAGCATTTGAGAGTAATATCAATGTACGATAGAAGAGGCCAAATGAAGAATATGAGTTGAACTTCCGCTAGTCATGTTAATCATTTGGAATACACTGGAAACACTTTTATTAAAGACTATAAAAACTATATCTGACAGGCTTATAAAACTTCCGATATTTCAATAAAATAACATCGATTTATACCACGACTCTATTGTTTGGACCCGTGGTATAACTAACCAAAAAGAATCAACCGGAACTACTTTCATTTAACCCTGCTCATGACAAACTAAAACAGAATGTATCACGATCTTTTTAACTGCAACGGTTTGACAAATACCTTCAATTTCAAATAACGACAAACAACAATGGGACAACTTTTATTAGGTTTTTTTTACATTTTTCATATTTTGTTAATGGTTCTGTCGGGAGCCTTGTCATCGTTTGAGTCGTTACAGCCGGAGGACGTCGTTTTAACCTGAGAAACACTGCTGACCATTTCTTCGTTTAACACCATTCTCTTCTCTTTAAACAAATGATTCACCCATATGAAACTTTTCCGTTTTAGGGAAATTTTCTTTTCTCCTGGACAGGCGAGAGAGAATTGAGATAGAGAATATTTTCAGAGGCTTAAATACATGATGAACTGTATTTTCTTCATTGTACAAGTTTGTAATTCCCGTCATCCTTTGATTACTTATATATTATATCTTTATCATTAACTGCGACTTCTTCCATAGTTCGACAAAAACAATTCTTAACCTGCAGCCCTATCAATAAACATTGTAGTTTTGGGAAAAATAATTAATTATGATGTTTTGAGAGATTGTTCCATAGTTCAGATAACAAAAATTACTGCAAATTTATATCTAAATTTAATTAAATGATCAGTGACAGAAACCTCATTATCTAACCATGGCAAACCAGGACATTGCACCATTTAAACAACTGTACTGTTAGACAGTCTGTGATAATTATGGTAATTCATTCAAAACATCTCGCATGGTCATTCGAATGTCAAAATAAGGTAAAATAATAGATGTTAATTTACTTCTTGAAAACGTTATTGAAAATCAAATTGATGCATTCTTTGAAAATCAAGAATCTATGACCAGTCAATATGTGACTGTTCTCACGAAAGGAGATAACTGCCTCATAGGTTATAACTAAAACATCTTAGTAAATGAATTCCTGCCTTCTTCGTCAAGTGTATCCGACACGAAAATATATGCAATGAAGAGACAAAGTTGCAAACTTATCGTAGTTCCAACAAAAAAACATTTAATGCTCTTAAATATCTTATTTACATAAAGATTGCACCTTTGTCGGTAGAAACACTTCCAAATTCTAAATGTGTACGTTAAATTCTTCGAGAGGAAAGTAATCACCTTCATTTGGGCGCATCATCCATGTTTGTAGAGAAATGTTGCCTACGTCCTCACCTTCCGATGTACACAGTGACAATGTCGCCTTCTCCGAAAGCCCGAGTCGTTTTTATCATGGAGTGCACGTGCAACGCATGATCTATGCGCTGTTGTTGTTACCGTAGTTTTCTACTTAAATGCACGAAGCATGAGATAACTATAGAACACATTTTAGGGAATATTTGGTAGCTTCTAAAAAGCGTGATGAGGCACATTGTTTGATATAGATAACATAGTTCAACGCATTTTTACAATTTGCGTATGGTATTTTACAAGATATGTTTTGTTTATATATGTCGGTGTGTTGGTCATGGTATAAGTAAGTTATACGACTCGTATTGGTCGTCTAGTCCACGGAGCGGCGAGTCGTATAACCAACCATGTCGTAGACTAGACGACCAATACTCGTCATATAACCATTATTATTAGATAATATACATAATAAAGAAAGTATAGACAAAAATTCTCGAGTCGCGGAGAAAGTTATTGCACCGTGTATAACCTCCAGCTAGTAGCTCCTTGCATCTAAATGAGACGCGTTTCTTGATTGGTGTACTATTAATAGAAAACGGACTTTCCATTTTGCTGAATCAGCGGCTATAACGGGTATGGCTACAGGGTCTATTTCGAAGAGAAGCAAATAAATAAAGACGCCTGGTTTACAGGATGGATGAGCTAAAGAGGCTGAGCCACTGGCTCTATTTGTTTGGCTAAACTTGTTATGGGAATGATAAAAGTACCTTTCTATTAGAAATCCAAGGGAAACGTTTCATAAATAGAAACGACTGTCAAAATTTATCTGTCTATGAGGACTCTAATAACGCGTCTTCTTCCTTCAAAATCGAAATAGAAATGGAACAACCTGTGAAACTTTGTCTTGAAACAGGCTCATATTCATGGAGTGCACGAAATCTGCAAGCCCAAAACATTTACTTCGTGCCTTGTTCTTGACACGCAAGAAGCACGTGCCTCGCGCTTTGACAAGCAAGAAGCACGTGCTCGTACACCATTCATAGTACTACAAACTTCATTCATAAAACAGTGAAGGGGCCCTTCAAAGGTTATCGAAAATTGAAATTTTATTTAAATCTATTAATCTTGTGGTTGATTGTACTCGGATTAAGTTAGATGTAAGTCAGTTACTTGCATTGAGCCCTGCTTGTTTCCAATGACATCAGTTTTAAGAAGCTCTCTATCAGGGTATTTGAAAGAAAATGTTTTCAATTTATTTTTCTTTATGATATGAGGCATAGGGCATATAATTCAAAATTGAAATTCATCTCTAAATAAATTTAGGTAGAAATGATTACATATTCTTTCTTCACGAGCAATGTCTCAATAAAAAGGTCATGCATGATACATCTTTAACAATTAAATGTACAGAAAGAGGAAATCGTCCACATTCCCCAAACACTATCAGACAATATGTTTTTGCTTACACATTCAAATATCTACTACAAGCATATAAATGAATGTTATCTTTACCCTCTAAGTGGTTTTAACTCTAATATATTTTGCTCCAAAAGTAGGATTAGGAGTACCTTTACATGCTTATTTCATAAATGAATACTGTTGGAATTCATTAGAGCTGATAATCTTTTCATAAAATGTAAAGAGAAATGGGCTTAGAATGCACCCTCGTCTCAATCCTAACTGACGGATAAATTCGTACACAAACCTACACAGTCTCATACATGCTATCCTAGTCAAAAGCCTTGGTAAAGTCAACAAAGAGCACATAAAATCTCCCACATTTGACATTGAGGTACCTGTTTGGCCACAGCTTGTACACTAGCTGTATATCCCGCTTAAAGGGGCAGTAGCACGTTTTTAGGGGAAATATAAGGTAATGTCAGGAAAATTAAAATTTATGGTTCCAATTGAAAGACAATGTATTGAAACTAAATGGAGCAGTTATAATTCAAATATTCAATGTAAAGACTAGCCTTGCGATTCTTTTTTCTGACCCAAAAAGAATAAAAGGTGTTCACACAAAATGGCCGCCCATACATTTTAAATGAATCTTCATGCTTTGTCCTCTGACTATGAATAATTGGTTTGTGTTATGAGATTTTTGACACTATCAAAATAATACACATAGCATTAACGTACAATTATCAGTGAAAAGTCAAAAATATAAAATTATCAAAAAACGTGCTACTGCCCCTTTAAGCCCGCATGTTCTTTATTAGTCTTGTTGAGAGTATCTGTCCAATCACATGCCTATTTTATTATGTTAGTAAATAGTTTACCAAATACGCTTTGCAGTGAGATACCTCTATAATTTATTACATTGTTATGATAACCTTATTTATAATAGAACTCCTACTTTGCATAAAGTTTGACGACATTTTCAAGTGCCATAACTCTGTCTAAAATATTTTTTCAGAAACGACTGTAAAGATCGATAAATGTTATCATCTGGTGTACTGACAAACACTTTATTCAATTCAATGTTAATTTTTTCGTATTTCGCGTATTTTGAAATCGTACTTTGCTCAAATTACACAGTTAAACAAAAAAAACGTAGTTTGTTATACTTTTAAAATGATATGCTTAATTAATTCTTCATTTAGTATCAATACATTGTTTTTCAACTGGAACCAATACTTTTCATTTTTCAGACATCACCTTATATTCCCCCTATAAGCGTGCTACTGCCCCTTTAAGCAGTTATCGGAAACCTCATACTGTTGTTGCAATTTTACGATCATGGTTTGCTAGGTATTACTTCAACATAAAGGGGTGATATACAGGGACTATTCATAACTCAACTGGTTAGCCTGGTTCGATTATGAGAAATGAATCACATAGTTACGTTTACTTATGACTCACTGAATGGGTATAACCTTGGTGGAAACATTTCGGTAAGTCAAGTGTTGCCCTGTATACTTTCATTATGCGATTTTATTCTAAGGAGAATCAGCTGAAGTGTAAATCTAACACAAACTTTGTACAAACCCTTCCCTCTCAAAAGGAATATTAAGAAATAGAAATATAATCGATCAGTGAGGTACGGTTAGGAATTGAATTTATTAGTTCAGACACCACAAAAGCATACTTCAGTGGACTGAATGGATGCTAGGTTTGCTTGGGCGTATGCCTTTTGCGCACATTATACCAATCTTTGTTAACCAGTGCAAATCCTAACCTTAGAGTCATGTGAATATGTTTAAGAAAAGCACCGCTTACATGTATATATATCGTCAAACATACTGACTATTACATTAATATCTTGTTTAAAAATACTTGCGTGCATGTGGGTCAAAAGCGTTGTGACTTTAGACATTCCCAAAATAAATAATCATGTTTCACTTCATATGCATCCATGGACTTTCCATCAATTTTTAAAAAATAATTTTTGTCAAATGCTTGTTATCATTTTACAATTTTACATATACTTCTTGGTGACTGTGATGTCAAAGAGTTATGTAGACTATCCATTCAATCTTTGCAAAGATAATATTTTGTGTGTAAAAGTTATCTTTAATTAACTTTCCTTTATTTCTATTGCAATTTTCTGGAAGATTATACCATAAATTGTGTTAACATTCCATACATCTTGTTTATTATCATGTATAATCATGTTAGATATGAGGGTTTTACATGCTAGTGGTTTTTTTTATAGTTATCACATTAATGCACTTATCTTTTGTTGTAAATTGTGCGTCATTATTCTTATTACGAGTCTTCTTAAAATTAGTTTGATATATAATGCCTTTGTTACATTAGCGGAAACATATACAATTTCAACTCAAAATAATTTCGACAATGTTTTCCTAAGTTTGTCCATACCATTAAATAATGAACATATTTATCCTTTTTTACTTACCTGAATAACTGTACAATAATTGTGATTCAAGACTTGACCTCGACATGTTGTGTTATCTTACATGAACATACCTCACTGGTAGTCCTTGGGAATAGTGGCTTTAGATATAATATGGTATATGATTTATCGAAAGTAAGAATAAAAAGTGTTTTTAATAACAACTGCATTATACATCTCTTGACAGATGCGATGCCATCTAACCAGGCCAACTTTTTAAATGGTTCGCTTGCTTTATTTGATAAAAACATCAATAATCTAAAGAATATGAGTGATCATGTACAGAATCCTCAATCGAAATTTATTTCTGCGTCATAAGGATTATGAGTTTATGACTTGACGTTAAGTGATATGTCACGGCCTGTTGAATGTAAGGTTCACATTTTTATTCACTGGACATGTTATAACCGATTGACTATACAGGGCTTCGCATACAACTTCAAGCCAACTAACATTCCTATGGAAGTATAGATAGCACGCACCTCGTCTTGAGAACGGGATTAATAATTCAAATGAAAACCCATTCATCGTGTTTGTATAGTTGATTGTGCTGTACTCACAGTAAACAGTTTGTGCAAACTGTTATGAAAGCAATATTGAATATTTTAACGTTCCCAAAACGACTCAACCAACACACATAACAAACTGCAGTTACCATGTCACATGATAAAACTCTTTATGCACCATTTACAAAGTATTTAGAAGGATTCGAACACTACTAATGTGTTTTCGTTTCAAAGTCAGATCAAACTATTATAGACACAGAACAATACCACAGAAAATTATGCACTTGACATGAATTTACTTTTTCACATGCATCACATGTTTTAACTGAAAATAAGTTTTCGTAATTTTCCTCATGATTGTAAGCATGTTTGTCAACTTTTTGCTTCACTACTTTTACCCTGAACTTTAAATTATCTGATGAACATTTTTATGTTTTTAAAACTGCACATCGTTCATTAAACCTTCACTGTACGGGTCATTAGGTGCACAACTCCAGTTAATGAATTACACAATCAATGCGTGACTGACTTGGCCAATATTAAATAGTTGGTAAACGATTTGTTCAGTGATAGGCATTTGAGAAGCTGGAAATATCAAGAAGATAAGGAGGTTATGGATTATCAACTTCTTTATTGTAGGAAGCCAACGAAAACGGTATAAGGATCAATACCAAATCGTCGCTACTTTCAACTATACATAAGTTGATAATCCCTAAACTTCTTGCCTTCTTTACATATGTATAATTAAAATTATGATAATGTTTATGTTTTGTTAATGCTATCAAAATGTATGACATCATCAAGCACAACTCTCACATTGCTACGTCATCAAAAGCAAGATGATACCTTAATGCTTTTTGTCATACACGTGATAAATTGATGATCTGTTGTTCCCTCGCGAGTATGTTAGGTATGTCCTGTGAGTAATTTTCACAAGGAAGTTGTCGATGGACTAAGGTTTAATTTTCAAAACCATAATCTGATTTGTTGTATTTTGTATGAAGAAGTAAGAAGGGGTATCAATCACCTATCTAATATTTACGCATATCATTTCGCTACATGGTCTGTTCTGTGCTCACTTATATTCATGGTCGGTTGTTTTGCAGTAAAATATTCATAACTAAAGGATCTCTTCAGACTGCTTTAAGGTAGTATCCTTCATTTAACACAAATAGCATAACAGTGACACATTCAGTAGTAGAATGATTAAGGGCAAATCTAACACAAACTATGAACAAGTCTTTCTATATCAATTCGGAATCCTTATGAATAGAAAACTGAATTGACAATGATGAGTATAATAACACTGCTGCTACGACAGGACATAAACGTTGTGACGCTTGGACTGCATTGACACTTCAGTGTTTCAAACTTGGTTAAAGAAATTAGATCTTTACCTGAGAGTCGTCTCATTATGTTTCTTTAAAGATATACACTTGATTAGCCAATTGCTTTAATGTTTTGTTCAGGAATATCATACATACGAATCTAATTAATCATTAAAAAGATATTATGCTCCTCTTGATATGCATACGGTACTTTCTGCACATTAAAATTTATTTTGTCTATTGAAAACTTTTGTTTTGATTGTTGATTGTGACGTCACGTCATGATGTTATGCATTATATTTTAACTATTCCTTTGGTATATATTTTGCATCAATTGATACAAAAGCACAACGCAACGATTTGTCTTGCCTTTAAAAATATCTATACCTAAACGTGCCTCCTGTGAAAAAACAATTTCTCTTGTCTTCCTTTATCAAATTGTCGTATGTGTGGAATACATGTATATGTAGTGTGTATATTCATCTGAAACCAGATAGTTTGTTATCATCGAACCAACCTATTTTCAATTAAGTGCATAATTGTAAAATGATTTAGATGATCATGGGCCGGGGTGTCTTGAGATTTCTGAATTTTCTTAAATATGCAAAAGTTATATGTACAATCTTGTTCATTGCATATTCTAAATATTTCATATCAAGGAGTCATTATACTTGATATGCACTATCATTTAAAAACAATAATAATTCAAAAGAAATGTATAAAGTTAAGTTCAAGTTTTTATCATTATAAATGATTTAGTTACTTTTACCACTCCCTGTACTTATTAACTAACAAGGTTAGGACCATAAAGTATTTTAAGGGGACATTCTTTAGTGTTTCCTATTAATGACTTTGTATGCTATATTATTAACAAACTGGGTGTGGTTTGCGTGGAGTATGCTCACGTTAGATTTTAAAAATGGTTACACCATGCCTAATCTTTTAATGTTTGGAATTTTTGTGTGAATCATGAAAATAAACACGAGTTTCTAAAAATGGATTGTATACATTATGTTAAAAAGTCGAAACCATTTTGTGTCTTCTTTCTTTCGGTTGTTCGAATTTTACGATCGAGTCCAAATTTCTATCTTCTTTCAAATAGTGTTGTTGCAATTTTACGACCATGGTTCTCAACTGATTACTTCAACATGAAGAGGTTAAATTCAGGGACTATTCATAACTGTTTGGCCTGGTTCGATTATGAGAAATGAATCACATAGTTACTCTACCCATGACTAATTGAATAGGTATAGCCTTTGTCAACGTTTCGGTAATTGTATGTTTCATTATGAAGTCTTATTCTTAGTAGGATCAGCTGACGGGTACATCTATCACAAACTTTGTACAGAACCTTCCATATCAATAGAAATAAGGAGTATAGCTGATCTGTGAAGCACGAATTGGCATTGAAGTTATTAGTTCTGACACAACAGCTTGAACAAAGACATAGTTTTGTGGACAGTTTGACTGCATGGATACTTCGTTTACGTGAAGCAATCTTTGTTAACGAGTTCAAGTCCTTACCTGAGGATCATCATACCAGAGACCATATATGGTCTCTGATCATACATACTATTGCATGAATACTTGGTTTGCAAAAAAGGCATATAAGTCCAAATCCTTAATCATATGCATACACATATCTTTCACTAATATAAAACGAGTATGTCAACTATCCATTCACTATTTTCGAAGCTGTTGTTTGCCTATACACAAGACGGTGTCGTTATGTTGAGGTTATTGGTTTCATGTAAATATACCACTAAGTATGATATCAACCTGATATCTAAAACTGCCCGCACGATATCAGATATCACACCCAAGTAAAGCATCTGAGATTTTTTTCACAAATCTATTTTTCCTTGTCCGAACCTTGGATTCATAGCTGAGCAGCTTGTCTACTGGGCTACTGCGACAGTGATGTCAGAAATACATGAAAGTTGTTAAACGGGTATTCAACTTTTCAGATGATAGATTAAAAATAATTTTTGAACATTGGTTTAAGCTTTTTGTTTGGATTTTGCCATGACGTGTTAACAAACTGTAAATATATTCACATTTACTGGTGTTCCCCAAATGTATTATACTTTAATTGCATCAATTATGTACAAATTTTTACGGTGCTACAGAATTAAAAAAAATAAAAGCAACCTTTACATTTTCAGCAGTGAATTTAATGACAAATGCAAAGTATTGTATAAGCTGCTTTGTTGATACGTAGTTACCTGTTTATTTCAATTGTATACGTTTCATTGTTTTATTTAAACATTTCATACATTTCACAAGTGAATGCAACCAGTTGGTGATGCAAATGAACATGTTAGAAAGATTTAGATTTTGCAATTCAGTGGATCAGAGAAATGAACATGATTTGTTCAAATGGTTCAAATAGTAAAGATTTTCTTACAAGCTAACATAGCGGTACTTTTTTACAGTTTTGACAACTGTTGTTGCCATCTTTTTTTACGACAGTGTTAATGAGCAAAAACACAATCAAAGTACTACCACACACTATTGTTAAAGCAAACATCACAAATTTATAAAGGCTCGTAGAAAACCTGTGTAAAAAGGTTATAGCTTGAAAGGATAATTTAATCATGTTTGTTAAAAAAACAAGCAAAGATGGTTAACCTCACAGATGAATAAGACAGTACCTCTTCTCAACACACGTATTGGGAAATTCATCTCATGTCATCAGACGTTCGAGTGAATGCCCAAAGTTCAATGTTAAATGATCATGTAATTACCATGTGTCAATAAAAAATTGTATTTGGTTTCATCTCTGTCAGATACTGATTAAAGAATATATATAAAACAGTTCAATCGTGTGTTAGATCACGGTCAGAGATGACAGACTACTTTGAGTGCCCATTCGGACTTAGACAAGGATGCATGTTGAGTCTAATGTTATTCTCATTATTCATAAATGAACTTTCAGCAGAGATCACGAAAAATGGTAAACATGGTGTTCAGTTATTTCCAGATATTTATGAAATATTAATGTTACTATTTGCAGATGATGTCATACTTGTATCTGAGAGCGTTGCTGGATTTCAATGTCAATTAAACAAATGGGGTTTAACGATAAATCTTGATAAGTCAAAAGTTTTTAGAAGAGGGGGTGTTATGTCGAGGAAAGAAAAATGGCTTTAGAATTTCCTATAGACAAAAACAATATCAGTAACAAATTTAAGTCACTATCTTTATCATGCCTTTGAAGAAAGAAAACGTTTACTTAACGAATATGATATTAATGATTGAATGTGATAGATATATGCAGTGATATTATATCCTCGACAATATATATGAGACTATACTTTTTATTTATATGTTACAAGACCTCTCCTCTTAATCTATATATATTGTATGACAGGCATGTACATATGTATTCGGGCCTATGGTCTACATACGAAATAAAGATGATGATGATGATGATGATGATGATGATGATAAACATGCTCGGCTTTATCGAGCCTTGGGAAGAATATTTCCCATACAGTATCAATATTCTACCTCTAAGAGTGATATGTAGCTTCAAACCTTTAAACTGTAATTTCCTATTTAACTGAATATACTTCCTTATATGATGTAAAATATATACATATATGTAAACTCAACAATATCATACCAAGTTTTAGCAAGAAATTGTTGGCTTTGTTGTGTATGACAAATCGCGACCTAGCACTCTGACAGAGTTTTCCTGCACTTCATTTTAATAAAAGATGTTATCTGGAGTGGTTTTGTTTGAGCATCTACGAGTGAAAATATATTCTTCTTGATATAAACATTGTAACGTTCCCAAAACGACTCAACCAACACACATAACAAACTGCAGTTACCATGTCACATGATAAAACTCTTTATGCACCATTTACAAAGTATTTAGAAGGATTCGAACACTACTAATGTGTTTTCGTTTCAAAGTCAGATCAAACTATTATAGACACAGAACAATACCACAGAAAATTATGCACTTGACATGAATTTACTTTTTCACATGCATCACATGTTTTAACTGAAAATAAGTTTTCGTAATTTTCCTCATGATTGTAAGCATGTTTGTCAACTTTTTGCTTCACTACTTTTACCCTGAACTTTAAATTATCTGATGAACATTTTTATGTTTTTAAAACTGCACATCGTTCATTAAACCTTCACTGTACGGGTCATTAGGTGCACAACTCCAGTTAATGAATTACACAATCAATGCGTGACTGACTTGGCCAATATTAAATAGTTGGTAAACGATTTGTTCAGTGATAGGCATTTGAGAAGCTGGAAATATCAAGAAGATAAGGAGGTTATGGATTATCAACTTCTTTATTGTAGGAAGCCAACGAAAACGGTATAAGGATCAATACCAAATCGTCGCTACTTTCAACTATACATAAGTTGATAATCCCTAAACTTCTTGCCTTCTTTACATATGTATAATTAAAATTATGATAATGTTTATGTTTTGTTAATGCTATCAAAATGTATGACATCATCAAGCACAACTCTCACATTGCTACGTCATCAAAAGCAAGATGATACCTTAATGCTTTTTGTCATACACGTGATAAATTGATGATCTGTTGTTCCCTCGCGAGTATGTTAGGTATGTCCTGTGAGTAATTTTCACAAGGAAGTTGTCGATGGACTAAGGTTTAATTTTCAAAACCATAATCTGATTTGTTGTATTTTGTATGAAGAAGTAAGAAGGGGTATCAATCACCTATCTAATATTTACGCATATCATTTCGCTACATGGTCTGTTCTGTGCTCACTTATATTCATGGTCGGTTGTTTTGCAGTAAAATATTCATAACTAAAGGATCTCTTCAGACTGCTTTAAGGTAGTATCCTTCATTTAACACAAATAGCATAACAGTGACACATTCAGTAGTAGAATGATTAAGGGCAAATCTAACACAAACTATGAACAAGTCTTTCTATATCAATTCGGAATCCTTATGAATAGAAAACTGAATTGACAATGATGAGTATAATAACACTGCTGCTACGACAGGACATAAACGTTGTGACGCTTGGACTGCATTGACACTTCAGTGTTTCAAACTTGGTTAAAGAAATTAGATCTTTACCTGAGAGTCGTCTCATTATTTTTCTTTAAAGATATACACTTGATTAGCCAATTGCTTTAATGTTTTGTTCAGGAATATCATACATACGAATCTAATTAATCATTAAAAAGATATTATGCTCCTCTTGATATGCATACGGTACTTTCTGCACATTAAAATTTATTTTGTCTATTGAAAACTTTTGTTTTGATTGTTGATTGTGACGTCACGTCATGATGTTATGCATTATATTTTAACTATTCCTTTGGTATATATTTTGCATCAATTGATACAAAAGCACAACGCAACGATTTGTCTTGCCTTTAAAAATATCTATACCTAAACGTGCCTCCTGTGAAAAAACAATTTCTCTTGTCTTCCTTTATCAAATTGTCGTATGTGTGGAATACATGTATATGTAGTGTGTATATTCATCTGAAACCAGATAGTTTGTTATCATCGAACCAACCTATTTTCAATTAAGTGCATAATTGTAAAATGATTTAGATGATCATGGGCCGGGGTGTCTTGAGATTTCTGAATTTTCTTAAATATGCAAAAGTTATATGTACAATCTTGTTCATTGCATATTCTAAATATTTCATATCAAGGAGTCATTATACTTGATATGCACTATCATTTAAAAACAATAATAATTCAAAAGAAATGTATAAAGTTAAGTTCAAGTTTTTATCATTATAAATGATTTAGTTACTTTTACCACTCCCTGTACTTATTAACTAACAAGGTTAGGACCATAAAGTATTTTAAGGGGACATTCTTTAGTGTTTCCTATTAATGACTTTGTATGCTATATTATTAACAAACTGGGTGTGGTTTGCGTGGAGTATGCTCACGTTAGATTTTAAAAATGGTTACACCATGCCTAATCTTTTAATGTTTGGAATTTTTGTGTGAATCATGAAAATAAACACGAGTTTCTAAAAATGGATTGTATACATTATGTTAAAAAGTCGAAACCATTTTGTGTCTTCTTTCTTTCGGTTGTTCGAATTTTACGATCGAGTCCAAATTTCTATCTTCTTTCAAATAGTGTTGTTGCAATTTTACGACCATGGTTCTCAACTGATTACTTCAACATGAAGAGGTTAAATTCAGGGACTATTCATAACTGTTTGGCCTGGTTCGATTATGAGAAATGAATCACATAGTTACTCTACCCATGACTAATTGAATAGGTATAGCCTTTGTCAACGTTTCGGTAATTGTATGTTTCATTATGAAGTCTTATTCTTAGTAGGATCAGCTGACGGGTACATCTATCACAAACTTTGTACAGAACCTTCCATATCAATAGAAATAAGGAGTATAGCTGATCTGTGAAGCACGAATTGGCATTGAAGTTATTAGTTCTGACACAACAGCTTGAACAAAGACATAGTTTTGTGGACAGTTTGACTGCATGGATACTTCGTTTACGTGAAGCAATCTTTGTTAACGAGTTCAAGTCCTTACCTGAGGATCATCATACCAGAGACCATATATGGTCTCTGATCATACATACTATTGCATGAATACTTGGTTTGCAAAAAAGGCATATAAGTCCAAATCCTTAATCATATGCATACACATATCTTTCACTAATATAAAACGAGTATGTCAACTATCCATTCACTATTTTCGAAGCTGTTGTTTGCCTATACACAAGACGGTGTCGTTATGTTGAGGTTATTGGTTTCATGTAAATATACCACTAAGTATGATATCAACCTGATATCTAAAACTGCCCGCACGATATCAGATATCACACCCAAGTAAAGCATCTGAGATTTTTTTCACAAATCTATTTTTCCTTGTCCGAACCTTGGATTCATAGCTGAGCAGCTTGTCTACTGGGCTACTGCGACAGTGATGTCAGAAATACATGAAAGTTGTTAAACGGGTATTCAACTTTTCAGATGATAGATTAAAAATAATTTTTGAACATTGGTTTAAGCTTTTTGTTTGGATTTTGCCATGACGTGTTAACAAACTGTAAATATATTCACATTTACTGGTGTTCCCCAAATGTATTATACTTTAATTGCATCAATTATGTACAAATTTTTACGGTGCTACAGAATTAAAAAAAATAAAAGCAACCTTTACATTTTCAGCAGTGAATTTAATGACAAATGCAAAGTATTGTATAAGCTGCTTTGTTGATACGTAGTTACCTGTTTATTTCAATTGTATACGTTTCATTGTTTTATTTAAACATTTCATACATTTCACAAGTGAATGCAACCAGTTGGTGATGCAAATGAACATGTTAGAAAGATTTAGATTTTGCAATTCAGTGGATCAGAGAAATGAACATGATTTGTTCAAATGGTTCAAATAGTAAAGATTTTCTTACAAGCTAACATAGCGGTACTTTTTTACAGTTTTGACAACTGTTGTTGCCATCTTTTTTTACGACAGTGTTAATGAGCAAAAACACAATCAAAGTACTACCACACACTATTGTTAAAGCAAACATCACAAATTTATAAAGGCTCGTAGAAAACCTGTGTAAAAAGGTTATAGCTTGAAAGGATAATTTAATCATGTTTGTTAAAAAAACAAGCAAAGATGGTTAACCTCACAGATGAATAAGACAGTACCTCTTCTCAAC
Organism: Steromphala cineraria; assembly: GCA_916613615.1. NCBI lineage: Eukaryota > Metazoa > Mollusca > Gastropoda > Trochida > Trochidae > Steromphala > Steromphala cineraria. Next base: position 42,970,866 of record OU744728.1, read on the forward strand.
ACACGTATTGGGAAATTCATCTCATGTCATCAGACGTTCGAGTGAATGCCCAAAGTTCAATGTTAAATGATCATGTAATTACCATGTGTCAATAAAAAATTGTATTTGGTTTCATCTCTGTCAGATACTGATTAAAGAATATATATAAAACAGTTCAATCGTGTGTTAGATCACGGTCAGAGATGACAGACTACTTTGAGTGCCCATTCGGACTTAGACAAGGATGCATGTTGAGTCTAATGTTATTCTCATTATTCATAAATGAACTTTCAGCAGAGATCACGAAAAATGGTAAACATGGTGTTCAGTTATTTCCAGATATTTATGAAATATTAATGTTACTATTTGCAGATGATGTCATACTTGTATCTGAGAGCGTTGCTGGATTTCAATGTCAATTAAACAAATGGGGTTTAACGATAAATCTTGATAAGTCAAAAGTTTTTAGAAGAGGGGGTGTTATGTCGAGGAAAGAAAAATGGCTTTAGAATTTCCTATAGACAAAAACAATATCAGTAACAAATTTAAGTCACTATCTTTATCATGCCTTTGAAGAAAGAAAACGTTTACTTAACGAATATGATATTAATGATTGAATGTGATAGATATATGCAGTGATATTATATCCTCGACAATATATATGAGACTATACTTTTTATTTATATGTTACAAGACCTCTCCTCTTAATCTATATATATTGTATGACAGGCATGTACATATGTATTCGGGCCTATGGTCTACATACGAAATAAAGATGATGATGATGATGATGATGATGATGATGATAAACATGCTCGGCTTTATCGAGCCTTGGGAAGAATATTTCCCATACAGTATCAATATTCTACCTCTAAGAGTGATATGTAGCTTCAAACCTTTAAACTGTAATTTCCTATTTAACTGAATATACTTCCTTATATGATGTAAAATATATACATATATGTAAACTCAACAATATCATACCAAGTTTTAGCAAGAAATTGTTGGCTTTGTTGTGTATGACAAATCGCGACCTAGCACTCTGACAGAGTTTTCCTGCACTTCATTTTAATAAAAGATGTTATCTGGAGTGGTTTTGTTTGAGCATCTACGAGTGAAAATATATTCTTCTTGATATAAACATTGTAACGTTCCCAAAACGACTCAACCAACACACATAACAAACTGCAGTTACCATGTCACATGATAAAACTCTTTATGCACCATTTACAAAGTATTTAGAAGGATTCGAACACTACTAATGTGTTTTCGTTTCAAAGTCAGATCAAACTATTATAGACACAGAACAATACCACAGAAAATTATGCACTTGACATGAATTTACTTTTTCACATGCATCACATGTTTTAACTGAAAATAAGTTTTCGTAATTTTCCTCATGATTGTAAGCATGTTTGTCAACTTTTTGCTTCACTACTTTTACCCTGAACTTTAAATTATCTGATGAACATTTTTATGTTTTTAAAACTGCACATCGTTCATTAAACCTTCACTGTACGGGTCATTAGGTGCACAACTCCAGTTAATGAATTACACAATCAATGCGTGACTGACTTGGCCAATATTAAATAGTTGGTAAACGATTTGTTCAGTGATAGGCATTTGAGAAGCTGGAAATATCAAGAAGATAAGGAGGTTATGGATTATCAACTTCTTTATTGTAGGAAGCCAACGAAAACGGTATAAGGATCAATACCAAATCGTCGCTACTTTCAACTATACATAAGTTGATAATCCCTAAACTTCTTGCCTTCTTTACATATGTATAATTAAAATTATGATAATGTTTATGTTTTGTTAATGCTATCAAAATGTATGACATCATCAAGCACAACTCTCACATTGCTACGTCATCAAAAGCAAGATGATACCTTAATGCTTTTTGTCATACACGTGATAAATTGATGATCTGTTGTTCCCTCGCGAGTATGTTAGGTATGTCCTGTGAGTAATTTTCACAAGGAAGTTGTCGATGGACTAAGGTTTAATTTTCAAAACCATAATCTGATTTGTTGTATTTTGTATGAAGAAGTAAGAAGGGGTATCAATCACCTATCTAATATTTACGCATATCATTTCGCTACATGGTCTGTTCTGTGCTCACTTATATTCATGGTCGGTTGTTTTGCAGTAAAATATTCATAACTAAAGGATCTCTTCAGACTGCTTTAAGGTAGTATCCTTCATTTAACACAAATAGCATAACAGTGACACATTCAGTAGTAGAATGATTAAGGGCAAATCTAACACAAACTATGAACAAGTCTTTCTATATCAATTCGGAATCCTTATGAATAGAAAACTGAATTGACAATGATGAGTATAATAACACTGCTGCTACGACAGGACATAAACGTTGTTACGCTTGGACTGCATTGACACTTCAGTGTTTCAAACTTGGTTAAAGAAATTAGATCTTTACCTGAGAGTCGTCTCATTATGTTTCTTTAAAGATATACACTTGATTAGCCAATTGCTTTAATGTTTTGTTCAGGAATATCATGCACCGCCCACTGAATATGTTTATGTAGCGAGTCCCGGGTCTTTTACAACAATTGGTGTATCTATTTCGCGGATCCCGGATTTTTATTTAGAGCCTTGTAAAATGTTTATTTATGCACACAGAATAATTCTTTTTACATGGACTTCTAGATACACTGTGCCTCTTTATAAATATATAAAAAAACATTACGATGCGCCTCATATTTTTTTTCCCACAGTCATCAAAAGAAAGTCTTTAATTCCGCTTACCGCTTCTTTATTTTTGTGCGTGCATAGACATATGATACATGGAAAAAAAAGACAATTCTTTTATCTACAAGTTGATATAAAAATTATAAAAATATCTCTAATGGTTCGTGAGATATGAGTGCCGCAAGATGCGCGAGTTAAATACAAGTTCAATTAGCGAACGCCGGCGCGCAAGTAGCGCGTGTGAACGATCACTTATCTTTCGCTTGCCGCTTCTTTATTCCTGTCCGCGCATAGACATATGATACATGGAAAAAAAGACAATTCTTTTCTCTACAAGTTGATATAAAAATTATAAAAATATCTCTAATGGTTCGTGAGATATGAGTGCCGCAAGGTGCGCGAGTTAACACAAGTTCAATTAGCGAACGCCGGAGCGCAAGTAGCGCGTGTGAACGATCACTTATCTTTCGCTTGCCGCTTCTTTATTTTTGGGCGCGCATAGACATATGATACATGGAAAAAAAGACAATTCTTTTCTCTACAAGTTGATATAAAAATTATAAAAATATCTCTAATGGTTCGTGAGATATGAGTGCCGCAAGGTGCGGGAGTTAAATACAAGTTCAATTAGCGAACGCCGGAGCGCAAGTAGAGCGCGCACCGCTTCTTCATTGCGCGCATAGACATATGATACATGGAAAAAAAGACAATTCTTTTCTCTACAAGTTGATATAAAAATTATAAAAATATCTCTAATGGTTCGTGAGATATGAGTGCCACAAGGTGCGGGAGTTAAATACAAGTTCAATTAGCGAACGCCGGAGCGGAAGTAGCGCGTGTGAACGATCACTTATCTTTCGCTTGCCGCTTCTTTATTTTTGTGCGCGCATAGACATATGATACATGGAAAAAAAGACAATTCTTTTCTCTACAAGTTGATATAAAAATTATAAAAATATCTCTAATGGTTCGTGAGATATGAGTGCCGCAAGGTGCGGGAGTTAAATACAAGTTCAATTAGCGAACGCCGGAGCGCAAGTAGAGCGCGCACCGCTTCTTCATTGCGCGCATAGACATATGATACATGGAAAAAAAGACAATTCTTTTCTCTACAAGTTGATATAAAAATTATAAAAATATCTCTAATGGTTCGTGAGATATGAGTGCCACAAGGTGCGGGAGTTAAATACAAGTTCAATTAGCGAACGCCGGAGCGCAAGTAGCGCGTGTGAACGATCACTTATCTTTCGCTTGCCGCTTCTTTATTTTTGTGCGCGCATAGACATATGATACATGGAAAAAAAGACAATTCTTTTCTCTACAAGTTGATATAAAAATTATAAAAATATCTCTAATGGTTCGTGAGATATGAGTGCCGCAAGGTGCGGGAGTTAAATACAAGTTCAATTAGCGAACGCCGGAGCGCAAGTAGAGCGCGCACCGCTTCTTCATTGCGCGCATAGACATATGATACATGGAAAAAAAGACAATTCTTTTCTCTACAAGTTGATATAAAAATTATAAAAATATCTCTAATGGTTCGTGAGATATGAGTGCCACAAGGTGCGGGAGTTAAATACAAGTTCAATTAGCGAACGCCGGAGCGGAAGTAGCGCGTGTGAACGATCACTTATCTTTCGCTTGCCGCTTCTTTATTTTTGTGCGCGCATAGACATATGATACATGGAAAAAAAGACAATTCTTTTCTCTACAAGTTGATATAAAAATTATAAAAATATCTCTAATGGTTCGTGAGATATGAGTGCCGCAAGGTGCGGGAGTTAAATACAAGTTCAATTAGCGAACGCCGGAGCGCAAGTAGAGCGCGCACCGCTTCTTCATTGCGCGCATAGACATATGATACATGGAAAAAAAGACAATTCTTTTCTCTACAAGTTGATATAAAAATTATAAAAATATCTCTAATGGTTCGTGAGATATGAGTGCCACAAGGTGCGGGAGTTAAATACAAGTTCAATTAGCGAACGCCGGAGCGGAAGTAGCGCGTGTGAACGATCACTTATCTTTCGCTTGCCGCTTCTTTATTTTTGTGCGCGCATAGACATATGATACATGGAAAAAAAGACAATTCTTTTCTCTACAAGTTGATATAAAAATTATAAAAATATCTCTAATGGTTCGTGAGATATGAGTGCCACAAGGTGCGGGAGTTAAATACAAGTTCAATTAGCGAACGCCGGAGCGCAAGTAGAGCGCGCACCGCTTCTTCATTGCGCGCATAGACATATGATACATGGAAAAAAAGACAATTCTTTTCTCTACAAGTTGATATAAAAATTATAAAAATATCTCTAATGGTTCGTGAGATATGAGTGCCACAAGGTGCGGGAGTTAAATACAAGTTCAATTAGCGAACGCCGGCGCGCAAGTAGCGCGGGTGGACGATGTCATTTATTCCGTGCATCGCTGCCGCTTCTTTATCATTGTGCGCGCATAGACAAATGATACATTGAATTGAAGACAATTTACTCCTCTACAAAATGGAGAAAAAAATTTGAAATTATCTCAAACGTTCCGTGAGATATGAATGCCGCAAGGTGGGTAACCCCAATCATTTTTGAGAAAAGGTTTGATATTTCCGACAGATAGCTTGCAGTTTCTTTAGTTTTTCGTGCGCATTTACAAATGACACATTGGACTGAAGCTCGTTCTTCGCTCTTTACAATCATGTAAATGATTTGATCCCCACCCCCTTCCAAAATTGTATATAGTGCCAAAGAAGGGGTGGGGGTTCATGATGCGGCTTCAGTTGAACTTCCACGGACAGCTCACATTGACTTTCTCTGTCTCTGTTACGAAATAAAAAAAGAAAAATTTATTTTTATAAATGCTTGTACAATATAATCAACAAATATATAAGTATAACAATAATCACCTTCAAAGGTGCGAATAACAGCTTTATAGAACCTAACAAGGTCTAGAGTTCAGTCCACACTTCTACTTCTTTTTTCTTTCTTCAATTATCTTCATCCCCATCTTCCTCTTCCCTCTCTATCATACTGATATAGGCTTTACAGAAATCTTGTGATGTGTGGTATAGGCGGAAACATGGTTCTACACACAAAGCAACATTGCAGTCTAGACACTCGAAACAAGATTCTCTTCCTACTCTTTTCTTCTTTCTTGCTGGCTGGTTGGCAGCTGCCGCTCCACGCCGCATGAGTTCACGTCTGGCTTTAGAACATACAACACAGGTGCGTGACAAATTCTTCTTTCTTCCTACAGGCTCGATCTTTGAAGGAAAGTGACGGCCATGCAGGCGTACAATACTGTCGTCGGTCGTACATCGCCGACCCCGGGGACGTCTGCCGAGAGATGCAACCTTATCTCTGTCGGCAAATGTTATGATGTGTTGAACTATTTCTTTTCTAAATTCTCTGTTTGTCTTCAGTGTTTTATCTTTGGAGAGTTCTTTGTACAGAACGTAGGCATTCAAAAGAGCAACGTTGAGGATATGAAACCACACACGCTTCCACCACTTTAGAGTTTTCATCTTGAACGGTGTGTACGACAACATCTGACCGGCCCGGTCGACGCCACCCATGTACTTGTTGTATTCATGAACGATCCGAGGTTTTGTAATTGGTTCTCCAGTCACCCTGTTCTTCCTTCCCGACTCGACATCTTCCGTGTCCTCAACAGTGGACATAAGCAAGACTGACTTTCTGTCCTCATACCTGACGATCAGAAGTTCTTTGTTGTGTTGCTGCAACATAGAACCTTTCTCTGGTTTCTTCGTTTTTCTCTTCAGTTTGACTGGGATTCCGCTCCTATTTCCTCGCAAAGTCCCCGTCGCACCGAAACCACACTTCCACAGATTGATGTACAATGTCACAGATGAATAGAAATTGTCCATGTAAACATGATATCCCTTGCGAGAGTAATCTTTGACCAAATCCATGACCAAATCATACGTTTTCCCTCCAATAGAAACTTCGTTGGTTCTTCCAGTGTAGAGTTTGAATTTACAGACGTATCCATTGTGCGAGTCACACAACATGTAAGCCTTGATGCCATACTTCTTAGGTTTGTCAGGGTTGTAAACCTTGAAGCTGAGGTTGCCTTTCCAAGGCACCAATCCCTCATCAACTGAGATATGTTGATGCGGTATATAAACTCTTGAGAACCGATGTATGATGCGGTTATACAATATTCCAAGTTTATTGAGTGGGGAAAACTGTGGTGTGTTTCGTCCTGGCATTGTACTGTTATCAGATAAGTGAAGAAACGTGAGCAACAACCAAAACCTGTCTCTAGGCATACACTTTGGGAAGAAAGGCGTCGAGGTAACATCACTAGTCGACCAATACTCTGAAAAGTTCCTCTGTACAACTAAGGACATGGCGATAGTCATCGCTACGAATACTTTCATTTCCTCAGCATTCGTATCCTTCCACTGGCGCATTCTTGACTTGGGCGGGAGGACCTCGTCGTCGCATTCTTGGTGAAAGTATCTATTGGTTTCCGTTGCCATTAATCCGTAATCATCTTCTTGTAAGAACATTTCGAAATAGTCAATAGGTTTTGGTTGCTCAGGCAATTCTTTGAACTGTCCCAGCCCAGTCTGTCCCGTAAAAGGCAGATCAACACGTCCACGTGGCCTCGGCCCGTCCTTCCAGTTTGCCGCAAAATCCCCCTCCCCTGTATCAGAGGTGTCACTGTCTTGATCATCCAAGTCAACGAACTCGTCAGTGGAAGAACCAGCAGAAGCTGCGCTCGCCGTAGCAGCTAGTATACGTCTTGCAATGTTCCTTATGTCTGGATCACTGTCCATGTCCGATACCAATCCATCACTATCACTATTCACATCACTATCATCAGTAGTTTCCATATCAGAAGTTTCATCAGCATGGACTTCGGAAGAGAACTCGTCGTCTGAAGCATACGGCCCCCCATAGTTCCGAGTCCTCGGTCTCCTTCCTCTAAATCTTGGCATCTTCTATATCATCTGTAATAGATTGAAACAGATTTAGACATGTGCAAGTAAGAACAACTCAGGAGCCTTTTACAGAGAAAATCAGTGTGAGCCTCATGGACATTCATTTGCCGTCATTCCAAAGTATTTGAAACAATCACACCATCGGCGCCGACGGCACCAAAGGCAATGGTAAAATTCACATATTTGGACGTTTCATGACTGTCCCGGCTAACCCCGGTTCTTTTATTCATACGACTCCCCAAAAGTCGAAAACCTGGGCTTTCTTCTGACTTCCTAGGCGACGAGTTGGCGAGTCGCGAAAGAAACAACCATCTACGTCAGGGAAGCTCTGATTGTCAGTTGTGGATTACAAAAGTTTTGCAACTTTTGATAGGTTCCACGGACCTAACCGCCGCAGCGTCGCGGCGAAACCCAAACAAAATTGCCGATGTCAAAAAAAGGACATCAACACATTTTGCGGGGCTTCTTGCATCTTTATTTCTCTTTGCGCATATACATATGATATACCAAAATGATGGCACTTTTATTCTCTTTCCAACGATATATCGTGTGTTAGAGCGCGCCGCTTGGTTAGTGAAATATCAAGCGCGAAAGTACATACTTTTGCGGCCTTTATAGTATAATTATTTGCATGGGCGGACATACAAATGATATGCCAAAATGAAGGCAATTTCATCCTCTTTCCAACGATATCTCATGTGTTAGAGCGCGCCGCTTGGTTAGTGAAATATCAAGCGCGAAAGCAATCTCTCGGACTTTGTGTTCTGAAATCCGAGGCACTGGGCAACGTTGCCCATGAAATTGGTTGTTCTCGAATGGAAGGACCTCGCCCGACATATAAGGAAAATGTTTCAGACCTCGGAATAACACCGAAAATAGTTTTTGAATTTCACTAAACATGATATTGATTTTGAAAGTTTGGGTGCTAAGGGTCAATTTTTCCCATGGTTTGCGGCGAGGCCCGCACTAGAAATAGTGAAAATTCTCGAATGAATGTTCCGAGCACCCTCGATTTTTCATGGGAAAAATTCCCACAAACGTTCCGTCCCTCTCGGGAGAAAATTCTCGGTCTCCGAAAAAGTTGAATAAGTCAAAAACCGATTGCTTCGCGTCAACAACATTTATACCGCAGATAGAGCCCCGACTTTTCCACCTCTCCAATAAGTCACTTTTCACAAATAAATTTTTTTTATTTTGTTATTGACGAAAACGGTTTTATGTAAATATTTCAATAATTAGTAACTTCTCCTTTCTTCCAGGGACGTGAAAGGGTAGACATTGACACTCAAAGTTTGGACATGTGCAGTTTCAGCAAATGGCATCACAAACAAAAATGTTCACGCAGTTCTAAAAAACCCGAGTGCAGCCGAAATTTAGTGGGAAATTTTTCTCACAAAAACGACTATAGTCGGAAAAAGCGTCTCGATCATGACAATATTTCTGTTTCCGAGTTATAACTTTTTAGGCAGAACTGGAAGCAAACTTTCGCTTCGACAGTTTTTAGCTTGGGGGGCTAAGGGTAAATTTGTACCATGTCTCGTGGCGAGGCCCGCACTAAAAATATTGAAAATCCTCGAAAGAAAACTCCGAGTACGCTCGATTTTTCATGGGAAAAAAGTCCATACCTCACGGCGAAGCTCGGAAGTGGTCAAAATCTCCGGCCTTCGTCATAACCCGAGAGTGAAAGTGGCCCAAAAAAAGCCCATACCGCCGGGTGGTCTCGGAAAAGTAGAACAAAAGCACGATCGTGCTCAAAACCCGATAGTGTGAATGTGGTCATGGGACAACTTTCCCATTACATCATGGCGAGACCCGGGACAAAATTTCCGATGGCCGGAAGTGGTCAGAACACTCGGACGTCCCTTTCGTCATGGGAAAACGTTCCCATTACCTCATGCCGAGACCCGGAAAAAAATTTTGATGCCCGGAAGTGGTTCGGAACCTCTGACGTCATCGCAACCCGATCATGTAAGTTTGGTAATGGGACAAGTTTCCCATTACGTCATGACTAAAAACCGGAAAAAATGTTTTATGTCAAAAAGACCTACACACATTTTGCGGGGCTTCTTGCATCTTTATTTCTCTTTGCGCATATACATATCATATACCAAAATGATGGCACTTTTATTCTCTTTCCATCGATATATCTTGCTTTATAGCGCGCCACTTGGTTAGTAAAATATCAAGCGCAAAAGCTTTTTTTTTGCGGCCTTCATAGTACAATTATTTGCAACTGCGCATATACAAATTATACACCAAATTGAAGACAATTTTATTCTCTTTCCATCGATATATCATGTTTTATAGCGCGCCAATTTGTTATTGAAATATCATGCACGAAAGTCGAAAACTTTTAAATATTTTTAGTACAATTATTTGCAACTGCGCATATACAAATTATACACCAAATTGAAGACAATTGTATTCTCTTTCCATCGATATATCATGTGGTAGAGCGCGCTACTTGGTTAGTGAAATATCGAGCGCGAAAGAACACATTTTGTTTGCTTTTGCGGCTTTTTGCGGCCTTTATAGTGCAATTATTTGCAACTGCGCATATACAAATTATACACCAAATTGAAGACAATTTTATTCTCTTTCCATCGATATATCATGTGGTAGAGCGCGCCACTTGGTTAGTGAAATATCGAGCGTGAAAGAACACATTTTGTCTGCTTTTGCGGCCTTTTGCGGCCTTTTGTGGCCTTTATAGTGCAATTATTTGAAATTGCGCATATGCAAATTATACACCAAATTGAAGACAATTTTATTCTCTTTCCATCGATATATCATGTGGTAGAGCGCGCCACTTGGTTAGTGAAATATCAAGCGCGAAAGAACACATTTTGAAATATTTTTTAGTACAATTATTTGAAAACTGCGCATATACAAATTATACACCAAATTGAAGACAATTTTATTCTCTTTCCATCGATATATCATGTGTTAGAGCGCGCCACTTGGTTAGTGAAATATCAAGCGCGAAAGAACACATTTTGTCTGCTTTTGCGGCCTTTTACGGCCTTTATAGTACAATTATTTGCAACTGCGCATATACAAATTATACACCAAATTGAAGACAATTTTATTCTCTTTCCATCGATATATCATGTGGTAGAGCGCGCCACTTGGTTAGTGAAATATCGAGCGCGAAAGAACACATTTTGGCTGTTTTTGCGGCCTTTTGCGGCCTTTTGTGGCCTTTATAGTGCAATTATTTGAAATTGCGCATATGCAAATTATACACCAAATTGAAGACAATTTTATTCTCTTTCCATCGATATATCATGTAGTAGAGCGCGCCACTTGGTTAGTGAAATATCAAGCGCGAAAGAACACATTTTGAAATATTTTTTAGTACAATTATTTGAAAACTGCGCATATACAAATTATACACCAAATTGAAGACAATTTTATTCTCTTTCCATCGATATATCATGTGTTAGAGCGCGCCACTTGGTTAGTGAAATATCAAGCGCGAAAGAACACATTTTGTCTGCTTTTGCGGCCTTTTACGGCCTTTATAGTACAATTATTTGCAACTGCGCATATACAAATTATACACCAAATTGAAGACAATTTTATTCTCTTTCCATCGATATATCATGTGGTAGAGCGCGCCACTTGGTTAGTGAAATATCAAGCGCGAAAGAACACATTTTGGCTGTTTTTGCGGCCTTTTACGGCCTTTATAGTGCAATTATTTGAAATTGCGCATATGCAAATTATACACCAAATTGAAGACAATTTTATTCTCTTTCCATCGATATATCATGTGGTAGAGCGCGCCACTTGGTTAGTGAAATATCAAGTATCCTGGGTTTTTTATATGCCACCCGTTACTCCCAGTGACCCTGAGCGAGTAGGTACGTAATTAATTAGTTGACAGTCGTGAGGGATGATACGGTCACTGGAACGGCGTGATCAGGATAGTGTCTATATAACGTCAATGGTCAGCTCACTGCTCTAGCCAACTCCTTGCTGTACAAGGACTCTGAGTAACTCAAGGGATGGTCAGGTGATACTCTGAGTTCAGACACTCTGAATCAGACAGACTTCGACGCATGCAAGAAAGACAGAAGACGAAGGATGGTCAAACAGCCGCTGTCCAAGCTCAACTGAATATTTAATCATGAAGTCCGATATTTAAAGATGGTTTGTCCTTGACGGCTAGCTGGAACTCGTTACTTCCCCCTTAAGACATTATGTTTCCAATTACCACGTTCATCTCCTGACTTCCACGTAAATATAGTATGACATAACCCTGAACTCTCGACTCTGACTCGTCGGATGTCCGAAAACAACTTCAAAGGAACTTATAATTACTGGACACGATTTCATGTTATACTGTTTCATGGAGCATGCTTTTGCTCTCTTCAACCGGCAATCTGGCCGAAACTGACCTCGGAATTCATACACAAACAAGTTGTTTACTTGCTTTCTGCAGATTGCAATCATTAGGCTTTACCTCTCTTTCACCTCAAAGTGACCAATATATTTCTACAGTTTTTAAAATAAAACTATCTTCTAACATTTCTCCCTCGTTTGAACGAGCGCGACCCGCGCTTTTGAATTAAAAACACTCCTTACTATTTCTTATTCTAGTCGCATGAGATGAACGTAGCAATCAGATTATTTAGTTACCTACTCGTTTAAGAAATCATTATTGAAATTTGGAATGGACAATCATACATTATAGTCTTTGGGGTCGTACTTATTCATTTCAAGGCTCTGACACATTTCTTTTTGTATGAACAAGGATTATAATAGCTAATCAACAATGAAATAACTTGCAACAATATACACAATCAAATATAATACAATATTCGTCGTCACACCATCACAATTAAATAAATTACAATATACATCATTATTGATATTTATAATACTTTCACGTCATATTGTCGCAGGTTTTTACCTTGTACCTAATATTTGAAAGAAACTGTTATAAAAACTATTATGACATTTAATTTGGTGGCTATTAGCACTCCATCAAATGACAAGAGCTGTCCTCAGCTCTGAGTTAGTTGCAGGCAACGTGCGACAGTGACGATCCAGTTTACAGTCGGTACATGTACGCCCATCTCGGTCCTCCCATAACAAGTCATCAGGCCAGGCCCAGGATCGTTCACAGTGTGTGTCAGCGCAACGATCTCCAAGCTGAAGTGGCTGCAAAGGGGAACATCTCCGCCACATGACATTGCATCAGGCCTGATGAAGGATGAGCAGTGAGACACGGGTGTACACGACCTGCAAGGGATATCATACTCGGAAGTACATTGAACACTCAAAATACATACATAATAACCTTGTGACTATATATTACACACACCAAACGCAATAACTACTATATTTGTTACATATCCAATATGCCTTTAATAATTAACTGAATTGGTTGAAGTTAATTAGTTGTTGTCAGTAAGTAAATGGTACTTATCAGATTAAGATTGGCTGTTCGTCCCGATGTTGAGGCGGGGGAATCTCCTCATCGAGCAGGTTACGTGTCGGCAGGGACGTCTCGTAGTTACAGGGGACCAGGACAGACGGAGGTTCCATGAGCTCGTGAGGACCAGCGTGGATCGGGTAGATCGTGCACTGGTAGACGAGGTACAGATGCAGGAGATAGTTGTTGCGGAGGACGAGGGACAGTTGACGGCCTACCCATGGTGAGATGACGACAGAACGGGGCAGATTAATGCGGTGTCCAGTCAGGCCGTTTTCAATAGCGATGTCCTTCGCCTTATAGGTAAGTGTAATCACTGCCTTGCAGCAACTTTGGGTGACAGAGACGGCCGCTGGAGAGATGACAGTACTGGAGAGCGTCACCGTGGCAGGCGGAGCCGTGAATGACATGAGGGGAAGACGGACTGTGTTGTCAAGGGCTGAGAAGGCGAGGTACAGGGTTGTTTTAGTTGAGAAGTATCGTCATATTGTGTAAGTCAGCAAGACGACAGCGAGGGAGTGGTCAAGACGATAAGGATGACCTCTAAGTCTCATAATGGTACCAGGTATTTATTAACCAGTGTCCGTTGAGTGGTAGGTGGAGCAGTGAGGGGTGGAGTCCAAACCCAAGGTTGTGTGATAGTTGCATAGGCTACGGCTGCATGTGCGTGGGCCAGAAGCTGTAGTCTCATGAACTGCACCCGGCGATGAAGATGTACCATGCCTATAGTTTAGAATAGTATCATGACGAGAACTGCATAGTCGATGTACGTCCTGATGCCCTGGTCCGGAATGTCCGCCAGGTCATGGAGGTAAATAGGGTCAGCGGGATTGGTGTAAATGATCTGATTTGCCTTTGCTCGACTCACCGCGTGTTGCAGCTTAATGCGTAGTTGTTTGTCTATTCCCATCGCGTTCTGGTACTTATGTTCTGCTAGCTTGAACGCAGCTGTCTGTGTAGCGAGGGGCTCATCAGCTAGGAGACTGGGGAGTTTGGCGAGGATGTCATTAGAAGAGAAGAAATGACGCAACACTGCTACATTGACAGTGTAACAAAGGTGTGACATTGACTTCCGGTCAGAACAGGAGACTAATCGTGGGGGCAGGAACAGTGGTCCCACTTCAATGGTGCAGTCGCATGGGATCGGGGCAAGGCAGAAGTGACATCCAGGTCGCATTTTCACATCTTTTTGACAGGAATAGGTGAGCTCGGGAACTTGAGACAGGAGAAGTTGACCTGATGACAGCTTGCTCGCGTCTGTTATGGTACCATTTGGAATAAAGTGGACATCACAGAGGTTTTTGAGCCAGGTCAATATGATTAGCATATATAGCTGATGTACAGGTTGGACAACAGGCATGGCACCACAAGACTTTTTGGACGCATCATGGCAGGAACGATATTGTTGTTCGGTGAAATCCATGTACCGTTGCTCTCTTGCAGAGTGAGCGAATAATTCGCAGATTCCTCGGACAACAGTTGCATCTGAAGAATTTATACTGACCGGTACAGGGAAGGTGAGGGTACGATAAAGTTGAAAATTGTCGGCCTTTGAGGTGACTGGTAGAAACATGGAGATAAAAACCTTCTGGCCCCTCCAATGCGTTAAGAACCTGGCCTTTGTGTAATAATATTTCAACCCTGTATGCACTAGCTTAAATCGGCCGTGCTTTTCTTCCAGGTTACGTGTGACCTGTCTGATTGTTGCTCTGAGGGCGTGAGGGGGCATGAGGTCCAGGGATAGGTGGCCCTGTAGTAGTGCATCGGTGGTTCGGCGAATTCGGACCGCATCAGTCATCGTCAGTAACGCCCATGCAGTGAACTTCTTTCGTTGCTAATTGTAATAGAGTACCCAGTACCTTTTCAAGCCACTAAACTTCGTTTTCGATGTTAGGACAAGAGCTTTGTGGCGAACTGTATGGCCACTGCACATCGTACTTCTGGATGGGAGACATTACAACGATTGTCGACACAGTTGTGCTTCCATGGGTAGTTAACATGGGCTGGCGGTAAGGTCGGGAGGTCTAGTTGATACGTATGGACCCATGTCTGGTCGAATATGCGTAAACGTCCCATATGCTGGTACATGACACCATAGTGCATCATTCCCATCAGCACTACTGCAACAAACTCCTCCACTAAGCAGTACACAGGTAGAATGTTATTTTCTAATCAGTCCCTAATTGTCATATTATGTCGGAGTATGATATAATACTCAACTGTCACATTACCCCTCAAGCAATCATATGTTATACTTAATTACTTGTACAATCGATCCACAACTGTCCACCACTCACATTACAACTTCTTTATTACGAATAACAAAATGTTTATTTATTTTAAAAAAATAGTCTGTCTTACAAATAGCAATCTCCTTAAACATAATGTATATTAGATGTCGTAGCTAACGATTTATTTACTCTATTACACATTAATTTCATGAACATCTAACCCTAAGTGTCAACCTCTTTATCAAACTATCCATATTATACTGAATTGCCTTTACATCATTTCACGAGTTTTGTTGCACCTGACTCAATTCCAACGAGCAATCTAATGCATGACAGCGCTCATCATAGCATTATTTAACATAGGTATCCACTGTTTCTAACCCTCTATCACGGACTCTTCAGAATTATATCCTATTTGACAGGACGCCGCATTCTGGAAAACCATCAGTATTATATCCCGTCAAGCAGGACGCCGCATACTGGAAAAACCATCAGAATTATATCCCGTCTAGCAGAACGCCGCATTCTGGAAACTACGATATCATGTCGCCACTAATATGAAGAGAAAAGTGGGCCCTACTCTCTCTTTCGACAATAACTCCATTGCCATGTAATGCACCCATGGGTCGCGCGCAGTGATTCCCGGAATCACCAAGTCCAGGTTACGACGGGACACCCTATGTCATTATATCATCTTCACACTCGTCTCGACAATCTCCATGTTGTCACTTATTCGCAACACAGACAACTTATATCAATCAAACATTGATACCCTGTTAACAACGTCTTGTCAACAAGTATACAATATTTAATATGTCAGGCCTTTCTTTCGGCTTTGCAAATTTTATCGACTGTTATTCCTGATTAGTTTAATCCACCCTATTCCGGATACATTATTTTATGAATGAACGATAAATAGGATTTTGTATTCTCTATATTCACAACCTTTACAGCTATGCATAATTTAAGCGTTTCTTCCGCTTGGGCAATATTACAGGCATGAGCGGCTTTAAACAATTAATAAATTTACCCATTCACCTTCGGTAGTGATTACCTTATAACACTAATTAGTCTGACGCGGTGATTTGGTATTGACTTATCAACTGAACAACACCGGATTTGCATAACAATGTAACTGTATCATTGCATATCCTGATTGCCGCGCATGACTGATTGAAGTTGACACTTAGTTTTTTAAAACACGTGAAATGTTATAGATAATGTCAATTAGACAATTATGGAACATCACCATTCATAGTGTTTATCACTCTTTCCCATTATAATACATTACTCGTATTAATATCCCCATTACTTAATAACCTATTTCCAATTTTAAATTTATACCTTTAATAAAAAAAAACTCAATTGCAGTCTATTAATTGCAATCTAGTGAATTGGCGATACTACAGTAAGTGAGTTTAGATTCTATGGACCGATTGTTTATCTTACACAGGTGTTGTATAGTATTCATTACACGTTAGGCGTGCAATGGGGGAATGAGCGATGCATGCTCCAGCAGGGTTATCTAACGTCTGGTTCTGAAGGCTGACCGTTCTCTCGCCATTGGCCTCTGCTAGTCACTGTGAGCTGGCTTGTAGTGGTCGATTATTATATAACTGCAATTGGTACTTCTTGGTGTGGTTATTCTTGTGCCCTCCTGAGGTTATAAGGCATGAATGGATACGTTGGCTTACTACGATATTTACACAGGTTATGTATATACATAGGCGGCAGGTCAGTGCACAGACAGCAGGTCAAATGAGGACTTCATTCATCTGCTTGCTCTGTTTCTCTCTCCCTCTCTCTTCTGCTAGGCGTTTGAGTCGGGCTTCTGCATCACGCGTTTTACCCGTCCATGTTCGCCTGACATTGTAATCTTCTACCAGTGGTGCCGTTAATGCTTGTCGAATATGTGTTAAATTTGGTGCATATGACATCGTCTAGTGTTAACAGAGAGCCCTAGTTTATCTATACGTGCAACAATCGGTGAGTCTTTTGCAAGGTGAAGAAAGTTTGCTCACCTTGTTTCGAATGTCCGTTGATAAAGATTGTCACTCCTTGTTCTCACCGGCTCCAGATGTCCGAGAATTCGAGGAAACAGGTATGCACGTCCAATTTCAGTGGGGTGCACGTCCGGAGTTTCAGAAGCGGGATGTACCCCGCATCTCCACCAATTATCCTGGGTTTTTTATATGCCACCCGTTACTCCCAGTGACCCTGAGCGAGTAGGTACGTAATTAATTAGTTGACAGTCGTGAGGGATGATACGGTCACTGGAACGGCGTGATCAGGATAGTGTCTATATAACGTCAATGGTCAGCTCACTGCTCTAGCCAACTCCTTGCTGTACAAGGACTCTGAGTAACTCAAGGGATGGTCAGGTGATACTCTGAGTTCAGACACTCTGAATCAGACAGACTTCGACGCATGCAAGAAAGACAGAAGACGAAGGATGGTCAAACAGCCGCTGTCCAAGCTCAACTGAATATTTAATCATGAAGTCCGATATTTAAAGATGGTTTGTCCTTGACGGCTAGCTGGAACTCGTTACTTCCCCCTTAAGACATTATGTTTCCAATTACCACGTTCATCTCCTGACTTCCACGTAAATATAGTATGACATAACCCTGAACTCTCGACTCTGACTCGTCGGATGTCCGAAAACAACTTCAAAGGAACTTATAATTACTGGACACGATTTCATGTTATACTGTTTCATGGAGCATGCTTTTGCTCTCTTCAACCGGCAATCTGGCCGAAACTGACCTCGGAATTCATACACAAACAAGTTGTTTACTTGCTTTCTGCAGATTGCAATCATTAGGCTTTACCTCTCTTTCACCTCAAAGTGACCAATATATTTCTACAGTTTTTAAAATAAAACTATCTTCTAACACAAGCGCGAAAGAACACATTTTGAAATATTTTTTAGTACAATTATTTGAAAACTGCGCATATACAAATTATACACCAAATTGAAGACAATTTTATTCTCTTTCCATCGATATATCATGTGTTAGAGCGCGCCACTTGGTTAGTGAAATATCAAGCGCGAAAGAACACATTTTGTCTGCTTTTGCGGCCTTTTACGGCCTTTATAGTACAATTATTTGCAACTGCGCATATACAAATTATACACCAAATTGAAGACAATTTTATTCTCTTTCCATCGATATATCATGTGTTAGAGCGCGCCACTTGGTTAGTGAAATATCAAGCGCGAAAGAACACATTTTGTCTGCTTTTTGTCAACAATTCAACAGAGAAAATACATGTTTTCACGGGGCTCGCTGTCTGCGCCAGTTAAACCAATTTTCATAAAACAACGGCGTTTAGCGAGGCGCGGAAAATAATTACGAGCAATCCGGGAGCCGCCAAAACTGCTTGCAGTAAATTTTTGCCTTCTCGTGAAAGTTAGAGTCCGGACTCCGGATTTCGCCTAGAGGGCTTGCGCGCCAGTTTATATTTGGCACGGAAATATACCGCTCCCCGCATCGTAAGGGTTAATATATTGATAATATTGGTACCAAAATAATGTTTTTTTCACATCAAATCATTTTTTTTGTAAGCTGTTTTTATGCCAATGGGCAAACAATCTATTGTGGTAGCTTGTACGTTCCCTATGGATTGCACATGCAGAACGAGCGACTCATGCCAATGTTAGCTACTTAAAACAGACATTTCTTTCTCTAATTAGAGTCATTGTGTAATGTTCTCATTAAATCAAAGAAAGATATACATTAACCAATTTATGCGCATTATCAAAACTGATTGCATATTGAAATTGGATTGATATAGCGTTGAGCTAGTGTGTAAAATAGTTTCTGATCTCGACCTCGGGTTCAAGTTAGATGAACCGTCGCGCACGTGATTCATGAACATCTCGGCCTAACGGCCTCGGCGTTCATGATTCACGTGCGCGAGGGTTCAACTAGCTTGAACACCTCGGTCTCAGCCGGTAACTATTACAAAAGCATCAGTTAATTAGCAGTTCACCACTGTGAGAGCCACGTGTTTGTTTTACAGATAAGGACTCTTTTACAGGTTAATGTATAATCTAATATTTTACCGTATCTTATGTGGTACATAAATTTTTTAAATCTCTCATAACCCGTTTTGGCTGCCTCACTTTTTACATTTACTTTCAGCTTTACCTTTAAATTTATGTAAAAGGAGATGAGACTTTGATAAAGTATCTGTCTATATGTATGCTTAGCTTGAAAGCCTCTCTTATTGGAAGAAAGCCACCTATGTTCATCGTTTCTACTTGTCTTACAATTTTGTTGTCTTTAAACATAATAAAAAAGTGTCAATCTTTGTAGGATAAAAGATGACTTGCAGGCATTATTGAAAATAATGCCCGATGCCCGCAGGTAATGCCTACGGGATTTACCCGTGGAGGGAGGGCATGCTTTTTAATAATGCCCACGGGTCATGGTTTATCTAGCTTATAAAGCAACAGAAATAGCGGGAAAACAATTTTGTACTTAAATATAAGGTGGTGGACACAGTAAAAAACGTTTTATTGAATCGATCCAATGTGTTGTTTTTTTTATCACTTTATTTCTTTTTTCTTGGGTACAGCATATCCAGTGTCATCACAAGAGAGTAATGCAATAAATTAACATAATCACAAGTGTATACTTATACAAATAAGTTCATCTAGACAAAGAGTTTATGACAAGACGACCAGAAAGAAACAAAAGAATCGTATCTGCAGTGTGAGTAAGCGTTTGATTTATGCAATTGATAATTATGTTTTATTTCGGCTTCAGACCAGAAAGGGAAGGTAATAGATTTGCAAGTTTTCGGGAGTAAATATATTTCTTTGTAAGCATGAAAATGAAATTTAATGTGTTTTTGGTTGTCATCATGCGAACGCAACTGCACACCCTTTGTATGTGAAGCACGTGAAACCAGCATTTATCTGCAGTTGACTCTCATATCGACCTAAGTACTCTCATATCGACCTAATTCAAATACGATTATAACATTTGGATAATATTCCGCAAGATGCAGAACTGTTTAGATTTATATCTATTGAGAATTTAGTGCGGTTCACTCCAATAAAGACTCAATTTAATGAGTCAAAGTTTAATTTCTACTTATGTAAAAATGAAGCTAAAAATTTATGACATCTTATATTGCCAATTTATTTCCTTTTAAAAAAGTGCAAAGTACCTAAAATATTTTAAATATTGTATTATTGAGGATAATCTTCCTTTACAAGCAAAAAAAGACGTAATCAACTCATTGTCAACGGAACAAAATAAGGGACGGGTTATAAATATAACGTGTTTGCTTTAGGTGTTATTTTATGGTTTACTTGATACATTTTAGCTTATACATCCAATGTGAGAAATGATGTCTTAAAGAAAAAATTAACACTAAACATATATTTTATTAGCGCTTCATAAACTGGCTTTCAAAAGAAACTTTACACAATTTAAGAGAAATTGAAGCAAAACAATATGGATGTTTTCAGTTAAGCTCTCAACAACATCAATGAAGGCATAATTTGATTCAAACTTTTTTCATTTATTTTGGGGAAAATTTTAAACTCACAGCTATTAAGAAATGACGAAATTGAGTTCTAAATAATATCTTGAACACTCTAGATATATATTTTATTCGCACTAAAGAAAACGACCTCAACGAGCAACTTATCATTTAAGCTGAAATATCACAAAAAACGATATGAAATGGTTGAAACAATGACTGCTTAATGAGTGATTAGCGATCAGCTATCAGCGATCAGCGAAATGATTATCACAGAAATTCACGAGGCCAAGATCATTATTTCACATACACCAAAGGTTTTTTTTGAAACTGCTTTTCAAATATCGAATATGAAGTTGTTCAAAAGCTGTGTTAATGGTGTCCAGCGTGAGTTACCTCAACTCCTGAATAATCATTCAATGTCTTTTCACACTACGTGATTTGCACGTGCAATTGTCCTCAACTTCTGGTTTAACTAATGGATCGCTTTTATTGTACCAGTGTACGATCATGTGATAGGTAGACATGATGAGGACAATCACTGATGCCGTAAACTCTTGAATAATATAAAAAGGTTTCGTAAGTAAGTTGTTTTTGGACATTAAATGAACACAATTACACTAGTTGCAAAATTACACTCATTTTATACACGTGGCCTTATTTATTTACATAATTTACATAATTTACATAAGTTGTGATATTAAAATGCTTTTGTAACAAAAATAACAAACCGGTTCATGAACACTAATAAATTCACTACAACATGAAATATGAAAATTACACCTCTAGTTAAGAGCCTCACGAAGTTACAGAGAAGCGTGCTTTTAGAAAGAGACATTATCACACCAATAAACAGCCACACGGCTTAAGTGATGCTCATTTATAATAAATGCACAGAATACAAACAGGAGAACAAAATAATTATGTAAATATTGCGAGGAATGAATCCTGTATCACTTTAAATCAAAACTTACTTGTCAGAGGGATAAATGCAAAGAAATATATAAAAATACTGAGTTACAACATTTGTTGCTAGACGTTCATGTCCGACACATTAACGCAAGGTAAACAAAGGGAGATAAGAAATCATACTGAAATTACCGCTAAAAGGTATAAGGGAAGTGTAACTTAAAGGGGCAGTAGCACGTTTTTTGAAAAAAATTTATTTTAACATTTTCACTGATATGTGTACGTTAATGCCAAATGTATTATTTTAACATTGACAAAAATCCCATTACACAAACCAATCATCCATGGCCAGAGGACAAAGTATGAAGACTAACATAAAATCCATTGGCGGCCATTTTGTGTGAACACCTTTTATTCATTTTGTGTAAGAAAAAAAATCGCATGGCTAAACTACGTTATATATTTGAATTATTACTGCTCTATTTAGTTTAAATACCTTGTCTTTCAATTGGAACCATTAAGTTTCATTTTCCTGACATCACCTTATTTTCCCCCTAAAACACGTGCTACTGCCCCTTTAAAAGCATATGAAACAATTCAATCTTGTTACGTACCATGACAACAGTTAACAATACAACAATCATAATATGGTTCCAGCTGTGACTAAATTTAACCTTATTTGTCCCCTATTCCCAAATATCAGATGATTTAATATTTTCGCAGCATTTTTACCTCTCTCTAACCTAATATCGAATCCATGGCAGGGATCTATTTATAACTTGATATTCCAAAGTATGAAAATGACAACATCAGTTATGATAAAACTCAGTTGTTAGAATGAATGAAATCGGTAAAATACATACTTATCTAAGGTACCAATTGCCTAGCTTCATATATAAACGATGCATCTAAAACAAAAATTGCTGTAAAATATGTTTTTGTTATTTACAAATTATTTATCAATGTCAGAAGAGACCTACAAATGTAGTTTTGTCTCCCATCATCATTCTTTGAAAATGAGAAGACGAAAATTTTAATAAAATGTATGATGACAATATAATAACATATTTGAAATTAAGAGTGGAATATTTATGTAATAATCATTTTGTATAAACACAATAACACTAGGTCGGAAATGCTTAACAGTCCAGAGTCTTGACTCTACTGTGCTCATATTCTGTATTCATGGTATTGATTCTTTCATTGTGAATGGTGCATGTTATGTGGAATCAATAACGGAGTCGATTTCTCTGAGGGTTGTCAATAAATGGCAAGTTCGTTAACAATAAATCTGTAAAAAAAAAAATCAATAATGTTATCAGCAGGTAGTTTTATGCATAATATCCAAACAAACAGTAGTTATATAATGGGAAATGAATGAGGAACATTAGGATCGTGATCAATAATCACATGACTGCTAGTTCATCAAAAGAAATAACAATTGTGAATGCATTTGTCATCTCGATCCATGTAACACTTCATGGCACTATGGGGCTCTTATATTCGAAAAATAAAAAATCAGTAATTATAAATTAAAATTCAACTAATATTGTTTCCGAAACAAAATATCCAGATATGTATAATATGGTTTGAGATAGCAAGAGGTTAATGATAATAACAAATATTAATATTTCTTTATTAACCCTGAAAGGGAATTTGGTTTACATCAGTCGCTGCTTAATACATTAAGAAGATAAAGTACATATTGAAACATGAGTTATAAGCATATGAAACAAGAATGAATGAATCGTGTACATTGAAGCAAACAAGCGCACTATTCGTAACTACACTCACCAATTAATGCTTTAACTCTTTATATTTATCAAAACATCTTTGTTGCGTTACACAACCTACAATTATAAAACTACTAGTGTTATTTTCATTTTGATGTTAAAAGTTAAGACTCAATTAAGAATGGTCTCACTGACATTTAAACACACTGCTTAATATGAAGGAAACTCATATTAATCGTTTTTTATTCAGAATTATTCAGAATATAAAGTAATGTAATCCAATAATAAATGTTAAAACAAACCGACAAACATAAATCCTTGATATTTGTTGATTTTCTCATTTTTTTTATGATCAATCTAAAGATATGATTACAAATACTACTTGCTTATGCTTCGGTTTTCGAAACCTTCCAAAAAAAAGCTTCGCTTTTGGTCTTATTTTCCGCTCAGCTTTCTTTCCTCAGGTTTTGAAAACCCAAAGCATAACCTCGTTCTCCTGTTTTAACCCTAACATCTCCCAGGTACCATCAGGTATTTGAAAAACCTCTCCAAAACCCTTAAGCCATCCAAACACACACACCCTTTCAAATGTGGTTGATAGGGGGTATTAAACATAGTATACTTACTTTATGTTTAGGAGATAAACAAACAGCGGCATATAACGGAATTATCATAGCTCTAAATTTAATTTAAAGTCGAACTCGTAGCGTGAGGCTTTAAATGGATAACTTAGAGCCATAATAAAATCTGAACTGTTGTAGGTGTTGTGTATTTTACCGGTTTTGACAGACTGCAGGCGTTAAACTTGTGGAGAGTTTGAATTAATTCTATAAATAATGTACATAAAATGCAAAATGTGCATATTTTGTGCAAATTTTCAACACAACAACAATATTTGAGAACTACTTGTTACTAGGCAACAAATGAATTCTTGCGCATTAGATGAAGTAAACAGAGCACTGTTTAACCAAATTATACGCCCTGTGACTTTTCACAGCAGCCAATCAGAAACGAGTATTTTACATATCTATGGTAGAATTTATGTATGACTGAGTCACAGATCAGTGCACTTTTAAAGTAAGCCGGTTTCGTGGAAATTGACGAGGCTTTCACTGTGGGGATCAATATCTATTCGAAGAACAGCGTCCTTAGCAAATGTGTAGCAGTGTCGTGTATGTTACCGGTTTTCCTCGGTACCGACGCTGTACCCATTTTGGAAAAATTTGGAGCACGCAGATTCGTGGTAGAACTTTGAGTGCATGCAGAACTTTCGCTGCGTGCAGTCTACGAACGGGCTGCGAATTTTCCTCCGTACGATCGACGTGCGTGCCCTGTACGACAACCGCACGCACAACCTACATCGTGCGTTTTTTTCAAGCTTACCCACTCACACTTTCTATACGAACGACGCACGTTGCACGTGCGTACAACGTGCGTTGTACGTGCAGAGTTCGTGCTTACTCGGCACGTCCAAAGTTTAACTATCAAATAATTAAAGAAAACTCACGTCGATCGTACCGAGTAAGCACGTACAACGTACCGAGTAAGCACGTACAACGTACCTAGTAAGCATGTACAATTTAACGCACGTTTTGGGCACCTTTTTTAGGATATAAGCCGAACCGAAGGACGATTGCCATCATTTGAAGAGAACATGCTGCCAAAGAAGTCGCCAACAAAGTGCCATCTGACGTTGCTCTTGCAGCATCAGGACCCGGAGCGGTGGAATGGGCGGCATCTTGTGGCGCCAGCACATGTGACAATGTGTACCAAGCACCTGTCAATCGGGCGGGAAAACCTCATTGCACTCGCACGCAATTACAACGTGCCTGGTGTAAGGACACTGTACGTGAGACGCACGTCCCCCGTACGACAATGTGACAATCGCACATCACACGCACGTTATACGCACGCCACACGCAAGTACCACGTGCGCATCGTACGATGCACGCAGCTCCTCACTGCCAGACGGTCGACGGGCCACGTACGTACGACGTGCGTTTGACGTGCGTTGGCAAACTCCCTCTCTGTTATTGATAAATCCACCCTACGTTTTCAGAAAAACGTAGCGACCGTGGCATCCCCAAAAAACGTACGAACGAATTGCACGCACGATGGGTTGTGACAGGGGTTTTAATTGTATGCCCGTCTCTATTTCATTAGCAATTTTCCTCATTAAAATCTTGGATATTTATTACATTATTTATTTGTTGTATATGTAATAAAAAATAACCCTCATGTAACATAGTGTACAGAACTAAACTTGTGTCATGTCAAATTTAGAATATAATTATCAAAATGTCTATTTTTAACAGTATTTATTTCCTTAACAGAATATACATGTATAGACTACAGGGAATCCTCGTATTTAAGCCCTTGGCTTAATTCCGAATATCACCCTTTTCATGAGAGAAATATATTTTCTGAAATTAAGCCCTGGGCGTAATTTTAAAGGAGAAATAAAGTAGAATTTGTCTTCTTTTTAGTTTTGAACACGTTTTAAGAACACGTTACAGTGAATAATTTATGTCAGCTAACATCCATTTTTTTTGTTAATAGGTTCTGATATCACTTATATATTTAATCGAAGCCCAAAAACTGCAAATGCAAATGTTTTAATTTAGATCCCATAAACTCAGGGTAAAACTTATTGACAGACCTTCTTCGCTCTCTTGTTAACAGTGTCATCTGTATGCTTTATGAACATCACAGCAGCTTCCAACAACTTCTCGTTTGGTCACCACCAGCGTTTTAATGCAAGTAAGAGAAAGGAGTTTCTTTTGAGCTAGACAAATATTTTTTGCAAGATTATTGAGTACAATACTATTTGTTGATGAAAACAGTAGGTTGAACATGTTACCAGATGGAATAACGTAGTAGTTATGTAAATGTGTAATTTACTATCCCAGTTGTTCAATTGCTAAAATATGTCAGATTCCAATGTTGAAATCATAACTAGGCTTAAGTGAAGGATAAGTCTTCTTTGGTTCAATGCAATTTATTGCAAACACTTGGTAAACATTAACAAAACAGTTCTTCACAATTCCATGTGGTCTTTCATGTCAGCCATTTTACTAGCACATGGGGTGAAATAATAACTAGGCTTAAGTGAAGGATAAGTCTTCTTTGGTTCAATGCAATTTATTGCAAACACTTGGTAAACATTAACAAAACAGTTCTTCAAAATTCCATGTGGTCTTTCATGTCAGCCATTTTACTAGCACATGGTATAAGAACATAAAAGGGAAGTAACTCCTGTTACAAACTGAGAAACTGAAAAATAGAAGCATTCATAAAATCATTACTTTAAGGTTAGATCTCAACACCCCCACTTAAACTTAAAGCTCTCATTCACACATCAGACAAATTAACAAGCTGCTTCATTCGGACACTGGACACCGGCTTGGTGAATACATTTGCCAAGTTATTCTCAGTTGGCACATACTCCAGCTCAACCGAACCAGACTGAACTTCTGCCCTAACGAAATGGTACTTAATGTCAATATGTTTTGATCTTTGGTGAGTAACAAAGTTTTTGCAAGCGAGATGACCCCTGGTTGTCAACCTTCAGGAGTACAGTCTCGTGTTCATCTTGATTGCTAATGTCCTTGTACAGTTGTCGGAGGAACTTTCCCTCCTGGGTAGCAGCACACAGAGCCATATACTCTGCTTCACATGTTGATAGTGCTACTGTTTGCTGTTTCTTACTCTTCCAGAATTTCTGACACAGGGACCCTTTGATCCCATTGAGAATGTCAACATTTTCACAGGCCACAATGATGTCATCGACCCAAACAATCATGATGACAAGATATCCAGCAACACTTTTGTAGTAAACACATGGATCCGCTAAGGATTGATTGAAGCCAGTTGCTGTGAGATAGTCGTGTAGTAGAGTGTTCCAATTCCTGCCACTCTGTTTTAGTCCATATAGGGACTTTTGGAGTCTACACACTAGTTTCTCCCCATGTTTTCCCACTTTTTCAAATCCTTCTGGTTGTTCCATGTAAATTGGAGCATTCAAGTAAGCAGTTTTCACATCCATTTGGTGGATTGTCATGTTATTTTGTACTGCCAGTTGCATAAGCGTACGAATGGACGTCAGTTTGGCCGTGGGAGCAAACGTCTCCTTGTAGTCAATGTCCTTTACCTGCGAGTAACCCTTTGCAACATATCTGGCCTTGTATTTCTGTGGGTTGGACTTTATGGTATACACCCATCTTCCCCCCACTGTCGTTCTATCTTCAGGAAGAGTTGTCAATTCAAATGTCTCATTGTCTATAAGAACACACATCTCCTCTTCCATTGCTTCTTGCCATTTGCCAGATTCTTGGGATTTCACTGCCTCCATGTAGGATGTAGGAACATCCCTCAAGAAATAGCAGTAGTCAACGAAAGTCAACAGTGCACTGTCCTCAGTGTCAGACGTTGACTCTGTCACATAGTCAGACAGATGGCGAGGTCTTCTACTTTGCCTTCTCGGATATCTTCTAGCTTCATCGTCTGCAACATCTTTTGCTTCTTCTATTTTTCTGTTTTCCTTTCCTTTCTCATCCTCTGTGAATTCTTCGAATTTCTCATCACTTTCAATCAGTGGTATGTCTATTTGATCTTTGGTTTCCTCAAATTTCTCTGTAAATTTCACGCATCTGACCTTTCTCACCTGTTCATTGCCGGGGAAATATATCAGGTAAGGTGGACTCTCCTTGTCGTAGCCGACGAACACACCTTGTTCGCTTCTATCATCAAGTTTCTTCTTGTTCTGGATGAATGCATAGCATATTGTCCCAAACACGTGCATGTGAGACAGGTCAGGTTTCTCTCCAGTGAGTGCCTCAAAAGGGGTCTTGTTAAGTCTCTGGTTGAAGCAGCGATTTCTTATGTAGGCAGCAATCATGACAGCATACGTCCAAAGATATTTTGGCAGCCCCGCTTCAAGCAGGAGACATCTTGCAGTCTCAAATAGCGTGCGCCATGCTCGTTCCACAGTGCCATTTTGGTGAGGAGAGTAAGGTGCTGACTTCTGATGTCTTATTCTGTTCTTAACAAGAACCGCTTTGAATTCTGCATTTGTGAATTCAGTTCCATTATCAGATCTGAGTGTACGCACTGTTCCAATGTATCTAGTGTCGGCAAGGAATTTTTCTAGTCCCCTAACGGCATCACTCTTCTGTTTCAAGAAAAAGATAAAGTTCACACCAGAAAAGACATCCACAAAACTAAGTGCGTATTTGAACCCATCTTTCGCCACCGGTTCTATTGGTCCCGCAAGATCACAATGTACAAGTTCAAACACACTGGTTGCCCTTTTGTCAGCTCCTCTGTTGGGTCATTTTTCCTTTCACACATGTTTCACATTCAAAGTCATCTTTACTGTTGATTTTCACACCTGTCGCCGCTGCTTCTAATTTTAAAATGTCTAGTTTGTTACAATGACCCATGATGCAATGCCATTCCTTTGCCGAATGCGACGACACCTTCACTGAAGTTGCACTATTCAGAAAATACAGTTTTCCCTTCTTCTCTATGTCAAACACAGTCCCATCCTGAGCTTCAAGGCTGGTACACACAGGGTTAAAGTGAACATATGCGCCCTTCGTTGCTTGCACCGAGAAAATGTCCTGTTGATATGTCGGTACATACAAAGCATTTTCTAAAAGTACTTTATGGTGTGTCCCACTCAAATCTGTTAAGATTACAGATGCCTTCCCTTTTCCTTTCACAATACCTGTTGTTCTTGTCCCATCAGCTAACTCTTTGCAGTGATGCTCAGGCTGAAAGTTTCTATCAAAGTCAATGAACTTTCCTTCATCTGTTATGATGTGAGTGGTCGCACCACAATCAACAAGGAGTCTGTCTTGGTTGTCATTTGGAACATTTCTGCAGTCAACACTAACTTTAAAAGCAAAGGAATGTTGGTAACTATGGCAACCATCTTCATTATCACTTCTTTCATTTGCTGACTTAACACTGTCTCTTTTTCTGCAAAATTTTGTGTCATGTGTGCGACTCCTACAAATATCACACCATCTGTTGCCGTTTGATAATGAATTGCACTGATGAGATTTGTGACCCACTTTTCCACATGTGAAACACCTAATTTTTAGAACACTGTCATCTCTTATTTTCAGAACACTATCATCTCTGTTTGTTACCTGTTGAACCTTTTCATTTTCTTCATAATTTCGCAGAGCTGTCTTAAAATCAGGAAATGTCATAGCTGCCTCTCTTTGTCCTGTAATGTTCTGGTAAGCCTTTCAAAACCATTGCAATCAACAAACTATCACTGATAACTTCTTTAGCCCTCTTCAATGCATTTGCTGCTGTTTCAGCCCTTATCACATAATCAGTTACACTTTCTTCTGATCCCATTTTTAACATAGTCAGTTCTGTATACAGTGATATTATCCTTGGTTTTCCTTGCCCCACATATTGTTCTCGCAAGATTTGGATTGCTTTTCTACCGTCATCTTTGGCATCTCGAATGATCAAACTCAAACTTCTATCATCTAAACACTGCACAAGTTCTGCAAACACATTGGCATTCTTGCCAGCATCTGGATGACCTACAGCATCTCCAGGTTCAATCACATTTATCAACTTCTTCAGCCTCAAGTGTCCAAGAAATGTTATCTCCATCAAAAGCCAAGCAATCCCTGGGCCAATAACCTGTTGAAGTCATAACTAGGCTTTAGTGAAGGATAAGTCTTCTTTGGTTCAATGCAATTTATTGCAAACACTTGGTAAACATTTACAAAACAGTTCTTCAAAATTCCATGTGGTCTTTCATGTCAGCCATTTTACTAGCACATGGTATAAGAACATAAAAGGAAAGTAACTCCCAAACTGAGAAACTGAAAAATAGAAGCATTCATAAAATCATTACTTTAAGTACAATACATAATTGAATTCACTGGCTTCCTGCTACTATATATTCTGTATCTGCCACCATACTCATTACTCACCTGAAGAAGGGGCAAGAACTAGCCCAGAAACGTCGTGTGAAATAAATAAAGAAGTTGACATCCATATCATTTTCTTGTATTATCTATAATTGTTAGCGTACTTATTTGAAACAACACTGTCATAACTTTGTTAATATTTTTTTTAGTTTAAACTCTAGTTTTGCCATGAATCAAAATGATATAATGGGGACATCAAGAGTGGAATATTTATGTAATAATCATTATGTATAGCCAGGGAGAAAATTCTTAACAGTCGAGACAGCGACCACTCTGTCAAGGTATTGTATTCAAGGTATTGATCATTGGATTGTGAATGTTTTGTGGAATCAATAGCAGAGTCAATTTCTCGGAGGGTTATCAATAAATGTCAAGTTGTCGTTAACGAGTTGGTTAACAATAAATCTGAAAAAATAATAATCAATAATGTGATCAGCAGGTAGCTTTATTTATAATATCCAAACAAACAGTAATTTTATAAAGGAAAATGTGTGAGGAACATTAGGATCGTGAACAACTATCAATTGGCTGCAAGTACATTAAAAGAAATAACAACTGTGAATGCATTTGTCATCTTCATCCATGTAGCACTTCACGGCACTACGGATTGTAGCTATGATTGGGGTCGTATATTTGAAACATAAAAAATCAGCAATTATAAATAAAATTCATATAATCTTGCTTCAGAAACAAAATATCCAGATATGTATGATATGGTTTGAGATAGCAAGAGGTTAATGATAATAAAGATAATAATAATTCTTTATTAACCCTGAAAGGGAATTTGGTTTACATCAGTCGCTGCTCAACACATGAAGAAGATAAAGTACATATTGAAACATGAGTTATAAGCATATGAAACAAGAATTAATGAATTGTGTACATTGAAGCAAACAAGCCCACTATTCGTAACTACACTCACCAATTAAAGCTTTAACTCTTTATATTTATCAACACATCTTCGTTGCGTTACACAACCTACAATTATTAAACTATTATCTCATGATTACTTCCGTTATAGTGTTATTTTCATTTTTATGTTAAAAGTTAAAACTCAACTGAGAATGGTCTCACTGACGTTTGAAGATACTGCTTAATATGAAGGAAACTCATATAAATCTTTTTTTATTCAGAATTAAAGCGACAGTAATGTAATCCAATAATATTGTTAAAACAAAGCGAGAAACATAAATCCTTGATATTTGTTTATTTTCTCTTCTTTTCTTTATGATCAGTCTAAAAATATGATTATAAATACTACAATATGGACAAATGATTGCGGGTTGTCAATAGATGTTTAATAACGTTATCTTATTTCGTTAAAACACTCGAACTCGGTTATCCTTGGGTTTTCAAAAGCTTCGCTTTCGGTCTTACTTTCCACTCAGCTTTCTTTCCTCAGGTTTTGAAAACCCAAGCATAACCTCGTTCTCGTGTTTTAACCCTAACGTTTTGAATTAAACATAGTTAACTTGATTTACATTTAGGGGTTAAACATACTATGTATTGAAATCAGCGTCATATAACAGAATTATTATAGCTCTAAATTTAATTTAAAGTCGAACACGTGAGCTATAATAAAATCTGAACTGTTGTCGGTGTTGTGTATTTTACCGGTTTTGACAGACTGCAAGCGTTAAACTTGTGGAGAGTTTGAACAAATTCTATAAATAATTTGCATATTTTTTACTAGGCAACAAATGAATTCTTGCGCAGTAGATGAATTCAACAGGGCACCGATTGACCAAATTATACGCCCTCTGTTTTTTCACAGCAGCCAATCAGAAACGAGTATTTTGCATATCTATGGTAGAATTTATGTATGACTGAGTCACATATCAGTGCACTTTTAAAGAATGCCGGTTTCGTGGAAATTGACGAGGCTTTCACTGTGGGGATCAATATCTATTCGCAGAACAGCGTCCTTAGCCAATAAATTGACAGGGAATTGTTATGTTCATGCGTGTTCGTCATGTAGCTATCAAAATACTAGTCGTAAGTCATAACAGTAACGCGGTTTTGGATCTGATCTCGTCATATCCGATGGCACATCGGTGAGTTTGTTTTCTTTACGCTCCTATATATTAGTAGGTAGTTAAGTAATATCAAATTAGATAATCGACTTGAAATGAATACTGTTATGTTATTTAACGATTACCATGGCTTCATAAAGAGAGTGGAAAACAGCATACCTTAGCAGACTTTCCAAATCTGTGAAAGACTATATAGATAAGTTAAACGAAACGTTGGTTTAGCTAGGCCAAATTATTAGATAACATGTACTTTTTTCTTCATAAGGGTACATTTCATGTTTTGAAGAATATTTTATTATGTAAGCTGAGGGTAATTTTTCTCAAGAGTAATAGGGTCTTTCATTCTACCTCGAGTAAGAATATCTATCTCTGATTGGTCCACGTGACCGTGGATAACTACTGATATCACATATATATTATTTACAAGAATCTCTTTGTCTCACAAATGAATGATTTGGTTGAATTAAATACATTTCAATATAAATATGTTGATAGGTCTGCACTTACCTCACAAGTTTAAGGTTAAATGACATAACTGCTAGTGTACATATGCGCTCTACTGATAAGGTTACGTTTAATCTGTTATTTGTTGTATGTACATTGAGTATTCAAAAGTATAGTGATAAGATGTATCAACGGGAATTCCATATAAACAGTTGGGTTTACCTTTTATTCTAACTTTGTATAATCAGAGTTTTAAGCAACTTACTATATAACACAACTTGGTATGGATTATATATATTTTACCACATGAAAACATGCGGGAGCACAGACATTGTTATAAGTAATATGTGATTTTAAATATGAAATACTTTCTAACTTACGAATGGATGCTGGTAACCAGTAACCCAACCGTAGTAATGAATAATCTTGCATTTTGAATATAACACTATCTTTGGAATAGTAATTCATACACAATATTCAGCACTTGATAGAACCTTCATGTAAGAGAGATATGTTTATTACACAGGAATGCAATGTCAAGTATTCGAGTATCAAGTTAGTTTGAATGTTGAAGATATTAACGACGTTAAGAGCTCTTTGGGTTACAAGGGTAACACACCCAAGCCAGTATCTAGTTTTCCTTTCTCCAGCAGGAATGAAGACCCTATGATTGCGTCGAAAAAGTACAGAAAAAAATATATATGTAACAGTTTCTCTGTCATCAAATTATTTATTTAGTATAAAATGAATAGTATATTGAATAAATCAAAAATACTTTCGACATGTCAATAATAGTTTACAGAAGCCAGGAATATAATCAATATACTCATTTGACAGAAAATTAAACAGTATTCTCAGGTTCATTTCTTGGAATTCCGTTTACATTGAAATAATTTGATTTGTTTTACCGCAATATTATGATGTACACGCGTATTTCTGTGATGATTTTTTTGTGAAACAGCTTTGATTTATATAGAACGTATACCTTTAAATCAGAGCTGGGAAAACGTTATGAAATAACAAGAAGATGTAAAAATTAAAGATACGTTGTCACCTCAGTTGTTTAATTATAATCAAATCATGTAATGCTTACTCAAAATGTTCTACCTGCAAGTATGAAGATGTGAATATTAAATGTTAAAGGAAAATATATCTGTTAAATCTATATTCCATTAGGCTTTTCCATTACAATTGCTACACATTTTCATTGATCATTAGTAATTTTCAGACATCATTCCAAAAAAACAAAAACATTTACGGCCTATATATATTTTTCTTAATTGTCTCGACACTCGAACTCAAAAGTTATAAGTCTGTGAGAATTTGGACCCGCCCTAGACTAAAAATTTTTAAATTTCGAGTTGATTCAACATGTTGACAGGCCTCTTGAAAAAGGGATCTATTGTCCGGTACTCTCTCCACATAACACAACACAAATTGTTCAAGTGACATCAGGATCTTGTGAAGAGTTGAGAAGAACACCTGGATACAATTCTGTACAGAGTGGAAAATTGCTCTATAATTATATTTGTTCCCGTTGCCGTTCCCATTGCCGAATCTTCTTATGAGATTCGGACCCATCAAGAGTAAAATATGCGTCGTCTTCAAATTGGAACATGCAATATTCAACTCCCTTTACAGTTCCTTTTATATCCTTATTTTTTTATATACATGTGGGAAGTTATTCAGCACAAATAACAACAAAATATAGGGGGAAATTGGGTTACCCTTATCACAGCACTTTTGCTACTATTTTGAGAAAGTTAAATCCATTTTCTAAAAATTTCGCCAAAATTAATTGTTTCAAGTGCTTTGATGATAAAATTCCATTCAATGGTATCAAATGCTTTTTTCAAATTCATCAGTAACTAATAGTCCTGGCATTTTATTTACTTCACAATGATACATTAAATCATAAAGTAGTCTAGTATTTTCTAAAATGGGTCGATTGTTTAGAAAACCTGTTTGGGTTTCGCTTATAATATCTGGTAAAACATTTTTCATTCTTTTAGCGAAAACATCTGAAACTGTCTTATAGTCAGCATTTAAAAATTTAATAGAACGGCAATTTTTTAAGTATCGACGATTGAAAGCTATCACCTCAGAAGAACTTAGAAATTTTTGCTATGAAAACAGGGACATTTTTATTTTTCATGTTTTTTAATCTAGCGAAGCGTTCATCATCAGTTATCTGTGTTTTACATAGTTCTTTTTGGTCATTTGATAGCTTTGTATCTATATTTCTGAAAATATCCAGATCGTCGTCCCTATTTGGTTAATGGATAAAAAACAGCGTTTGTAGAATCTCATCATTGATTCTTTACATTATCTTCTTTACAAGTCACACATCTGTAAGTTTCACATATTAGTTCTGACATAGGTTTATTTATTGATGTACTTTCTTTTCGCGAGATTTGAAAGACTATTCTGTATTTCTCTAATCTTCAGACCATTTTGCCTTACTATAAATGTATCCAAGGTATCTTTGTTGGATTCAAAATTTTTCACCTTCACAATTCAAATTATAAAATGTTGATTCTAATTCATAGAACATCTTTAGTTTTGATATTATTGTTATTTCAGTTATTAAGTTAAATGTTTAAGGTAAAATTCACAAAAACATATACATTTTGGCTACCGAAACACAGCAAGCAGAACGCTGGAGCTCAAATAGCTACTCGAAGTTACGCAAGTTCTATTTGGGTTTCCTTTTTTGATAGATAACATCAATAGCTATCACAACAGATTCACAATGATTCTTTCCATAATCTTCTTAACAAGTCACAGATCTGTAAGTTTCACATATTAGTTCTGACAAATGTTTATTTATGTCATTTTATGTTTATTTATTTCTTTTCACTATGTATTTTTCTCTCCATCTTCAGACCATTTTGCATTACTGCTAAATTGATCTAAAATATATCTTTGTTCGATTTAAAATTGTTTTACCTTCACAATTCAAATTATAAAATGTTGATTCTAATTCATTGATACTTTGTTAGAGTATCTATAGTGTTTATTTTGTTTATTTCAGTTATGAAGTTATATCTTTAAGATAAAATTCACACATTTGGATTACTGGAAAACAGCAAACAAGTCGCTGGAGCTAAAATAGCAACTCGAAGTTAAACAGGATATCATAATTTGGCTTTCCTTTATCGATGTATTGTATCAATACCTATCACAAAAGAACCCGCAATAGATCGTTATTGCAGTTGTTACTCATAATAGTATGACGTATGCTGTGTAGATACTGTTGCTATTTAGATAAACATCCTTCCTTCTCTTATAACATGACTGTGTAGCTAGTTTAATTGTATGTCCGTCTCTATTTCATAAGCAATTTTCCTCATTAAAATCTTGGATATTTATTACATTATTTATTTGTTTTACATGTAATAAAAGATAACCCTTATCATAGTACATAGTGTACAGAACTAAACTTATGTCATGTCAAATTTTGAATATAATATACAAAATGTGAAACACATACTTATTCAAAAACAGAATATTTAGGCTACTGGGAATCCTCGTATTTAAGCCCTGGGCTTAATTCCGATTTTCACACTCTTCATAAGGGTATTTTTCTGAAATTAGGCCCTGGGCGTAAGGAGAAATAAAGTAGAACATTTCTTCTTTTTACTTTTGATTTAACGAATCCACTTGTGGCAAATAAGAAGTTAAAGCTTTATTTGTTAACGATTCCACATATATGACACGCTGCAAAAGCCAATAAAAAATGAAATACCTTTTTAAAAAAATAAATAGAGGTTATCATGAGAGTGTGTTTTGGGATCGTAAATATCCTGCATTAGGAATAAACATTGTATTTTGCGAGCCTTGGCGAGCTAAATACATAGTGTTTATTCCTAATGCAGGATATTTACGATCCCAAAACACACGAGCATAATAACTTCTTTATCATACAATGTCATTTTAAATTTTATTCGACAAAAATGTTTGATTATACCATTTTGATAGTTGACATCGTTTTAAAAGATGCGCGCATTGATATATGCAAATGAACGGTGTAATGGCTGCGACAGTGAATTGACAAAATATAATTCCTCCTTATAAATCCCTATAAATACCGTGCAAGTTATTAAGTCACAACCCCAACGTTTTAAAGTACTATAAAAACGATGATTTTCATATTAAAAACATTTAAACGTGTCTTTGACGGATTCGAACACACGCTCTATCACCTTCCAGTAACAAAGAGGGCGAGTCTATCTCACTTAGGGGCAAGAGTTGCTTCCCTTCGGCTAAGTTGCAATGGCATCTTGCGTTACAACGCGCATAAACGAAGAGCTAAACTAGAAAATGCCGTGCAGTCTCTAATCCAAACCTAACAAGCCTAAAGTAAAGAACACTGAAGAACAGTAAATGAAGTGTTTACACATTAATCTTTAACTGCCTTTGCTACCTGTGAGTAAAATTGTTCGGTCGGTCCATTCAACTCACGATGGCAGTGTTTTTGCACTGCTAAGTCATACATATGGCTAAAGAACCATACAGTTTTGTTGATTTTTCTTAAATTAATCTCTATGCATTGTATAATTTATATTTTCACGTCTCTCACCGTTACCATGGCGTTTAAAATATTAACGCTTGTGACGTCATCGGAATTTTCAAAAGAAGTTCCGACCTTGACAATTGAAATTTGCATCTCTATCCGTATATGACCCCAACGGATATTGAAAATATCCGTTGGCTTTATTATGCCGAGAACACTATCCATTGTATGATAAAACGATTTTACTCTCATCAGCTCCTGAATGCGTATGTCAAATGAATCAAAACATTTATGTTTTGTGTCTTAAATGACACTTGTATATGGAGACCAAGCCTTGTCTACGTCTGGAATCCTGTTGACCGGAATCGTAGTGTTATACAGAACGAGTGATTCCATCGAAAGCCCTTGTTTTGTACACGGTTGAAGGAATAAATGTTATATCAATGTAAGCCTAAATTTAAGGGCTAAAATTCGAAAATCAGAACTCGATAGTAGACTCATGGGCTTAATAAAGACAGGGCTTTAATACGAGGCGGTACTTTAGATATTTCAATAATTTAGATACTTCAATAATTTACCGATTTCATTTACAAAACAATCAGAAACATTACATTAAAACTTTTGTTAATAAGTCAAGGATATTTTGATGTATTTGGGTATTATGAGGTGACCTTATAACCCAAGGTTCAAAGGCATAATGAATACAAATTGTCTTTCAACATAAACAAAATAAAAAAATCTAAAAAACTAAAACAATCAACAATTCATATTTAATTGATGGAAATACTTGAAGTGATCTGTAACATGCCTAGAATTCTGTTTAGGCAAGACATTGTTCAGAATTTTATAAATTTGATTAGATAAAGGAACATACACTTATATCCATCGAATTATTTTATATAAAAACTGCATACATTTCAATTTGCGATAAGTTTAACTGAAATAGGAATTATATGTGTATCCATGTCTTAAAATGTTCGCAAACTAATACATGCTTTCATTGCATAATAAATTTGGGTTCATATTGTATTGTAGGCGATAGTCGAGCAAATGTTTCAAATTTATTTAACAAAGTTTTGGAGTGTTGCATGATGTGTTTGATCCATATGCAGAACAAATGTAGGATATGAGAGATCAAAGGGCGCATAAGTCATTGCTCATATTTATCATGTGATATGTTTTGGATATAAGAAGACGCAATCGATTGTCCCTGAACGATTTGGAGTTGTCCTAGATCCTCTCAGGCTAGGACCACATTGTATTAATCTGTCTTGATCATTTAGGTTGGCTTCACTTATCTGAACAACTCCTCTTATCACTTCAAAAAGTGGAAATCGTGTAAGCAACTAGTCATTTCATTTGACAATCCATGTAAGTAATTTTGCTTTACCTTTACCTTACTACCTAAACTTTTGAAAACGTTTGTGCAGGCCTAGAACTGCAGAAAGGGCATTTATTTGTCAGTTATATATTGTTTCACACAGGCCCAAAACAATGTTTTCAAGTAAAAAACTTCTATATTCTCAGAGACTTCAGTGATTTCACTTTAATAATCAGAAAATGTTGCTGTTCTTAAAAAATGAGAGAAAAAGTTCACCATCTTTATATAATCTATGTTGCTCATATATCATTAACATCTTAAAGAAAACCTCAATAAATGAATCTAGTTATTTGGAATGGTTACACTTTTGGATAGGCATTTAGGTCCTGTTGACAAGATTAATGCATAACAGTTCCACAGGCGTTTTTCCACTAAGTATATGATATTAATGTAGAGGTAAGCAGATTAAAAGCGCTTAAAATATTCCCAATTGCTTACATAATGTTTGTGCTGTTTATTAGAAATCGAAACAGTTTATCTGAACATTTTTTCTGTATCAAGGATGAAGTATGAAGCATGTATGAAGGACATATAAAGACTTTTCTTACAGTGTTTGATTATCATTTGATATTTATAGCCAATTGATTTTTCCTATCATTTAGGATCTGTATGCTTTAGGCTTAACTTTCATTATCATGCAAGAAAAGTTATTGTTTATGATTTATTCAACAGGTAACATGGCTGAATACATCAAAGTTTCCCAAGTCAAAGATAAGTTCACTCAGTGTCCGATTTGTTTCAATGAATATGACGAGCTGGAACATCTTCCCCGCCGTATGCCGTGTTGTGTGCAGGCCATCTGTCATCCCTGTCTTGGGGAAATCTGGAGGAACAACAAACTTCGATGTCCTCTCTGCCGATATAAACACACGCTGCCTGATGGAGTTACCTCTCTTCCTGTCGAGTCCATGGTTTTGAAAATACTTGATCATGTGAAGATTCAGAAAGGGATACGTTTGCCATGCACAGACTGTCCAGATGGAAACGAGGCTCAATATCGTTGTGACGACTGCTGTATCTTCATTTGTGAAGAATGCCACAGATCTCATAGTCGTCATAGATCAACCAGAAACCACAAGACGGTGACCTTTGAAGAAATGAAAGGACGACCAGTTGAGAGCTTCAGAAAACTTCACCAGTGCAAGGAACACCACCAGCCTCAACAGTTCTACTGTCGAACATGTAAATTAGTCATATGTGTGTCCTGCACTGTCGTGAACCATGACAAGACCAAGGGCCATGATGTTGTTTCTGTAGACGTAGCTCACCATGAGAAGGCCAAGTCCACAGATGACGTCATCATCAATTTGGACCAAAAGGCTGTCAAGCTGGAGCAACAAGTCAAGGATCTGGAAAAGAAGAAAACCAACATCCACATGTCAAGAGAGAAGACGACAGAAGATATAAACAGAATCACTGACAGCCTCATAGAACTCTTGCAGATAAGAAGAGCTTCACTCCTGAGTGATGTAGACATGAAGTCCAACAACGAGCTCAAAGTCGTTGACGAAGCTCTGGACTTGACTAAAACTCTTCTGGCGAAAGTCAAATCTTCAACTGAGTACACACGCAAGATGCGGGAGAGAGCAGACCAAGTGGAGGATCTTCAACTGATGGTGTCCTCAACTGACAGCCTGAACACAATGTTGCAGGAGGCTGCACAGGACGTCAAATTCGACAGAACCGGAGTCACATTCGCTCCTGTCCAGGTCACGGAGATGAAGGTCCTGATTGATGTACTGGGATCTGTAAGATCGTTCACCTACACTCCAGCAAAGAAACCTTCATATGTACCAGCTGATTACTTCTACAACGCCATCACAATGGATCCTGCTGAACTTCCTCAAGGTAGATGAGCTATTTATCTTAATGATATTTTAACACAGTCAGAAACGCTCAGTCAGATTTATGTAGCAACGTTTTCCCTTGTCCAGTAAAATGAACTCCTCACCCATTTATGTGACATTTCCCATTGATTGTTTATACATGCTTGTTCATGAAACTTAACTGTATAACTTAATTTATTTTGGGAACTAAACAATTTCACTGTATGGAATATTACTTTTTTAATATTAAACATATATTTAATTTCAATTAATTCATGAATGTAAATTCTGTTTAAATTTGTATACGTTAATGAGAAATATTAAATAAGATTAGATATTTTCGTTTTGAACAAAACACATTATAGATTTTTTAGAAAATATCCCATAACACGAAAAAAACCATTTGCAATTAAATTTTGTAGGCATATAAATTAGAGTATTATATGCTCGCACATCAGAAGAATTTTTGTGGACATTTATCACATAAATGTCCTATTCAAAGATATAGGTACTAATTTTACTAGAACTTATTTGGTGTGAAATATTACGATATGAAAATATTGTTGCAATAACTGTGTTGGAAATGTTGTACAGAGTTATATTGATATTGAAATAACATGGCAAAGGTTTATCATTTTATCTGTCGCATATGTTGAGAAATACCCAATCTAAATAGATTTTGTCATACTGTTGATTTAAGATTGACCAGTTTGAGAGGTCATTCCGGTGACCTTTTGCATGCAAATAAGGAATTCGTGATTTGATCAATCAAATTCGATGTCACAAACAGTTCATAGTCGCTCATTTAAGGCGTGAACGGAAGAAACATATGATAGCTTATTGCCTGTTCTCAAAAACAGTGTTTATTGTGAAAATCTTGTTTTAATACAGATAAGAAGAATATCAGTAGGTTGGTTGTATTTTGGTTGTATAAAAAAACTTTAATTTTATGATTGACCAAAATTCACTATTTTTAAATTAATTGGATGGAAATGAAAGAAATAAGTACAAAGTAGTTTGATAAAAAAAAAAGAGTAACTTCCCATTGCATAAGGATTTTCGTAAATATCTGCATTTATTATGCTTTAACTTTGTGATTATTATTCGCCATGTTAGTATTTGTGCGATGTGCAATCATCATTTGTCATTGACAACTAGCAATTACACTAAATCGCTTTAAAATGAACAAAATATATAATCTATTAATACATCCAAGCAATCAGATTATTCATCGAAATGGTCGCTCTGTTCCGCTCCAAATGACAGAGCTCCGAACATAATCCATTCCAAAATATGTGCTACTGAGTTAATTAAACTTCCAGCTAGGGCATCTTTTCTGATTGGCCGAGCGGCTGATTTCAGAGGTCAGCGGGATGACCCGTCTTACGGGCCAATCTTAGATCAACAGTATGACCTAATATAAAACTTGTTGATTTAAATTTATTTAGATTGGGAAATACCCGTCTTCTCAGTTAAATGTCCCGTTTGTAATGTAAACAATTTGTAACCCATCAATAATTGGTTTCATTCATGCCCAATATATGTTCTCCTTGTAATAGAGCTTATGCGGGTAGAAATGATTTTAGTAGTCTCTGCTTGACAAGAAGAGACTCATTGAATAACTTGAAACTGTTTCCTTTACAAAATACTATTATGATGTTTTTCAGGGAGTTAAATATTAACTGACAATAAAAATAACAAAATGCCAACAAAAACGTCTCTTTATTTCAGTGACTGGCTTTGATCAAACCTTCTCCGACGGTGGAAAACTGTTGATAAGTAAGTCTGTCTCCGACCTTCCTCTTATAAAATAGATTCAAGGCTAACTCTGAAAAGTAAAACAATATATAGTGTCATCACAAATCTCAGTTTGATAAAACCTCATCTCGTGATGTTTCCATTCATTTCGTGTTCTAGTTTCATAGAAAGTTTGAATTTACCCGTTTCTACTTATATTGTATCTGAGTATTCTCAACCTCTTGCACTTTTGTAGAAGTTGTAGAAAATGTACTTGTTGATAAAGTATAACGTTAATCACATTTTAACTAATTCTCTCCTAATTCACACTTATATACACTATAATATCAACATCGTAGTTATAAATTTTTTAATGCTGAGGAATATATGGATGACAACTTCTTTGTTCATTGTATGCGACGTTTCGACACAGATTCTTGTGTCGTTCTCTGCTTGAGAACGACACAAGAATCTGTGTCGAAACGTCGCATACAATGAACAAAGAAGTTGTCATCCATATATTCCTCAGCATTATTTTCATCCCAACTTCTAAAATGCCTCTCAAAGAAGATAAATTTTTTATATTGCGATAACAATCTTGTTGCTATATTGTATGAATTCGAGCTCACTTATTCTACGTTATTCTACATTGTTTATGTTTGTATTTGCGACTTCATTGCACAATTCCAGTGGTTGCTTCCTGCCTATCTCAATTTTTGCATTTTAAATTCCTTGTAACATTTTAACATAAATCAAACTGATAGAATTCAAATCAATAATTAAAACATGATATATCCAACTAACTATTTATCAAT
The DNA here is from genome assembly GCA_916613615.1 of Steromphala cineraria. Taxonomy (NCBI): domain Eukaryota; kingdom Metazoa; phylum Mollusca; class Gastropoda; order Trochida; family Trochidae; genus Steromphala; species Steromphala cineraria. The sequence continues at coordinate 43,014,049 of OU744728.1, forward strand.
AATTTTCAATGACTGAAAGATTTAACAATCTTTTTAAACACTTAAACATTAATCGAAAATATATTCAAATTATTGTATAGTAAAACAATGACAATCAATGTTCATTAAATAATAACAGGAACATCTAAACAATGATAATATCAACTTCATGTATTGGAGAGAAGTGGTTTACTTAATTTGTTTGAGGTTGTTTAATAAAACATTAAATGATTCAACAGGTCCACACCTGGAGCTTGATTCCAACACGGTAAGCAAGGATATCAAAATATCATCCAATATGATCAACAACATCAGCCCAGACCCTGCACCTCAAGACACCGGGTGTCGGCTCACGTCATGGAGGACAGCACTGACACTGCGACCCCTTCCCTTGAGGAGAGGTCAGGTACTGGTGTTCTGTAGCAGAGCGGTGTTCACTGTCAAGCAGCTGGGAGGAGAGGAGAATATGATGCTGTGGGGGACAAGCCTCACTAGTTTACCTATAGATTCCAACTGGGGTCAGGCTAGTGGAGTGAGTGTGGAGGTTGTTTTTTGTCCAACCCACAAGCAGCAACTCTGTCTCTATGTCGTCTATAATGGTAAGTTTATCACTGACGTCCCTCTCTGCAAGTACCAGATTGGTGAATCAGCAGAGCTTAGCCTCTGTTTCATGATTGACAGGGACACCAGTAAGATACATGTTGTTGATATCAACACTGTCAAAGTTGTCAAAACAATCTCTAATGAAACATTAGACAGACCCATGTGGGTATTAATGAATGTTTGTGGTCCATCATACAGTGAGATGAAAAGTCAGTTGATGTCTGGCAGGGAGTTCAATGTTACACCAAAGATCAAACAGCTTCTCATCTCACTGATATGATGTTGATTAGATGATGTCTCTAGCATGTAAACTTATATTCATTGTTCAATTATCTTTAATCATCCCACAGTGCCAGTCAGTAAAACTCCTTCTGGTCAACACTTTTTAAAACTTTGAATTTAATTGTGAATATTTTAGGAATCAAAACATGTTGAAATGTTCAATGTAAATTAAGTTAAATAATTGTTTTATTATTGAATATTCTGTTTATTAGTTAGCAGTTTACCCCTACCTGATAACTACTAGATGTTTCCTTTTTTTCTTGTAGTGTTGATATATTTGACATTTACAACAAAGCAGTATACTGAGTTTATGTTCACATAAATCCCTTATTCCTAATATGTATTGAATATATTTCATTCTGATAAAGGTTGCAACCCAAAATGCTTGATTCAATGTGAACAAGCTAAGGACTCAGAACATCCCATTATAAAATTTCTGCTGGAATATATATGTTGTCCTCACTTTGAATATGTATTCCTCAGTTCAATGGTTAAATTTTTTTGTTAACAGGAAGGCCAGTAAGAGTCTATCACGACAATTTGCAACTTTATCTTGCCCTTTATTTTAAATCTGATACCAGATAAAATTAGAATTTATATCATGTACTTATATGTCTATCGTTTATATGTTGTTTGTGTATTTACACTACTACTAATGTTTTAAAGAATAAAATTCAACCTTTTAAAATTTTGAAGAAAAAATGTCTGTTTTCTGTTCAAACATTTGAAACAAATTAGGGCTACAGTTTTCACAGTATTCAGCAAAAAAATCATATCTTAAAGATTTTTTAAGCTTTTGTTTGAAGTTGATTGTATCCATAGAGAGTTACATTGACGATTTAACTTGAACCTATCAAGGATAGTGAGACATGTTTTCTTGAATTTACATTAAATACTTAAAATGTATATTTTATTAGCATTTCATAAAGTGACTACATAAGCTAGTTATATTGAAATCAAAATAATATGAATGTTGTCAGGAAACTCAAAGCAGGATCATTTACAGCATTTTGTTCAAAACCTTTTTTTTCCCGAGATGATTGCAACAAACCTTTATTTATCCTTAGAAATTTCATTTGGCGCCTAAACCTCGGGCTATCGAGAAATGAGAGAAATGAGTTCTTGATGACACCACGAACACAAGAGATTTTATTAGCGCTTCGGGAAATGACCGTTGTTTGGTCCTTTTTTCATCAGAGCGACAACTAATTCATATATCAATAGTTCTGGTTTACAAAAACATGTACTTGATATTCCTATGTGCTTTATATATGTCGTGTACAGTTTCAGTCTTAGTAAACCTAGCCTCACTATTATCCGTTACACTGTTTTATATGTGTCGTGTACAGTTTATGACGGTACAGGTGAAAACATGTAGAACACAAATGTACTATTTACAACGCACATGACAAGCCTCGTTAATTCAAGGCGAGGATAGCAGGTTTCACCTCAATGCATAGCATATCTGTGACAGACCTGACAACGATATCAGTATATCGGTGGATGAAGTTGCAGTAATGAAGAAAACACTTCAAATATTGAGGAAAACAACCATCCGAGCGCAAAGTTAAAGAGGAAAAACTGATCTTTCAAAATTTTCAAATTAAAACTAATGAACATATATCAGATGAAGATGAAGATCAGAGACCTACAATAGACCATGATGTCAAATGTTATCTGTGATTTAGATAAAGATCTTTCTGAAGATGACACAATTTTCCAACTTCCATTAATCAAATACACCCTAATGAAGATTCAATGATGGACTTTGAAGAAGAGGAATCCCTCGTTTAACCGTACTTGTTGACGTGATTATAGATTTAATGATTCTTAAATTCAGTGTTGCGAAAAATTGACAATTCTAAGTATCCGCTTGTATAATTTATGTATGTTTCTTTTAACTATTGGTATCCAACTTGAAGTGCCAAGATCCAATAAAGTTTCCATGTGAGTAGGTCTTTTTTGGTGCTTATAGAAGATGACATTTCTTATTTTCATTGTAACTCATTGGTACTTACACTGTAGATAAACTATTGTTTTCAAATCGTAATGCTAACTCATAAGATAATGTTTGTTTACTTTATAATTGTTTGAGCATCTTGCCACGCAAAGATTACGCCAGTCGCGTACCTTGCTTATCTAATCCTTACTGTCGACCCTTGACTTTCTCTGGCTAGCTAACAGCGCCATCTCCGGCCATTATTTGTTATCTCCAGTCATCGGCTTTGCTATAGCCAATCACCAACGCTCTCCTTTGTTTCTGGGTTGGTTGACCTCGATTTATCAAGTTTTAAATCTTTCAAATAATGATTGCCATGTTGTTGTTCCGTCCAATGTAGTTTGTAAAGCGCTTTCTGATTTGACTATGACTTTCCCTTAAAGTAAGCAAAAGAACAAGCACAGAAGAAAGTCAAGTGTCGGCCGCAAGGCTTATATTAGTAGGTTTGGAAACTGATCTTTTCAGCTTAATGAGGAAATCTGTGTTTAAGTCAAGAATTATGTGTTTTGTATGGATTTCTAGTGAAATCAGATGAGAATAAACGAGGGAACTTCTTATAAATGTTGTTTGGTTGATAACCAAGGGATGCATATCATACTAAACCGGTTATAGTTAACCGACAGTAAGACAAACATATTTGTCAACGACAACATCAGCTTATATGAATCAGCATAGATTCTCTCATTACCTGATATATACCAGGTCAAATGCCTTGACGTCTTATTATTCAGGGTAGTAAATGATATTATTACATGCCCGAGTGTTATACCGCGGTGTAGTATTCATACAGCAATACCAAAGACATGTTCTGCCATACAAAAGGACAAGTATGAAGTCACAGTAGTGTGTTGTTGTAACGTCACATGTAACCGTGCCTCACAGTATATATATTTCTATTTCTTAATATGTTTTTAATATTATTCACTGAACAGTTACTGCCGAGTCACGGACATGAAACTCGCTTGCGATCCTTTTATGCTACATCATTATTATACTCGTTTAATAAAAATAGTATCAAACGGAATTACGTTTAGTATCCTCTTTATATCAAGGTGTAAATGTTTTGAACTCGACGGCCCTGTCATCCGGATGGTGCCGTAAAAAAAGTGTTTCAATACGATGATTTATTGTTCTGCCGAAAAAAATAACACATGAGGGTTTCTCAGTTTTCATCATTTTCAACACTAAACTAAACAAAATGCTAAACAAAAGATTGTCACGGTGCTCTGTACACTGTTTGTAGTATTCTTATTTGGGGAATTTTACGAAATATTTTATAGTCTAGCATGATGGAACCATTTAAAAATATATCATGGTTAAGTGTCATATGTAAACAGATATATGACATGCCAGAATTAATTTTGGCAACCAAAAAGATAAGCATGTGGTCAAAAATTGAACATCAAAATGTTCTTCTTTCTGCAAAACATGTTTAATTGAACACTTTTTAAACAAATTTTCGGGCCAATATTCAGCACTGATCAACTATATTGTACTCATTACGTTATTTATCACATTTTACGGTGACACAAATGAGAATTAAAGATAGTATGAAAGTCCTTTGTTTTACCATCTAACGTTGAATTCCTACTAAACTAGTGTCCAAAAGAAACGCTATCTAGTTTTCAACGTCGTCCAAAACAAATTTGTATTACCTTACAAAGTGATATTTAAGTGTATCTGACAGGCACATTTTCATTCCTCAGAAAAAGATACTTTTGTTTTTGGATATCTTCAAACGCACATGGGGTGCATAGATCGCAATTTCAAATTAGTTTTTGCGCAGAATTTTCATTATGTCAGTTTAAAATTGGTAAAACATGTCGATATAGAGCATTGACGCGTCACTGCTCTAGAACGTGTTAAAACAAGTAAAAGTGTCCAATTTCTCTATGGTATATCGCCTTGTTAAGGAGATTAAAAATCGATGATGTTTTTTAAATGCGTGTTTCTCGCGAAAATGAAAAGATAATGTTTCAAAATGTTACTCTCTGCTTCACCCGTTTTTAATGACACAGTCGATATTCACGAACTGTTGCTCGGTCTTATTCCAATGATCGAGGAATACTAGTACAAAGTTCCTAGAAATCAAGACCAAGATTTTCAAAGATTTCTAAGGGCTAAGAAAGTGGTCAGTACCATACTTTAACATTTGCTTACAACTATCTTAGCACTAAGAGAGCTTTGTAACTCTAGGCTTTGGTCAAAGCCGGTAATATGACTTCAGAAAAATGTTCTGAAATGTTAAACATTGATAAATCATATTTAATATTTTCCCAAAATACTAACGTTACAATTTTGATCAGTATTAAAACATCACAATTGCCTTACCATCGTAAGACTACAATGTATGACTATATGATTTATTTATATTATTTGTTTTTACCTACTAAAAATGGATGTTTAACTGGTTTTAAACCAGATTTTGTCAACAGTATACTTGAAGCCGAGAAGTTTTATGCACTGCAGTCTTACAACAATGGATTATTGCCCGTCATATTCCAAATGGAGTTACCTCCCTTACAATGTATGTCAATAATCTCAGTTTGAGTCGTTCAGCATACAAACCTTTTGTACATGTAAACGTTTACTTTAGACTAACATGTTTCCCCTGAAACTGAATGACAAAGAATTTTGATCTAAAATATTTGATCTCTAAACAATATTAAAAGTCAACGGGTTTCTTGAGAAGTATTTACTTTCAAATCATTGATCATATTTGATATCTGTCTCCATCATTATCCTTTTTCTTCTGCACTGACTTCTATTTAAAGTGGCCAATATATAGCATTCAAGATGAGAAAGGAATGTACTGTTACAACATTTACAATATAGTATACATAAACGTAATGTTTTGACATATAAACTGCACATGTACAAATTACCATTTATGAAACTTATCATCAATGCTTAATAATGGCATAGCAAGGCTTTTCACACTTGTAGTGCCGATGAATGGCTTCACTTCTCATTGTTGTCGTTTTGACCGGGTGTCTGCTCTTCTTTATATTTTTATCTCAACAGAATTACTACAAAAGTAACAGGTTTCAATTGGATTGTGTTATAACCATATATAAATCCGCTACGATCCCAAATTGAGACTCAATATCGCACTAAAGCGAGTAATATTGAGGCTATCTTTACTTACAATGGTAATACTGGGATGTCCATTTGAATTTCGTTTCCACAAATATACCCTGATAGAACTGCCCATTTAAGAGTTAAATGACTGAATAAAACGAACAAAGAAAAGGATTTATTCCTAATAAAAAATAGATTTCGCACATTAACTATAGATAAACTCTTTATGTAAATGAACTGATTCATGACAGAAAGTAAATACTTGTCTTATCCTACAAATGTTAAAACAATTTTTATATTTATCAGAAACATTGTTTTTCTTATGCACTGAAGTGTATGTAAGAATTAAATATATCGAATACAATACATTGAAGCAAGTCTCCTCTCTTCTCCCAACTGATAAGAAATAAATTATTACTGCTAATTACAGAATAGACAAACTAGAAATCATGCTGGAGTGATTCTTGAAATAACAAAGATACGAACTAGGTAACATCAATCTAATTACAGAACGAATATCACATCAATGACTATCAATAAATCCATTTTCAGATAAAGGTAAAGCGCTAATTAAAAGTCTTGGTAATCCAACCTTTGCAGCAGAACTTAACTGGTTATTAAGACGTTGAAATATTTAGAGTACAGTCAAATGCTTTTGTCCAATCATATGAATGTATTGTGGTCACGTGGAGTACAATTTTATTTGGATAAATTTACACTTGTCAGGTTGCTTTCCGTATTATGCCCAAAAGACTGGTTCACAAACTTGATAAAAAAAACATAAAAAAAGGAACAGATTTGATATTTGTAAATAATAACCAGGTACACATGTAGTGAGGTGAAACTTTAGTTTTGGTGTCATTTCCGAAAGAAAAAGGTGGCTTTCCTCCAACTTCTGGAACTTCTGGAAGTTCCATCGTCTCAAATAATGAATAAATGTAAATGTAAATGTAAATGTAAATGTAAATGTAAATGTAAATGTAAATGTAAATGTAAATGTAAATGTAAACGTAAACGTAAACGTAAATGTAAATGTAAACGTAAACGTAAACGTAAACGTAAACGTAAACGTAAACGTAAACGTAAATGTAAACGTAAACGTAAATGTAAATGTAAATGTAAATGTAAATGTAAACGTAAACGTAAATGTAAATGTAAATGTAAATGTAAACGTAAATGTAGGTGAATATAAGAAAAGCAGGTGATGTGAGCTCAATTTGGGTTACATTACTTCAAAAGTATTTTTTATTCCACAACATTGAGTTACAAGCATCAGAATGCAACATTCAACTGAATATTTTTATAGTTATGTATATGTAGTTAAAACAAAAAATGTAGTACCAAGCAGAATTACAGTTTTTGACAATAACAACCGCCATTCAGATGGTTTAAAATGTGTCTAAAATAATTCAAAGAAAATAATTAATATGTCCATCCGTTTAAGGTTCAAGTGTTTATTTAAGTTTGGGATATATTTGACGCTGTGGGTCATGCAATGGAGAAACCTTCAGACATTGAATCATGATGCCCAGGATATTGTATGTTACAGTGCAGCATGCAGGAAAGATTGATCTTGATTTAGACCCAGAAAAAGGTTTCTGGTTTTAGTTTTCAACCAAGTCAAAGGGAATAAAAATAGGACGTTTTTCTCATAATCAAGAAAAATATTAAACATGGGCTTTAAAATGCGATTCGTTTCTGTTCATTTTTATCTACAGAAATTTCTAAAAACAAATTATTTAAATTACAAAATCAGTGTAATCGCATCAATTGTAGTTTTTGGTAAAGACAAGAAACCGGCCTCTGTTGGAATGTATATTTTGAGTATTTTCTCTGATTACACGACTACGGAGATACACACAACCATAATACGGTAATACACAGAATTATAAGTAACTTCTTACTCATGAGATACCATGCTTATGCTACTGCAGATGCTCTCTTTCTGCATTTGTGCAATAAACAAATTATGTAATTGACAGTCACTCGTATATTATAATCCTCCTGCGACAGAAAATAATTATGATTTCAAAAATAAGATTTGAAGGGCACGGCACTGGAAATGTTTGCGTTATGGAGAGAGGATTTAATGAACCTTTGATATATATACGGACACAGGTAATATATTGCAATGGGGTTGCTTATATATGCGTGTACAGATAACTAGAATGTTTTGCCTGGGTTAATGAAATAACAAAATCATTAACCAGAATCAACAAATTTATTTAAAGCAATGATTAGTGAGCAAGTTCGTGCAATGGCCGCTTTGGGTAATCAAGGCAATTAGTGGCTTAACAGAATTGAAATTATAAAAACAGATATCAGACAATCAATGGCATTATAGCGTAATGAGTATACTCCAAGCGGAGATCACAGAGATCAAGACAAACGGGGATAGAGACAGAGAAGGGAAATACAGAGAGTTATTTTATAGTTCATATATATAGCTATATACGTCGACAATATCTATCTATAAATATATCATGTTTGTCATTTTGATTTCTCATACAAACCTTCTTTTTCAAATAAATAAAAGTTCACAAAATCAAATGGCCTCTCATCTAATCTTAATGTTGTGTGTTAAGGCCGTGGAATTTTAGGAGAATTATAGTAATTTTTTTTTGTCTATAACGATGTACATGATGGAATGATTGCTTGTGCTATTTCAGGAGTGAAGTCATCATCGACAACAAAGGAGTATTCATTGATTCTGGGGTAACACCAGTAGCAAGGCTGATGACACTTAACTGTGATTTTTCTTCCATCATCTTCTTTCACAACTGCTATCGGATCCATCAAGGTTGTACTTTCAATCTGTACTGCCCACTCCTGTAGTGGTGAAATCTTTAACCCAGTTCCTTTTGTGTTGATGACGGAGTCTCTCGTTTCAGTTTGGTTGCAGTTCTTATGGGCGTTGCAGTCCATAACAGCTCCAAAAACCAAGCTGGAGCAAGATGTGTTAGTGAACTGATAGTTTTTGAGTCCTGTAAGGTTGATGACCATTTTAGTGACATCACTGATCCTGACTTTGTTGAACCTTACACCTTCACAGCTATGATCTGGCATACATGACCTTGTACTATCCGTTGACTCCACATAGTTCTCCTCAGGCAGTGTCAAAAATTCTTGAGGTGCATTAGATGTCATATTATGGCAGTAAATCTTCACCAGTTGATTATGATAAATGAGAGGTGATAGCCAATAGTCTCCGTCAGTGGAATTGGGGTTACACTTCAAGAGGTCTGAGCAGTTTCTTACAATTTTAACACACGTCATTTCAGTCCATGTTCCATCCGGCGCTCACATGACCTTGCCCAAAGGGAGATAACCATCACTGCAGGTACATGTATATTCCAGAACTGATCCAGGTGTCCACTGTGACCCGGGACTAACAAGGGTCGCCCTCGTAAAACTTGGTGGATCGATACACAGCAGGTCACAGCTGAACGATGTCCAGGTTCCGTCAGCTTGACATTGAGCTTGTCCAGTAGCGGTTAGTCCAGCATCACACTTAAATGAGAGAGTTGAACCAACTCTGTGTGTGATAGGTTCAGTGAAGGTACCGTTGTTAAGCTCTGGGTCATGGCATTCAATCTCACAAGCGGCATTCCCATTCTTCTCGACACACACAGAGTTGGCTGGGCAACTTGTTGATTTACAGACTCAAGCAAGCACAGAAGGCCAGCTTGTTCTGTCACTTGATAGTGTACCAACCGAGCGTACGATGTAGCCATCATCAGTGGAGGAGGTGCTGTTCTTGTTAAGCTGACACTTCTGTGTACTGGGTTCATAGTTGAAGGATTGACAAGCTGATCTGAGGAGACACTCTTTGGAACAACCAACAAGTCCAAGATCCTTGAGTGTGAGGAAAGTTGATCCAGTTATCGCTTTGTCTTTTTCAACGTTGTTAAAGTTGGCTATCGCAGAGCACATTTGAGCACGTATAACCTTATGTTGAAACATGAAAGCTCCAAAAACAAGAGATAACTTCAGAACATCCATGCTTGTGAAACAACAGATGGTGGTATGAAACAACTCCTGGTTAGCAACCCTGATCCTGTTGTGAAGTAAACATATTCCTTTTTCATAATTATTTGCTTTAGGGATGACGATTCGTGTTTCATTGGTTAGATTTTCACTTATCAGTATCTCGACCCTCCATCCAATCGTTGACGTTCATGTATGCAGTTTGTTATGACTTTATTCATAATTCAGTACTAAAATCTATATCATTACTCCGTTGTATTGCAGATTTCCGAGTTTGGTAATAAACACCTTCTCTGGACTGTAACAGAAATAAAGATTATTGATGAAGTCAAGAGATAACTTCAGAAAATCGATGACTATGAAAGAAGGGATTGTGTGATAGACCAATCGGGTTGAAGATGACCACATAACTTATTTAGAATTATTTTATGCTTATTTGTTTCACTGGCTTTAATTACATCAGTAACTAGAATTGTGAAAGACTTTTTTTGCCATTGATGTATGCAACTGTATAACGCTTCATTGACATTGTATATAGTAAAAGATTTAAACCCATATTCGTTTTCAATCAAAGTCTCCTGGATATGTTTAGTTGCAATGTTTTGTTGCCAAGGGCCGCCCCAAATAGCTCGCCAAGAGACATTATTGTTCAACCACGTGAGTTTGATGTGGACACTCTACTGTAAGATATGAACTGCTTTACACCATCATAGACGTGTAACCCATACAAAATGAATAAGATGCGTTTTTTACTTTTCAGGGCACAACATTACAAAACTGTAACAGTATGTATATTAATACCCTTAACACCATATACAATCGATATGAATGTTAAACCTTAAATTATAAAAATGTGTATGTTTGTATAGAGATGGGGCACACGTTTGGAAAATAGTTCTTTAAGGTAAAACATGTAAACTTGACAAACGGTAGCATGGACAGAAAATTTGCTTCAAATTAGATTATTTAAAAGAAGAGAGCATATTTATAATTGGATTAGAACGGACACATAATTACAAAATTATATTCGTCTTCACAAACGTTGAAATTATAATGCTACAATATTCCTAGTTAAATGCAATTATATTTTTGGCCTGAATAAAGAAGACTATACAGGTAAGATACAGTCATCGTTATTTTAGGTTTGCATTTAACGTTTTGGTACTAGTTCTACTTTATTATGGTATTGTTTCTGTCCTACTTCAATCGTGAAGTTACTTTTAGTTTTAAAAGTCGATATCTTTTTCATATCACCATACTAAGGGAGTTCCAAGTCATTGTTGTTAGAAAGGAATCAATTCATCTGTACTTGCGTTTAACAACAACGTGAATTATTCATTATTAGCGAGTTAGAATTCAAGTTATTGGCCTATGTGTTTATCTTGCTTCATTAACAAACGTTGATTTTAGGAGAAGCTGATTTTGTTTTTTAATCATCCATATTGATTCTTTTATCTGTCTTGACGAAATTGATTTAATTTTTCTTTAACAATTATGATTTCTTTACTTCGTTGGCAATGTTGCCTAGTTTCTTCATTGACAATGTTGATCTATTGATATCTCGTTGTTAACAATATTACGGTTTTTCGTTTGACAGATTTGACTTTATTTCTTCATTTGATTAATTCTGTTTTTTATTCGACACAGTTGATAATGTTTTTATTGCTGACATTGTTTTTTTTTAAAATGTTAATTTTGTTATCTTATTTGACAAAGTTTAGGTTTTACTTTAACTGACATCATTTTTTTTCATTCTTAATTGTCTTTCCTTAATATTGCCTGTTCATTTACAATTTTGTTATTATTTCTTCACAGAAATTGTTTATACAATGTATTATCCAAATTAAATACTTAACTATCGCCTAATTAGGACTTAATTATCGCCTAATTAGGAGATACTTTCACCTAATTAGGAGATAGTTACTTCTTATTAGGAGATAGTAACTCCTATTAAGGAGATAAGTAATCCCTAATTAGGACTTAGTAATCACCTAAATAGGTGATAACTATCTCATAATTAGGAGTTAGTATCTCCTAAATAGGTGATAACTAAATCCTTATTAGGTGATAACTATCTCCTAATTAGGTGATATTTATCTCCTAATTAGGTGATAGTTATCTCCTAATTAGGAGTAAGTATATCATAATTAGGAGTTCGTTTGTCCTAATTAGGTAAAACGATCTCCTAATCAAGTGATAACTATCTCCTATTTAGGTGATAACTAAGTCCTAATTAGGTGATAACTATCTCCTAATTAGGAGTTTGTAAATCCTTATTACGGGGTTATACCTCCTAATTAGGAGATAGTTTCTCCTTATTAGGTGATAGTTTTGTCCTAATTAGGCGATGATTAAGTCCTAATTAGGTGATGGTATCTCCTAATTAGGGGATAATAATTTTTTTACTGTGGCACTAGGATGCTTCCGTAATTAAGTGATCTTATCTTTTAAATTACAATGTTGTTTTTTAAAATGTGCCTCATTTTAAAAGTGTTTAATTTGGCAATGTTGATTTGATCTCTTAAATGAGTTTAATGTGTGTGACACTGTTTTAAATTAGTAAATTGGTACATAAGTAAATTGGCTAGTTTCAATCTAAATTTAATCCTTCTATGAAGTCTTTGATATTGTCTCTTTATTCCTAACATTTATATAATCTTAACTTGGAAGTGTTTATTTTATTTCAACGTTTCTCATCATTTCCACCGTCTACATGTGTTGTTATTGTTGTTGTTGTCCAGTTGACAACTTTGAATGTGTCTTTTTTTGACAATGTTGTTTTGCCTTTTTTATTTAATTTTTCTAATTTTGGAAATTATCAATTCATTGACATAATAATACGGTTTCATTGTTGATAACATTTCCTCATTGCATCTTGTGTAAATCATCTATTATTAAATTGATAATTTATGATTTTATATTTAAAGACAAATTAAGTATCTAATACATTTCAGAAACATTTAAGATTTGTGTATTGTGAAACATGCCAGGAAACAGCAAACAGAGCAGGAAACAAAACAACATGAGGCAAGCAGACATGTTCAGACTTCATTAATTTCATTGACAATACGCAATGATACTACGACACGAAGATGACATTTCGTAAGTAAAACTTATTTCATCAAAAGATTTTATGGGAAATATTTAGATGATACATGAATGTATAACAGTTTTTCAAAGTTAAAAATGTTATTTATGTAATTGTTATAAGAATCGTTTATTGAACAAGTGATAGATAATGATATGATTATAACAAATAGTGAGTGAATGAGTTATTGGTTTAATCCGCTTGGGCAATTTTTCAGTCATTAGCAGTTTTATCATAAACAAATCTTCAACGTCGATGAATTGTGCAGTATTCTAATTTATATAGGAATGTTTAAATTTGAATTTGTTAACAAGTTAAGCTTTTAAGAAAACCAATGTATTGTATTGTATTTTCAAAAATACACAATATTCCAATACATTGTATATTCTATTGTAAATTCTCTGCCTGTAAATTTGAAGTATATTGCGGTCCCTCTTCGACAATTAATTACGTTTATATGATATAATATATTACACTTGATAGTTTCTAATCATTTTGAGTAAGTTAGATTCTGAAATTAAGCTTCAAATGACCTTTTTTCAATGGAGTCAACAATAAACACGCAAACAAGAGATATTATTCGAAAACAGATTAGAATAGGCACCTGAAAAAAACTTAACTTATCACAAGCTTTGATGACAGGAAAAAACGGAGACTGAATTATTACTTTTAATCCCTTTAAACAGACATATATAACATAGTGGGGACCACGACAATGAAGGTTGATGTACATGTATCTCTCAGGTTGAGATTTAAACAAACATTCACAAGTTTTGATAACAGGAAAATAAGGAAACTGAATTATAACTTTAATCCCATTAAGCAGACATATACAGCATTGTAGGGACGACGACAGTGAAGGTAGCTGTTTGTCTCTGTTTGAGCGCTCTCTTCATCTTCCTCCTGCTGACAGCTCCACAGGTAGGGGAAGTTTTACTTACCTGGATTTGATTGAATTAGAATGTTAAAATGTCTCGTTAATTGTTTTATGTTGTGTCTTTATAGACAATTTGATATCATATTTCATAATAAAATCCAGAATATGTGTATTCGTTTGAAAAGTCGAACTCTACAATAGAATCATATTATCTGTATGTTAACAATGTATCTTTGTTATTTTATCGTGTTTTATTGTTGACAATTAAGAAGCATGTATTTGTTGAAAATGCAGAAATTGTGTTTTGGTGGATAATGTTGTCTGTTTACGTTGAAAGTGTTGATTTGTATATTCTTTGATAATATGGATTTGAATTTGTGTTGATAATTTGATAGTTGTTGTTGTTGAAAATGTTGATGTTGTTAATGTGTATAAAATGCTTATTATATTGTTTAATTGTTGTATACTTGTATACTGTATCATGTATGCAGTAGAATTTTTAAATAAATTAATGAAGTGATAATATTCCAAATCTGTTCAGAATCATGTTTTCATGAAATACTGTTCGCCCATTATTGCCTTTGTGTACAAGGACTAAAAGAATCCCTCCATATTTCAGTCACACAAACGTAAAGAGAGAACACCACAATTCCATACAGAGGGCGGAAACACAACTCTTGAAGATCTTAGAAGATATGGACTGGTAATTCTTCTGATCTTGAGGAGTTTGTTTTACAATCAACTTCCAACGCAAACGAGCCAAATTTATTCTCCACAATTGTATTTTCCGCCTTCATAGTTCATTAATATTGTCTGACGTTCAAAAGAAAGTAAAAATATTCATAGGTTCTATTTAAAATTCACAAAGTTGAATTTTTCTCGTGATATTCAGAGCCATTAAGTGTAATGATAAAAATTGAAACAAACAAGCTATTTTGTTTTTGTAAAATTCAAAACGACTTAAAGGCCCCGAGTAATCATTTTATATGTAAAAGTAAATTCTAAAAAATAATTTCTAGCCTGATCTGTTTTGAAATGGATTAAAATTTCTATTTCTCCTTTTACTTTCAATGATTTACTTTCAATGATTTCCCAATTCAGTGATGAAAATACCTGTTGGTAAGATTTTTATATTCACCTTTGTTTTAACTATTTTTTTATTTTCAGCTTGAACTACCACCAAGAAACGATCTAATACATATGTCAGTCGAATCCTTGTTTCAGACATACCACAGGTACGTGTTATTTAAATGCAGTTTGACCTCATGAGCTTTGGTAATCATTTCAGTAACAATTAGTAACTTCTCAAAACCAAAACAGGTTTACTTTTCACTAATCAATAAGTGCATTAGGATAATGATACTTTATAATCGAAATTAATTTTTCCCTGGCTCTGTCAAAAAGACATGTCTGAAAGATTCCGTGTAAAAATGTTCTACTTGCTTCATTAAGGAAAATTTGTTTTTCATTAAAGGCGGATACTGGTTATAGTCTTTTTCGAACATTAAAGAAGTTAGGAATAAGAATCTAGTTTTGTTTTTTTCTCGGGTAGTCAATTCACGGGTGGCTCCTTTTTGTTTACTTACTATTGCTACTGCGTATTTTGTTTGTTGATTTAGCAGTGTTTTGATATCAAATTAAACTTTCTCATTATAAATCAATAATAAACTAACTAACTATTTTAGGCAAACATCGAAAGATTACTACAGACCAAACATATCAGGGACATTTCATGTAAACATTCTTGATGAACTGTGTCACTAGTAAAGGGTATTTTCATTCAAGTTACGTAGACAACACGGAAATCCTGTGTAACCGGAAGCTGCGCATGGGCCTAGTCGGAGACGGAGGATGGGAAGTTTGTGATGACGAGTCGTATCGCCCAGTGGATCCTTGTATCGTCTACTCGTTTTGGTTTGTTAAATTCAGATGTTCTGGTGTTTTTTAATGTTATTCTTTCATCGATGGGTTGATGACTTATAATGTGATTTAAACTCTTTTTATTCATGCAATCATGGTAAAGGAGGAATGAATAAACAGAGGTTCCCTATATAAAATTATTTTAGAGATATGAAAATTGTGATCCGATTCGATTTTTCTTGTATTTACATGATTTGACAGGGCTTATAAAAAATTAAACAGTACTTAGGTTGTCACCATTAACATAAAAGAATGATATCGTCCGCTGTTTTTTATTGCTTTTTCGACACCATCGTATTAACTATTATCGTAATATTTTATAATTAAACTAGTGCAGTGAAATGATGGCTCTATGAGGATTTACCTCGTATGAAAAACCAGAGTAGACAACAAGGCAACGTTAACAATATGCCAATGGAAATACAGCTTGTGTAATAACTGATACCAACAGCATTTGCACAGTGCATTGATTTATACGACATGCTCTTTTTTCACAGAATCAAGTTTGACTTTTCATTTGATGACGATATCGCTAGACTGTACAAATGCAAGGTGTTTTCTTTTGACCCCAGGTGAGAATGACCTCACTAATATGATAACATCTTCTGATTTTAATTAATCAAATATTTGTTTCAAAGTTGAAAACTTTATCTACAACATTTTTGTCATCACTGTTTTTTTTATCATTTCTTACCTTTCCAAAATCTGTGAAAAATCTGTGAAAAGTGCTTAAGAAAGGGGAACTAAAGACCCTTGGGACATTCAAGTCTATGCTTAACCATACTCATGTGAGTATCATTAGTATATTCTTAACCACAATCATGTGAGTATCATCAATCTATGCTCAACCATACTAATGTGGATATAACAAGTCTATGCTTAACCACACTAACGAGAGTATCAAACGTCTATGCTTAACAACTCTAACGCGAGTATCATATGTCTGTGCTTAACCACATTAATGTGACTATCATACGTCTATGCTTAACCACACCCATGTGAGTATCACAATTCAATGCTCGACCACCCTTCAGTAAGTGCTAAAAGTCTATACTTAACCACTTAAAATTGAGTATATTAGTCTATGCTTTACATGTACCACACTAATATGAGAGTATTTTAATCACATTAATGTGAGTACCAAATATCTATGCTTAACCACATTAATGTGAGTACAAAAGGTATATACTTAAACACACTAATGTTAGTATCACTAGTGTGAGTAAAACCTATGCTAACCACACCAATGTTGGCATCATAAACCAATGCTAAACCACACTAATGTGAGAATCATACGACTATGCTTAACCAGACCCATATGAGTATCACAATTCAATGCTTGACCACCCTTCAGTAAGTGTTAAATGGTATCATAAATCTATGCTTAACAACACTAATGGTAGTATTAAAAGTCAAAGCTTAACCACACTCATGTAAGTATCAAAATTCTATGCTTAACCATATTAGTATGAGTATAGTAAATCTATGCTTAACAACACTAATGTTACTATAAACGTCTATACTTAACCACAGCATTATAAGTATCGTAAAATATTTGCTTAACAACACTAATGTGTGTATCATTAGTCTATACTTAATCAAAGTAGTGAGTATATCACAAGTTTATGCTTAACAACACTAATGTGTGTCCACAAGTGTATACTTTAACAAAATAATGTGAGTGCCAAAATCTATTCTTTACCACACTGGAATGAGTATCATAAGTCTATACTTAACAATGTATGCAAGTAGCACAGTGATGTGAGTATAATCAGTCATGCTTGACCAAAGAAATGTGAGTATCATAAATCTTAACTTAACGACAGAAGTGTTAGTATCATAAATCTATGTTGAACCTAATAAATGTGAGCATCACATATCTATGCTTAACCCAACAAATGAGAGTATCATATGTCTATGCTTAACCACAGTAGTGTGTGTATCATAGGTCTATGCTTAACCAAAGAAATGTGAGTATCATAAATCTATTCTTAACAATTAAGGTATGTATCACAAGTCTACACTTAACCACAATAGTGTGAGTATTATAAGTCTATATTTCACTACTCTAGTGAGTCGTTTCTGAAGAACACTAATTTGAGTATCATAAATCTATACTTTACCGTACCTATGTAAGCATCACAAGTCTATACTTAACCACACTAATTTGAGTATCACAAATCAATGCATAAAACCACTAAGAGTGTAATTAGTCTATTCTGAAACTAACTAATACGATTGTAATAGGTCTATGTTTAAACACACTTGGGTTATCGCTACTTTCACTGCTGGCAGTGATTTTAATAAAATAGCTTGAATATGCTCGTTTGCGACCAATATAAAATGCTATATTTGATATTAAAGTCTGCCTTGTTTAAATAACGTACACTCAATATCTCAAATTCTCTTTCGCTTAGTTAAGAGAATCATTATATATACATTTTCGTGGCTGATTTGTTTGTATATCAGCGTGAATACTTAACATACCAAGGATGTAAGTGCTGATGTTTTATGTATGTTGTCAAGTGTATTTATTCTTCAAAAAATTAATATATGACAAGTAATAGCCATTATCTCAAGTTATAAATATATTTTAATTCATATCATTAAAAAGGAGAGTTTGAGGTTTAATTGAGCGGTTTTAAATCATAGAAATATGTGTTTCTTAAAGACCTAGGGGCACGTGTTTAGTTTTTTTATTATCTTATGACAATAAAATATATGGCTAATTGAGAGACCCTCTAAGCAAGGAATCAATACAGTATTAAACGAAAGTTGCAATATCGATTTGGTTACATGAATAATTTCCCCCATATGTTTTAAAAGGGTTCAGATTAAAATGACCCCATAGAATTCCTCTTAAACATCAGATATATAACCAAATATTTTCGTATTAAAAATTTAAATTTTCAGAAACCAATAGACGTCTTAAAGATGGACATTGAAGGGTGGGAGTGGTCATCACTTAACCAGATGGTGAGATCTGGACATCTGAAGAATGTAAAGCAGCTGTTTGTAGAGTATCACGGACGTCATCGGAAACAAATAGAACTTCATGCAGTTCTTGCAATACTGAAAGACATTTATGATATTGGATTCAGGAAGTTTCATGTTCACAAGAACCCAGTTTGTGTTTTTCATGATGACATTTTTCCTGTTAAGAGAACCGAGTGTTATGAGGTTCATTATGTCAATGTGAATTTCCAAAATGTAATTTAGATTAGAGAGACTGCCTGTACAAATACATTTTGTTTCTTAAAACTCTAATTTACTAGTATTATACTTTGATGTTTGAAATTGTGAGTTCTTCTTCAACTAATGTACCTACCAAAAGGTTTCGTAGTCGCATTTAAATTACAACAGATTTTTTGGTACTCTTTTGAAAAGTTGGTATAGTTTCTTTTGCCCTTGAGTGTATCTCGAATTAAACCTTTAAAACCATCCTGTTGGTGCCTCTACTGCTAGATGCAGGCCTTTTGATTGGCAAGTTATATTTAGCGAGACAATGTTGTCCAATAGTTTCATTCCAAATGGTTAACAGGAAGTGACATTCTCGATAATCCAGAGTTTACATTCTGATAATATATCCACTAACCTCTGGAAACAAGCAAGGCTCAATGAGATACATAAATTGTCTCCCCTTAGAGCCATATTGTCCAATGAGGTATCTACGCTGCCTCCAGGGGCGTACCAATCGCATGACGTCTTACATGAGACACCCTTGCTTCTTTGATAACCAGAAATGGCATCTGAAGATGTTCTCGGTTTAGCATCTAAAACCATTCAGGAAAAGACTCTGAGGCACCTGTTTTAGGGGAGTGATGTGGTTTTAGTCTATCAAAACGGATGGAGTAAATCGATATGTTACCAAGCATTCCCAGTAGTCCGCCAAAAGAATTCCTCTGACTGTAAAATTGTAATCGTATTGCCTTTGATGTGAGTGAGTTGGTATTTAACGTGCTGTCGGCGATATTTCAGCTATTTAACAAGTGGATGATGCCATCCAAATTTAAGAGAGTAGACAGATCCGATAGAAAAACTGTGGAAGGAACATACAACAAGTTTTGCATTAATAGCCGCTGGTAGGTAAATTTAGTACCTTCATGTATTTTTGGAATGTTTCTGACTTGATTATATGCCATTCCACTTGACTCAAAACCTTATTGTGGTGTAGTGGTTTGTGTACTTCGTGGACCCTGGGAGCTATGCCAGATGGAGCTCACATGCTTCTGGTAGGGTCACCCAAGTTTAAATATTCAACGGGTAGAAATCACAAAAAATTTGTGTCCTTCCAAAACATGCCTTTTTTGTCTGTTCTCTCATTTTGTCGAACTTCTTTCTCTCCGATCTTTTGGATGGCAAGAACCAAATGTCTAATAGCTGAAACAAAATTGCTGATAGTACTTTTAACCCTAACTCACTAACTCACCGTTGTCTGTCCATATGATTTCTGTCCTATTTCTGAATAAAGGCCAATCTGATTATCTGATTACATCCCACATAGACCTCGTCGTCCATTATATATCTATTTCATAGATAAGAGAATATTTTTTAGCTCATCTGGCCTTTAAGACCCGATGGGCTTATGGCATGGTGTCCGGCGTCCGTCTGTCTGTCCGTCCATCCGTCTGTAAACTTTGTGGAATTTCGACTTCTTCTCAGGAACCATGTGTACAGACTCCTTGACTAGTGAGGATTATAGATAAGGGCCACGGGGACCACACCCTAAAAACCTATTTTCATCTTCTTCTCCAGAAGCACAAGGCCTAGGACTTCTTGACTAGTGAGGATTATAAATTGTAACTTTGGTGACCTATAAGGCCTAGAAAGCTGAAGCCTTGTCTACAGACTCCTAATTTAGATAAGGAGGGTTCCAAATTGTACATTTGGTGACCCTGTGGTCCCAAGTAAAAGGGAACAGTATTTGTCACTCTAAAGAAAAAATTATATATAGTCTGATGAGCTAAAGAGGCTGAGCCACTGGCTCTATTTTTTTGGCTAAACTTGTTATTGGAATGATTAAAGTACAATTCTATTAGAAATCCAAGTGAAACGTTTCATAAGTAGAAACGACTGTCAAAATTTAGCTGTCTATGAGGACCCTAATAACGCGTCTTCTTCCTTCAAAATCGAAACAGAAATGGACAACCTGTGAAACTTTGTCTTGAAACAGGCTCATATTCATGGAGTGCACGAAATCTGCAAGCCCAAAACATTTTCTTCGTGCCTTGCGCTTTGACACGCAAGAAGCACGTGGCTCGCGCTTTGACAAGCAAGAAGCACCTGCTCGTACACCATTCATAGTACTACAAACTTCATTCATAAAACAGTTAAGGGGCCCTTCGAAGGTTATCGAAAATTGAAATTTTAGTTAAAACTATTAATTTTGTCGTTGATTGTACTCGGATTAAGTGAGATGTAAGTCAGATACTTGCATTGAGCCCTGCTTGTTTCCAATGACATCAGTGTTAAGGGTATTTGAAAGAAAATGTTTTCAATTTATTTTTCTTTATGATATGAGTAGACACAGAGCATATAATTCAAAATTGAAATTCATCTCTAAATAAATTTAGGTAGAAATGATTACATATTCTTTCTTCACGAGCAATGTCTCAATAAAAAGGTCATGCATGATACATCTTTAACAATTAAATGAGAGGAAATCGTCCACATTCTCCAAACACTATCAGACTAGATGTTTTTGCTTACACATTCAAATATCTACTACAAGCATATAAATGAATGTTATCTATACAATCAAAGTGGTTTTAACTCTAATATATTTTGCTCCAAAATTATGATTAGGAGTACCTTTACATGCTTATTTCATAAATGAATACTGTTGGAATTCATTAGAGCTGATAATCTTTTCATAAAATGTAAAGGGAAATGGGCTTAGAATGCACCCTCGTCTCAATCCAAACTGACGGATAAATTCGTACACAAACCTACACAGTCTCATACATGCTTCCCTAGTCAAAAGCTTTGGCAAAGTCAACAAAGAGCACATAAAATCTCCCACATTTGACATTGAGGTACCCGTTTGGCAATAGCTTGTACACTAGCTGTATATCCCTCCTTCAAGCCCGTGTGTTCTTTATTAGTCTGTATTTACCTCCTTAAGGCCTGCATGTTCTTTATTGGTCTTGTTGAGAGTATCTGTCCATGACACATGTCTATTTTATTATGTTAGTAAATAGTTTACCAAATACACTTTGCAGTGAGATACCTCTATAATTTATTACATCGTTATGATAACCTTATTTATAATAGAACTCCTACTTTGCATAAAGTTGACGACATTTTCAAGTGCCATAACTCTGTCTTAAATATTTTTTCAGAAACGACTATAAAGATCGATAAATGTTATCATCTTGTGTACTAACAAACACTTTACTTCATTCAATTCAATTTTCTCCGCTTATTTTGAAATCGTATTACACAGTTAAAACAAAAAAAACTTAGTTTGTTATACTTTTAAAATGATATGTTTAAGTAATGCTTCATTAAGTTTAAATACATTGTTTTTCAATTGGAACAATTTATTTTCATTTTCCTGACATCACCTTACACTGTATGTTTCCCTTAAAAACGTGATATAGCCCCTTTAAGCAACCCTTAAAACTCTTTTAAAATTATAACATTCATTTTGTTGACATGAGATTTCCAAATAACTCCCTTTAAGATTTTCTCAATAGCTAAGCTTAATGTTGTGTATCCATCGTCTTAACAATATATTTGTAAAGGTTTTACACCCTATTTCAACTGTCTGGTAACTACTCCCTTTTACTTCAATTAAATGCAATACAGGTTATGGTGTCGAAAAGATTCCCCTATAAGCGTGCTACTGCCCCTTTAAGCAGTTATTGAAAACCTCATACTGTTGTTGCAATTTTACGATCATGGTTCTCTATTTGTTATTTGAAAATAAAGAGGTGTTATACAGGGACTATTCATAACTCAACTGGTTCGCCTGGTTCGATTATGAGAAATGAAACATAGTTATGTTAACTTATGACTCATTGAATGGGTATCGCCTTGGTGGAGAACATTTCGGTAAGTTCATTGTTGCCCTGTATACTTTCATTATGCGATCATATTCTAAGTAGGATCAGCTGAAGTGTAAATCTAACACAAACTTTGTACAAACCCTTCCCTCTCAAAAGGAATCTTAAGAAATAGAAATATAATCGATCAGTGAGTTACGATTAGGAATTGAATTTATTAGTTCTGACACCACAAATGCATACTTCAGTGAACTGCATGGATACTTCGTTTGCTTGTACCAATCTTTGTTAACGAGTTTAAATCCTAACCTGAGGGTCGTGTGAATTTGTTTTAGAAAAGCACCGCTTACATGTATTCATATCGTCAAACAAACTGACTATTACATTAATATCTTGTACCTACATGTACGTCCATACGGGTCAAAAGCGTTCAGACTTTAGAATTCCCAAAATAAATATATCATGTTTCACTTCATATGCATAAATGTAGTTTCAATTAATTTTTTAAAATAAAAAGAAAGTTAAATTTTTGTCGAATGTTTGTTATCATACAACAATTTTACATGTACCTTTTACATGGTTACTGTGATTCATTCATTATTTTCGAAGTTGTTATTTGTGTGTAAAAGTTATCTTTTAATTAACTTCCCTTTATTTCTACCATGAACAACCATACATGTATTTATTGCAATTTTCTGGAAGATTATGCCATAAATTGTGTTTACATCCCATACATCTTGTTTATTTTCATGTTAGATATGAGGGTTTTACATTCTAGAGTTGTTTATTGTTATCACATAAATGCACTTATCTTTTGTTGTGAATTGTGCATCATTATTCTTATTACGAGTCTTCTTAAAATTAGTTTGATATCATGCCTTTGTTACATTAGCGGAAACATAAACAAGTTCAAATCAAAATAATTTTGACAATGTTTCCCTTAGTTGATCCATACATGTATGTTTAAATAACTGAACATTTTATATTTTTTTTTACTAACCTGAATAACTGTAAACTAATTGTGATTCAAGACTTGACCTCGACATGTTGTGTTATCTTACATGAACATACCTCACTGGTAGTCCTTGGGAATAGTGGCTTTAGATATACTATGGTATATGATTTATCGAAAGTAAGAATGAAAACTGTTTTTAATAACAACTGCATTATACATCTCTTGAAAGATGCGATGCCATGTGACCAAGCCAACTTTTTAAATGGTTCGCTTGCTTTATATGATAAAAACATCAATTAATCTAAAGAATATGAGTGATCATGTACAGAATCCTCAATCGAAATTTATTTCTGCGTCATAAGGATTATGAGTTTATAAATTGGCGTTAAGTGATATGTCACGGCCTGTTGAATGTAAGGTTCACATTTTTATTCACCTGACATGTTATACAACAACTAACATTCCTATGGAAATATAGATATCACGCACCTCGTCTTGAGAACGGGAATAATAATTCAAATAAAAACCCATTCATCGTGTTTGTATAGTCGATTGTGCTGTACCTACAGTAAACAGTTTTTGTTTGGAAACTGTTATGAAAGCAATATTAAATATTTTAACGTTCCCAAATCGACTCAACCAACACACATAACAAACTGCAGTTACCATGTCACATGATAAAACTCTTTATGCACCATTTACAAAGCATTTAGAAGGATTCGAACACTACTAATGTGTTTTCGTTTCAAAGTCAGATCAAACTATTATAGACACAGAACATTACCACAGAAAATTTTACACTTGACATGAATTTACTTATTCACATGCATCACATGTTTTAACTGAAAATAAGTTTTCGTAATTTTCCTCTTGATTGTAAGCATGTTTGTGAACTGTTTGCTTCACTACTTTTACCCTGAACTTAAAAGTATCTGATGAACATTTTTATGTTTTTAAAACTGCACATCGTTCATTAAACCTTCACTGTAAGGGCCATTAGGTGCACAAGTCCAGTTAATGAATTACAAAATCAATGCGTGACTGACTTGGCCAATATTAAATAGTTGGTAAAAGATTCGTTCAGTGATAGGCATTTGAGAAGCTGGAAATATCAAGAAGATAAGGAGGTTATGGATTATCAACTTCTTTATTGTAGGAAGCCAGCGAAAACGGTATAAGGATCAATACCAAATCGTCGCTACTTTAAACTATACATAAGTTGATTATCCCTAAACTTCTTGGCTTCTTTACAGATGTATAATTAAAATTTTGATGATGTTTATGTTTTGTTAATGCTATCAAAATGTATGACATCATCAAGCACAACTCTCACATTGCTACGTCATCAAAAGCAAGATGATACCTTAATGCTTTTTGTCATACACGTGATAAATTGATGATCTGTTGTTCCCTCGCGTGTATGATAGGTATGTCCTGTGAGTAATTTTCACAAGGAAGTTGTCGATGGACTAAGGTTTTATTTTCAAAACCATAATCTGATTTGTTGTATTTTGTATAAAGAAGTAAGAAGGGTTATCAATCACCTATCTAATAGTTACGCATATGTTTTCGCTACATGGTCTGTTCTGTGCTCACTTATATTCATGGTCGGTTGTTATGCAGTAAAATATTCATAACTAAAGGATATCTTCAGACTGCTTTAAGGTAGTATCATTCATTTAACACAAATAGCATAACAGTGACACATTCAGTAGTAGAATGATTAAGGGCAAATCTAACACAAACTATGAACAAGTCTTTCTATATCAATTCGGAAACCTTATGAATAGAAAACTTGACAATGATTAGTATAATAACACTGCTGCTACGACAAAGCATAAACGTTGTGACGATTGGACTGCATTGACACTTCAGTTCTTCAAACTTGGTTAAAGAAATTAGATCTTTATCTGAGAGTCATCTCATTATGTTTCTTTAAAGATATACACTTGGATAGTCAATTGCTTTAATGTCTTGTTCAGGAATATCATACATACGAATCCAATCCGTCCTTTGAAATTAATCATTAAAAGATCTTATGCTCCTCTTGATATATATACGGTACTTTCTGCACATTAAAATTTATTTTGTCTATTGAAAACTTTTGTTTTGATTGTTGATTGTGACGTCACGTCATGATGTTATGCATTATATTTTAACTATTCCTTTGGTATATATTTTGCATCAATTGATACAAAAGCACAACGCAACGATTTGTCTCGCCTTTAAAAATATCTATACCTAAACGTGAAAAAAATAATGTGTCTTGTCTTCCTTTATCATATAGTCTTGTGTGTGGAAGACATGTAGTGTGTATATTCATCTGAAACCAGATACTTTGTTATCATCGAACCAACCTATTTTCAATTAAGTGAATAATTGTAAAATGATTTAGACGATCATGGGCCGGGGAGTCTTGAGATTTCTGAAAAGTTATATGTACAATCTTGTTCATTGCATATTTTAAATATTTCATATCAAGGAGTCATTATACTTGATATGCATTATCATTTAATAACAATAACAATTTTTTTTTTTATAAAGTTAAGTTCAAGTTTTTATCATTATAAATGATTTAGTTACTTTACCACTCCCTCTACTTATTAACTAAAAAGATTAGGACCATACATTGTTTTCATGTGGACATTCTTTAGCGTTTCCTAATAATCGCTTTATATGCTATATTATTGACGAACTGGATGCGGTGTGCTTTGAGTATGCTCACGTTAGATTATAAAAATGGTTACACCATACATAATCTTTTAATGTTTGGATTTATTTTGTGAATCATAAAAATAAACACAAGTTTCTAAAAATGGATTTTATATATTATGTTAAAAAGTCAAAACCATTTTGTGTCACAATCGAGTCCAAATTTCTATTTTCTTTAATAATGTTGTTGCAATTTTACGACCATGGTTCTCAATCTATGTCTTCAACATGAAGAGGGAAAATTCAGGGACTATTCATAACTGTTTGGCCTAGTTATATTATGAGAAATGAATCACATAGTTACGTATACTCATGACTAACTAAATAGGTAAAGCCTTTGTCAACGTTTCGGTAATTGTATGTTTCATTATGAAGTCTTATTCTAAGTAGGATCAGCTTACGGGTAAATCTATCACAAACTTTGTACAGAACCTTCCATGTCAATAGAAATAAGGAATAAAACTGATCGGTGAAGCACGAATTACAATTGAATTCGTTAGTTCTGACACAACAGCTTTAACACAGACATAGTTCTGTTGACAGTTTGACTGCGGGGATACTTCGTTTGCCTGAACCGATCTTTGTCAACGAGTTCAAATCCTTACCTGAGGGTCGTGTGAATATGTTTCTGAAAAGCACCACTTATATGTATCATCATACATGCTATTACCTGGTTTGAAAATACATCCATATAAGTCCAATTCCTTCACCATATGCATACACATACTTTCCACGATTTCAAATCAATTTGGTGGATACTTTTTGTCATATGACAAGTTTACATGTACATGTATGTTTTATGTAACGGCAAAGGAGTATGTCGACTATTCATTCACTATTTTCGAAGTTGTTATAAGCGTGTAAAAGTTGTCTTTTAGTAACTACCTCGATTTATACCATGTACAACCCTAAATACTGCAACTTTTTACCCTAGATATGGTTGACTTCCTATGCATCTTGTTTAGTTTCAGATTTGATACGAGTGCTTTACATGCTAGTTTTGTTGTCAGAAAGTCAATCATCCAAATGCTTTTAACTTTGAATTGCACCAACATTATGCATCAAAAGTCTTTACCCTTTCTGCATATCTGTTATTATGCTGTTGTTCAATTTGCGAGTCACTCACAAGTTCAATCAAACTTTATAACTCGGACAATGTGTCCAGTCTCTATTTATGTGACTTAAACAATGATCATGTATCATGTTAACTTTTATTCTTCAAACAAAGCTGAATCACGATGAACTCATTGTGTTGGAGAGAGTTTATCTCAAACATGTTTTTATTATTATACATGAACATAACTAAGGGGCAGCCAGCGATCTCACAGTGTGGACTGTAAATAGACTATCTAGGGTAGTACATGATTTATTGAATGAAAGAATGAAAAATGGGATCTAATAAGTGCTGTCAAAAATCTCTTGACAGATTCAATTGCAACTGATCGGGCCAAACTGTACTGCTTTTCAACGGTTTGGTTGCTGAGTACTGAATACTCAATATTTTCTTCTTCACTGTAGAATGCAGCATTTATAACTTGCCGAAAAGTGTTATGTCAGGGCCTGTTGAGAATGTAAGGATCAGAGGTGTAATCACAGGACACGTTAGAACCGATTGACTATACAAGGACTTCGCATACAACTTCAATGTCAGACAACTTACATATATCACGCACCTAGTCATGAACACTGGAATGATAATTCAAATCAAAATCATCATTATGTTTTGTATGGTTGATTGTGTTGTACTCGCAGTTAACAGTTTGTGTTTGTATAAAAGCAACATTATTATTATTAGCGTTTCCACATTGACTCACCTTAACCTCCTAGCACACTGCAATTAACATGTCACATAGTAAAACCATTTAACAATGATTTGTAAAGCATTTAACACAATTTAAACCCTACTAAGGTGTTATTTGTTTCAAATTCAGTTGAGACCAATTTATGAACAAAAACAATTATCATGGCAACGTGATATACGCAATTGACATAAATTAAACTTATTCACATGCATGAAATATTTCAACTGATGATAAGTTCTGAATTTGTCTCTTGGTTGTTAGCTTGCTTTTCAATTTTATGCTTTACAACTTTTACTCTAAACTTTAAATTGAACAGCATATGCTTATCAAAACTGCATATCGTTCATTAACCTTGATTCTAAGAGGACAATAGGTGCAAAACTCCAATTAATGAACTACACTCAATGTGTGACTAACTAAGCCAATAGCCGAGTTTATATTGTTTGATAGGTTAAACTATTAGTGCTCATGAAAATTGGACGCTAAATTTGGTTTCCATGATTATATAATAATGGGTTTTATACGATTTCCATTAAAAAAAGAATTTATCATATAAGTGCGATTTTTGGATGAATATCTGAGATGTCTTGATTTTGTATCATTAATTATGCCATTGTCAATCGTTCCAATGCAAACCAATATGTGTTGAAAATCACAGGGTGGCTCTCTAAGACATTGGTGTACTTTAAAGTGGCTCGAGTAAACGTACATAAGTAACTATGTCCATATATATAGTAGAGATTTATATAAAACTAAACTTGGTTGTTCCTAAACACGCCCACACACTCTTTCAACCATTGAATATCAACAACTCAATTGTATTGTTCAATGACAAATATCACAAGTTGCTTTAATTGACCTCAAGTTAATCTTTCTTTTATTAAACTAAAGTGTACTGCTCATTTGAAATCTAACATTTGCTTATATGGCATCATCTTAGTCATTTTGATACATCACTGTTTGACATGTATTTATAAAATGTTTTCACTGCATAGTAAATTCTGTGCAGTGTTCGAAAAAATGCCTGCCAACTGACAATTGCTGTTGGCTTGTTGGTGAAGAGGTCAGCAAGCCTCTTGTCTTGTATGATTTTAGCGTTATTAACTCTTATCACATTGCAGGGCTTGTCAAATTTTAAGAGGGCTGGTTGGTTTTTCAGGAAAAAAGCCCTGCTTTCTTGTACGGACTCAAGCAGATTTCTAGCCCTGATTTTGTGCCAGCTTATATTCATGTACGGTTGATATGAAGATAATATTCGAGCCTGAAAGAACTATTCCGGTTTGCTTTCACTATGGTAGCATTCAATATCCGATCTATCACAAATAACACAACAGTGGCACATTCAAGAGTAGATCGTTTAAGGGTGAATCTTACACAAACTATGACCAAGCCTTTCCTTAACAAATCTGAAACCTTATAAATAGAAAACTGAATTGGTTATTATGAGTTTTACAACACCGCCGCTACGACAAGACATAGACGCTAGGTCGATTTGACTGTGTTGATACTTAAGTTTACACCTTGATCGAGAGTCGTGTAAATATGTTTCTTTAAAGATATACACTTGAATAGTCGATGTGCTAGAGTATCTCGTTCAAGAATATCATCTTACTCGTAGTACTCGTCATGAGTCTTTAATAATTAAAACAATCTCATGTTCGTTTGATATGCATAAGCACAGATTTGCTTGTTTGTCAATCCTAACTATTAGTTTCCTGAATAAATACGTTTAAATCATATGCATTCGGGTACTTTCTGTACATTGAAAACTATTTGTCTTTAAAATATTTTTGATGGTCTGTAATCTAAAGAAATTGATGAGTGTATCTTCAAAAAAGGTGTTCGACTATTTGATTTTTTCTGGAACAAAATTTAGATTCTAATGTATTCACAGTTTTCGTTAAAAAGAGATTTTAATATAGTACATTGTAATTTTTTTTAAAGTTTTCTGTCAGTACCTTATCTCAGTACCTATGTGATTTATTTTTCTGCAAAATATTGTGACAGACTCGGTTTGATTCCCAGTGTCATTTCCTGCGATATGACAGATATGCTCGTATTTCATGTTATAAATATGTCTAACAGCTGAGGATATTAAAGGGGCAGTAGCACATTTTAGGGGGAATAAAAGGTGTTATCAGGAAAATGAAAAGTAATGGTTCATATTGAAAGACAATGTATTTAAACTAAATGGAGCAGTAATAATTCAAATATATAATGTAAAGTTTAGCCATGCGATTCCTTTTTATTACACAAAATGAATTAAAGGTATTCACAGAAAATGTCCGCCAAGGAATTTAATGTGAATCTTCATACTTTGTCCTGTGACTATAGATGATTGGCTTGTGTAATTAGATTTTTGACACTTTCAAAATAATACAGCATTACGCATTAACATACAATTATCAGTGAATCTTATCATAAATATAAAATTATCAAAAGAACGTGCTACTGCCCCTTTAAACTGTTGTACATTGTAAATAGTTTGTGTGGCTTATTTTTGTCTGAGGTCAGTATTGCAGTTTTAAAGTCACGAATCGTTCTGTTTATCTATCAATTCCTGGTGCGATACCTTGTTACACTTTTTCAATCAGTCACACGTTAAAATCATAATATGACAGAGTTTTCCTGCACTTTTATCTTCATTTTAATAATGCAATCAAAAGATGACATCTTGAGGTTTTTTTGTTGAGCAGCCACGAGAGAAAATATATTATTCTTCTAGTACACGAGATGAGATTAACATGGTTATTGTCAATAATTGACTGATATTATATGTGTATATGCTACGAAATAACTATAATAACGCAAATATACGTCAAAATTCATGTTTTTGCGTTCCGCATGTGACCTCATTTGAGACTCCGTTACTTCAGAGCATTGGTCCATGACGTCAAACTCTACTTTACGTCACTCGAGTGGTGATAATTAATTATCGCCACTGAGTAGCGAATAGAGTATATAAATAAAGAGTTTATAGAGTGTATATTTCGCTTTTAGAAAAGAGTATCTCACTCTCATTCATATAATAAACATGTTTATCTTAATTTTAAATCACACCGTCAAATACACCATCTTAACTGATTATGTTAAACTAACAATAATATCACTAGAGCATAGCATAGGCTGTAAAGGTATTGCAATAACTTCAATTGTTTATGCAGAGAGTAAATTTATCAATAGCTTAAACGCTTTACCGGGAATGGCTTCATTGATATACCATCAATTGACAAAATATTGTTATAAAGCCTGAGCATTAGATGTCACATCATTCCGTCAGCGCCGGATGTGAGAACACATTCTACCATGACATTTGAAAATCCTTGTATTTAATTTGTTTATTTTATCATGAACTAAGCGGATTTTTTATCTTACATTTTTGTCCGTTGCATTCTAAAATAATGCAATTAAAAGAGTCTTTTATTATTGATATGCATTACCATTTAAAGATTTAATTTTGTTTTCTTACTAAGTTCCAGTTTTTATTATTTTTTCACTGATATAGATTCACCACTCCCTGTCTTTTAAGACAACAAGACTGTTTAGTATTTAATGAGCAAAGAGTAAGCGAGTCCTAATATTGGCTGTGTATGCTATCTTATTGACATGTATGCTACACTTCATGTATGTTCACATTTGATTATAGAAGGTTTCCACCATTATCAATGTTTAAATGTTCGTAATTTCATATTGAATTGAGAAAAAAACAAGAAGACATGATCATCAACATCCCCCGCCAAATGAGTTTTCATTAAAGCCCCAATGTTTCCTAAATGGGCTATAACTCTGTAATAAGTAATTGCATTTACCTCATTTTATAACTTAATCAAGGTATTGATACCCTTAAGACAAAATGCAAATTTTGTTATTCTATCTTAAATAGTTTCTGAGAAACGTTGTTCCCTTTGACGACTCCCTCGAACAGAGGCCAAAAACACGAAACAAGGGCAAAAAGTCTGTAAAAAATAATTTTGCGATTATCTGATTTTCGAACTCCATCAAAGTATTGATACCCTGAAGGCACACACAAAATTTAATGATCCTATCTTAAACGGTTACTGAGAAAAATTGGCTCCTTTAACTCGGACGCACGGACGCACGGACGGACGGAGCTCACACCTATATCCCCTTTCCACTTCGTGGCGGGGGATAATAAAACACGAGTTTCTGAACAGGGCGTTTATACATTATGTTTTTAAGTCGAAACCATTTGCTGTCTCTTCACCTTTCTCTTCAATAGTGTTATTGAAATTTCACGATCGAGTCCCAAGTGTTACTGCAACCATAAACCATTGATATGAAAGTGACATTGATGACTAAACGATTTGTATGGATTCGATAAGGGAAATTGACCCACACAGTCACATTGAACCTAACCTTTTTTGTGAGGCCGTATTCAATCTTTCAAAGTGATTTAATCACTAGTCAGAATATATGAACATTGCCAAGTCATGGTCTATATAAAATCAGTTGAGGACTAAACGTTGTTTAAACCTACATATCAATGGGCAACTTCAGTAATCGAGAGTTCAATTGATAAGTAAAGCATATGAATTGAATTTATTGGTTCTAGACTTTCATCAAAAGCATAGCTCACTGGAGAGTTTTACTGCATAGATACTTCGATTGATCAAGCTATCAATATCGAGTTCAGTATTTTACCTTTAAGGGTCGTGAGAATATGTTCCTAAAAACAACGTCTGAATAGTCATGCAATAACATGTTGCTTAAATACCATATTTCGTGAACACTACACACAAGACTCTAAATAGCTTTTAAAAAAAGTTGTCTATGGAAATCTTGTAAGTTGCCTGTTCTTGAATTGTAAGGCTCTACATTTAAAAGCATTTTCAAATATAAAATTAATACTTTTGAATTTGTGATTTGTATATAATTTCTCCTTTAACTCTTTGTTACTACCATGTTGCAACTAATGTTTATCAGTTCTCTACATGATGTTGCCATGGATTTGGTTTAAATACTATCCATCGCTTATCTTAACAAGTTTGAGAATATGAGTGCTGTGCATTCATTTGCTTTGTTTATAAATAGTCTCACAACAAATTTTTGTTTACTTTGGTGCATTGAAAATGGGTCATGTGGCTAATTTCAATTCATTATTAGTTTTGAATATCAATGTTATGTTATCCGCCTAACATATTTATTTTGTTTAATCTATTCACAACTTATATCAAATATACCGGGTTTTCTGCACTTTGTGTCTCCTAATTTGACAGGGAGGTATCGACTATAACCGGAAAGTACTATTATAAAAGCTAATCGACCTTTTTATAGTGAAGAAAGGAAGGTCTGAAGTCGGTATTATTATCAAAAACCAGACAATGAGTAGCGTCATCAGTAAAACGATTTTTTAAAATTTATCGTAATCATTCAGAAGGACAGTTACGAGTGAATAATGTTTGATTTATCAAATATTTGACATTTGGAAATGTATATTTGAACTGTTAGTGAATTTGCATAAGGAATTAAGTCATTTATATTGGTATCAATGTCTGTTAAAAATCGATGATTGTCTCTTTAAGACAATGGTATTCATTTCATCTTGTTTATTTTATTTCCAATAACCTGAACAAGTACTACCTTATTTCTTCAAACCAGCAAGTTGAAACATGGACATGACTCACTGCCAGCCTGTGATCTGCTATAAAAATGTGGGCTGTTAATGTATTATATCTTGAATGGTGCTTGGTTCGTAAAATAAATGTTTTCAAAGAGAGCTCGTTTCTCAATAGGTAATAGGACTTTCCCAGAAAAGTACAAACAACATGCTTTATATAATACCATATATATATCAGAGGGACCTTAACCAATCAAGTGAAAGCATATTGTACTGTAAACACGTGATCATCTATGTAGATACCATAGCAGGACAACCAAACAGTCACTGTTATAAGACCCTCGGCTATCAAGAACGCCAAAGCGTCCTCAGTTGAACATTAAGTTTGTAAGTTGAACATTGTTTGATTTGATTTCTTAACTTCATTGGCAGAGTTTCATTATACTTTTCATGATCATTTGTAAGTAAGATAATTTTTAGTTAAATTTTTTTCTACATTCTACATCTATATTAAACATAAAAAAATGACTTTCAACATTACAATGACTTTGAGGAAAATAACAGAGGATTACCTTCGTTTAAGAAACACTAGACTATTAAAAAATAAAGACTACTTATTTATAATATCATATATTTCATATGGTCTGTTGCATTTACAGGAACCATGGCAGAATACATCAGAGTCTCCCAAGTCAAAGATAAGTTCACAGAGTGCCCGATTTGTTTCCATGAATATGACGAGCTGGAACATCTTCCCCGCCGTATGCCGTGTTGTGTGCAGGCCATCTGTCATCCCTGTCTTGGGAAGATCTGGAAGAACAACAAACTTCTTTGTCCTCTCTGCCGACATGAACATAAGCTGCCTGGGGGAGTTACCTCCCTTCCTGTCGAGTCCTTGGTTTTCAAAATACTCGATCATCTGAAGATTCAGAAAGGGATACGTTTGCCATGCACAGACTGTCCTGATGGAAACGAGGCTCAATATCGATGTGACGACTGCTGTATCTTCAAATACCGACTTTCATTTTTTTTGTAAATTCTTAAAATGTTCTGAAATTGTTCAAAGTTTATTTTCAATTTATTCTAATATCAAATTGTTATTGAATTATTGGCTATTTTGGGAGATGATAACTTTCATGAAATATTTAGTTTGAAGTTTAGTTTGATGTTGTTTAAAAGTTAACTTTGATAAATATGAAAAGTGTGTTGTCTCTTTTTAATGTTTTTAGAATATATTTAAGATATTTGAATTCAGTTAACATTCCCAATGAAAAATAATTCTTCATTGAGTATATTATTGTTAGTGTACAGTTAAACAATACGCTATACTGATTAGTGAATGAATGGTTTATTACCATGAAGATCACACAAAAATGACATAGAAAAAAAATAATAAATAAACATGTTTGATTATGGGAGACAGGTAGACAGGTTTTGACACTCTTTCAAAATATCCACTGCAGTTGTTTATGTTCTTATGATATCAGTGATATAAACGTATCTAAAGATGGAAGTAATGAATATTATACATTGCTAAAAGGTGGACAAACCATAATAGGATGAGCCACCATGTCTTGTTAGTGAGCAAACAATGCTATTTTCATCAATCTATGGATTGTTATTCACCCTCTCTTTCTCCAATACCTAAACGACATGCAATTAGCATAGTCTTTGATGACTTTATCTGAATGAACAAATGATAACAATGCATCCGTCAATATTAATTAATTTACTCATTACCTCCGAAATATATGTGGCAAATTAGGGTGATCCTCCTCGTGAGGGCCACATATCTCTCAATAAGAAAGTTCACATATATAAGTCGCTTGAAAGCACCTTTTGTCTTATCGCTTCTACTTGTATTGCAATGAGGTCGCTTCGGTGATGTAGTTTGATGTATTTACCACATCGTCATCAAATGAATTTAGTGTCTTTTGACCATCATCAATAAAAGTCGAATCTAGATTTTACTACGGGTTTGATTCTCCCGCGAATAAACATCTAATCCGGCTCTAAAAATTAAATCACTATCATAGTAGATTGACCTTGAAATAACACTCTCTCAAGATGCACGCAACTGATTGAAGCATAGCAATCGTAGAACAAACACGTGCATATGCTTTCATCGGACAAAAGTCTTCAGACAGACAGACAGACAGATTGTTTATTTAAGTCTCACCTCAATATATATACATTTTACAATACATACAAAACAGTAAAAGTTGAGCCACCCCTATAAGGGGTTATGAGAGACTAAAATCGGTAAAATGCACAAAAAGATACAATATAAATATATAAAAAAATGTATACATGGATATATGAAATTACAAGTTACAAACATTTCAATTATAAGAATAAATAATTAAAATTAGGATGTATATACAAAAGATTTGCGTATAGAAAGAATAAAATTGCAGGTTTTGGCCGCAATAAAACATACATTAGGGCTGGAGAAGAAAAAATCTTAACTTTTGGTCACTTGTATAATCTTCATGTACCCACACCGTATCCATGCCCACCGTTTGCTTTTTTTACTTAATATTTGCGTTTTTGCACAATATCCTCTTTGCATCTGTTATTCTGTCATGTGAAGGTGGAATGTTGTTTTTGCATTCTGAATTTATTTTTTAAAGTAGAGATTTAAGTACGTAAAATGTATCATAAAGGTTCCCTTTTAAGTTGAGTATGTAATAATGTGACATTCTACATAAAAAGGTTAATAAGATGTTTATGGGTTCAATAACATTTCATTAGGTCAAATAGAGCTACATTTTGTTTTTATCTTTTGTTGAAGATCTCACACCATCTCGGATCTGACAGTACTAATACAAAATACATATTTTACATCACATGCAGAATTCCTACAGGGACAAAATGATATAGATATAACTACAATAAGTCAATCTGTTTAAGCTGTAAAGTTACAGAACTTGCTCACCAGAATATAGAACACGCCCATCACGTGTAAACAGATTTAGGATATATTTACAAGCATTCGTATATAAAAAGATATTTTTCAAAATTAGCATGTCAACCACATCAACTATATTTCAAAGTAACCATTTCATCAAAAGTATCATCTCGCAAAATAGCCAATAATTATGATACATTTACTTTGGAAATCACTTGTGAACAATAAAACAACTTCAGTGTCAACAACTTCCTAATTTTAAATATATTTGAAAGTCAGAACTCATATTTTAATTTTGTATGAGTATTGATTTTTACTCTAAACCCCAAAATATACATTTCGTGAAAACTCGCCAAGCTTAATTGTCGTGTACTTGCTTGTTAAGTGTTAGTATATTCAGGTATAGTCATCTGAGATTTATATTAATTGAATGTCGTTTAACTCAACGAGGAGGGTATTGGAGTCAGAGCAGGTAGCAGACGATTGATTGATGATTGCTACTCTATGCATATACATTTTGTGAAAACTCGCCAAGCTTAATTGTCGGGTAGTTGCTTGTTGATTGTTTGTATATTCAGGTATAGTCATCTGAGATTTATGTTAATTGGATGTCGTTTAACTCAACGAGGAGGGTATTGGAGTCAGAGCAGGTAGCAGACGATTGATTGATGATTGCTACTCTATGCTCAAAGATATACATTTATTGAAAACTCGCCAATTTTAATTGTCGTGTACTTGCTTGTTAAGTGTTTGTATATTCAGGTATAGTCATGTGAGCTTTATGTTAATTGAATGTCGTTTAACTTAGGGAGGAGGGTATTGGAGTCAGAGCAGGTAGCAGACGATAGATTGATAATTGTTACTCCAAGATATACATTTAGTGAAAACTCGCCAAGCTTAATTGTCGGGTAGTTGCTTGTTGATTGTTTGTATATTCAGGTATAGTCATCTGAGATTATTGTTAATTGGATGTCGTTAAACTTAACGAGGAGGGTATCGGAGTCAGAGCAGGCAGCAGACGATAGATTGATGCAAATAGCATTGATTGCCCTTGAACAGGACGAAGGGGCCTAAAATAGTATATGGTAACATTTGAATTGGTAGATTTTACACAATAATGAATATGTCTTTCAAGGTCAAAATGTTTTTGACGCTACATATTTACAAAATAAAATCCAAAGTAAACTTTCTTTCAGAAACATTGCAAATAAAAAGTCTCATTGAGAATATTTTCCTCAAAAATATGCAGTCATGAAATGAATATTACTCAATGCCCATGAAGCTGAACTTTAAACACTACAAAATCAATATGTTCACAAAGAAGTTATCACAACAATTGTAATACAGACAAACTGAAAGACAATGATATCTTTTTTAACTGGCACTCGCTGGTTACATAATAAAAATAGATAATAAAGATAGTTTAAACGTTCACAAATAACACATTTTTCTGAACTAGCATGTCAACAACATCAAACTATGCTTCAAAGTAAACACTTCATCAAAATTATAAACCCTCAAATAGCCCTTTATTATACGGACTATACTTTGGAAATAACCTTTGAACAATATGACAGCTTCAGAGCCAATAATGTACACCAAATTCAATTATATTTGAAAGTCAGAATTTCAAATTTTCACTTTGTCTGAGCGTTAACTTCTCCAAGATAAACATTGATTAAAACTCTCCAAGCTTGATTGTCAAGTAGTTACATGTAAATTGTTTGTATATTCATGTATTATCATCTTATATATTGATTGAATGTCTTTAAACTTAACTAGACAGGTATTGGAGTCAGAGCAGGTAGCAGACTATAGATTGATGCTAAGAGCATTGATATCCCTTTGACGGGACAAAGTGGCCTCAACATTATATGGTTGAATTTGAATTGGTAAATTTTACACATGAAGCAGTATGTCTTTCATAATAAAAATATCATTGACACCATGATTTACATGGTAACATGATATAGTGTAATATACTATCAATGTGAATATGTCACCCAGAAAAAGACAAGTACTACAGTATATCTTGCTGTTCACTAATTTTAAACAACACAGAATCAATACCCTAACTATGATTAACAATAACATAAACAAAAAGTTAATATTCAACTGAACCTAATTGCTTTCAAAGTCAACATTTCAATAGAATCATCATTTACGAAATTAGGATTTATCTCCTCATTTTTTGTGTGTGTGGCAAATAAGGATTTTTGTACTGTACATTCGATGAGCTGTTAATGGGTAAAGATATTTGATTCTCATTATTTAGTTTATTGCACTAACAATAACATAACAGGTGCAGTGACACACTGTGTTTATTAGGTAGTAAAGTGGTATGCATGCATGAAGACTTAACGAGCCTTTGGCTGAATCCTTGACATGTAGAATCTTGGCAATGTTTGATTGTCATTGCTTCTTTTTTCATTGTCAGTGAGGTCACGGGTTGCGCTTTTTTTGCAAATATGTTATAAATATATTATCTAAAAGTGTAAAGATACATGTAAAAACCTTTTCATTAAGGATAACTGATTGGAACATAAAATCTTGAAATTCTATTTCTTATGATCATATCTAAACAATCAATAATTACGGTTAATTAATTAATTGACAAATATGTTGTATTAAGTAGATCATTTGATTAAATGAAATCGTCAATTCATTGATTCAACCTATTTCTCAAAATCATTAGATAAATCATGTTAACTATTTAATACTTGGTTTTTCTAACAATAGGTCTACATCAGGTAGAGAATGCACCAAATGACGAAAAACCTTTCATTCTTTCATTATTGTCTACTCTTATGCCTGGGTGAGTATCCGATGGGGTATCCGGCGCCGTATCAACTATACCATCTTAATTCATTAGTTAATTGTAAATTACATTAAATATCTAGCATTATCATTGACAATTTCTAATACCTACTATATATTTAATGTCTAAACACATTTAGACTCAAACAAGTTTTAAAGATCTATTGCAGGATACGTAATATAAGAAATTTGTACTTAAAATGACAATGTACATTCTCCATATGTATCTACGCTGCAATCACCGTCCACCTGTATCACTTTTTTATATCACTTTATGTAACCGCCGATAAGTTGTGTAACTTAAGGTTAATAAAGAATTGAATTGAATTGAATTGAAATTGACAATTTCTAATACCTACTATATATTTAACGTTTAAACACATTTAGACAAAAACAAGTTTTAAAGATCTATTGCAGTATAAGGTGTTTTATGTATACGTCAAGAAACTAATGATGGACACCTCGCCGACAGGAAATTAAAAACTGCAACAACCGCTAACCTCGACTTTATCACTTTTCGATTTACTTTCAAAGATATTTAAACTAAATAAGAACTGGGTGTGCTTTTTGTCAATTTGTCCAATGAACACCTTCAATTAGCTTTTTATTAAGACCGCGTAATTAACGGCTGTAAAAAACCTACCTGGGATAGGGACCATAAAACTGTGTGACATAATAAACAGACTATATAGAGTAGCGCATCATTAATTGAACTGAAATACCGCCTTAAATAATTGTTTCTTTACTAGTGATGTTGATATCTTTATTACTTCAAACGCTTAATAGTGTTACATCGTCCAACTGAGTGTTTAACATTTTCTGAAAATCGTTAATGAATGGGTTTATTTGGTGATCTCGTTATGATAGATGTATAGAGCTCGTTGCAATCATTCTGTATATGAAGAAGAAGAAGAAGAAGAAAAATATTTTATTTATGTGTCACGTGGTACATGGTCTGATTCGGACGTTGTAAAAAACATGTTAAAAAAGGCGTACCACCCGGCCAAAAGGCCTATGAGACACAAGAATGTCTAAAATGAGTCACATTTATATATATATGATAAAGTACATAACAATACAAACATATACAAGAGTTTTTGTGATTTATGTGATTCTATATTAAATGGTATTATTGAAGCAAATGGCATGCTTACGTCTATTATACATTTTTATTAATAGAGCGGCAAGAGGCTTAACAAACCTCTCATTACGTAATAAGAATACAAACTGAGCTGTTGAGGACAACTGTGTGAATAAAGGATTGACGCAGGAAATATCCTGCCATACATTATACCTTAGATCAGAATAAAAGTCACAATCAACAAGAAAATGTATCTCATCTTCAATTACATTGTTTCTGCAAAACTTACAAATCCTATTTTCTAAAGGCGTTTTGGGGCGGGTATACCTGCCGACTTCTATCTCCAGTGGTAATGTGCCGCAGCGCAGCTTACTCAGTACACTACGTTGAGATCTTGTTAACAAAGTAATAACATGAGATTCTGGTGTCAAAAGTTTCTTAAATAATCTATAAGTACGTAATTTATTACCATTCTGTTGACCTTTATCGTTAAATAAATCATTGTACCAACATTGGCTATCAAGGGACCTCATCCAAATTCTGATATAGGAAAAGTCAATTGCTGAAATATTATTTAGATCGAAAGGCAGATTAATATTATCAAAAAGTTTCATGACTGTATTATTCCATGATTTTGGGTATTCGCCCGACCATCTAAATATCAAACTTGGTAATCTAGAACGATCCATTTTTTGAAGCCTGCTCCAAAATGATAAAATTTCGATTTTTTGATTTGTAAAAGGCAAAACCCAGCCCATCTCTCCACATACAGCCAAATTTGGAGTTTTACAACCGACACCAAGGAAGAATCTACACGCCCGATTCTGGACAGAATTGATAATATTAAACTGCCTAGTACCCCATATTGCTGCTCCGTATGATAAAATGGGTAAAACCAAATTTTTATACAAAGTATTATAAACCTCGAAGGAAAATCCTCCGACAGCTTTAAATTTGCAAATAATACTACCCAGTGCACGACTTGCAGATTTAGCAATTTGTCTAGCTGTGAAATTTAAATCCAAAAATTCCTGAAACCAAACCCCCAAATATTTGTAAGCATGAGAGTATTCAATATTATTACTGCCAATGATAAAATTAGATACTGAACGTTTAACAGAGAGGGGGCGATAATGGACTACCTTAGTTTTACTTATATTGACAGAGAGCTTCCATCGCTCGCACCAACGATCGACACAGTCAAGCATACATTGCAACGACAACTCATCTGGGGCAATTAAGGCGATGTCATCAGCGTACAACAATAAACTTAGCATAGAACCATCTATATCTATACCACAGTGCAAATTATTGATATCCATTGCAAGATCATTTACATAAATGGAAAACAAGGTTGGAGACATCACACAGCCCTGTCTTACCCTAGAATTAACACCAAATGTATCTGTGAAGCTATCGTTAACACGTACCCGAGCAAAGGTGCTTTCGTACATAGATTTAACTACATGTAGAAATCTACCCCTTATACCA
This sequence comes from Steromphala cineraria, assembly GCA_916613615.1. Taxonomy (NCBI): domain Eukaryota; kingdom Metazoa; phylum Mollusca; class Gastropoda; order Trochida; family Trochidae; genus Steromphala; species Steromphala cineraria. The sequence goes on from OU744728.1 coordinate 43,056,219, forward strand.
AGCTGTTGCAGCTTATACCAAAGGCACTGACGATTAACTTTATCAAACGCTTTTAAAGCATCAATAAAACATACAAACGTTGATTTCTTTTTAGTCTTCCGATTATTAATGATAGAATATAAACTATATATATGATCTTGAGTGCTGCGCTTAGCCCGAAAACCGTTTTGTTCTTCAACTAAAACATCATGGGTCTCTAACCACTGACTTAGCCTGGAATTAAGGATATCAGAGTAAATCTTACAGGGAACTGAAAGCAATGAAATACCGCGGTATCCAAGAGGGTCGCGTAGATCGCTATCCGCTTTCTTAATTGGATTGATGTAATTAATACGCCATAAATCAGGGCACGAATTATTGTTAAAACAAAATGTAAACAATTTGTATATATGTCATCATTGTAATACATCGAACTGATTATGTAACATCATTGTCACTCAACAGACAATCAACACCTTGACTACTGAGTTATTTAGCAAGTGTATTCGTTAAGCTACAACTAATGAGTGGAAATAATTTCAAACAAGCTGTTTTCATTCTTCAACACTGTATTTATTATTCATATTACCCGTAGTTAAAATAAGGAAATTTATCAAATTATTTCTTTAAAGTCATCATTCACAAATTGCACAAATTATTTCTTTTTTTTTTTATCAAAATGTCATAAAATTATTACTTTTCAAAGTAATTATTTTTCACCAAACTTATACGTTTTCAAAGTCTTCATATCATTCATTATTACTTTCCAAAGTCAACATTTAACAAAACGTATAAGTTCCCAAAGTCATCATTTCACTAATTCTTCCTCTTCAAGTCATAATTTCACCAAATTATTCTTCTTCAAAGTCAACATCTTATAAAATGTTCACGTTTCAAAGTAAACATCTCATAAAATTATCACTTTTCAAAGTCACTATTTCATCAAATCATTTCCTTTCAAAGTCATCATTTCACCAGTTATTTCTTTTCAAATTCAATATTTCATCAAATTACTACTTTTCAAAGTATTTTTCACTATTTCACCAACCTATTAGTTTCCAATGTCATCATTTCACTAATTATTTCTCTTCAAAATTATCATTTCATCAAATGATTCCTCTTCAAGTCATCATTTCACCAAATTATTCCTATTCAGAGTCATCATTTAAACAAATTATTTCTTTTCAAAGCCAACATTTCACAAAATTATATTTCTCTTCAAACTCAACAACTCATCTTGTATTTCTTTTCAAAGTCAACATTTCATGAAATCATCACTTTTGAAAGTCAACATATCATAAAATTTGTACTTTTCAAAGTTACCATTTGATCAAATTGTTATAACCTAATTTGGAATTAAATAACGTATTTGGCAATTTTGAGTCAATTGGGTGCACACATGTTAGAAAATTTAATTTGGTTGACATTGCATTCTCTCGTTATCAAAACATGTTCGAAAGCCTTCAAATACACCACAAATACAATTCTTATCCAACTTTTCTTTAAATTATCAGTACATCATATAACATTTTACCCGTACAACCCAAACATCACAAAATATATATTTCTAGCCTCAAAAAGTTATCAAATGAAACACAATAACAAGCATGACTACATGTCACATACGCACAATGACTGAAGATGATATTGTCAAAACTAACTAAATTGTTACGATATTCAATTAAACATGATATTCTCAAATATTTACAAAAGATAAAATATGATATTTGCAAATATTTATTACAGATTAAAGATGATATTTACAAATATTTATAAAAATTTACAAAAATTTACAAAAATTTACAAATATTTACAAATATTTACAAAAATTTACAAATGATTAAAGATGATATTTACAAAGAAATAAATATCTTGTAAAGATGATATTTACAAAATAATAAATATCTTGTAAAGGTAATAAATATCTTCATTTCAACCCGTGAATTACCCGGGCATGCTTTTTAATAATGCCCACGGGTCATGGTTTATCTAGCTTATAAAGCAACAGAAATAGCGGGAAAACAATTTTGTACTTAAATATAAGGTGGTGGACACAGTAAAAAACGTTTTATTGAATCGATCCAATGTGGTTTTTTTTTATCACTTTATTTCTTTTTTCTTGGGTACAGCATATCCAGTGTCATCACAAGAGAGTAATGCAATAAATTAACACAATCACATGTGTATACTTATACAAATAAGTTCATCTAGACAAAGAGTTTATGACAAGACGACCAGAAAGAAACAAAAGAATCGTATCTGCAGTGTGAGTAAGCGTTTGATTTATGCAATTGATAATTATGTTTTAATTTCGGCTTCAGACTAGAAAGGGAAGGTAATAGATTTGCAAGTTTTCGGGAGTAAATATATTCCTTTGTAAGCATGAACATGAAATTTAATGTGTTTTTGGTTGTCATCATGCGAACGCAACCCTTTGTTTGTGAAGCACATGAAACCAGCATTTATCTGCAGTTGTACATTGACTCTCATATCAACCTAATTCAAATACGATTATAACATTTGGATAATATTCCACAAGATGCAGAACTTTTTAGATTTATATCTATTGAGAATTTAGTGCGGTTCACTCCAATTAAGACTCAATTTAATGAGTCAAAGTTTAATTTCTACTAATGTAAAAATGAAGCTAAAAATTTATGACATCTTATATTGCCAATTCTTTCCTTTTAAAAAAGTGCAAAGTACCTAAAATATTTTAAATATTGTATTATTGAGGATAATCTTCCTTTACAAGCAACAAAAGACTCATTGTCAACGGAACAAAATAAGGGACGGGTTATAAATATAACGTGTTTGCTTTAGGTGTTATTTTATGGTTTACTTGATACATTTTAGCTTATACATCCAATGTGAGAAATGATGTCTTAAAGAAAAAATTAACACTAAACATATATTTTATTAGCGCTTCATAAACTGGCTTTCAAAAGAAACTTTACACAATGTAAGAGAAATTGAAGCAAAACAATATGGATGTTTTCAGTTAAGCTCTTAACGACATCAATGACTGCTTGATTTGTTTTGAACTTTTTTCATTAGTTTTGGGGATAATTGTCAACAATTTGATTTTATCTTAATCTTTATCGAACGTTTTTGTTAACTACAGCTATAGAGAAATGACGAAATTGAGTTCTAAATTATATCTTGAACACTCTAGATATATATTTCATTAGAACTGAAGAAAACAGTCTCAGCGAGCAACTTGTCATTTGAGCTGAAATATCACACAAAAACGATATGAAACGATTGAAATGGTTGAAACAATGACTGCTTAATGAGTGATTAGCGATCAGCTATCAGCGATCAGCGAAATGATTATCACAGAAATTCACGAGGCCAAGATAATTATTTCACATACACCACATGGTTAGTTTTGAAACTGCTTTTCAAATATCGATATTAACCCACAGGGACTTGTATTGCTAATAAAAACTGTTCCTAGTAAGAATACTTGAATACGATAATCGCCTATTACTAATAATACTGATAGTAATAGGCGATTATCATATTCAAGTATTCTTACTAGGAACAGTTTTTATTAGCAATACAAGTCCCTGTGTATTAACCGAATATTAAGTTGTTTAAAATGTGTTCAAAAGCTGTATAAATGGTGTCCAGCGTCAGTTACCTCAACTCCTGAACAAAGGTTCAATCCTAACGAAGTTACAGAAAAGCGTGCAAAGTAACATTATCGCACCCATAAAGAGCCTCACGTAGTTACAGAGATGCGTGCTTTTACTTTTAGAAAGTAACATTATCGCACCCATAAAGAGCCTCACGGCTTAATCGATGCACATTTGTAATAAATGCATAAAATACACACAGCAGAATAAAATAGATATGTTGATATTACGAGGAATGAATCCTGTATCACGTTAAATCAAAACTTACGTGTCAAAGGCACAAATGCAAAGAAATGTATAAAAATATGAGTTGCAACGTTTGTTGCTAGACGTTCATGTCCGACACATTAACACAAGGTAAACAAAGGGAGAAAAGAACTCATACTGAAATAACCGCTAAAGATTATAAGCACACTGGCCAAAGGGAAGTACAATGTAACTTAGGAGCATACGAAACAATTCAATATTTTTACCTAACATTACAACAGTTAACAGTACAACAATCATAATCTGGTTCCAATTAATAAAATGTACGGTGAGAATAAAATAACATATTTGAAATGAAGACTGGAATAATTATGTAATAATCCTTGTGACTAAACTTAACCCTATTCATCCCATATTCCAATATATCGGATAATTTAATATTTTCGTAGCATTCTTACCTCTCTCTAACCCATTATCGAATCTATGGCATGAAATTATCTAAAACTTAAACTTAAAAGACATGTCACAATGAATACTTTTTCTAAGGTACCATTTGCCTATCTGCATATTCAAAAGATGCGCTGAAACCAAATATTGTTGTAAAAATTATTTGATCAATGTCAGAAGAGACATAAACTGCAAAATTGGTGTTTTCATCTTAAACACAAAGCCAAACACATAGCTTGTCCTGTTTTTTAAACACATGAATACTTAAAACCTGTTTAAATCCTAACCATATAAATTAAAGTGTTTAATATCAAAACACGTTATGGTTTAGAACATGTTGTGGAAAGTGTTTTAATCTAAAACATGTTGCTGAAAGTGTTTTCATCTCAAACATGTTATGAAATGTGTTTTGATGTTAATCATGTTGTGGAAAATGTTGTGGTTGTAAACGCCTCTTTAAGCACTTTGTGTTGATGATAATATTGATATTGTCCAGTAAATATCGCGCAAGTTAATATAAAAATATACAACTGAAGCAGGCCACCAAACTACAATGCCTTGTGATCATACATCATCATCATTATGTTTTAAAGGGGCAGTAGTACGTTTTAGAGTGATGTCAGGAAAATGAAAAAAAAACAGTTCATTTAGTATTAACATACAACTATCAGTGCAAATATAGAAATTTCAAAACATTTACTAATGCCCCTTTAACAAATAAGAATATATATCTTTAGGAAAACATAGGAAAAAGATGAAGACAGTTCAAAAGTAAAATAATTTTATTGCTTTTCGAAAACAAGACATTCCATAACATAGTCTGAAATACATTTTAACTATCCCATATAGAGAGGACAGGGACACATACGTTACAGTGTATAATTGATGTCAGCTAACATTCATTTATTCATTAATAAGTACTGATATCAGTTATATCTTAAATGGAAGCCCAAATCTTTTTAAATAATTTTGTCTGAAATCACAATGAAAGAAGAGTAATATAAGATCTCGACATGTTTGGGGTAATTTAGATCCCATAAAAGCAAAGTAGAACTTTATCACCCTATTGTTAACTGTCATATGTATGGTCACCACCAGCAGTCTCGGAGCTTCGTTTTCATGGATGAAATGTCCTTACCCTATCAAGAAGAAGTGTGAACTGCTTCAGTTACTTATAAAAAGTTGATGCAAGTAAGAAAAAGGTCTCTATATCTATGTTTCTACAGTATATATTCATATTCGGTAAATCGGTCATATTTGTATTCACATTCTCATATTGCAGTATGCGTTTAAAAGATAGTATTACGATCAGATAGTAGTGAATAAGCACAATCATTAGCAATTCTAGCAAGATATTATTAAAATATATTTTACAAGTTTATTGAGAACAATACTATTTGTTGATGAAAACATTGAGTTAAAATTGTTACTAGATTGAACAACAAACATGTAGTAGTTAAATATACGTGTACTTTACTTTCCTAGTTGTTCAATTGCTAAAACATATGAGATTCAATAGGTTCTTACCTTCATATATGTTGATAGATTGACTCGGTTATCCATGGTATACAATATTATTTTGTCGTAAAGAATCTTCTAAACGACCTTGAAAGCTGAGATTCAAGAAAAAGGGGCGTTTTTAAATCAGAGACAAAGGAATTTTCGCTCGCTTTCAGGACAACAGCAAGTAACTCTAATTCCACTTTGGAATGTTTTTAAACTCAAAACATGTTGTTCGTAACAACGCATACAAAATTATCCCGTTCACGTATAACACACTTCAAAACATGTTTTGAGTTTTAAAACACGAAAAGAACATGTTTTTTTTTAGCTAATCTGGCCTGTAAGACCCGATGGGCTTATGGCATGGCATGGTCTCTGGCGTCCGTCCATCCGTCCGTCCGTAAACTTTGTGGAATTTTGACTTCTTCTCCAGAACCCTAAGGCCCAGAAAACTGAACTTTGTATACAGACTCTTTGACTAGCGAGGATGAAAAGTTTTAGCTTTGGTGGCCCTGTGACACCTAATAAGGGCCACAGGGGCCAAACTCTAAAAACGTATTTTCATCTTTTTCTCCAAAAGAATAAGGCCTAGAAAGCTGACACTTGGTGTACAGACTCCTTGACTAGTGAGGATTATGAATTGTAGCTTTGTAACCATGTGGTCCCTAATAAGGGCCACAGCGGTCACAGGTGCCACGCCCTTAAATCCTATTTTCATCTTTTTCTCCAAAAGCATAAGGCCTAGAAAACTGACACTTTGTGTACAGACTCCTTTACTAGTGGGGATTATTAATTGTCGCTTTGGTAACCCTGTGGCCCCTAATAAGGGCCACAGTGGCCACGCCCTAAAAACTTATTTTAATCATCTTCTCCAGAAGCAAAAGGCCTAGAAAGGTGAAACTTGGTGAACGCGTGCACAATATCACATCTCTCTATTTCTAGACAGAAAGTGTTTCATGGATAAGAAGTCGGTTTTCCTTTTGATAAGATGTTTTTTTCCAATTCAAAAGATTGTGTCAGTACTCTGGAACTTGATTTTGAGGAATCTTTGCATGTCCAAAAATATTTTGTGAAATGTAAAACAGTAATTCTGAAATAAATATGTTAAATCAATTAAAAATGACAATGACAATAATACAATCTACTTGAACTAACCGTGACAGCAACATATATACATTTAAAGTATATATTTGGATGACTCTATACATACTTAAATGATGTTGGAATCATGTGTTAGAATTAAGATACACGCAATGTCTTTAAAATCGAAACATGTTCTGAGTTACAACACAAACAAATTAATGTGTTAAGCATATAAACACATTTTGAAACATGTTTTGAGTAAAACATGTACAGAACATGTTTAAAGTCAAAACACCGCTTTTGCAGTGTAGTTTTGTCTTCCCTCATCATTCATTGAAAACGAGAAGACGATAAACTTGTATGGTGACAGTACAATAACAGATTTGAAATTAAGAGTTGATTAATTATGTAATAATCATTGGATTCCTGTATTCCCAAATATCGGATGATTCAATATTTTCGCAACATTCTTTTTTTTTCTTTTTATTTCTCCATCATTACAAGTCATTTATACAGTTCATTCCATAACAACAGTAGATCAAAGAAACCTTGAATATGAATTACAGGTTAATGAACAGTGTGAACACAAGCAGTACATAGGTATTTACACAATCACGTTTGTGTTTAGGTATAATAATAAAGTTGAGAAAAATCAGCCGTTTTAAAAAAAGATTTTGACCAGAACTTAGTGAAATCATCATATTTGCACTTTGAATACGAATTATAGCGGTCAACGAAGTACATAGTTTTAATATCTTCCTTTATATGTTTCAAGTTTGGCAATCTATCCCTTTGTTTCATTTTGAAAATGTTATATTTTACAACTGATGTGATGACATTTAAAACAAAGTTTCTCTTTTGACAATATCCTAAGATAAAAATTTTGCTGGAAAATGTAATTATTGTACCGTTTTTTTTCATATATCCATTTTTCTATTTCTTTCCATATACTCTTAACGAATTTACATTCACATAATAGATGTAATATTGATTCTACATAGGATTTGCAAAAAGAACATTTATTAGATTCTATGTATTTCATTTTCATAAGCAAATCATTTGTTGGCAGAAACCTATGAATTATACTGTATTGGATCCGAGATAGCTTAACACTGTTAAACGGTTTAAAGGATATTTTTCAATTTTCTCCCAAGTTTCTTCCTCAATGTGTTCCTTCAGTTCATTTTGCCATTTTCCTCGGTATGTTAAAGGTTTTAAAGGTTTTTTAAATATCAGAATATCGTCAATTTGTCTGCACCCTTTTGGATCCCCTACAATATTTTGTAATAGATAGGGTAGAATTGGTGCTTGAAGTTTCTTTTCAATTTGAACTTTTATAGATTTGCAGTAGCATTTTATGGATTCTATTAATCCTTGGAGTTCCAAAAAATTAGTTTTGCATTCATATACTTCGTTCAGCTGTTCCACAGTTAAAAAAGTTCCATTTTTATTGTACATATCATTTATGTATATAATGCCTTTATTGTAATAATGTTTATAATTAATTGTTTTTCCGCCAATTTTTATATTATCATTTAGCCATAGATTTTGGGAAAGGATATCATTTGCATTTTGTGCCACCTTTGATTTTGCTGTCACAAATTTACCCCAAGCTTTTAAAGTATCTTTCCAGAATTGATTAGTTTTGGGTGTTATAACGGATTCTAGTAAGTGTGTTTCGCATGTCTGTATGGCACTGTTTATGTCTCGTTGTGTATGAGCGTATAACAATGTTTTTATTTTGGATTCAGAGTTTGCTAATCTTTTGATCCATGATATTTTTTGCGATTGAATAACACTTACAATATCTGGTGCTCTTATTCCACCATCTTCATAGTTCTTAGTGATAGTATTTCTGTTAACTTTGTCGGGTTTGTTTCTCCATATAAATCTGAAGCATAGTTGTTCAATTTCTTTAATCATTTGATCGCTTGGATTAGGTAGGGCTCCGAAAAGGTGATTAAGTTTTGGTAATAGTAGGCTTTTCAATATAACATTTCTTCCTAAGGGAGTTAGATCTCTGGCTAGCCATTGATTCATGGATTGCTTCAACAGCTTAAGTTTGTCTTTGTAATTGCGATCAACCATTTCCGCGAGGTTGTGTGTAAATACTATACCTAGAAGTGTAAAGGAATCATTGCTCCAATCTAAATTCCAGTTTCTGCAAAATTTTCTTTTTGAATTTTTTTCTGAACCTATCCATAATTTGTGTTTTGTTGACGTTTAGATTTAAACTTGAAAATGAGGCATATTTGTTTAAGGTTTCTAATGTAGCCTGTAAGCATTTTCAGTACCATCTAATATAAGCGAGGTGTCATCAGCATACTGAGAAATAAGATAATCCGTATCTCCAACTTGTATCCCTTTTATTTTATCATTGTTTCTTATCATTATTGCTAAAATTTCGGCGCAGAGAAGGAATAGATATGGGGATATAGGTTTGCCTCTTGATATGTCAAAATAATTTGAAAGAAAACCATTGACAACGACGCATGATTGTATATTATTAAAAAAGGTGTTTATCCATCTCGTGATAGATTTACCAAAATTAAAGAACTTCAAGACTTCCTGAATAAAATTCCAGTCAACAGAATCAAACGCCTTTTCAAAATCGATGAGAAGTAGAATTCCTTGTTTATTCATATATTCAGTGTAGTCAATTATATCGTAAACTAGACGAGTACATTCACCAATATATCTATTAGACATAAATCCTTTTTGATCTTCGTTTATTATAAATGGAAACACGGTTTTTATTCGATTTGCAATAGTTGATGATCCAATTTTATATGCTACGTTTAGTAAAGAGATTGGTCTCCAGTTCTGGAGCAAATGTTTAGATTTGCCTTTTTGGGGAAAACAGGTAATAATACCTTGTTTTTGAGTCAGTAATAGTTCTCCTTTTTCATAAGCTAAGTTTAGTGATCTGATAAGATATTCATGGATATTGGACCAGAAGAATTTGAAAAATTCGACAGTAGATACAGATGAGCCTGGACTTTTGTTATTTTTCATATTTTTCAGACTTTTTAATACATTTGCATACAAATATATACATGCACACACACATACACACATACATGTATATACACACACATACATGTACATACATATACATACATATACATACATACTTACTTTCTTACATACTTACTTAAACTTTCGCAACATTCTGACCCCTTACGTATCTATTGCAAGAAAATATTAAAATTGTTTTGTTCCAAAGTATGAACATCGCTTTATCAGTTATGATACAACTGAGTACGTTTCTTAGGTACCAATTGCCTAGCTGCATATTAAACCTTTGCATAGGAAACAAATATTGTTGTAAAAGATTATGTTTTTTTCATTTACATATTATTTGATCAATGTCAATCAAGACCTTGTTTTGTCCCCCTTCATTATTCATTGAAAAGAGAAGGTGATACATTTGATAAAATGTATGGTGACAATACAATAACATACTTGTAATTAGGAGTTGAATAATTATGTAACAATCATTATATTTAAACAGGTTAACACTAGGAAGAAAATTCTGTACAGTCTAGACAGCGAACGCTCTTTCCCGTATTCATGGTATCGATCCTTTCATTGTGAATGGTGCATGTTATGTGGAATCAATAACAGAGTCGATTTCTCGGAGGGTTATCAATAAATGTCAAGTTGTCCTTATCCAGTTGGTTAACAATAAATCTGTAAAAATAAAAATCAATAATGTTATCAGCAGGTAGCTTTATTCATAATAACAAAACAATCAGTAGTTATATAATGGGAAATGTACGAGGAACATTAGGATCGTGAACAATTATCAATTGACTGCTAGTACGTACATTAAAAGAAATAACAATTGCGAATGCATTTGTCATATTCATCCATGTAACACTTCACGGCACTGTAGATTGTAGTTATGACTGACGTCTTATATTCAAAACATAAAAAATCCGCAATTATAGATTAAAATTCATATAATCTTGTTTCAGAAACCAAATATCCAAATATGTACAATATGGTTGCATATAGCAAGAGGTTTATGGGAATGAATTGTGTACATTGAAGCAAACAAGCGCACTATTCTCAACTACACTCACCTTTTAAAGCTTTAGCTCTTTATATTTATCAGAACATCTCCCTTGCGTTACACAACCTACAATTATAAGACTATTGTCTCATGATTACTTCCCTTATAGTATTATTTTCACTTTGATGTTAAAAGTTAAGACTCAATTACGAATAGTCTCACGTGTGCCAGCACTCAAAAACTATACGAGCTACATGTAAGCAATATCCTTTACCAAGTGTTGCAGAATGGCTTCTCTATCAAAGCGTATCGAACCGGAATAATGAGAAAATAGTTAGATCGACTTCTTCTGACATCTCCCAAGTACTATCAGGTATTTGAGAGTGCTATCTTGCATTACCAGGGAAACAGTTAAAACCTCTCCAAAACCCCTGAACCATCCCAACACACACACCTTTCAAATGTGGTTGATATTATTAAACATAGTTTACTTGATTACATTTAGGGGTTACACACACTGTGTTTGGAAATCAGCGGCATATAGCAGAATTATTATAGCTCTAAATTTAATTTAAAGTCAAACGCGTAGCGTGAGGCTTTAAATGGATAACTTAGAGCTATAATAAAATCTGAACTGTTGTCGGTGTTGTGTATTTTACCGATTTTGACAGACTGCAAGCGTTAAACTTGTGGAGAGTTTGAATAAAATATATTAATAATGTACATACAATGCAATATTTGCATATTTTGTGCAAATTTTTAACACGACAGCAATATTTGAGAACTACTTGTACCTAGGCAACAAATGAATTTTTGCGCATTAGATGAAGTAAACAGAGCACCCTTTAACCAAATTATACGCCCTCTGATTTTTCACAGCAGCCAATCAGAAACGAGTATTTTGCACATTTATGGTAGAATTTATGTATGACTGAGTCACAGATCAGTGCACTTTTTAAGAATGACGGTTTCGTGGAATTTGACAAGGCTTTCACTGTGGGGATCAATATCTATTCGCAGAACAGCGTCCTTAGTCAATAAATTGAACGGAAATTGTTATGTACACGCGTATACCAGTCATAAGTCATAACAGTAACGCAGTTTTGGATCTGATCTCGACATATCAGATGGCACGTCGGTGAGTTTTATTTCATTACGATCCTATATATAAGTTGGTTAAGCAGTATCAAATAATCGACTTGAAAGGAATACTGTTATCTTATTTAACGATTACCATGGCTTCATAAAGAGAGTGGAAAACAGCATACTTTAGCACACTTTTTAAATCTGTGAAAGACCATATAGATAAGTTAAACGAAAAGTTGGTTTAGCTAGGCCACATTATAAAATAACAATTACTTTTTTCTTCATAAGGGTACATTTCATGTTTTGAAGAATACTTTATTATGTAAATCGAGGGTAATTTTTCTCAGGGGTAATACGTTATTTTATTTTACCTCAAGTAAGAATATCTTTCTCTGATTGGTCCACGTGACCGTGAATAACTATTGAAAGCGTCCTCCTGAGCTATAATTAATACATTTTTACTGCGCTATGTACATAGAATATTTTCAATTTTTACATACATATATATAATTATTGCAAGAATAGCTTTGTCTCTGAATGATTGTGTTGACTTAAATACATTTCAATATTAATATGTTGATAGGTCTGCAATCACCTCAAAAGTTTAAGGATAAATGATATACCTGTTAGTGTATATATGAGCTTCACTGATAAGGTAAAGAGTCTGTAATTTGTTGTATGTACATTGAGTATTCAAAAGCATAGTGATAAGATTTATCAACGGGAATTCCATATAAACAGTTGGGTTCACCTTTTATCCTTACTTTGTATGAATCAGAGTTTTAAGCAACTGACTGAATAACGCAATTATGTATGGATTATATATCTTTTACCACATGAAAACATGCGGAAGCACAGACATTGTTATTAGTAATATGTGTTTTAAAATATGAAATACTTTCTAACTTACGAATGGATGCTGGTAACCAGTAACGCAACCATAGTAATAAATAATCTTGCTTTTTGAATTTAACACTACCTTTGGATTTGTAATCCAGACACAATATTCAGCATTTGATAGAACCTACATGTAAGAGAGATATGTTTATCACACAGGAATGCAATGTCAAGTAATCGAGTATCAAGTTAGTTTGAATGTTGAGAATATTAACGACGTTAAAGTGACACAGAGTAACTTTATTAAAATTTTATTTGGTTTTGATAAGTTACAAAACATCTATTATGCTGATTAAAGTTCATAACTTATCACTGGACTAGCAAATCTATCCATTTATGCTTAATATCTCTAAAATGCTTGATTTTATCTGAAAATCAAATAAACATCTAAAATAGGTTTAATATTCAAAATTACGCATCCAATTAACCTACCTAATGGTAACAATACCTAATAAACACTTTCGAATCGAATATATCTTACTGCCAGCTTTTGACAAGGTTTCAAAATTACGTTTGGTGAATTAGCGAGCGCCACTCGAGCCACATTGTCCGGTTTTCGATCATAATCTCGACTTTGAATGGCCGTATTTTCGCTCAAATGTACCGATCGACCTTGAACTTCTAATTTTCAGTAACAGTTAGTGGTTCCCGATGTAATAACATCGATTTCAAAATTTGACATATGTGATCCTATCAACATACTCTGTGTCTCTTTAAGAGCTCTTTGGTTTACAAGGGTTACACACCCAAGCCAGTATCTAGTTTTCCTTTCTCCAGCAGGAATGAAGACCCTATGATGGCGTCGAAAAAGTACAGAAAAAATTATATATGTAACAGTTTCTCTGTCATCAAATTATTTATTTAGTATAAAATGAATAGTATATTGAATAAATCAAAAATACTTTTGAAATGTCAATAATAGTTTACAGAAGCCAGGAATATAATCAATATACTCATTTGACAGAAAATTAAACAGTATTCTCAGGTTGATTTCTTGGAATTCCGTTTACATTGAAATAATTTGATTTGTTTTACCGCAATATTATGATGTACACGCGTATTTCTGTGATGATTTTTTTGTGAAACAGCTTTGATTTATATAGAACGTATACCTTTAAATCAGAGCGGGGAAAACTTAATGAAATAACAAGAAGATGTAAAAATTAAAGATACGTTGTCACCTCAGTTGTTTAATTATAATCAAATCATGTAATGCTTACTAAAAATGTTCTACCTGCAAGTATGAAGATGTGAATATTAACCCTTACGATGCGGGGAGCGTTATATTTCCGTGCCAAATATAAACTGGCGCGCAAGCCCTCTAGGCGAAATCCGGAGTCCAGACTCTAACTTTCACGAGAAGGCAAAAATTTACTGCAAGCAGTTTTGGCGGCTCCCGGATTGCTCGTAATTATTTTCCGCGCCTCGCTAAACGCCGTTGTTTTATGAAAATTGGTTTAACTGGCGCAGACAGCGAGCTCCGTGAAAACATGTATTTTCTCTGTTGAATTGTTGACAAAAAGCAGACAAAATGTGTTCTTTCGCGCTTGATATTTCACTAACCAAGTGGCGCGCTCTAACACATAATATATCGATGGAAAGAGAATAAAATTGTCTTCAATTTGGTGTATAATTTGTATATACGCAGTTTTCAAATAATTGTACTAAAAAATATTTAAAAGTTTTCGACTTTCGTGCATGATATTTCACTAACCAAGTGGCGCGCTCTACCACATGATATATCGATGGAAAGAGAATAAAATTGTCTTCAATTTGGTGTATAATTTGTATATGCGCAGTTGCAAATAATTGTACTATAAAGGCCGTAAAAGGCCGCAAAAACAGCCAAAATGTGTTCTTTCGCGCTTGATATTTCACTAACCAAGTGGCGCGCTCTACCACATGATATACACACCTAGGGATGATATGGCCTATTGAACAGCTAACAGGTTATATCCCATATCAACCTGAGGTGACGTCATCGGAGGTTGATATCTAGATATCGACCTAGGGAGTTATGAGATATCCATCCTTTCGTGACGTCATACATTTAGCTAAATCATATCCTCGTCCGGATACTGAAAATCTCGGCTTCGCCTCGATTTTCAGTATCCTCCCTCGGTTAAAAACACGTCAGTGTTTTTTAAATATTACTCTCGTCTTCGCCTCTAGTATTATTTAAAAAACACCTCCGTATAAATGTTATAGGGTCGAAAGGTGGCATAGAAGGTTGGATATCTCATAACTCCCTAGGTCAATATGATCAGTATCGACTTTGGGTGACGATTTTATGAATGGTTTCGTATGAAGAACATGACAAGGTTTCATTTTTTTTATTCTTTCATGAAAACGGTACATTGTCAACTCCGATATTAGTTCCTGAAACCTACAACAGTTGGGTTTTCAGTCAGAGGCGTGATAACGTTTTGTGTGCAGGTACTAGGTAAGGGGTGATCTTCGTAATCCTGGTAGATGCTGTCCCGTAAATACCTGATGTTTATAATCCACTTGTTACCTGTAAGAAAAATATAATTCCATTTAATTAACATCATAATATTAAAATGCTAAAAAAATTATACATGGAAAACGCTCAAATGTTTCTCTTGCATTAATTGCAATATATCTTTAATAAAAACTTAGGTCCATGACGAAAATAAAGTCCGTGACATATAAAAACATATTTTGGCCTTTTTGTGCATACTGAGCCTAGGTTTTTACTATGTGTTAAGTTTTCATAAGGATGCCTAGGCCTGTAAGCTGTATGGCACTTTTAAAGAAACTTATTCGTATGATAATGGCTTATTATAGGTGTTTGACATACCACATGTGTGTGTCATTTCGCAAGGGGCGCTTTGCCCCAAACTTTGGAGCAAACTGCACCGCCTGTTGTCGAAATATATTTTCGTTAATATCTCTTTATGCAGGCACGTCATACAATAGTTTATCTGAAGAGAATTTGAGACAAGCTTCAAGTTGCATTATAAACATGTTAATATGTCCATACATAGTACACATCTTGTACACGTACCTTTTAACAGAGAAGATAAAAAGGTACCATAATTTTCACACAGATCTAGAGTTTCTTTTCTAAGTATAAACAAGGGTAATGAAATATCCAACAGCATGTCTAAATATCAAACCGCATGTCCAAGGCTGGAATAACAGATAATGGGGTTGGACTTCTTTCAGTTCTGGATCATTATGAATTCGCACAGATCTGGCATTTGAATGGAAATTGAAAATTACAGTTTTTATTTTCTTTTTCCACTGTCAAGACAAGATCAGCTTCATTTCATGATGCCATACTTATCACAGAACTGAAAAATATTTCTTACAAGCAATCGTTGATTAGTTGAGAACATTTGATATTAGCCTATAATTGGGATCAGAAATGTCTTGTATGGAAATTACGTTTTGTATTGCCGCAGATCAGTATTGTCGGGTTAGATTCTACCATCAAGTGTACTGACACTACACGCAAACCTGCTGCTATCCAAAGCGCTGTCAATCATCAATCGAATTCAACAAATTGATGTAAAAAATTAGCCTTCCTGGGCTCAGAGGCTTTACATCACGCCACAGAAAACAAAGATTCCCATTTATTAGCAAACTCGTTATTCCACCAAGGCTCTATATATATCTTCCTTGTATAAGAAATGCTGTTAGTTTTCACTTTTAAAAATAGGAATTCTCTGCAACATGTTATCATTGAAGGTGTTGGTACAAACGTCAAAAAACTTAGCTAGTATATCTTGGTATTTCGTCAACGAAAACAGTTCCTATACATAATATTTCAACTCAAGTTGTATCAGATCTGACTGAAGGAAGTCTTGTGGTGTTTAAAACTTCTCATACGACTGATGGAACTCATTTCCATAACTTTCATCCCCCATTAAGCGAGTCTTGTTAAGGATAAAGTCCACTAACAACAAGTTGGGATCCAGTTTCAAAAGCATATCTCACAAATACACATTTCTGGTAATCAATTAAATCTGTTGGTCGTACATGTTGTACAACATTGAAGTTATGAAAATGAAAGCTTTTTATATTGCATAAAACAATAAACAACCCCTGATACTCCCTGTGTACAAACAATAGTAAAGTCATTTTGAAAAGTTTTTCAACCATACAACATGCACAAATCACTGAGCTGATAAGAAAATCAATACATATTTTCCAAAGCAAAAAAACATATAAAGTCTGACCACACACATTAGGTGATGAGTCATCAGGTGGCAGATAACACACACACATATACGGAATACATTAGGGTTTCTACCTGTGAATGCTACCAACAAAACATCTTCATTTATTTTGTCTTTAAAGGGGCAGTAGCACGTTTTTGGAGAATTTTATATTTAAAAATTTTCACTGATAATTGTATGTTAACGCTAAATGTATTACTTTGATAGTGTCAAAAATCTCATTACACAAGCCAATCATTCATAGTCAGAGAACAAAGTATGAAGATTTACCTAAAATCCATTGGCGGCCATTTTTTTGTGAACACCTTTAATTCATTTTCTGTAAGAAAAGGAATCGCATGGCTAAACTTTACATTATATATTTGAATTATTACTGCTCCATTTGGTTTGAATACATTGCCTTACAATTGGAACCATTTATTTTCATTTTCCTGACATCACCTTATATTCCCTCTTAAAACGTGCTACTGCCCCTTTAAATAATAGTCACAACGCATGTTTTAAGTAGACAGTTCTATACAAATAGGCCCACCCCTCCGAAACACCAGCTATATTATCGTGCCACGGAGATGATGCGCCGTGAGATGAAGGTTATCTAATTCTCAATGTTGACAATAAATGGATCAATTCTGATTATTTATTTCAACATTGTTATCTATTCACTTGCCTTGTATAACCCCCCCCCCCCCCCCCCCCCCCACATACATGTATAATACACTGAATCAATCACCCGTTGTAATCATGTTATTCGTAGTAAGGTAATTAGGTCCATTAAATGTTCTATATGTATGGTTTAAACATATTTATTTCAATAAAGAATTGGATTGGTAAACAAGCTAAAAGATTATGTTAATGCCGCCCCAAAATACAAGATGTAGAACAGGTCATGGTGAATTTACAAAATATATACATATATGTATATAAATCATTTATACAAACGCCAACAAGATAAAGAACTAGTCATTGTGAATTTACAAAAGTTATCTAGTTATCTATACAAACGCCAACACGATAACGAATATGTTATTTATTTAAATAAATAAACACCAACAATCTTAAACAATAGAACAAAAATAATGCCTCTAATTCATATTTAATAAATCATATATCAATTCATCAATAAGTTGCAAATCTGCCGGTTTAATTTATAAATTCGTGCACAGATATCAATAGTTCATTGTTAACACAAGAAGAACAATTTGGGTTTCCAAAAAAGACCGATCTCGAATCAAAACCTTTATTGTAGAAGAACATATTTTGTATCAAATATTCCCTGCCTGTTCAGAAATCCGTATTTCGTGCACGTGGAATACATGAATTGTTTTACATACATTTTGGGGTTGGGGTGTAGCGATCTCAATGCTGATAAATTTAACAGACATATACTTGACAAAGCAGACTGCTCTTGCGGCCATGCCACTGAGGGCGCACTTCATTACTTTTTCGTCTGTTCAAGATTCGATATCTCGATTCAGTTAGATCCAACAAATTCTATTATACAAATGGCTTTACATTAGAAACAATCTTATATGGCCACCCATCTTTGAACACTGCTACCCAATCTGAAATTCTAAAATCAGTACATCAATTTGTAATTGAAAGTAAACGTTTTGACTAAGCAGGTATGATAGTGACTGAGGATTTCAAAAATATATTTAGCCATTATCTCCAATGAATGTATTTCCAGTTAACTACCTGTATTATCATTCTTAGGCACCATGTTTACTATATGTTGCTCTTGTCATGATCAAGCTCATATATCTTTGTTATTGGAGCGGTCTTCACATAAGCTCACACGAGCTTGTTGATCAATCCAGTTCATGTTTCTTTCCATGAAATAAATACGTTTAAACCACATAGATATTTCTTCTTTTCTGGAATTTAAAGGGGCAGTAGCATTTTTTTATAATTTTATATTTTAAATATTCACTGATAATTGTAAGTTAATCCTAATTCTTCCATGACATTTCAAAATCCTCAAATTCTATTTGATTGTTTCTATAGTCGAACCTACGTTTGAACACGATTCACCGCGGTTTGATACACATTGCCATAGAAACGAACTTCATGACACGAGTCGACATGCACACAGTCACCGTAGGCTTCGGAAGTTGCTTCGTCTGAATACTAACTAAAAGTCTTTTATCGTTGAACTACCCGTACTTTTATGGAAATAGAGTTTGATTCGCATCGATATCACGCAGGTCTATGTCCAGGAAAAAGTGTATTTTCAAGCGAAAGGCTGAATGTAGATCATGGAGCTACCGAAACCGGTTTTGGTTCCGTGATGTCAACAGTGACGTCAATCTTTGACGTCATAAGAGCAAGACATTGTGACGTCACAGTGTTGCATTATGGCATTTTTGCAAATGATGCCTGCTGATTAGACAAAACAAGGTCATATGAATGCTACAGCATTTTTAACAATGTAGCATTTCGCACTGAACCACGATAACATACTGTTTTCACAAAATCGTTTTTAAAGTCTTTGGAGAAGTCTTGATATTCATGATAAAGTTAAACTGTTTTTAAAAAAATTAATTAGAAAATAAATATAATATTTTTTTCATAATTGTTTTTTTAACTATATTTTGCAAGAAAACTCACAAGAGGCAAGCTAAATTTATGGAGGCGGAGCTTAGGGCCTGTCAAAGAGGAGGGGGGATCTATTTTTGCATTAATTTTCAATTTAAAGGTATGTTTCAAACAAGAAAAAAATCTGGTTAGACTTCAAATTTAGAGATCATAAGAAATGTTTTTCATAATGTATTTTTTCTCTTTTCAGCATAATTCTGAAAAACATTTTTCATGAAAAGAATGATGTTGTTTTCCAGGTGTATTTTTCACTTAAAGTTCGACCAACTTTAATAAAAACCAGTATTTAAACGTTTTTGTCATTAACCTCGCCTTAACAGCAAGGTCACATCATTGTTTGGCAATCATCAAATTATCATCAAAATAAATAAATTTTGTTTTAACAGGTTTCAGACATGTTTCATCTTTCCAATTGTGCACTTAACAGAAAATATAAATACATTTTTAGTGTTTTAAAAAAATGTCAAGTTTCTCTTGGAGTTACTGAAGCGCTAATAAAATATATATCTCGAGTGTTAAAGGCATCATGAAGAATTCAACTCTGTCATTTATTGATAGCTGGGGGTTCAAGCGCCAAATAAAGTTCCTAGGTCAGAATAATGTTTCTGCAATTTTCCCCAAAATAACTGAAAACTTACATTATATTGTTTCCCATTATATTAGTTAATATAGTGTCAAGTGTTTTTAGGAATCCAGTTATTGAAGCACTTATGAAGTATATATGTAGTGTTCAATGTACTTTGGGAAATAAATTCTCACATTTGATGTATAAGCTTTAAAGGGGGTCTCTAACTTCTATTTTTTAACTTCCAGTGTTTTATTAGCGAGGTACCGAGAGGGTCGGAGAGGGCCTCGCTAATAAAACACTGGAAGTTAAAAATTAGAAGTTGAAGGCCCCCTTTAAGACATAAAACAAAAGACAAAAATCATAAAACCAAAGATGTACATATATATAGAAAGCATCCCTTATTTTATTTCATTGACAATGCGTTTATTAGTCTTTTCTGGTTTACAAAGTAAGATTATCCTTAATAAGTAAAAAACTTTAAAAATATTCTTTGTACTCTTTCAAACGCAAAACTTTCCTCAAATAAGAGCGGAAATTCACCTTTATTATTTACTATTGATTTAGTAGATAATAGAGACTTTATTGGGGTTGACCGCACTCAATTGTGGGAGGGGATTTAATAAAAATTATTATTATGCGAGCGTAATTTTCCGGCAATCCGATTGGTCGAGAACCGGTCACGTGTCATTCGACAGAAAGTGATATTGACTTGACCCCCGTGACCCCGAGTCCGACCAAAAGTGATATTGACTTGACCCCCGTGACCCCGAGTCCGACCAAAAGTGATATTGATTTGAGTTACTAAATATAGAACCGATGACGTCAAACCGTTGTTTCATGACGTCATGCTATTGTTATCATGACATCATTGACCTGTTCTCGCCAACAAGCTAGCCCAAAATGCCGCTCATTGCTGTAGTTTTCTATTCTCTTTTGTTTTTTTGACCGAGACATAATAAAACAATTATAGACTGGTGAGTTCGGTCAATATTGTTTTCTTCGGGTCTATAAAAACAGGTATTGACCGAACTCACCAGTCTATAATTGTATAGAATTTTGTTGAAATTTTTTTTAAAGAAGACATGCATCAGGCAATGTCAACAGGTTAAAATATATTCGTTACAGCAATATTGAATACAAAAACAAAACACGAAAACAAAGAATCTGTTGATATAGTTAGTGGAGAATCTTTATTCTAGAATAATCTGGCACTTTATTCCAACAAAAGATTCAAATACTTTGAGATAATCTGTAGAAGCTTTCCAACTAACATAAATTGATTAGCATTTAACTGAGGAATACATATTTAACAACATTATAAGATATATATGTTTCAGAAGAAAAAAAACATATTATGTAATAACATTGTTAGTCCTAAAACTGTTCACAGTCGAATCAAGTATAATGGGTTGCAACAAGAATGTAATATATTCAATACAAGAAGACATTAGATATGAAGAATATATTTGTACATTTACTCATAACACTGTTATTATCTTATGTCAAATATATCAACACTACAAGAAAAGATACAGACACTCTACTTATAACCAGCTAGTTGCTACCAGTCAGTGTTAAACTGTTACTAAACATAATAGAAACAGAAAAATAAAACCATTATATTTACATTATATATATAAATATGTTTTGAAACATGAAATATTCACAACTTAATTCAAAGTTTTAATTTGAAGTGTTGACCAGAATTAATTTTACTGATTGGCACTGTGGGATGATTAAAGATTAAGTACAATAGTTTGCATAGTTTGCATTGTAAAGCAATAACCTACTCGACATTAAATCAGTGAGATGAGAAGCTGTTTGATCTCTGGTGTAACATTGAACTTCCTGCCAGATACCAGCTCACTTTTCACCTCACTGTATTCTGGCGGAGCAACATGCATCATTACCCACATTGGTCTGTTTAATGTTACCTTAGGGATTGTTGTGACAACTTTGACAGTTTTGATATCAACAACATGTATCTTATTGCTGTCCCTGTCAATCATGAAACAGAGGCTAAGCTCTGTTGATTCACCAATCTGGTACTTGCAGAGAGGGACGTCAGTGATAATCTTATCATCATGCACCACCCACAGACAGAGTTGATGCTTGTGGGTTGGACAAACAAGAACCCTAACACTCAGTCCACTAGCCTGAGCCGAGTTGGCATCTATAGGGGAGCTAGTGAGGCATGTCTCCCACAGCATCTTCCTCTCCTCTAACAGCTGCTTGACAGTGAACACCACTCTGCTACAGAACACCAGCACCTCACCTCTCCTCAAGGGAAGGGGTCGCAGTGTCAGTGCTGTCCACCCTTTCTGTAGCCGACACCCGGTGTCTTGAGGTGCAGGGTCTGGGCTGGTGTTGTTGATAATATTGGATGATTTTTTGATATTCTTGCTTGCTGTGTTGATATCAAGCTCCAGGTGTGGACCTGTTGAAATATGTTATGTTTTATTAAACAACTTTAAACAAATTAAGTAAAACACTTCTCTCCAATACATGAAGTTAATATTATCATTATGTTTGTGTTCCTATCATTATTAAACGAATATTGATTGTCATTGTTTTACTAGACATGTTAATTTGAAGAGATTTCGATTTTGTTTAAGTGTTTGATATGATTGATATTTCATTCGCTGAAAATTATTGATAAATGGTTGGAAAGATCATATTTTAAATATAATTGATTTGAATTCTCTAAGTTCATATTATGTTTAAATATTACAAGGAAAGCTGCAACCACTGAAAACAGGCAATGAAGTTGTAAATACAAGGTAGAATAAGTAAGCTCGAATTCATACACTATATCAACAGGATTGTTTCGCAATATAAAGAGATTATCACTACGATATTGATATTACAGTACTAGTGTATCAAGATAGAATTAGTTAAAATGTGAGTTATGTTATACTTCTACAACAAGTAAATTCTCTACAACTTCTATAACAGTGCAAGAGGTGGAGGTACAGTATAAGGAGAAACGGGTAAATTTAAAGTAAGTATGAAACTAGTACCATAGAGTGGAAACATCATATGGTGAGGTTTAATCAAACAGAGTTTTGTGAATGAAGTTCTTGATTGTTGACACCGCATGACTCTATATGAGACTTGAAGAATCTTTTTGAATCAATCGGAGACAGACTTACTTATAAACAGTTTCCCCCCGTCGGAGAAGGTTTGATCAAAGCCAGTCACTGAAACAAAGAGACATTTTTGTTGGCATTTTGTTAAAGTAAATGTCAGTTTATTTTAAACTTCCTGAGTAGGATCCAATTATATTCATTTATCATACATAATATTGTTTAAATTAAAAAGTACCACAAGGAAATCAAGGATTCTCTCCTATCTAGCAGAGATTACTCAAATCATTTCTACCCACATATCCTCTATTACAAGTGGAGCAGATGGTGGGCAAGAAAAATATAAACCTAGGTTGGATACAATTTCTGGAATTGTTTACGTTACAGACAGGAGATGACACTGTTAAGACGGACATGTATCCACACGTGCAAGGTGCACATATATTGTTCAAAGTCAATACACAAAATGATAAACCTTTGAAATAATATTTCAATATAAATATATCGCTGAACAGAATATTCAACTCAATTATTGCAACAATATTTTCATATCGCATTAAATCACAACAAATAAATTCCAGTGAAATTAGTTCCTATATCTTGAAAAGAGAATTTACATGATTAATCTCTACGAAATCCTTTTGTTGTGCAAGGACATGTATATGTGTTGGACCCTAATCAAATGGTTGTAGTTATATTTGTGTTTATATGCCTAAAATATTCAATAGTAAATTTTAATTTTGTTTAAATGGTATATGTTCTAAAAGATCTAAAATGCATTTTAAACTAAACTGAAACATCTAAACTGATTGAATATTTGACATTAACCTATAAAATTTGAAACAGATGTTTATGAAATATTCAAGATACAAAATATGTCAGTCTAGATTTCCATAATTCATACTGTGAAATCGTTTAGTTCCCAAAATATTTATAAGTTATGCAATTAAATTTCATGGATGAGAGTGTATAGCCAATAAATGGGTAATGACAAAGAAATACTCTAGATGGGTATCATTTTACCGGATAAGGGACAACGTTGCTACATAAACCTTACTGAGCTTCTATGACAGTGATAATTTGTTTTTATATCATTAAGATTAAAAGCGCATCTACCTTGAGGAAGTTCAGCAGGAACCATTGTGATGGCGTTGTAGAATTTATCAGCTGATACATATGAAGGTTTCTCTGCTGGAGTGAAGGTGACCGATCTTACAGATCCCAGTACATCAATCAGGGCCTTCATCTCCGTGACCTGGACAGGAGCGAATGTGACTCCGGATCTGTCGAACTTGACATCCTGTGCAGCTTCCTGCAGCATGGTGTTCAGGCTGTCAGTTGAGGACACCATCAGTTGAAGATCCTCCAATTGGTCTGCTCTCTCCCTCATCTTCCGTGTGTATTCAGTGGAGGATTTGATCTTCGCAAGAAGAGTCCTTGTCGAGTCCAGGGCTTCTTCAGTCATTTTGAGCTCGTTGTCTGCCTTCATGCCTACGTCACTCAGGAGTGAGGCTCTTCTTGTCTGCAAGAGTTCTATCAGGTTTTCAGTGGTTCTGTTTATATCTTCTGTCGCCCTCTCTCTTGACATCTGGATGTTCGTTTTCTTCTCTTCCAGACCCTTGACTTGTTGCTCCAGCTTGACAGCCTTTTGGTCCAAATTGATGATGACGTCATCTGTGGACTCAGCCGTCTCATGGTGTGCTTCGTCTACAGAAACAACATCATGGCCCTTGGTCTTGTCATGGTTCACAACAGTGCAAGACACACATATGACTATTTTACAGGTACGGCAGTAGAACTGTTGAGGCTGGTGGTGTTCCTTGCACTGGTGAAGTTTTCTGAAGCTCTCGACTGGTCGTCCTTTCATTTCTTCAAAGGTCACTGTCTTGTGGTTTCTGGTGGATCTATGACGACTATGAGATCTATGGCATTCTTCACAAATGAAGATACAGCAGTCGTCACATCGATATTGAGCCTCGTTTCCATCTGGACAGTCTGTGCATGGCAAACGTATTCCTTTCTGAATCTTCAGATGATCGAGTATTTTCAAGACCAGGGACTCGACAGGAAGGGAGGTAATTCCATCAGGCAGCGCGTGTTCATGTCGGCAGAGAGGACAAGGAAGTGTATTGTTCTTCCAGATCTTCACAAGACAGGGATGACAGATGGCCTGAACACAACACGGCATACGGCGGGGAAGATGTTCTAGCTCGTCATATTCATTGAAACAAATCGGGCATTGAGTGAACTTATCTTTGACTTGGGAAATGTTGATGTATTCAGCCATGGTACCTGTAAATGAAACAAACCATATGAAATATATGATATTATATACAAGTATTCTTTATAAATTGTTTATAGTCTAGTGTTTCTTAAACACAATTACTCCTCTGTTATTATTCTTTGCTTCCACAGCATCGTACTCCTTAGCATCAATCAAAGTCATTGCAATGTTGAAATCACTTTTCTCTAAACTATTCATTTTATCATGTTTAATATACAACGAAGAAAAAACTTTAGCTCAAAAATGATCTTACTTACAAATAATCATGAAAAGTATAATGAAACTCTGACAATGAAGTAAGAGAAATCAAATCAATCAATGTGCAGCTTACCAACTAATGTTCAACTCAGGACGCTTTTGAGTTCTTGACAGCTGAGAGTCTTGTAACAGTGACTGTTTGGTTGTCCTGCTATGATATCTACATATATGATCACGTGCTTACAGTACAGTCTGCTTTCACTTGATTGGTTAAGGACGCTCTTATATATATATGGTATGTTATAAAGCATGTTGTTTGAACTTTTCCGGGAAAGTCCTTTTAACCTATTGAGAAACGAGCTCTCTTTGAAAACCATTCATTTTACAAACCAAGCACCATTCAAGATATAATACATGAACAGCCCACATTCTTATAGAAGATTACAAGCTGGCAGTGAGTCATGTTCATGTTAAAACCTGCTGGTGGTCAAATCATTGATTTGAAGAAATAAGTTAATATTCAGGTTATTTGAAATACAATAAACAACAAATACAAGATTGATCATTGTCTTAAAGCCACACTCCATGATTTCAATCACATATTGTTTTGCTTTATACCAATGTAATTACAAAATCGTGACTCACCGACATGTTTGATATAAGTTGTGAATAAGTTCAACAAAAATGAATTGGACAGGCAGATCAACATGGCCATGAAATTCAATACTAATCAGGAATAGAAATACGCCACACGACCCATTTACAATACACAGAAAATAAATATATTTCGTTATTAGGCAATTTCATAAACAAAGTATAAAGTTCACAGCACTCCTGTCCCTCAATGTTATCAAGATATAGGATGGTTCGGATTTAAATCAAGTTTATGGCAAATTTTGTTATTTGCAAACTTTAGGTACAACATGGTATTAACAAAGGGGAAAGAATAAATTACATGGCAATCACGAATTAGAAAGTATTGAATTTAAGGTACATGCATATACATCATAAAGAAAACTAACCATCTAATCACAAGAAATAAACAAGATTTCCATAGATAATTTTATTTTTAAGATTGGCAAATAAATTGGAAATATAAGAAACGATTAAGACTCATATGTAGTATTACTAAATTTCGGTAATTAAGCAACATGTAATTGCATGACTATAAAAATGTTGCTTTTAAGAAACACATTCTCACGACCCTTAGGTAAAATTTTGAACTCGATATTGATCAATCGAAGTATCTATGCAGTAAAACTGTTCACTACGGTATGCCCTTGTTGACAGTCTAATATAACTAATAAATTCAATTCATATACTTTATCTATCAATTGAACTCTCAATTTCTAAAGTTGCCTTTTGATATTAAGGTTTAGTCCTCAATTGATTATATATAGACCATAACTTGGCAATGTTCATATATTCTGACTATTAATAATATCACTTTGAAAGATTGAATACGGCCTCAAAAAAAGGTTAGGTTTAATGTGTGGGTCACTTCCTTTTATCGAATCTATATAAATCGTTTAGTCGTCAATATCACCTTCATATCAATGGTTTATGGTTGCAATGGGACTCGATCGTGACATTTCAATAACACTTTTGAAGAGAAATGAGACAGCAAATGGTTTTGACTTTTAAAAATAAATCGTGTTTTATATCCACGGCCAAATTAGTAATTACAAACATTCAAACATTGATAATGGTGTAACCTTTTCATAATCAAATGTGAGCATACATCAAGTGCATGCACCCATGCCAATAAGATAGCATACAAAGCCAATTATATTGTCTAATTATTAAAGGGACAGTAGCACGTTTTCATGGGGAGAAGAAGGTGGTGTCAGGAATATAAAAAATTAATGGTTTCAATTGAAAGACAGTGTATTTCAACTAAATTAGGCAGCACTAATTAAAATATATAACGTAAAGTCTAGCCATGCGATTCCTTTATCTTTCACAAAAGGAATTAAAGATGTTCACACAAAATGGCCGCCAGTGGAGTTTATGTGAATCTCAATACTTTGTCCTCTGACTATGGATGATTGGCTTCTGTAATGTGATTTTATACAGTGTCAAATTTTGCATTAACTTACAATTATCAGTGAAATATTTGAAATATAAAAATATAAAAAAACGTGCTACTGCCCCTTTAAAACTCTTTGATATACATTCTTAGATATGCAATTGGCAAGAATTTAAGATAAAAATTCCGCTCACCTCAGGATGAAATAAACAAATACAGAGATTTTCACATGTCATTGTAGAATGTGTGCTCACATCCGGCGCTGACCGAATGATGTGACATCTTAATGACGCCATACATGTAATGAATAAGTATGGCACACAATGTCAGCGGGTGTCTGCAATGATCAATTCGATGATATATTTAAACGAACGCTAAATTAATTCCCGTTAATAAAATTTTTTTGAAGCTCGTGAATGGTATTGGCATTTTACTTGCTTTCTCTCGTTTAATACCAATCCATTCACTCGTTTCAAAAAATGCTCTTAAACTAGGAAATACAGTTGTTGTAGTGCTCCAGAAGTAGGATGATGGGGAGAGGGAGAAGTAGGATGATGGGTAGAGGGAGATGTAGGATGATAGATAGAGGGAGAACTAGGATGCTGGATAGACGGAGAAGTAGGATGATGGGTACAGGGAGAAATAAGATGATGGGTAGAGGGAGAAGTCGGGTGATGGCTAGCGGGATAAGTACGGTGATTGATAAAAGGAGAAGTAGGGTGATGGGTAGCGGGAGAAGTAGGGTGATGGGTAGAGGGAGAACTAGGGTGATGGGTAGCGGGAGAAGTAGGGTGATGGCTAGCGGGATAAGTACGGTGATGGATAAAAGGAGAAGTATGGTGATGGATAGAGGGAGAAGTAAGATGATGGGTAGAGTGAGAGGTAGGGTGATGGATAGACGGAGAAGTAGGATGATGGGTAGAGGGAGAACTAGGATGATGGGTAGAGGGAGAAGTAGGATGATGGGTACAGGGAGAAGTAAGATGATGGGTAGAGGGAGAAGTCGGGTGATGGCTAGCGGGATAAGTACGGTGATGGATAAAAAGAGGAGTATGGTGATGGATAGAGGGAGAAGTAAGATGATGGGTAGAGTGAGAGGTAGGGTGATGGATAGACGGAGAAGTAGGTTGATGCGTAGAGGGAGAAGTCGGGTGATGGGTAGAGGGATAAGTAGGGTGATCGGTAGAGGGAGAAGTAAGATGATGGGTAGAGGGAGAAGTCGGGTGATGGGTAGCGGGATAAGAACGGTGATGGATAAAAGGAGAAGTATGGTGATGGATAGAGGGAGAAGTAGGATGATAGGTACAAGAAGAAGTAGGATGATGTGTAGAGGGATAAGTAGGATGATGGGTAGAGAAGAGAAGTAAGATGATGTGTAGAGGGAGAAGTAGGATGATGGGTAGAGGGAGAAGTAGGATGATGGGTAGAGGGAGAAGTAGGGTGATGGGAAGCGGGATAAGTACGGTGATTGATAAAAGGAGAAGTAGGGTGATGGGTAGCGGGTGAAGTAGGGTGATGGGTAGAGGGAGAACTAGGGTGATGGGTAGCGGGAGAAGTAGGGTGATGGATAGAGGGAGAAGTAGGAGGATGGGTAGAGGGATAAGTAGGGTGATGGGTAGAGGGAGAACTAGGATGATGTGTAGAGGGAGAAGTAGGATGATGGGTAGAGGGAGAAGTAGAGTGATGGGTAGAGGGAGAAGTCGGGTGATGGGTAGCGGGATAAGTACGGTGATTGATAAAAGGAGAAGTAGGGTGATGGGTAGCGGGAGAAGTAGGGTGATGGATAGAGGGAGAAGTAGGATGATGGGTAGAGGGAGAACTAGGGTGATGGGTAGCGGAAAAAGTAGGGTGATGGATAGAGGGAGAAGTAGGATGATGGGTAGAGGGAGAACTAGGGTGATGGGTAGCGGGAGAAGTAGGTTGATGGATAGAGGGAGAAGTAGGAGGATGGGTAGAGGGAGAACTAGGGTGATGGGTAGCGGGAGAAGTAGGGTGATGGGTAGATGGAGAACTAGGGTGATGGGTAGCGGGAGAAGTAGGGTGATTGGTAGTGGGAGAACTAGGGTGATGGATAGAGGGAGAAGTAGGATGATGTGTAGAGGGAGAAGTAGGGTGATGGGTAGAGGGAGAATTAGGGTGATGGGTAGAGGGAGACGTAAGATGATGGGTAGAGGGATAAGTAGGATGATTGGTAGAGGGAGAAGCAAGATGACTGGTAGAGGGAGAAGTAGGATGATGGGTAGAGGGAAAAGTAGGATGATGGGTAGAGGGAGAAGTAGGATGATTGGTAGAGGGAGAAGTCGGGTGATGGGTAGCGGGAGAAGTATGGTGATGGATAGAGGGAGAAGTAGGATGATGGGTAGAGGGAGAACTAGGGGGATGGGTAGAGGGAGAAGTAGGGTGATGGGTAGAGGGAGAAATAGGATGATGGGTAGAGGGAGAATTAGGGTGATGGGTAGAGGGAGACGTAAGATGATGGGTAGAGGGATAAGTAGGATGATTGGTAGAGGGAGAAGTAGGATTATGGGAAGAGGGAGAAGTAGGATGATGGGTAGAGGGAGAAGGAGGGTAATGGGTAGAGGGAGAAGTAGGGTGATGGGTAGAGGGAGAAGTAGGGTGATGTGTAGAGGGAGAAGCAAGATGACTGGTAGAGGGAGAAGTAGGATGATGGGTAGAGGGAAAAGTAGGATGATGGGTAGAGGGAGAAGTAGGATGATTGGTAGAGGGAGAAGTCGGGTGATGGGTAGCGGGAGAAGTATGGTGATGGATAGAGGGAGAAGTAGGATGATGGGTAGAGGGAGAAGTAGGGTGATGGGTAGCGGGAGAAGTATGGTGATGGATAGAGGGAGAAGTAGGGTGATGGGTAGAGGGAGAAGTAGGGTGATGGGTAGAGGGAGAAGTAGGATGATGGGTAGAGGAAGAAGTAGGATGATTGATAGAGGGAGAAGTAGGATGATTGGTAGAGGGAGAAGTAGGATGATGGGTAGAGGGAGAAGTAGGATGATGGGAAGAGGGAGAAGTAGGGTGATGGGTAGCGGGAGAAGTAGGGTGATGGGAAGCGGGAGAAGTAGGATGATGGGTAGAGGGAGAAGTAGGATGATTGGTAGAGGGAGAAGTAGGCTGATGGGAAGAGGGAGAAGTAGGTTGATACGTAGAGGGAGAAGTAGGTTGATACGTAGAGGGAGAAGTAGGATGATGGGTAGAGGGAGAGTAGGATGATGGGTAGAGGGAGAAGTAGGGTGATGGGTAAAGGGAGAAGTAGGTTGATACGTAGAGGGAGAAGTAGGATGATTGGTAGAGGGAGAAGTAGGGTGATTGGTAGAGGGAGAAGTAGGATGATTGGTAGAGGGAGAAGTAGGATGATGGGAACAGGGAGAAGTAGGGTGATTGGTAGAGGGAGAAGTAGGGTGATTGGTAGAGGGAGAAGTAGGATGATTGGTAGAGGGAGAAGTAGGATGATGGGAAGAGGGAGAAGTAGGGTGATTGGTAGAGGGAGAAGTAGGGTGATGGGTAGAGGGAGAAGGAGGGTGATGGGTAGAGGGAGAAGTAGGATGATTGGTAGAGGGAGAGGTAGGGTGATGGGTAGAGGGAGAAGTAGGGTGATGTGTAGAGGGAGAAGTAGGGTGATGGGTTGCGGGAGAAGTACGGTGATGGATAAAAGGAAAAGTATGGTGAATAAATAGAGGGAGAAGTAGGATGATGGGTAGAGGGAGAAGTAGGGTGATGGGTAAAGGGAGAAGTAGGGTGATGGGTAGAGGGAGAAGTAGGGTGATGGGAAGAGGGAGAAGTAGGGTGATGTGTAGAGGGAGAAGTAGGATGATGGGTAGAGGGAGAAGTAGGATGATGGGTAGAGGGAGAAGGAGGGTGATGGGTAGAGGGAGAAGTAGGGTGATGGGAAGAGGGAGAAGTAGGATGATTTGTAGAGGGAGAAGTAGGATGATGGGTAGAGGGAGAAGTAGGATGATGGGTAGAGGGAGAAGGAGGGTGATGGGTAGAGGGAGAAGTAGGGTGATGGGAAGAGGGAGAAGTAGGGTGATGGGTAGAGGGAGAAGTAGGGTGATGGGTAGAGGGAGAAGTAGGATGATTGGTAGAGGGAGAAGTAGGATGATTGGTAGAGGGAGAAGTAGGATGATGGGAAGAGGGAGAAGTAGGTTGATGCGTAGAGGGATAAGTAGGGTGATGAGTAGAGGGAGAAGTAGGGTGATGGGTAGAGGGAGAAGTAGGATGATGGGTAGAGGGAGAAGAAGGGTGATGGGTAGAGGGAGAAGTAGGATGATGGGTAGAGGTAGAAGTCGGGTGATGGGTAGCGGGAGAAGTACGGTGATGGATAAAAGGAAAAGTATGGTGAATAAATAGACGGAGAAGTAGGATGATGGGTAGAGGGAGAAGTAGGGTCATGGGTAAAGGGAGAAGTAGGGTGATGGGTAGAGGGAGAAGTAGGGTGATGGGAAGAGGGAGAAGTAGGGTGATGTGTAGAGGGAGAAGTAGGATGATGGGTAGAGGGAGAAGTAGGATGATGGGTAGAGGGAGAAGTAGGGTCATGGGTAAAGGGAGAAGTAGGGTGATGGGTAGAGGGAGAAGTAGGGTGATGGGAAGAGGGAGAAGTAGGGTGATGTGTAGAGGGAGAAGTAGGATGAGGGGTAGAGGGAGAAGTAGGATGATGGGTAGAGGGAGAAGTAGGGTGATGGGTAGAGGGAGAAGTAAGATGATGGGTAGAGGGAGAAGATGGGTGATGGGTAGAGGGAGAAGCAGGGTGATGGGTAGAGGGAGAAGTAGGGTGATGGGTAGAGGGAGAAGTAGGGTGATGGGTAGAGGGAGAAGTAGGATGCGGGGAAGAGGGAGAAGTAGGGTGATGAGTAGAGGGAGAAGCAGGGTGATGGGTAGAGGGAGAAGTAGGGTGATGGGTAGAGGGAGAAGTAGGGTGATGGGTAGAGGGAGAAGTAGGGTGATGGGTAGAGGGAGAAGTAAGATGATGGGTAGAGGGAGAAGATGGGTGATGGGTAGAGGGAGAAGATGGGTGATGGGTAGAGGGAGAAGCTGGGTGATGGGTAGAGGGAGAAGTAGGATGATTGGTAGAGGGAGAAGTAGGATGATGGGTAGAGGGAGAAGTAGGATGATGGGTAGAGGGAGAAGTAGGGTGATGGGTAGAGGAAGATGTAGGGGGATGGGTAGAGGGAGAATTAGGGTGATGGGTAGAGGGAGAAGTAGGATGATGTGTAGAGGGAGAAGTAGGATGATTGGTAGAGGGGAGAAGTAGGGTGATGGGTAGAGGGAGAAGTAGGGTGATGGGTAGAGGGAGAAGTAGGATGATGGGTAGAGGGAGAAGTAGGATGATGGGTAGAGGGAGAAGTAGGATGATTGGTAGAGGGAGAAGTAGGGTGATGGGTTGCGGGAGAAGTACGGTGATGGATAAAAGGAAAAGTATGGTGAATAAATAGAGGGAGAAGTAGGATGATGGGTAGAGGGAGAAGTAGGGTGATGGGTAGAGGGAGAAGTAGGATGATGGGTAGAGGGAGAAGTAGGATGATGGGTAGAGGGAGAAGTAGGATGATTGGTAGAGGGAGAAGTAGGTTGATGGGAAGAGGGAGAAGTAGGGTGATGAGTAGAGGGAGAAGCAGGGTGATGGGTAGAGGGAGAAGTAGGATGATTGGTAGAGGGAGAAGTAAGATGATGGGTTGAGGAAGAAGTAGGATGATGGGTAGAAGTAGAAGCAGGGTGATGGGTAGAGGGAGATAACGAGCTCTTCTTACAATGAAGAGGTCTTCGTAAAAATTCACTGTTTTGGTGCGATATCACACTTTGCAAACATTTGAACTACATCATAATATACCAATGATAAAGTTGCTTGCATTACAACGTTAAAGACGTCTTTTGTTAAACTACACCTGAGCACCTTGAAGTACAATAAGACATAACTGAGTTGATGAATAGCCCATAGTTACTCATTGTTCTACTGGTACACAATTATCGTTAATCAAGGATTAGTTCTGAATCCCCCTGTAGTACTCAATGCTAATCATATTTTAAAAGTGTAATGAATACGAATATGTTGTTATAATAATCATATCCATATGCAATATGCATTTATTCAATCATGTGCAATTATGTCTCTTCACTGAATTGCAGATAGCTCAAGGTTCATACCTTTTATAACACGAGAGAAAAGAAAAGCATAGAAAGTACATGTTTATTTTGTTTTTCGTTTTTAATAAGCTTATTTTAATGATTATGCCGTTCCTATACATGCAGGTTGCTGGTCTTGTTTTTCAGATTGTTTCTGATATAAGGTGATCCATTTTAGGTAGTGAATTTCGCTGATCAGGAGGTATAACAATATTTTGTCAATTGATTGGTTCAAGGCACACTTCTAAATATGGTATATCTATTAAACCATTCCCGTAAAGCGTTTAAGCTATTGATAAAGTTACAATCTGCATACACAATTGGCGATATTATACTACCTTTACAGCCCATTCTCGCATGAGTGATCCCTGACTGGTAGTGACATATTCATGTATCATGTAACACTACACTCTGGTGATATTTTGTCAGTTTAAAATAATCAGTTAATATGGTGTGTTTGACAGTTTAATGTAAATGTTAGATAAACATGTTTATAACATGATTCGGAGTGAGATACTATTTTCTTAAAGCGAAATACACTCTATAAACACTTTATTTATATACTCTATTCGCTACTCAGTGACGATATTTACGTATCACCACTCGAGTGACGTAAAGTTCATTAGTTTGACGTCATGGACCATTGCTCTGGAGGAACGGAGTCTCAAATGACGTCACACGCGAAACAATTACAATGTTTATATCAAGAAGGATATATTTTCACTCGTAGATGCTCAAACAAAACCACTCCAGATAACATCTTTTATTAAAATGAAGTGCAGGAAAACTCTGTCAGATTATGATTTCAAGGTGTGACTGATTGAAAAAGTGTAACAAGGCAGCAAGTATCACATCCGGATTTGATAGATAAACAAAAGACTCATGACTATAAAATTGCAATACTGATATCAGACAGATATACAATGTACAAAAGTTTAAAGCACTCAGCTATTAGACATATTTCTAACATAGTAAATGCGAGCATATCTGTCATATCGCAGAAAATGACCCTGGGAATCAAACCGAGTAAAAATATATACAAAAGGTACTAATAGATAACTTCTAAAAGAAGTATAATGTACCATATTAAAATCTATTTTTAACAAAAACTGTTAATACACATTAGAAACTAAATTTTGTTCCAGAAAATATTTACACTATTTTTGAAGATACACTCATCTTTAGATTACAGACCATCAAAAATATTTTAAAAGACAAATAGTTTTCAATGTACAGAAAGTACCCGAATGCATATGATTTAAACGTATTTATTCAGGAAATTAATAGTTAGGATTGGCAAACAAGCAAATCTGTGCTTATGCATAACAAACGAAAATAAGATTGTTTTAATTATTAAAGACTCTCGACGAGTAGTACGAGTAAGGTGATATTCTTGACCGAGATATTCTAGCACATCGACTATTCAAGTGTATATCTTTAAAGAAACATATTTACACGACTCTCGATCAAGGTGTAAACTGAAGTAT
Organism: Steromphala cineraria; assembly: GCA_916613615.1. NCBI lineage: Eukaryota > Metazoa > Mollusca > Gastropoda > Trochida > Trochidae > Steromphala > Steromphala cineraria. The sequence goes on from OU744728.1 coordinate 43,091,655, forward strand.
CAACACAGTCAAACCGACCTAGCGTCTATGCCTTGTAGCGGCGGTGTTGTAAAACTCATAATAACCTATTCAGTTTTCTATTAATAAGGTTTCAGATTTGTTATGGAAAGGCTTGGTCATAGTTTGTGTAAGATTCACCCTTAAGCGATCTACTACTGAATGTGCCACTATTTATGATAGATCCGAAATTGAATGATACCATATTGAAAGCAAACCTGAATAGTTCTATCAACCGTACATGATTATAAGGTGGCACATAATCTGTTGGAGTCCGTACAAGAAAGCAGGGCTTTTTTCCTGAAAAACCAACCAGCCCTCTTAATTTTTGACAAGCCCTGCAATATGATAAGAGTTAATATTTTCAAAATCATACAAGCCACTGTCTTGCTGATGCCTTTCCCAACAAGCCAAACAGCGATTGACAGACGGGCAGGCACTATTACAAAACATACCATGTAGCGAAAACATGTCGTAAAGACATGACAGACATTGGTGTATCAAAATGATTCAACTGATAGCATGTCTTTACGAAATGTTATTTTTCAAATGAGCAATACACCTGATTTCATAAAAGAAGGACTATTTAATGTCAATTTAAGTAAATTGTAATTGTTGTCATGAAAAAATAAAATGTGTTGGTGAGTTTCCATGGTTAGAGAGAATGTGAGCGTGTGAAAGAGCCACTTGGTCTTGTTCAACACATACTGTTTTGCTTTGAAACGATTGAGAATGGCATAATTAATGATGAAGATTCAAAACATCTCAGATATTCATCTACAAATCGCACTCATATGATCACAGGGAGATGTAATGTCGAAACCAACAGAGTAAGAAGCTTTCTCAGTCGATGATCCAGCACATACAACTATAAAAAGTAAAGGGATGTAACGAAAGCAACACTCCATGTCCGTTTGAAAATATATTTCATAATGAAATCTTTGCAAGTACCTACGGTGTCATATGTAGCTTCAAAAGCAATGTATTTCCCTTCAAAACAAACTGTAAACAACAAGCTTGTTGGGTATTTAAAAGGATACATGTATGAATTTTCAAAGTCTAAAAATAGTCCATCTCATCTTTCCAACCTTTTGCTGTTCAACTCAGAAAAATCGAATAAAACAATTTGCATTTTGTTTATTAAATCGCAGAATCTTTCCGCGAGGCTCAACTTGGGCTGTAAAGAAAACAAAAAGTTTATGAATTGTAAACTTCTGTATGGTAGAAAGTAGTGATGATTCAGTCTTTATACCGGTTTCGCTGGCTTCCTACAATAAAGAAGTTGATAATTCATTACCTCCTTATCTTCTTGATGATAGACATAGACATGGTACTCACATTAGTGTGCTTATGCATATGCTTGATACTCACATTAGTGTGCTAAAGTATTGACTTGATGTTCATATTAGTGTGCTGAGGCATATACTTGATACTCACACGATTGTGCTTAAGCATAGACTTGATGATCACATGATTGTGCTTAAACTTAGACTTGATGATCACATTAGTGTGCTTAAGAAAAGACTAAAATTAGCCACAGTACCTTTTAACAATATGCACAAGTTTAAAGTGCTACACTGATTATTAACAAAGTAAGTGCGATAAAAACAGTCATATTACACCTGAAAATTGTTAAGAAGTATACAATATAAACCAAGTCTGTGACAAATTCTTGCAGAGAAATGCGATAGACAGTACATGTATGGTACTAACAAACGGTAAGAATATACAACTTTCTGAAACCATTTGGAGCATATTTGAAACCTCCTTTACAGTTCAAACAATTTTTTTCCAGAATAAAACCATTCAGTTTAACAATTTTTACGAAGGTTCACCCACCATCAATTGACAATTTCTCTTGATGACAAGCAAACGGTTTTCAATGTGCAAAAAAGTATGCATATAAAGTGAAACATGTACATTGAGTGTTCAATAAAGTTTCAGGACAAGTTGGACTCGTATTTACAACAAGATATTCAAGCATTTGTATGGTTATTCAAGTGCATGTCTTTAGAAACATAAACACACAACCCTCAAGGTCTGAATTCTATAACAAAGTTTGCAAGAAAGAGAGTATGAATGCAGTCCTCGTACAACTATGTTGTAGCAGCGGTGTTAGAAATTATCAATACAGTCCTCTTTTTATAGCTTTCCGATATGGATATGGAAAATTGTTTTTTTATCACTTTATTTCTTTTTGAACTGGGTACAGCACGCTCATACATGTAGGGCAAAAAATATACAACATTTGACTACTGACGATTTAGTTGTGACATTGTTCAAATGTATACAAGCAGTTGCAATAAAAGGGGCAATTTGACATTTCAAGAAAATAAGCTGTGGCAGGACGACCAAAATGAAACAGATGCATCATATCTACATTCTGTGTAGGTGTTTGCTTTATGTATCTGATAATTGTAATTTAACTTAGGTTTCAGTTCTGCAAGAGTAGGTAACCTCTCTGCAAGTTTTCTGGAGTAAATATATTCCTTTGTTAAGATTATGAAAGGTTTGTACTTAATTTTTGTTAGGTTAACCATTCAGACGACCTACTACTGAATGTGTCATTGTGGATTGCTATTAAGTTAAATCGCATAACGAATAATACTCCATGGAAAGTAGATCGTTTAGACCTGAATATTTTCTGCATATCAACCGTTCATGAATAAATATGAGCATAGAACATATTATTAAGCCATATCATTTCGCAAACCCTCTAGCGACAACATTTTGTGAATATAAGTTAAATGACAAAATATGTTGGATGTGCATCATGAAATAAAATTGATTCAATACAAAAATAATGTTGATTGAGCAATAATTTTTTTTATTTGATAAAGATTTTTTTTATGTCAATTTGAGTACATGTTGATGAGTTTCCTGAAACAATTCTGATGTGTTGATGATATTCATTGGTCAGAAGTGTGTGTGGGCGTGTTAAGGAACCGGCAAGTCTAGTTCTGTGTAAATTCCAGCTACTTGAATGGAGTGTTTAAGTAAGGGACAATATAGCTTTATTCTATGTAAATAACTTCAATTTCATTTGAGACAGCTAGAATAAGTTCTGTTTATTGTAACATAATAGACTCTTGAAAAATATTATTGACTTATATTTTAGTTTTTGCTCTTCTGTCTATATGACAGACCGTCAAGGCATGCATTGGACACATGGCGTAAAAGAGATGTGATTGTTCAAGTTTTAACTTACAGTTTGAGTAGGACCTTGATAAACAAGCTGTGTTTGTGAAGCACTGATACCCCCTGGTCACGCTGTCTAGATTTGTATAAAGTCGTATCATGATAGCACATGAGAAATATCAAAGGTCTATCTTTAGCCAATCACAAGTTTTGGCTAAGGTTAAGTTTTCTAAGGTCAAGGCCACGAGGTCAAAAATTATGACCGCATCTAAAATGCCTTATCATGAGGATGCACTTAAGAAATATCCATGGTCTATGTCATCTAATCATAAGTTATAGTCAAGGTTATATTTTTCGAAAAATGCTTGATGCGCCAAGGTCAAGGTAAAACATTATGATCTCATCTTAAAGGTCTTATCATGTAAGGCAAACCAAAAGTTATGAGCAAGGTTTACGTTTTTGTGAAAAAACAGACAGAGGGACAGGACATAAACATCATACCAGCAAGCTCCGATTCAGGGGCATAAATACATGTAAGTTAAATCAATCTTTAACATTAAATGAATTCTTTCGGATTTTTATCGAGCCACTATAAAAAGTATTATTCTCTTAAGGATTAGATGATTTAGTTGATATAGGATTTGTATCCAGATTGTCATCTCTTTTGAACAGGTAAGGAAGAGTTGAAACTTTATGATAGATACCGGAGCGGTAATAATATAAGCATTTGCTTGTTTACCAATCCGGTTCCTGCTTTTTTTGGGAAATAGATATGTTTAAACCATAACAGAAACAGATTATTGTTCCATAAAGACCATCATAAGAATTTATCTGTTAAGGTTTAAATCGTACCCTCACTCTCTGGTTGTTTCTCTTTCTTACTTCTACATAATAAAATACATCAAATATATAAAATGAAATACAACAAATCAGGTTATGGTGTTGAAAAGAAAACCTGAGTCCATCGACATCTTCCCTGTGAAAATTACTCATCTGACATACCAAACAGACACGTGCAGGAATAATTCATCAAGACGTCATCTCGCTTTTGATGACGAAGGAATGTAAGCTGTATGCTTAATATGGTCATATATTTTGATAGCATTAAGAAAACATAATGAACATTATCAAACTTTTAATTCAATTTCTGTAAAGAAGACAAGAAGTTTATCGATCCTCAACTTCTGTATTGTAGAAAGGAGGGACGGTTCGGTAGGATCCTTATACAGTTTTCGTTGGCTTTTTACCATATAGAAGTTGAAATTCCATAAACACCTGGTCTTCATGATATTTCAATCTTCTAAAATGTCTATAACATAACATACCACAAACCAAATGTATAATATTGGCTTATTAATTTGTGTAATTCATTAATTGAGATTCGCACCTAGTGTCCCCTCACAGTTTCATGAACGATATGAAGTTTTTATGTACATGAAGCTGTTCATCAGAACATTTAAAAGTTCAGGGTAAATGTTGAAAAATTTGATATCATGTTATTAAGTTTACCTTATGTCACGTGCGTGAATCATGTTGCCATGATAATTGTCTGTGTCTGTATTTGTTAATAATTTGCTCTCAACTGACTTTGAAACGGATAACACCTTAGGGGGGGTTTAAATGGTGCTGAATGCTTTACAAATCATTGTTAAAGAGTTTTACTATTTGACATGTTAACTGCAGTGTGCTAGTGTTAGGTGAGTCAATGTGGAAACGTTTATAACAATAATCAATGTTGCTTTTATGCAAACACAACTGTTTACTGCAAGTACAGCATAGTCAACCATACAAACACGATGAATATCTTTTCATTTGAATTATGTTCCCGTGTTCAAGACGAGGTGCATGATATCTATACTTCCATAGGAATGTTAGTTGTCTTGCTTGAAGTTGTATGCGAAGTCCTTGTATAGTTAATCTGTTATAACATGTCCTGTGATTACAAATGTGAACCTTACATTCTGAACAGGCTGTGACAAACCACTTCACGGCAAGTCATTAATGCATTATCCTAATGGCGCAGAAGAAAAAGGTCAATTGAAGATTCTGTACATGATCACTATATTCATATATATTGCTGATTTTGATATCTTATAAAGCAACCAAACCGGTTGAAAAGTGGTACATTTTGGCCAGATCAGTTGCCACTGAATCTGTCAAGATATTTTTGATGACACTTATTAGATCACATTTTTCATTCTTCATCAATAAATCATGTACCACCCTAGATAGTGTATCAACAATCGACACTCACTTGGCAGATCGCTGGCTGCCTGTCAGTTATGTGTATGTACAATAATAGAAAGCATTTGGAGAAAAACTCTTTGATCCAACACAATGAGTTCATCGTGATTCAGCTTCGTTTGAAGAATAAAAGTTAAAATGATACATGATCATTGTTAAGGTCACATAAATAGAGATTGGACACATTGTCCGAGTTATAAAGTTTGATTTGAACTTGTGAGTGACTCGCAAATTGAACAATAGTATAATAACAGATATGCAGAAAGGGTAAAGATTTTTGATGCAGAATGGAGGTGCAATTCACACTATTCAAAATTAAAAGCATTTGGATGATTGACTTTCTGACAACAAAACTAGCATGTAAAGCACTTGTATCAAATCTGAAACTAAACAAGATGCATATGAAGTCAACCATATCTAGGGTAAAAAGTTGCAGTATTTAGGGTTGTACATGGTATAAATCGAGGTAGTTACTAAAAGACAACTTTTACACGCTTATAACAACTTCGAAAATAGTGAATGGATAGTCGACATACTCCTTTGCCGTTACATAAAAGATAAAACATACATGTTCATGTAAACTTGTCATATGACAACAAGTATCCACCAAATTGATTTGAAATCGTGGAAAGTATGTGTATGCATATGGTGAAGGAATTGGACTTATATGGATGTATTTTCAAACCAGGTAATAGCATGTATGATGATATATATAAGTGGTGCTTTTCAGAAACATATTCACACGACCCTCAGGTAAGGATTTGAACTCGTTGACAAAGATCGGTTCACCCAAACGAAGTATCCCCGCAGTCAAACTGTCAACAGAACTATGTCTGTGTTAAAGCTGTTGTGTCAGAACTAACGAATTCAATTGTAATTCGTGCTTCACAGATCAGTTTTATTCCTTATTTCTATTGACATGGAAGGTTCTGTACAAAGTTTGTGATAGATTTACCCATCAGCTGATCCTACTTAGAATAAGTCTTTATAATGAAACATACAACCGACTTACCGAAATAATGACAAAGGCTATACCTATTAAGTTAGTCATGAGTATACATACATGTAACTACGTGATTCATTTCTCATAATCGAACCCGGTCAAATAGGTGAGTTATGAATAGTCTCTGAATACAACTTCTTCATGTTGAAGACATAGATTGAGAACCATGGTCGTAAAATTGCAACAACATTTTTAAAGAAAATAGAAATTTGGACTGGATTGTGATTGTGAAATTCGAACAACCTGATTGAAAACAAAGAAGACACAAAATGGTTTTGACATTTTAACATAAAATAGAAAATTCATTTTTAGAAACTTGTGTTTATTTTCATGATTCACAGAAAATTTCCAAACATTAAAAGATTATGTATGGTGTAACCATTTTTATAATCTAACGTGAGCATACTCCAAGCACACCACATCCAGTAATTCAATAATATAGCATACAAAGCGATTATTAGGAAACCCTAAAGAAAGTTCCCTTAGAAATACTTTATGGTCCTGATCTTGTTAGTGAATAACTACAGGGAGTAGTAGAGGTAACTATATCACTTATATCGATAAAAACTTGAACTTAACTTTGTAAAAAACAGAATTGAATTATTAATTGATTATGCATATCAAGTATAATGACTCTTCATATGCAATATCTAAAATATGCAATGGACAAGATTGTACATATAACTGTTGCTTATTTATGGATTAAAATTCAGAAATCTCAAGACACAAGGGCTCATGATCATCTAGTTAATACATTTTACAACTATTCACCTAATTGAAATTAGGTTGGTTCGATGAAAACAAACTATCTGGTTTGAGACGAATATACACACTACATGTATTCCACACACAAAAATGTTTGAAAAAAGAAATACAAGGGAAATTTTTTTCCACAGGAGCCACGTTTAGGTACATATATTTTTTATATGTGAGACAAACCGCTGTGTTATTTTGCTTTTGGTATAAATTGTTGCAAAATATATACGAAAAGGAATAGTTAAAAGATAACGCATACCATCATAACGTGACGTCACAATCAACAATCAATACAAAACTTTATTTCACAAAATCTAAATGTCAGGTTGATTTTTCTCAAATGAGCATTTAACTTTAAACAGAAATTCAAGTTGAGTAAGCTGTGATGAGCTTTTTGAAACAAGACAAATGTGTTCATGAGTTATGGCTTAAGTAGTTATTCAGCCTTTAGCGGCGATATGTATTGGACATATTAAGTGGTTAAAAAGTGTGTTGAGGAACATCTATTAATGGACCTACATGCCTTGTCTCTACTATGCCTATTGCCTACACTGCTATTAAAAATCCATGCATAAGTTGTTTATGTATGAGGTGTCGTCTAACATATGTTTGATAATGGACTCTTCCACTTGATTCACTTGAAGTAAAATGAACGTGTTTGAAGAGAGGTTTGTAAATTCCTTTCTTTACAATAAAACGTAAGTATTCCAATAAAAAAACTTCACATTATATGACACTTCGAGTTTACACTTCTTTGATATTTGATGAATTCATGTTTATGGCAGTGATAAATGTGCTTTTTCAAATTTAAAACAACTCTTGTAGGCAAATTGGGATGTAGGCACAATGCGATGTAGGCACATCGGGGGCAAACCCAAGAAGCTGTAGATATTTCTACATACATAATTCTAACTGATGCCTATCGAGCCACTTGAAAGGATACCTTTGTCTTTTGGATTTGGATGATGGAGCATTTACATCCAATTTGCCTCTTTTTTAAACAGATGAGGGTGAGTTGAAAATTTTACGATAAACAGGAAACATGATGATAATTCCATACAACAGGTATCATTTAGTTTGGCTTGAAAGAGACACGTATTACATTTAAGGATTGTTATACATGTTTTGTGACTCTATCAATGTATAACAGCAACAAATGTTTGTATAAAATCGCTACGCGAAATCCTTATAATTACAAAATTAACATTTTAACAAAGGTTTTCTTTATTATTTTCAAAAACATCTAACATTAATGTCATGGTTTGTTACACGAAACAATACATTTTGAATTGAATCAAAATTGAGAAGTCCATAAACTTAAACGGCAGAAGATTTTATTTCGTTTTTGCAAAAATTTAAACCCATGCAATCACAATTAGTCTTAACCGGAATCCGCATATTCGGAATAACCCTAATTAGCATATAACACGGACTATAAAAATGTCCGCCGTTTGCGAGACGCTCGGAGCAAACAAGCTTGAGGACTCGTAGTTATTAAAATGCAGCCTATCCGGTTAAGGTAGGGATTTGGTTGGGCGGAGGAAAGTATTTCCTTGTTACAAACGCAGGATGAAAGTGAAAAGATATGTTACATCTGCCTTTGCGACAGAACGGAATTCGCAGCTGTCAAAACCGGACTATTGCGTCAGGTGATTGTGACGTTGCATGGAATGAATGCACATGGTATGGTTGCAAATTGTTCTGCATACATAGCAGCAGGTTTTTTTTAGCGCCCTCGTCCAATCAGAATCGCCGAAAAGAGTGTAACTAGACCATTTTGTAATGATTACGTTTTTATTCCATAGAGGTCAAATTATTGAAAATGATAAAGTTTATACATACAGATTTAAAACATCGACCACGCTACTAAAGATTATAATTTAGTTCTGAAGGAAAAATGATAACAACTTAATCTGTAGAGCAACTGACATATACCATTAACACGAATACTTAAATTACCACCTTTCAAACACTATCAACGCAATATCAAGCTTCCCCATTCTAGGGATAGTCATCCCAATCAAGGTTTGACCAATCAGCCAGCACTTATTTTTCCGGATTTTGATCAGGATCACGACTTTATATATTTATGTAATGAATGGATAAACATTAACTATGAAACATTTCAACAGCACTAAACACTTTTATTTCTTTTATCCTTAAATTAAATATTCAACCCTTATGACATGCGTCCATAAACATCATAATAAAAATGTATCTGTCAAGGTGTAAATCCTATCTGAATTTTCTGATTGATATTCCTTCTTACTTTAACAAACGAAAATACAACGCATGAGGTTATGGTGTTGAAAAGAAAACCTGAGTTCATCGACATGTTCCCTGTGAAAATTACTCACACAACATACCTAACAGACACGTGCAGAAACAACATATCATTAATTCATCAAGTGTACGACAAAAAGCATTAAGGTAACATCTTGCTTTTGGTGATCGAGCAATGTGAGAGTTGTGCTTGAGGATGTCATACATTTTGATAGCATTAACAAAACATTAACATTATCAAAATTTTAATTATACATCTGTAAAGAAGTCAAGAAGATTAGATTATTGTTGAAAGTATCAACGATTTGCTATCGATAAGTTGATAATCCATAACCTTCTTATCTTCTTGATTTTTCCAAGTTCTCAGATGCCTATCACACAACAAATAATTTACCAAATGTTTAATATTGCCTTAAGTAGTCATGCATTGATTGTGTAATTCATTAACTGGAGTTGTGCACCTAATGACCCGTACAGTGAAGGTTTAATGAACGATGCGCAGTTTAAAAAAAAATAAAATGTTCATCAGATACTTTAAAGTTCAGGGTAAAAGTAGTGAAGCAAAAAGTTGACAAACATGCTTATAATCAAGAGGAAAATTACGAAAACTTAGTTTCAGTTAAAACATGTGATTCATGTGAATAAGTAAATTCAGGTCAAGTGCATAATTTTCTGTAATAATGTTCTGTGTCTATGATAGTTTGATCTGACTTTGAAACGAAAACACATTAGTAGTGTAAATGGTGCATAAAGAGTTTTATCATGTGACATGGTAACTGCAGTTTGTTATGTGTGTTGGTTGAGTCGATTTGGGAACGTTAAAATATTCAATATTGCTTTCATAACAGTTTGCAAACAAAAACTGTTTACTGTGAGTACAGCAAAATCAACTATACAAACATATTGAATGGGTTTTCATTTGAATTATTATTCCCGTTCTCAAGACGAGGTGCGTGCTATCAATACTTCCATAGAAATGCTAGTTGTATAGCTTGAAGTTGTATGCGAAGTCCTTGTATAGTCAATCGGTTATAACATGTCCTGTGAATAAAAGTGTGAACCTAACATTCAACAGGCCGTGACATATCAATTTACGGCAAGTCATAAGCGTATAATCTTAATGGCGAATTGAGAATTCTGTACACGATCACTCATATTCTTTAGATCACTGACGTTGTCATCATGTAAAGCAACCAAACCAGTTAAAACGTTGGCCTGGTTAGATGGCATTGCATCTGTCAAGAGATGTATAATGCAGTTGTTATTAAAAACAGTGTTTGATTCGTTCTCTCGATAAATCATACACCATATTAAATCTAAAGCCAAAATTTACAAGGGCTGCCAGTGAGGTATGTTCATGTAAATAACACAACATGTCAAGGTCAAATCTTGAATCACAATTCCTTTATCGTTATTCAGGTAAGTTAAAAATAAAATGTTCAGTTATTTAATCATAGGGATAAATTTAGTGAAACATTGTCGAAATTATTTTGATTTGAACTTGTTTATGTTTCCGCTAATGTAACAAAAGTATTATATATCAAACTAATTAAAAGAAGACTCGTAATAAGAATAATGACACACAATTTACAACAAAAGATAAGTGCATTTATGTGATAACTATTAAAAAACACTAGCATGTAAAGCCCTCATATCTAACATGAAAATAAACAAGATGTATGGGATGTAAACACAATTTATGGCATAATCTTTGCAATAAATACATGTAGGGTTGTTCATGGTAGAAATTAAGGAAAGTTAATTAAAAGATAACTTTTACACACAAATAACAACTTCGAAAATAAAGAATGAATCACAGTAACCATGTAAAAGTAAATGTAAAAGTGTTGTATGATAACAAACAATCAACAAAAAAATTGTTTTTTTTTATTTTCAAAAAATTTATTGAAAGTACATGTATGCATATGAAGTGAAACATGATATATTTATTTTGGGAATTCTAAAGTCTTAACGCTTTTGACCCGTATGGACGTAGGTACAAGATATTAATGTAATAGTCAGTATGTTTGACGATATATATCCATGTAAGCGGTGCTTTTCTTAAACGTATTCACACGACCCTCAGGTTAGGATTTGAACTCGTTAACAAAGATTGGTACAATCAAACCTAGCATCCATTCAGTCCACTAAAGTATGCTTTTGTGGTGTCAGAACTAATAAATTCAATTCCTAATCGTAACTCACTGATCGATGATATCTCTTTTTCTTAAGAATCCTTTTGATAGGGAAGGGTTTGTACAAAGTTTGTGTTAGACTTACACTTCAGCTGATCCTACTTAGAATAAGATCGCATAATGAAAGTAGACAGGGCAACAATGAACTTACCGAAATGTTTTCCACAAAGGCGATACCCATTCAGTGAGTCATAAGTAAACGTAACTATGTGATTCATTTCTCATAATCGAACCAGACTAACCAGTTGAGTTATGAATAGTCCCTGTATATCACCCCTTCATGTTGAAGTAATAAATAGCAAACCGTGATCCAAAAATTGCAACAACTTTATGAGGTTTTCGATAACTGCTTAAAGGGGCAGTAGCACGCTTATAGGGGGAATATAAGGTGATGTCTGAAAAATGAAAAGTATTGGTTCCAGTTGAAAAACAATGTATTGATACTAAATGAAGAATTAATTAAGCATATCATTTTAAAAGTATAACAAACTACGTTTTTTTTGGTTTTAACAATGTAATTTGAGCAAAATACGATTTTAAAAATAAGCGGAGACAATTTACATTGAATGAAGAAAAGTGTTTGTTGGTACACAAGATGATAACATTTATCGATCTTTATAGTCGTTTCTGAAAAAATATTTTAGACAGAGTCATGGCACTTGAAAATGTTGTCTATCATAAACAAGGCAATCATAACAATGCAATAAAATATAGAGGTATCTCCCTGCAAAGCGTATTTGGTAAACTATTTACTAACATAATAAAATAGGCATGTGATTGGACAGATACTCTCAACAAGACAAATAAAGAACATGCGGGCTTTAAAGGGGCAGTAGCACGTTTTTTGATAATTTTATATTTTTGACTTTTCACTGATAATTGTACGTTAATATATATATATATATAATGCTATGTGTATTATTTTGATAGTGTCAAAAATCTCATAACACAAACCAATTATTCATAGTCAGAGGACAAAGCATGAAGATTCACCTAAAATGTATGGGCGGCCATTTGGTGTGAACACCATTTATTCGTTTTGGGTCAGAAAAAAGAATCGCAAGGCTAGTCTTTACATTAAATATTTGAATTATAACTGCTCCATTTAGTTTCAATACATTGTCTTTCAATTGGAACCATACATTTTAATTTTCCTGACATTACCTTATATTTCCCCTAAAAACGTGCTACTGCCCCTTTAAGAGGGATATACAGCTAGTGTACAAGCTGTGGCCAAACAGGTACCTCAGTGTCAAATGTGGGAGATTTTATGTGCTCTTTGTTGACTTTGCCAAGGCTTTTGACTAGGATAGCATGTATGAGACTGTGTAGGTTTGTGTACGAATTTATCCGTCAGTTAGGATTGAGACGAGGGTGCATTCTAAGCCCATTTCTCTTTACATTTTATGAAAAGATTATCAGCTCTAATGAATTCCAACAGTATTCATTTATGAAATAACCATGTAAAGGTACTCCTAATCCTAATTTTGGAGCAAAATATATTAGAGTTAAAACCACTTTGATCGTATAGATAACATTCATTTATATGCTTGTAGTAGATATTTGAGTGTGTAAGCAAAAACATCTAGTCTGATAGTGTTTGGAGAATGTGGACGATTTCCTCTCATTTAATTGTTAAAGATATATCATGCATGACCTTTTTATTGAGACATTGCTCGTGAAGAAAGAATATGTAATCATTTCTACCTAAATTTATTTAGAGATGAATTTCAATTTTGAATTATATGCCCTGTGCCTCATATCATAAAGAAAAATATTTTGAAAACAATTTCTTTTTAATACCCTGATAGAGAGCTTCTTAACACTGATGTCATTGGAAACAAGCAGGGCTCAATGCAAGTAACTGACTTACATCTAACTTAATCCGAGTACAATCAACCACAAAATTAATAGTTTTAAATAAAATTTCAATTTTCGATAACCTTCGAAGGGCCCCTTCACTGTTTTATGAATGAAGTTTGTAGTACTATGAATGGTGTACGAGCACGTGCTTCTTGCTTGTCAAAGCGCGAGGCACGTGCTTCTTGCGTGTCACAGCGCAAGGCACGAAGTAAATGTTTTGGGCTTGCAGATTTCGTGCACTCCATGAATATGAGCCTGTTTCAAGACAAAGTTTCACAGGTTGTCCATTTCTGTTTCGATTTTGAAGGAAGAAGACGCGTTATTAGAGTCCTCATAGACAGATAAATTTTGACAGTCGTTTCTACTTATGAAACGTTTCCCTTGGATTTCTAATAGAAAGGTACTTTAATCATTCCCATAACAAGTTTAGCCAAAAAAATAGAGCCAGTGGCTCAGCCTCTTTAGCTCATCCATCCTGTAAACCAGGCGTCTTTATTTCTTTCGCTTCTCTTCGAAATAGACATTCGTGCATTTTAAATCATTTGCATAAAACAAATGTACAATGGTAAAAATTAAATTCAGCACTGAACTATTATGAAAATAAATGCAATGATTTATTCAAACAAAATGTCGACATATTTGTGTTAAAAAAATACATGAACAACAAGCGGGAAAAGGTTGATTAATGAGTAATGAGAGCAAGTTTATTTGAAACGGGGCGTCACACGACTATACAAGGAAAGCTTTGATTGGGTCTATAGATAAGCCATAGACTTTACTGTGATTGGTAGCTGCCGTGTCGGAGAAAATAAAGGATATGGCTACAGGTTCTATTTCGAAGAGAAGCGAAAGACATAAAGACGCCTGGTTTACAGGATGTACTTAAACATGGTTGATTAGTTTTATCAATGATATTTTGTAAATGTGCAGTTAATATGTCAATTCATTACATTTAAAAAATGTAACAGTACAGCCCTTTTTCATGTCATTTTCACAGAAATCAAAATGGCGGCAGGAACACTGAGAGATTGGCTACTTAATAAAAGTCAGTGTAGAAGAAAGAGTATGGTTGTGACATAAATAAAATATCTGATTTAATGATATGAAAATAAAGGCTTCTCAAGAGACCCGTTGTCTTTTTATATTGTTTTAAATTGTTTAAATTAGTCTAGATCCAATTCTGTGTCAATTAGTTTCCTAGGGAAACATGTTAGTCTTAAGTAAACGTTCACAAAAGGTTTATGTGTTGAACGACTCCAACTGAGATTATTGATATAAGGGAGGTAACTCCAGTTGGAATATGACGGACATTGAACCATTGCTGTAAGACTGCAGTGCATACAACTTCTCGGCTTCAAGTTATACTACCGACAAGCTCCGGTTTTTAATCATTTTAACATCATCTCTTTAGCTTTTGAACATACAAATCATAAAACATATTTCATAGTCATACAGTAGTGTGAAATAGTTCCTATACCCCTCATGCGTTGGACACGGGTGGTCACACCAGTCACTCACGCGTTGGCCATGCCAGACGATGCGTGTGTAACCAGTGAGCAACCAGTGTCTGACGGGTTGGCCACCAGTGGCTCACGCGTGGTCGACCTTAACGGATAACCGAGTCTCTGGTCATCCAAGTGAGGAGTTACTTCCCTTCAATAAGAGAAGTTATTAGTCAGTTGGATATAGTGGAAATGATCCCTCCCGAAATGTTGACATGAAATGATGCAATGGGTAGTATGACGATTATATTAAATGTTGACTTTGGTGACAATGATGATTTTGGTGATATGTTCATTTTGTGAAATATTGACTTTGGTGATATGTTGTTTTGGAAAATGTTGACTTCACATATATTGATTTTGTTGATTTAGAAAAATGTTGACTTTGGTGAAATGATTATTTGGTGAGA
Organism: Steromphala cineraria; assembly: GCA_916613615.1. Taxonomy (NCBI): domain Eukaryota; kingdom Metazoa; phylum Mollusca; class Gastropoda; order Trochida; family Trochidae; genus Steromphala; species Steromphala cineraria. The sequence continues at coordinate 43,107,046 of OU744728.1, forward strand.
TGTTGACTGAAGAAGATCTTTTGATTTTGGTGGCATGTCGATTATGTGAAATGTTGACTTTGATGAGAGGTTAATTTTGTGAAATATTGTTTTTGGTGATATGTTGATTTTGTGAAAAGTTGACTTAGAAGATCTATAGACTTTGGTGAAATGTTGACTTAGGAAGATCTGTAGAGTAGTGGGATTAATTGTTAATGTTGACTTTGTGAAATGTTGATTTGATGAAATGTTAACTTAGGAAGATATATTGACTTTGATGATAAGTAAATTATGTGAAATGTCGACTTTGGTGACATGTTCATTTAATAAAATATTGTCTCTGGCGATTTGTTAATTTTGTGAAATATTGACTTTGGTGATAAGTTGGTTTTGTGAAATGTTGACTTTAGAGATATTGGTTTTGTGAAATATTGAATTTGATTGCAAGTTGAATTTGTGAAATGTTGATTCAGGAAGTATCTTTGGACTTTGGTAATTCGCAACTTAGGTGAAATTTTGACTTCGTTGAAATGTTTTTTTGTAAAATGTTGACTTTGGTGATGTGTTCATTTTATGAAATATTGTCTTTAGCGATATGTCGATCTTTTAAATATTGACTTAGGTTTTATTTTGTGAAATGTTAACGTTGAACGATATAATGATTTTGATGAAATAATGATTTGGTGAATGTTTGAATAAAAATCTATTGACTTTAGTGATATGTTAATCATGTCGACTTTGGTGAAATATTTTGTTGTTGAAATGTTGACTTAGGAAGATCTTTAGACTTTAGTAAAACGTAACTTATGTTGACTTTGGTGAAATGTTGATTTGGTGAAATATTGAGTTAAGAATATCTATAGATTTTGGTATAATGTGGTGATATGTTATTTTTGTTAAATGATGACTTTGGTAATTTGTTAATTTTATGAAATATTGTCTTTGGAAATATTGATTTGGTGAAAGGTTGAATAAAGAAGATCTATTGACTTTAATGATATGTTAATTTTATTAATTACATGTATTGTACATTTGAAATGTTAAGTATATTGATAAGTTTCGGTTGTGAATTTATTACCTTATTATTTATGTTTTTATAATTGTATTAACATCTGGTGAAACATAACTTGGATTAGAATTCGACTTTAGGAAATATTGATTTTGAAAAGCTATGGATATAAAAACATTTTGCTAATATGTTACGTTTGAATCATTAATGATTTGAAATATCAAAGTTAGAAAGACAGAAAATAATTTCGCTATGCTGTTATGATTACTTTTGTAATATTTTGGTTTTGTGAACTTTGAACATGTGTTGTTGTGGTTTGTTGACTTTGGGAAATTGTTTTTTGTGTACATGGTGAAATAGTCTTCAACTAATTCAATCTTTCGATTTTGAAATTGTTGACATTGAAAGATATATTTAACTAATTACCGACGAGAGTCGCACGTATGTGGTGTTCATAACAGGCAGTAATATATGGGCTTTGATAGGAATGAATGGTCCGTTGAAATGGCTGATACAAGGAGGTTTGGAAAATAAAGAAATCTTTAAGATAACGGGTTGTTTGAAGTTTACACAGAAATTATCTTATGTCATAACATACACATCGTTCTTTTAAGCAACACGGTATTCATGTCCCTTAACAGTAATATCCTGTTTATTCGATTCAGTGACGTAGTTTGATGTACTAATCACATCGTTATCAAATGAATTCAGTCTCTCTTGACCCATCGTCTATAAAAGCAGAATCTAGAATTACCTACGGATTTGATCCTCACGCAAATAAACAAGTAATCAGATTCTAGAACTGTAATCATTATCAAATAGATTGACCTTGAAATAACACTATCTTATGATTCACATGTACATACGCTACCGACTGAAGCATAGCAATTAGACCAAACATGTGTAAATGCTTCCATTGGCCAATATTCTTCATGTAGCCACGCCCTTGTTTATTACTGATTGAATCACCCGCTATTCCATGCTTCTCTTTTGCGTTTATTTTTATTATTTCCACTGCAATCTAAAGTTATTTTTCAAAATATATTTCAGCGCGTAAAACAAATCATCATGATGGTTATTTTTAACTTGCGTATGTTAATTGTAACATTTTACATGTACATATGACATATTCTGTTTGACTTACAAACATATGTTTGTTTGTTCAAACCGTTATCATACATCAACTGGTCAAAGAGATTTCTTTTGCTTTTTACTTTTTGTCTCACATCGTATGGAAACACAAAATAAATATTTTACATCATATTCAAAATTTATAAGGCCCAACATTATATCGATTTCACTACAATAAATCAATCTGACTAAGTTGTGAAGTGACAGGACTTGCTCAACAGAAAAGTAGACCACGCCCATCACGTGTGAACAAATCAAGATACATGTTATAAGTGAATGTGTATTCATACATCAATATACTATAGATAGATAAGTCCCCAGAAATTAACAACATCAATGGTGTAATTTTCCAAATAACGTCTCTGTGTTCTCTGTTTAATATCCTTATTCACACCTGTTCACACCCGACTGAACACAATGAAACAATAAAACAATCTGAACTTTACGGTAGACTAGACAGCTTAATCCTTTCATCCCCGTCCGGGTATTAGGGTACTGTGAGCTAATTAGTGTCGTTAGAGTGGACTGTTACGTCGACAAGGGGACTAGGCGTTGAGCCGTGAAGCATATCCAGGGCTGACTGAATTCAACTTTTTGAAAAAGGTCAATTTTGGAAGATATAACTTCAACTCAAACATGATATCGTGTCTGTGAAAGAAATAGATTTTAATATCATCTTTGACGAAACAGGACTTATGAAATGTGAAGTTTGAAAAATATCATTTTCTTTATTGTTGAAAGTTTAGTTTTAAGAAAGTAAAATTATTGAAATGCTAAATAGACTTCTGCAAAATAATCACTTTGAATACATGATATTTTAGTGGAATATTACCTTTGGAAGATAATATATGTTTTATGAAATTCTAACTTTGAGAAGCCAATGTAAAAATTTAAAAAATTGTTTTATGATCACGATAATGTAGTGTTAGATACGTTTGCGCTCCATAGTCTAATAAGCCCAGTTTATTGATGTTTGAAGAACGGGCAGGGAATTGTGTCACGGGCCTGCTGGTAAATGCATATTTACTTCTTCTGTTTTTTTATGAGACTTAAATAAACAATCTGTCTGTCTGCTCTACGGCCCAACACCAGGACCCTATCTAAGCGTAAATGCCTGGTCAGGCGACACTACTTAGCGCTGAACAATGCTCATCTCCCTAGACGGGATTGATGCTAACTTTATAGTCTTGTAAAGTACCATCAAGTTCTGTATGTGTTACTGTTTTATCGAGATCAATCAATCAGTGTAAATATGGATAATGTACAAGATAGATGTTGTCTGCCCCTTCTGGTAATAATTTATGTTTCTTACACAAAATGAATTAAAGGTGTTCACACAAAATGGCCGCCAATGGATTTAATGTGAATCTTCATACTTTGTTCTGTGACTATGGATGATTGGCTTGTGTAATGAGATTTTTGACACTGTCAAAATAATACGTTTAGCATTAACTTACAATAATCATATATAGTTTATTGATCTAAAAAACGTGCTATTGCCCCTTTAAAGTAAACAAAACCATACATTGAATATTAATTGTTTTTAGATCGAACAAACTAGAGTGTATCATTAAACATACACGACTTTAACATAAAATAATGATACTTTTCCATTTACTTTGAATGAGATTAAACTTGATATCAAAAAGCATTTAAAATTCGCATGGCAAGAAGAACTTGTATAAAGAGGGTATTGTTCAAAAAGTGCGATTATTGGTTGTAAACACAGACATGAGACGTGAATGTCGGAAATACCCATACACTACCGAACATGGCGTCGCCTAAACATATGTCTAATGCAATCATTTGCAAATGCTTGTTCCACAATTGATACGCTTCAATTGGTAGACCATGTACATGTGAAAGGTGTTATTTCAAGGACAATTTATATACTATTTGATCTCACTGAATCTTACTGAATGTTTGGTTGCAAGAGGATCTCTCAAGGGAGATTGAATTCATTTAACGGTTATGTGATAATTACATCGAATTTAATCACTTCATAGAAATAACAATATACATGTATATACTGTAAAGTACCTTATTGCTAATATGTTACGGACACACATGAGTACTACACACTACATCTCGGTATGAGCGTTTACCAAAAGTGACACCTCTAATGCAAAGGGGCAGTTTGACAAGGGGCGGCGTCTTTGATCAATTCATCGCCTAACAGCATCAGACAATGGTCACGGTCACTGATTATATTGCTATAGAAATCCCCTGTTTTCTAATGACTGGATAAATTATACCGAAATAATGATACAAGTAACTCTGTTCAAGTCTCGCTCTTACAGTTAATCACACAATAATACTCAAAATGTGAATATAGATAACATCACGTTGAGCAATAACTGAAAACCCTTTTCAAAGCCTATAGCGAGATAAAGTTAGGTTGTGCTCTATTGTGTGCTAACCAGATTGCGTATCGCCTGGTCTCTGTTACTTGGTGTCATATAGGTGTCATTTGATTTTTTTTTACAAAGAATGTAAATTGTGACATTTATACCGTCCATAGTAGTTCATGAGTGAGATATGTTTTCTTTACAAAAGCATATTTGGGCCTAAAAAAAACCAACAAAAAGTAAACAAATCAGAACATATTGCTGTAATTTACAATAGCTGTCAGGTTCAAAAAACCTTTGTAAATCGCGCAGTGCAACGGTAATATTAATAATATTGCATTTATAAAGTGCAGCATTCACTGTTAAATACTCTGTATTCTTTATCTGAATCTCACCTCAACATTTCGCTTAAATTTCATCCAAGAATAAAACTAATTTATAAAATGAAGAGCCATCCGTACAGAACGGTTATGCGAGGCTATGTACATGTTAAAACCAAATACGATGCACGCTGCAATATGTAATTCAAAAGAGATATCATAATGTCAAATACTAAAATATTTGCTTTAAGGTATACATATATGAACAACACGGCATAAAATAACACGGATATCAAACTTTGTCTAAAGGCATGCTTAAACGGTGTAATTGTATACATTATATGACCTACAGACCAAACTCAATGGGTAGAAAATGCAGTGCTAATAGTTTGAATGGGGAATTAATATGAATTTCTTCCCAAAAAGGTTTGACAGATTATACAATTATCCTTGTTTTGGATTTGTCAGATCGACCTGCAACGTTATAAATCTACCAGACAAGGCACAAATCTGCAGAAGTAAATCAGTGTCAATTATTCATGCGGGAATAATTTCAAATGTTTTCTAAAATATTAAAATATTTGAAAACCCTACTGTCTCATATCTATACAGTAGGATTGGTAGGACTATGCAGTACACATTTAGATAGTTCTTCAGTAAGAACTTCGAGATTTCTTATATGGTTTAAACATATTTTTATTTCCAAAAAAGGAAAACGGGATTGGCAAACAAGCAAACAAGCAAAAGATTTCTTATATGTAATATGATAAATACCCGTTTAAAAAGCCTGATCATGGATTTTATTGTTTGGTGTGAACAATGAAATATGCTGTTCGAGTGGCATTCTAGAAGTTGATGTTATAAGGAAGACAAGAGTTATTCTATGGATGAACAACTTCTTTATTGTTACAGTTGCGACGTTTCGGTAGGGATTCTTATACCGTTTCAAAGCATATAACATGATATACAGGGATCAGAGTCGAACTACCCACAGGATATGGAGATGGTCTCACGACTGGGCACTAAGAAGAAAGAAAAACTGGACGTACAGAGTAAGGCAGAAACTCCGTGATATGGAAATGAATCATTACCTGGATTTACATCGTATATACAGCACAAATATTGTTATCCAAAACGTAAAAGAAAGGCTAATGCAGGACTTCGTCACACAGTGGAGATCAACGTTAACACGAGTAGAGGGAGCTTCAGGCCAGGGCGGAAATAAACTTAGACTTTACTCCAAGTTCAAGGACACATATGTAGCAGAAGCGTACGTAACGTCACCCCTACCTAGATCTCACCGAAGTGCGTTAGCCAAGTTTAGATGTGGAGTGGCGCCAATCAGAATAGAAACAGGGAGATACAACAACCTACCAGTGGAAGAGCGAACCTGCTTTGTGTGCCCAACCTGTGTGGAAGATGAGTGCCACGTTCTCCTACACTGTCCACTCTATGATTTGAGAAACGAGTTGCTACGTACGTGTGATAGAATGATGGAAACTCTGCCGGATCGCCAGGATATCGAAGTCATTAGCTTTATTTTAGCCAACCCTGTGATATGTGCCCCCGTTGCCAAAACCTGCCATGATATTTTAAAGCAAAGAAAATCCTTCCTTTTTAGCGCATCATAGTATAGCTATTTTATATCTACTATATTTTACAATGCTCTTATCTCAATTTTATACTTTTTAGTGTTTACCTGTAAAGTTTACATTTAATTTACTTTGTATTTTATTCTCCAAATGTTTTAGCCATGTATTCATGTTTTTAGTCTCCCATAACTCAATATAATGAGTGGCTCTTTACAGTTTTTATGACTATTTATATTGTATATAACACTGCTGCTGTAACGAGGAGAGACTTGTAATAAACAATCTGTCTGTCTGTCTGTCTGTCTGATATATATATATACCGGCTGAACGAGTGAGATTAAGTTCAACACCGTCACTAGCGACGTTAACTTTTATACAATAGATTGATTTATACTATCATATGACACAAGAAGATTTCAACTACTCGACATACTGGAGGTTGGTTATAGTCCGAAAATCAAAATACAAGTGAAATGTAGTCTGATTAAATTATCAAGCAATATAAACTCTTTATTATCAAGGAAAAAGCATTCGACTGATTGATATTGTGGTCTTGAAATATAATTGACTTACATAACATAAAAAGTAACCAAAAATAAGATATCCGTTGATGGACTCTTATTCATTTTTGATTTAATTATTGAAGGAGTTATTTCATTTGAAACGTAATGATATTGCAATATGGAAATGAAACATTTTTATGAAATACCTAAAACATTATTGCCAGTGTCTCCATGTATTTTACGTTATGTGTTAAAAACTATACTATAAGTAAGAGGTTGAACACCTGAATGTAAAGTCAGTAATTGTCAGTGTAAACCGAGTAATTTAAGAAGCGGCTGTTTGAGGTTGATTGTTTCTACTTTATGAACTTCTTGTAAATATTTAGAATAGCAACATCCTAGATTATTCTTTTTACAAGACCTTTTTCACTTGTCCAGTTGATAGCGCCACGAAAAAGGACAAACTTCATGTGTTTATTTTCGATTGGGGGGGGGGTGGAATCATCTTTGACTTAATCAAAATTCGTCCTAGAAGAACATTCCGTTCAATCCACTACAAACATTACAACCATTGATACTCCCACGCCCTCCCCCCTCCCCCCCCCCCCCCCCCCCCCCCCCCCCCCCCCCCCTTAACCACCAACCCCACTCCCATCCGTGAACATCCGACCACAGAGCACTAAAACCACCATAGCGTGAAGATTTGTATATTTCGACGGATTAGGCCATAATCAGATCAATCACACTTGTGATCATCAGCCACTTAATTAGCAATCAACAGGCAGTCAGGTGACCGTGCGTTGGCATGTTTATGGCCTTAGAAAGGTAGACAGTTTATGAAACATTAGGACAGCTGAGATAAGCAGGATGTTAGTCGTTAAAAGCGTGATGAATCACTCCGATTGTACAATAGATGAATCTTTAATTGAATTTGATAAATATGTTACGCCTCTTTTACATGGAATTTGAACTGTATTTAATCGACAGGTGTTTTCTCGACAAAGTTGACCATCTGCTGTTATTATTCCAGTATTCAAGGAAGGAGATAGCAATATTCCAGGGAATTATCGTCGGACAATTCTTATTAGTTGATCTGAAAAACTCTTAACTAGAATATTTAATCAAAGACTTTTGGATTGACCCTCGGTAATGAAAGTATTCCGAGTTTTCCTTTTGGGTCTCGCGGCATCTCAGTACTGTTGATGCAAGCTCATTTTACAGAGAAGAACTGGTTGACTTTTTAAGAAATAATGTGCTATTTTATTATTGATGTATTTACGTTTTTTAGTCTCTCATAACCCTTTCGTGGGTGGCTCACTTTTTACACTTGTATATCGTACCTTAAACTCGTATGTAATTTATGTAAAAAATTAGGTGATACTTTAATTAATAATCTGCCTGTCTGTCTGCAGTTTCTCTTCACTCTGTAATAAGTCTCAATCTAAGTAATAGTAAACGTATGTTTTGTGCCTTTGTTGACGAAAACGTACAATTGACTCTTGAGATCGGTCACAGTTGTGGTTTAAGTTGTCGAAATTGGATATAAATCGAAAATTAACATAAGAATAATTCAGTTGTTAATTTTTTTCTACAAAAAGACAAAACTTTTAATGACAAATATATCTTAACAACACAAATTAACACATTTAATTCAGAGAAATGAATGACGGAAACACTGTTTTGTGCCTTGTATTTTGCCTTAGTTTAGTTGTATGTATCGGTTTATGTGCTGCGTTTTCAATGTTATGTATATCTAAAACGAGATTGTTTTCTAAACACATATGGCATTATATTACTCTAAAAGGGTTTTCACGAGATAATATATTTACATTATCTTAGGTGTAATTATATTGAAAGAACAAAACGTTGCATGAAATATAATGAGTATAAAGACATTGGCAATAATTATAAAGAGGGTTGGATAACAAAACAACATGCTATATTTGACAAATGGATGAATTTATACAGCAATGTGATGGCTTGATTTATTTTCCAATCCGTTTGGTTTCAAGAATGGATTCTTAATATGATTAAAAAACAAGTCTATTAAAATAATTATAAATTATCAATATGAAGTAACTAGGGCAGAAAAAAGTTAGAGAGATATAATTCTATCTTTGAATGAGTCTTTGAGCTCTGTTACTGTCTCACTTAGATAGAATATCTATCAATAGCAGTAACGTACTACGACCTATCAGTTAGTGAAGGGTCATTTGTGGTTACATTAATCAATTTAGGATTTAATTTGGAATAGGCGGATATCCTGTCATAAGCTGAATACACTGCACCACTTGTCTTTGTACCTTGGTGGCGTGACCTAATATTACACAACCACGAGTCGCTCTGATCAAAAGACCTCTTAATTATGTGTAGCACTTTCACACCTCGTCAGACAAATCACTAGACTAACTATGTGTTCCACTTACGCCAGTAACGGAGTCCGATATCATGATATACTAGTACACAACCAAATTGATTGACAAGATGTCCTCATTTTATAAAGAGAAAAGTTATTTAAAATACCGTATTATATTAAATTCACCATTCTTCTCTTTAATAAGTCAACATCTCACAAGAGTCAATGCAAACAAAGTCAAAATCATATCTCAATAAAGTAAAAAGGGATCCATAATTGCACACAAACAGTAATTTGAATATTAAGTCATAACCTTTTTTTGTCAGAAAATATATTTTAAACAATTTCTTTTAAAAGTCAAGATTTGTGTGAACATATTTTTAAAAGCTTAAATTTAACCAATTTCCGATATTTCATAATCATAAATTTATCAAAGTCAACGTGTTTTTGAATAAAATTCTATTTTGCTTGAAGTCAACATTTCACCCGATTGAAGTGAATTTTTTTACACTTGTAGAAACAATCTTATAACGCGTTGATAATTTAATCAAAAGTGAATGAAATTGCCTAGGAATATGTCTAAAAACACTCATGTAGATTGGCTAAAATATGAATAGATCTCAGATCTTCATTTCTTCTGTTTAGTTCTGAATAGGAGTAGAGTTTGCTTGTTTGCAAACAAGATTTCTCTTGGAATAAGAATATGTTTATACCCAAATCTTTCAAAGTAAACATCCCAACAAAACAAAATTTCTTTTAAAGTTGACATGCAAACACAGCTGGATTTTATTAAAGTGTATCTAACCAAAGTTAACAATTCTTCAAAGTCAACTTTCATAAAATTAGCATATGTTTCAAAGTCTATATTTCCAAAAACACATTTCAAAGTTAATATTTAACAAAATCAAAATACCTTTAAAATGAAAATAATTGAGAAAATAAATACATCATTCAAAGTCAAATTTCACACAAAATCAAAATATGTCTCAAAGTCAATATTTTACACAATCCAAAACCAAATTCAAATGAATAAGAACACTTAGAAGTAGATAATAAGAAAATCAATATTAAATAAAGTGAAAATGTCCTTTAAAATCAATATTCCACAAAATCAAAATGTCAGTCAATGACAATATCACTTTCAAAGTAAACGTTTCTGAATATCAATATGACTTTTGACTCAGTATCCCATGAAATCATAAAATCTTTAAAGACAATACTCCACAAAGTCAAAATGTTTTTCACAGTATATTTCCTTTTTTTTACAGATTTATAAGTCAATGTTTTAAAGAAAACCATAAATATCTTTCAAAGTCAATATTTCATACAATCAAAAGTTGTAACAAAAAATCGAAACATCTATCCAAAAAAATAAGTCCCAAAAATGGAAATATCTTTCAAAGTAAATAATTTATAAAATCCAATCCAATTCAATCCATGTATGTGACAAAGTCAATATATCACTAAATCAAAACGTACTTTAAAGTATAAATTCCACCAAATCACAACATTCTAATGTACACTTCAAAGTAAATATTTAACAGAATCAAATGTCTTTCAAAGTCAAAATTGCACAAAATAAAATAGATATTCAAAGTCAATATTTCTAAAGAAGGAAAGGTCTTTTAAACTCAGTATCTCTTAAAATCATGAAATCTTTCAAAGTCTATATTTCACAAAATCAAAATACTTTTAAAATTATATAAAAATACTTTTTCAAAGTCAATATTTCTTATAATCAAAATATCTTTCTAACTGAATATTTCACAAGTTTGTTTATAGTCTACATTTTACAAAATATTGATGTCGTCAAAGTCAGTTTTTTACAAAGTCAAGATAATTTGAAAGTTCAAAATCAATATAATCAACAAGTTCAACATATCTTTTAACGTGAACACTTATCAAATTGTACAAAGATCTTTCAAGTCAACAGAGCACAATTCAAGATATTCAATATTTCATAAGAAGTCGTACTTCTTAACGTAATCCTTACAACACTATACTCATTGTCAAACGATTTTATGTATGTTTTCTTCACTTTGACAAGTCCGTGGCGCACCCTCAATTATCCAGCCAGACGGCACACCAGTGACACACCCGTTGGTCACTGGTTGCTCACCAGTGAGCAACGAGTGGTCGCCCGTGGCTCACCCGTTGCCCACCGGTGGGTCACTGGTGGGCAACGCATGGCACACTCGTTCATGATATAGTTACTTATTCACACTACTGTACATTATCGCAATGGCAAAGCAAAGCTTTAATGCTTAAATGCTGACTAAATTCTAAAATTAAGTATTTGGGAAAATATGAACTATGATTTATTAATTTAAAACATTTGAGAACCTTTCGAAGATCTTATTTCCAGCGTAGATCAGATTTCTAGGCACTTCATACGAGCATTACTCGATCATACCCTAACAATCATTGGAATAAGACTGGCCAGAGTTTAGACACTATGTGGATGCCGATTGTTCGATACAACCATCGCAAACGCTGCCTGTGGCAGCTCCATTAACTTCGGATTACGTCGACTACGATTCACATCAATATTGTTTGCAAATTATCAAAGCAACATTTCAACATGCTTTGAGAAAACGAAACAAAAGTATACCTTATCACTTTATCAAAGCGGAGATACTGTTCCCTTAATGACATGTTCTTGTGAGTGTTTTGAGGTCTTTCCTTAAAGTGTTTACTTTCTATTTGTACAGCTGAGTAAACTGAGTGTAATGTGTATGAAGTGCCTTGGAATTGACAACACGGTATTAGGAGCAGGTCTTGTTTTCTCCATTTGGATTAGAAACAAAGAGGCTACCATGCTTACTACTACACACTGTTATCCATGTAAGAATATGAACTTTCTCCAATGTAAGATGTAAGAAATTACCATCATGATTTACAATTATATGAATATATTCATATTATTTATAAATATTATATATAGATAATTAGATATATGTAAGTATCTGATTTTTATAAAAACACACCTTTGAAAGTGGTGACGTAAACCAAATCTGAGTTCAATCATTTTGTAAAAAACATTTGTTTCAAAAACTGATATCGTCACACAATGATGATATGTATTCTATAATAGCGTATGAAAAAATTAATTATGAAAAAGCATACTCATACTTATGAGAGCCAGAGGGTAGTGAAGCATAATCCACTGTTATACAATAGATGTTGTGACATCAAGTGCATTGATAAACGTAAATTATATATCTATTTTGGCATCAACTGTATAGAATGTGCCAAACTATAACATATATGTTATTCATATCACAAAGAATGTGCCCAAAAACTACAAATGCACTGATGTACACCAAGTTTCTAAAAGGCATGTAACGCATTGAATTATCGCATTATCATGATAAAACGTATTTGCAGCCGTTTGATCATTTGTGGCGTCTTGTTTTTGTTTTATGAAAGTATGTTTGTTTTAAGAAGACAAGATAAAACTGTTAAGTTAAGCCAACATGACCCCTTTATGTTATTTAAATGTTGTAATCGTGTGAAGATCACATGTAAGCCTCATCATTAATTTTAACATATAATATATTATGTGTCTATAAATGGTCATGTTCTATATAAACAAATGTAATTTTAGGAAAAATAGTTTTACAAAAAAAGCATGTTTGACATATTGTTACAGTTTTCCAAATTGCTACAAACCAAATAATAGTTTTCCCTAAACAGCAAGTGTGACATATTTTTACAGTTTAGTAAACCCAGGTCATCCACTATGAATGAGTCACACTTCAATAAGGGTGTAAAACGGCTCAATTCTTTCAGTAGAGTGAGCACATATAAGTCACGTGTTACGTGGTTGACTTCAACACTATGGATACAGATTTTTAAAATATTTCGAAGTTAGAATATGGATTTCAATACTAAATCATACAAATCATGACTGTAGCGTTTTTTAAACTACATACATCAATGACAAGAACTAAGGCTTTCACAAGTCTAGTTACTGATATAAATCATGCTCTGTGAAACAAATTAACATTATTTCTAAAAAGTTCTTAATAAATAATGGGTTCATTTATAACACAATTGGGTAATGACAGCAGAAGTCTGTTTCATGATGATGGGTGTTCTGAAGTTGTCTCTTAACATCATCGATAATCATTATTTCTGTTACAGTCCAGAGAAGGTGTTTTGAAAGTGTTGTATCATGTATAATGTGAATGTAACCACAACCAAATGCATACGTGTACGTCAGCGATTGGATGAAGGGTTTAACTACTGATCAGTAAGAATATAACCAATGAAACATTCAGAACAAGTAACTTGTTTACTTCACGACAGTCAAGGTTGGTTACTTACACCAGAAGTTGTTTCATATCGCCATCTGTGGTTTCATAAGCATGGATGTTCTGAAGTTATCTCTTGTTTTTGGAGCATTGGTGCTTCAACATAAGGTTATCTGTGCTCAAATGTGCTCTGCGATAGCCAACTTTAACAACGTTGAAAAAGACAAAGCGATAACTGGATCGACTTTCCTCACACTCAAGAATCTTGGACTTGTTAGTTGTTCCAAAAGGTGTCTCCTCAGATCAGCCTGTCAATCCTTCAACTATGAACCTAGTACACAGAAGTGTCAGCTAAACAAGAACAGCACCTCGTCTACTGATGATGGCTACATCGTACGCTCGGTTGGTACACTATCAAGTGACAGAACAAGCTGGCCTTCTGTGATTGCTGGAGCCTGTAGTTCAACAAGTTGCCCAGCCAACTCTGTGTGTGTCGAGAAGGATGCGAATGCCGCTTGTGAGATTGAATGTCATGACCCAGAGCTTCACAACGGTACCTTCCCTGAACCTATCACACACAAAGTTGGTTCAACGCTCTCATTCAACTGTGATGCTGGACTGACCGCTACTGGACAAGCTCAATGTCAAGCTGACGGAACCTGGACATCGTTCAGCTGTGACCTGCTGTGTATCGATCCACCAAGTTTTACGAGGGCGACCCTTGTTAGTCCCGGGTCACAGTGGACACCTGGATCAGTTCTGGAATATACCTGCACTGAGGGTTATCTCCCTTTGGGCAAGGTCTTGTGCGAGCCGGATGGAACATGGACTGAAATGACGTGTGTTCAAATTGTAAGAAACTGCTCAGACCTCTTGAAGTGTAACCCCAATTCCACTGACGGAGACTATAGGCTTTCACCTCTCATTTATCATAATCAACTGGTGAAGATTTACTGCCATAATATGACATCTAATGCACCTCAAGAATTTTTGACACTGCCCGAGGAGAACTATGTGGAGTCAACGGATAGTACAAGGTCATGTATGCCAGATCATAGCTGTGAAGGTGTAAGGTTCAACAAAGTCAGGATCAGTGATGTCACTGAAATGGTCATCAACCTTACAGGACTCAAAAACTATCAGTTCACTAACACATCTTGCTCCAGCTTGGTTTTTGGAGCGGTTAACGACTGCAGCGCCCATAAGAACTGGAACCAAACTGAAACGAGAGACTCCGTCATCAACACAAAAGGAACTGGGTTAAAGATTTCACCACTACAGGAGTGGGCAGTACAGATTGAAAGTACAACCTTGATGGATCCGATAGCAGTTGTGAAAGAAGATGATGGAAGAAAAATCACAGTTAAGTGTCATCAGCCTTGCTACTGGTGTTACCCCAGAATCAATGAATACTCCTTTGTTGTCGATGATGACTTCACTCCTGAAATAGCACAAGCAATCATTCCATCATGTACATAGTCATAGACAACGAAAATTTACTATAATTCTCCTAAAACTCCAAGGCCTTAACGCACAACATTTAGATAAGATGAGAGGCCATTTGATTTTGTGTTAATTACTAACACAAAATTGCACTAAAATTCAAAACAAAATGGCAAAATTGCGAACTAGGTACCCTTCTCGGCCATCATGTTTGAACATTATGTGAACTTTTATTTATTTGAAAAAGAAGGTTTGTATGAAAAATCGGAATGACAAACATTATATATTTACCGATTGATATTGTCTGTGTATATAACTATATATACACAAAGAACTTAATTAAGCACCCCCCTATTTTGTAAAATGAATTTGGGTGTTCTTGGACTATTTGGATTAATTTGATATATTGACCACTCCAGATATAACAATTGCTTTTTCATTGACTATTTAAGTGAACTTAAGATCGCCAATGAGCAAAAATAACGAAAATATGAGAAAAACTGTGAGACTACTGAAATTTGGCCAAATATAACTATTGTCATAGGGGGAAAACTACACATTAAACTTTGGATGTTATGAATCAAAAATAACAATTTTGATCCCTAGTTGACATTCATACACAAAAACCCTTTTTATCATGCATGATAAGAGGCTAGCAAGACATTGAATTTTCAGTACTTTTTTCATAAAAAATTGATAAAATGCCTATAATCTTAACATCTGTAAGTAAATTTGAGATTCCTTGAGTTGAAATTGTTGACCAAACAGTTCTCCTTCCTTCAGATAATCCATTTTCTTTGACAGTGGCCAATTAATGTCTTTGTGCAGTTTTCTTTAAATTCATGTTTTGATAATTTTGTGATTTTGAAGGTTCATACTGCTTTAACGATTGACTTTTGCTATGAGGTTATTTACCAAAAAGTCATCAATTCACTCAAGAGAATGATAATAATCACATTGCAGCAAAACATATTGACTTTCATTTTCAATTTTAAAGTAACTTGGATTTTGACTAAAAAATACTAAGTTTTTCTAAAACCAGTTATTCAGCGACAGTGAATCATAAACCGAATGAAGTTTTTGTTTCCACAATGCTAGATGATCGTTCTATTTAAAAATCCTTATTGTTTGATTGTACATTTGTTTTTTTTATTATCAGCAGTGTTTTTCTGTTTGAAAAAGTGGGGGGTGCTTAATTAAGTTCTTTGTGTATATATGTACTATAAAATAACTCTCTGTATTTACCTCTTCTGCCTCTATCCCCGTATGTCTTGATCTCTGTGATCTCCGTCTGGAGTATGCTCATTACGATATAATATCGATTGTCTGATATCTATTTTTTAAATTTCAATTCTGTTAAGCTGCTAATTGCCTTGATTATATCAACTGGCCATTGCCCGAACTTGCTCACTAATCATTGCTTTAAATAAATTTGTTGATTCTGGTCAATGATTTTGTTATTTCATTAACCCAGGCAAAACATTCTAGTTATCTGTACACGCATATAATCAACTCCATCCATAGGTATTACTTGTGTCCCTATCTGTCAAAGTTTCATTTAGTCCTCCCTCCATAACCCTTCAAATCTTATTTCTGAAATCATATTTAATTTCTGTCACAGGAGGATCCGACACAAAGAGACTTCATAAATCGAGGATTTTACATTATACGAGTGACTGTACATTACATAATTTGTTTGCGACACAAATGCAGAAGGAGAGCATCCGCAGGGGCATACACATGGTAGCTCAAGAGTAAGAACATATTATGTGTATCTGTGTATTCCGGTAGTCGTGTAATCAAAGAAAGTACTCAATATTACTTTACAACATAGACTAATTCCTTGTCTTTACCGAAAGACACAATCGATGCTTTGACATGGATTTTTTAATGACAATAAAATATATATTACATCCCTAACTTAAAGAAACACAACTTACACTGATTGACATTTGATACAGAAGATAAAAGTTTTCCTTCCGGCAGAACTTGCTGTTTGGACCATAATTGATTCAATCTCAATTAAATTATTATACATTGCTTCACGTCAGCGAATCATCGAGTTTCCCCAAAAGCTTTTGTTGCTGGATTACGGGGCGCACTTGCTTATTTACACAATTATCTCTCATTGTTTTAATAGCGGTGAAGTGCCAGATGCTTGGCAACAGAATATCATAAACCCGATCTTAAAACCAGATTCTGATCCTTATAACCCTTCAACGTACACAGGAATCTCACTCATGGCGATACCATGTAAAGTATACTGTGATATAATCAACACAAGGCTCAGTTACTGGTGTGAAAATAATGATATTCTATCTGAAGAACAGAATGGCTTCAGAAAGAAGAGGAGCTGCATGGAACACATATATATTTTAACAAGTATTATTAGGAACAGAAAAAATGCTAAACAATCTACGTTTTGTTGTTTTATTGACATGAAAAAAAGCATTTGATAACGTCAATCGGGATTGCTTGTGGTTTAAGATGCAACGCTTTGGTATCACCGGCAAACTTGTGGATGCAGTCAAATCGTTGTATAGAGATGTCAAATACACTGTTCGAGTTAATGGTCATCTATCCCCCTGGTTCAATGCACCCCGTGGTGTTAAACAAGGATGTTTGATCTCACCGTTGCTTTTCTCGCTCTATATTAATGATCTTGCTGATAGTCTAAGAGAGCTGAATTGTGGCGTTGATATCAATGAAAGAAATATCAGCCTCCTGTTATATGCCGATGATGTTGTTCTGATTGCCCCAAGTGAAGACAAGCTTCAATGTCTACTAGATCATGTAAACTCCTGGTGCCATAAATGGAGACTAAGTGTTAACCCAAAGAAGACCAAACTTATACATTTCAGATCGAAGACTATGATGCGTTCCAAACGGAAGTTTACCATTGGGGAGATGAATATTGAATACTGCGATAATTATAAATACCTTGGACTCTGGCTTAACGAATCTTTAGACTTCACAGTTGCGATTAATGAACTTAGTATGTCTGCTAGCCGCGCCCTGGGGGCACTGTGTACTAAATATTTTGATGCTGGTGGTTTTTCTTATGATATATTTACAAGACTGTACGAGTCCCTTGTTCAACCTATAACCCTTTACGGTAGCGCCATCTGGGGTATGTATGAGCAGAAACGTCTGAACACAATCCAAAATAGAGCCTGCAAGTTCTTTTTGGGCTTGAGTCGGAACTCCTCCAACATTGCGGCAAGGGGTGACATGGGGTGGACTGCCAGCGTAACTAAACAGAGGCTAGAAGTATACAGGTTCCTGGGACGTTTAAAGAGTATGTCTCCCCATAGACTGCCAAGTTGTATTCACAGTTGGTCTCTCCGTAGAAGCAATTCCTGGGAAAAAAACGTTTTTAAACTATCCAAAAAAATCAATTTCTTAGAGCAAATCAACAATAACTCTACAATAAACATGACTCAAATTCGACGACAGTTAAATATCATCGATGAAAACAGCTGGTTTTGTGATCTCTGGAATGACCGCGGCAATCCAAATGGCAATAAACTTCGAACGTATCGTCTCAGCAAAAAAGATCTGAAACCTGAAGCTTATGTTTTATGTAGATCGATCCCCCGATCTTCAAGGAAGATATTATCTCTTCTTCGTTGTGGCAGCCTGCAGCTGAACATTGAAAAACTCAGGTACAGTCGACCTGCAATACCTCTCAACGCGAGGGTGTGTCCCTTCTGCCCTGATAAAATAGAGAGTGAAATCCATTTCCTAGTTGACTGTGATATGTATGACGACCTGCGATACGACCTGTTCTCTGGAATGCAGCATTACGACATCTCCCAACGCTTCAACAACTCATCATCAGTTACCAAATTTACACACCTTCTGAATACTCCAGACATAGTGCATCATCTGTGTGATACAGTTACCAACATGTATAAACGCCGCCAGTCATTACTTTAACCTATTTATTATTGTACTTTTAATTTACTTTTATCCCCATTAGTTATTATACGTATGAATGTATCACATGTTGTATGAATGTTATATTTATATATACTTGGGAGTATGCTGTGTGCTTTTTTAATGTTATGTTATATATGCTTTGTAAATTTGTATGGTATGCATGCGACATGAATGCTAGTTATATATCCACCTAGGGTATGTGTGTATGCTTTGTTAAGAATTTTAATTTTGCTATGCTATTTAAACAGTGATGTATGTCTGTGAGTGAACGTTGGTAGGACTATGTGTGTTTACGTGTATCCGTGTGTGTGTGTATGTATGTATGTTTGTATGTGTGAATGTATATATGTATGTATGTATATAAGTATGATTGATGTGTATATGCGTGCTTGTGTGTATATGTATGCGGATATATTTGCGGGTATATGTATGTTTGTATGTTTGTATGAATGTCTGTTTGTCCGTATGTATGTCTGTCTGTCTGTATGCATGTACGTATGTTTGCAATGT
Organism: Steromphala cineraria; assembly: GCA_916613615.1. Taxonomy (NCBI): domain Eukaryota; kingdom Metazoa; phylum Mollusca; class Gastropoda; order Trochida; family Trochidae; genus Steromphala; species Steromphala cineraria. Next base: position 43,126,435 of record OU744728.1, read on the forward strand.
GAATCTAAGTATGTATATGATTGTTTTACATGTAGTTTTGCATGCATGCATATTTTATATAACCATGTATGTATGTATGTATGTATGTATGTATGTTTGTATGTTTGTATGTTTGTAGAGTTGTATGTTTGTATGTTTGTAGAGTTGTATGTTTGTATGTTTGTAGAGTTGTATGTTTGTAGAGTTGTATGTTTGTAGAGTTGTATGTTTGTAGAGTTGTATGTTTGTAGAGTTGTATGTAGCTTTTATGTATGTATCATTTTCGTGTTTGTGTGTACCTTATGTATTGCTTTGTAAATTTGTATGTCCATGTGTCCGTGATTATATCTCTGTGTGTTTGTATATGAATGTATTTCTGTTTGTATGAATGAAAGGTTGTTATATTACGCTGTAAGTGTGATTGTATGAATGAATGTATGTAGGTTTATACTCCATTGTTAATTCATCATTATTCGTGTAACATTATGTATGTAATGCAATGTATTTCTACAATGTTTTAATAGTTTTTTATGTTTAGTCTCTCATAACCTACCCGGTGGTTCCTGTACTTTTATTCCATGTAAAAATGTTTTAAATATATTGACTATGTACAGGAAGTGAGACTTTAATAAACATCATCTCTCTCTCTCTCTCTCTCTCTCTCTCTCTCTCTCTCATTGGCTTGAATGGAATGGCGTCACAGGTCGATTAAGGGAGCCTGGTTATTGATAAGTGTAATTTCTAATGATTTGACGTCTATATAGCACGCAATACCCAAAATTAATAATGTTTATTTCAGGTTATTACAGCAACCACGTTGTACTCAACAGTTTCAAAAGTAAATTTGTTAAAGTGAGACTGGATACTCTCTAGAAGGATAACCTATTTACCATTTTCTCTGAATTCTTTTGGAAACTTTTAAAACCATCTGAATAGCGTCTGTTATCATTGGAAACTATAATTCTGCGTTGCACTACATTTTTGTTGAATAGGGATTTTTTAACTATAAAATGTTCTGTTGAATATTGCATTCAGATGCATGTAACTTTTTCACTCACTGTTGTGAAATAACAGATATACTTTTGAAGAAACATAACCCAAATTGACCTCTCATCATCAGCTTTACTTATATTCACCTATACGTGCATTTACTTATCTGCTTGTACCTTTATTCTTCATTAAATCGATCTAAAATTCCAGGAGATGGAACAATGCCCGCTCATTCTTTCGGAAAGCACAAACAAATATAGATTCAGACATGTGTACCTGCTTATCGTTTACAAAGATAAAAAATGTTCTTTTCGTTTTGTTTTTATCTTAGCTTGTGAACCAGTTTTATGAGCACAATACCAAAGCAGCCTGGAAAGTGTAAATTTATCGAAATATAATTGTACTCCACGTGATCACAATACATTAATATTATTGAACCAAGGACTTATAAAGCCCGGCGTGAATAAACGTGAGGCAAAGATTGTTGCTTTCTGAACGCTGTCGTTGCTTATCCTGTGACTTATAGCATCCTTGATTTGACGAAAGCATTAGACTGTACTCTAAATATTTGAACGTTTTGATAATCAGTTAACCAGTCTTCTGACAAGATGGCATTACCAAGACTTTTGATTAGGTCTCTAGGTATACCTGCACATGGATTTATTGATATTCAATGATGTGACATCCGTTCTGTAATTAAACCGGTCTTACATAGCTGGTATCTTTGTTGTTTCATGAACCGTTGCAGCATGATTTTTTTATTCTGTACACAGTCATTAGCAGTAACCATCATCTTTTTGTTATCAGTTGGGAGAAGAGGGGAGGGACTTTCTTCTATGCTATATTTCCTCAATGTGTTCGATATATTAAACTCTTACATAAAGTTTAGTGCAGAAGGAAAAGTATGTATGTGATAAACATAAAACATTTCTTACCATTTGTAGGATGAGACTGAGATGAACGAGTTTACTTTTTGACATAGATCAATTCTTCTACAGAAAGAGTCTATCTATAATATGTGTATATATATTGCAATTATATGGAGAGGAAGAAAATGTGGAATTGCTGCTTTACTAAATTTGTCCAATAAATTCAGTTCTTTAACGCTTAAAGGGACAGTTCTGTCGGGTTATTTTTGGTGGAAACGAAATGCAACTTGTATCTTTTGGTAGTAATTGTATTGGTTTACTTTCGACAATTGGATAAAGAAGAGCAGAAACTGGTCAAATACGACAACATTGAGAAGTGAAGCTATTCATCGGCACTGCGAGTGTGAAAAGCCTTTCTACGCCATACTTAAACATTGTTGATTAGTTTTATCAATGATAATTTGTAAATATGCAGTTAACCCTTACGATGCGGCTATATATTTTTGCTCAACTAGCCCCCGTGGCGACATTGTTTTGTCCGGTGCCAGCCACCGTTATATCCTGATTGCACCGCCCACTGAATATGTTTATGTAGCGAGTCCCGGGTCTTTTACAACAATTGGTGTATCTATTATGCGGATCCCGGATTTTTATTTAGAGCCTTGTAAAATGTTTATTTATGCACACAGAATAATTCTTTTTACATGGACTTCTAGATACACTGTGCCTCTTTATAAATATATAAAAAAACATTACGATGCGCCTCATATTTTTTTCCCCACAGTCATCAAAAGAAAGTCTTTAATTCCGCTTGCCGCTTCTTTATTTTTGTGCGCGCATAGACATATGATACATGGAAAAAAAGACAATTCTTTTCTCTACAAGTTGATATAAAAATTATAAAAATATCTCTAATGGTTCGTGAGATATGAGTGCCGCAAGGTGCGGGAGTTAAATACAAGTTCAATTAGCGAACGCCGGAGCGCAAGTAGAGCGCGCACCGCTTCTTCATTGCGCGCATAGACATATGATACATGAAAAAAAAGACAATTCTTTTCTCTACAAGTTGATATAAAAATTATAAAAATATCTCTAATGGTTCGTGAGATATGAGTGCCGCAAGGTGCGCGAGTTAACACAAGTTCAATTAGCGAACGCCGGAGCGCAAGTAGCGCGTGTGAACGATCACTTATCTTTCGCTTGCCGCTTCTTTATTCTTGTGCGCGCATAGACATATGATACATGGAAAAAAAGACAATTCTTTTCTCTACAAGTTGATATAAAAATTATAAAAATATCTCTAATGGTTCGTGAGATATGAGTGCCGCAAGGTGCGGGAGTTAAATACAAGTTCAATTAGCGAACGCCGGAGCGCAAGTAGAGCGCGCACCGCTTCTTCATTGCGCGCATAGACATATGATACATGGAAAAAAAGACAATTCTTTTCTCTACAAGTTGATATAAAAATTATAAAAATATCTCTAATGGTTCGTGAGATATGAGTGCCGCAAGGTGCGCGAGTTAACACAAGTTCAATTAGCGAACGCCGGAGCGCAAGTAGCGCGTGTGAACGATCACTTATCTTTCGCTTGCCGCTTCTTTATTTTTGTGCGCGCATAGACATATGATACATGGAAATGAAGACAATTCTTTTCTCTACAAGTTGATATAAAAATTATAAAAATATCTCTAATGGTTCGTGAGATATGAGTGCCACAAGGTGCGGGAGTTAAATACAAGTTCAATTAGCGAACGCCGGCGCGCAAGTAGCGCGGGTGGACGATGTCATTTATTCCGTGCATCGCTGCCGCTTCTTTATCATTGTGCGCGCATAGACAAATGATACATTGAAATGAAGACAATTTACTCCTCTACAAAATGGAGAAAAAAATTTGAAAGTTTCTCAAACGTTCCGTGAGATATGAATGCCGCAAGGTGGGTAACCCCAATCATTTTTGAGAAAAGGTTTGATATTTCCGACAGATAGCTTGCAGTTTCTTTAGTTTTTCGTGCGCATTTACAAATGACACATTGGACTGAAGCTCGTTCTTCGCTCTTTACAATCATGTAAATGATTTGATCCCCACCCCCTTCCAAAATTGTATATAGTGCCAAAGAAGGGGTGGGGGTTCATGATGCGGCTTCAGTTGAACTTCCACGGACAGCTCACATTGACTTTCTCTGTCTCTGTTACGAAATAAAAAAAGAAAAATTTATTTTTATAAATGCTTGTACAATATAATCAACAAATATATAAGTATAACAAAAATCACCTTCAAAGGTGCGAATAACAGCTTTATAGAACCTAACAAGGTCTAGAGTTCAGTCCATACTTCTACTTCTTTTTTCTTTCTTCAATTATCTTCATCCCCATCTTCGTCTTCCCTCTCTATCATACTGATATAGGCTTTACAGAAATCTTGTGATGTGTGGTATAGGCGGAAACATGGTTCTACACACAAAGCAACATTGCAGTCTAGACACTCGAAACAAGATTCTCTTCCTACTCTTTTCTTCTTTCTTGCTGGCTGGTTGGCAGCTGCCGCTCCACGCCGCATGAGTTCACGTCTGGCTTTAGAACATACAACACAGGTGCGTGACAAATTCTTCTTTCTTCCTACAGGCTCGATCTTTGAAGGAAAGTGACGGCCATGCAGGCGTACAATACTGTCGTCGGTCGTACATCGCCGACCCCGGGGACGTCTGCCGAGAGATGCAACCTTATCTCTGTCGGCAAAGGTTATGATGTGTTGAACTATTTCTTTCCTAAATTCTCTGTTTGTCTTCAGTGTTTTATCTTTGGAGAGTTCTTTGTACAGAACGTAGGCATTCAAAAGAGCAACGTTGAGGATATGAAACCACACACGCTTCCACCACTTTAGAGTTTTCATCTTGAACGGTGTGTACGACAACATCTGACCGGCCCGGTCGACGCCACCCATGTACTTGTTGTATTCATGAACGATCCGAGGTTTTGTAATTGGTTCTCCAGTCACCCTGTTCTTCCTTCCCGACTCGACATCTTCCGTGTCCTCAACAGTGGACATAAGCAAGACTGACTTTCTGTCCTCATACCTGACGATCAGAAGTTCTTTGTTGTGTTGCTGCAACATAGAACCTTTCTCTGGTTTCTTCGTTTTTCTCTTCAGTTTGACTGGGATTCCGCTCCTATTTCCTCGCAACGTCCCCGTCGCACCGAAACCACACTTCCACAGATTGATGTACAATGTCACAGATGAATAGAAATTGTCCATGTAAACATGATATCCCTTACGAGAGTAATCTTTGACCAAATCCATGACCAAATCATACGTTTTCCCTCCAATAGAAACTTCGTTGGTTCTTCCAGTGTAGAGTTTGAATTTACAGACGTATCCATTGTGCGAGTCACACAACATGTAAGCCTTGATGCCATACTTCTTAGGTTTGTCAGGGTTGTAAACCTTGAAGCTGAGGTTGCCTTTCCAAGGCACCAATCCCTCATCAACTGAGATATGTTGATGCGGTATATAAACTCTTGAGAACCGATGTATGATGCGGTTATACAATATTCCAAGTTTATTGAGTGGGGAAAACTGTGGTGTGTTTCGTCCTGGCATTGTACTGTTATCAGATAAGTGAAGAAACGTGAGCAACAACCAAAACCTGTCTCTAGGCATACACTTTGGGAAGAAAGGCGTCGAGGTAACATCACTAGTCGACCAATACTCTGAAAAGTTCCTCTGTACAACTAAGGACATGGCGATAGTCATCGCTACGAATACTTTCATTTCCTCAGCATTCGTATCCTTCCACTGGCGCATTCTTGACTTGGGCGGGAGGACCTCGTCGTCGCATTCTTGGTGAAAGTATCTATTGGTTTCCGTTGCCATTAATCCGTAATCATCTTCTTGTAAGAACATTTCGAAATAGTCAATAGGTTTTGGTTGCTCAGGCAATTCTTTGAACTGTCCCAGCCCAGTCTGTCCCGTAAAAGGCAGATCAACACGTCCACGTGGCCTCGGCCCGTCCTTCCAGTTTGCCGCAAAATCCCCCTCCCCTGTATCAGAGGTGTCACTGTCTTGATCATCCAAGTCAACGAACTCGTCAGTGGAAGAACCAGCAGAAGCTGCGCTCGCCGTAGCAGCTAGTATACGTCTTGCAATGTTCCTTATGTCTGGATCACTGTCCATGTCCGATACCAATCCATCACTATCACTATTCACATCACTATCATCAGTAGTTTCCATATCAGAAGTTTCATCAGCATGGACTTCGGAAGAGAACTCGTCGTCTGAAGCATACGGCCCCCCATAGTTCCGAGTCCTCGGTCTCCTTCCTCTAAATCTTGGCATCTTCTATATCATCTGTAATAGATTGAAACAGATTTAGACATGTGCAAGTAAGAACAACTCAGGAGCATTTTACAGAGAAAATCAGTGTGAGCCTCATGGACATTCATTTGCCGTCATTCCAAAGTTTTTGAAACAATCACACCATCGGCGCCGACGGCACCAAAGGCAATGGTAAAATTCACATATTTGGACGTTTCATGACTGTCCCGGCTAACCCCGGTTCTTTTATTCATACGACTCCCCCAAAGTCGAAAACCTGGGCTTTCTTCTGACTTCCTAGGCGACGAGTTGGCGAGTCGCGAACGAAACAACCATCTACGTCAGGGAAGCTCTGATTGTCAGTTGTGGATTACAAAAGTTTTGCAACTTTTGATAGGTTCCACGGACCTAACCGCCGCAGCGTCGCGGCGAAACCCGAACAAAATTGCCGATGTCAAAAAAAGGACATCAACACATTTTGCGGGGCTTCTTGCATCTTTATTTCTCTTTGCGCATATACATATGATATACCAAAATGATGGCACTTTTATTCTCTTTCCAACGATATATCGTGTGTTAGAGCGCGCCGCTTGGTTAGTGAAATATCAAGCGCGAAAGTACATACTTTTGCGGCCTTTATAGTATAATTATTTGCATGGGCGGACATACAAATGATATGCCAAAATGAAGGCAATTTCATCCTCTTTCCAACGATATCTCATGTGTTAGAGCGCGCCGCTTGGTTAGTGAAATATCAAGCGCGAAAGCAATCTCTCGGACTTTGTGTTCTGAAATCCGAGGCACTGGGCAACGTTGCCCATGAAATTGGTTGTTCTCGAATGGAAGGACCTCGCCCGACATATAAGGAAAATGTTTCAGACCTCGGAATAACACCGAAAATAGTTTTTGAATTTCACTAAACATGATATTGATTTTGAAAGTTTGGGTGCTAAGGGTCAATTTTTCGCATGGTTTGCGGCGAGGCCCGCACTAGAAATAGTAAAAATTCTCGAATGAATGTTCCGAGCACCCTCGATTTTTCATGGGAAAAATTCCCACAAACGTTCCGTCTCTCTCAGGAGAAAATTCTCGGTCTCCGAAAAAGTTGAATAAGTCAAAAACCGATTGCTTCGCGTCAACAACATTTATACCGCAGATAGAGCCCCGACTTTTCCACCTCTCCAATTAGTCACTTTTCACAAATAAATTTTTTTTATTTTGTTATTGACGAAAACGGTTTTATGTAAATATTTCAATAATTAGTAACTTCTCCTTTCTTCCAGGGACGTGAAAGGGTAGACATTGACACTCAAAGTTTGGACATGTGCAGTTTCAGCAAATGGCATCACAAACAAAAATGTTCACGCAGTTCTAAAAAACCCGAGTGCAGCCGAAATTTAGTGGGAAATTTTTCTCACAAAAACGACTATAGTCGGAAAAAGCGTCTCGATCTTGACAATATTTCTGTTTCCGAGTTATAACTTTTTAGGCAGAACTGGAAGCAAACTTTCGCTTCGACAGTTTTTAGCTTGGGGGGCTAAGGGTAAATTTGTACCATGTCTCGTGGCGAGGCCCGCACTAAAAATATTGAAAATCCTCGAAAGAAAACTCCGAGTACGCTCGATTTTTCATGGGAAAAAAGTCCATACCTCACGGCGAAGCTCGGAAGTGGTCAAAATCTCCGGCCTTCGTCATAACCCGAGAGTGAAAGTGGCCCAAAAAAAGCCCATACCGCCGGGTGGTCTCGGAAAAGTAGAACAAAAGCACGATCGTGCTCAAAACCCGATAGTGTGAATGTGGTCATGGGACAACTTTCCCATTACATCATGGCGAGACCCGGGACAAAATTTCCGATGGCCGGAAGTGGTCAGAACACTCGGACGTCCCTTTCGTCATGGGAAAACGTTCCCATTACCTCATGCCGAGACCGGAAAAAAATTTCGATGCCCGGAAGTGGTTCGGAACCTCTGACGTCATCGCAACCCGATCATGTAAGTTTGGTAATGGGACAAGTTTCCCATTACGTCATGACTAAAAACCGGAAAAAATGTTTTATGTCAAAAAGACCTACACACATTTTGCGGGGCTTCTTGCATCTTTATTTCTCTTTGCGCATATACATATCATATACCAAAATGATGGCACTTTTATTCTCTTTCCATCGATATATCTTGCTTTATAGCGCGCCACTTGGTTAGTAAAATATCAAGCGCAAAAGCTTTTTTTTTGCGGCCTTCATAGTACAATTATTTGCAACTGCGCATATAAAAATTATACACCAAATTGAAGACAATTTTATTCTCTTTCCATCGATATATCATGTTTTATAGCGCGCCAATTTGTTATTGAAATATCATGCACGAAAGTCGAAAACTTTTAAATATTTTTAGTACAATTATTTGCAATTGCGCATATACAAATTATACACCAAATTGAAGACAATTTTATTCTCTTTCCATCGATATATCATGTGGTAGAGCGCACCACTTGGTTAGTGAAATATCGAGCGTGAAAGAACACATTTTGTCTGCTTTTGCGGCCTTTTGCGGCCTTTTGTGGCCTTTATAGTGCAATTATTTGAAACTGCGCATATGCAAATTATACACCAAATTGAAGACAATTTTATTCTCTTTCCATCGATATATCATGTGGTAGAGCGCACCACTTGGTTAGTGAAATATCGAGCGTGAAAGAACACATTTTGTCTGCTTTTGCGGCCTTTTGCGGCCTTTTGTGGCCTTTATAGTGCAATTATTTGAAACTGCGCATATGCAAATTATACACCAAATTGAAGACAATTTTATTCTCTTTCCATCGATATATCATGTGGTAGAGCGCGCCACTTGGTTAGTGAAATATCAAGCCCGAAAGAACACATTTTGGCTGTTTTTGCGGACTCCGGATTTCGCCTAGAGGGCTTGCGCGCCAGTTTATATTTGGCACGGAAATATACCGCTCCCCGCATCGTAAGGGTTAATGACATATAATCGATGGGAGATATAGATAAGCGAGGCCCGCACTAAAAATATTGAAAATCCTCGAAAGAAAACTCCGAGTACGCTCGATTTTTCATGGGAAAAAAGTCCATACCTCACGGCGAAGCTCGGAAGTGGTCAAAATCTCCGGCCTTCGTCATAACCCGAGAGTGAAAGTGGCCCAAAAAAAGCCCATACCGCCGGGTGGTCTCGGAAAAGTAGAACAAAAGCACGATCGTGCTCAAAACCCGATAGTGTGAATGTGGTCATGGGACAACTTTCCCATTACATCATGGCGAGACCCGGGACAAAATTTCCGATGGCCGGAAGTGGTCAGAACACTCGGACGTCCCTTTCGTCATGGGAAAACGTTCCCATTACCTCATGCCGAGACCCGGAAAAAAATTTCGATGCCCAGAAGTGGTTCGGAACCTCTGACGTCATCGCAACCCGATCATGTAAGTTTGGTAATGGGACAAGTTTCCCATTACGTCATGACTAAAAACCGGAAAAAATGTTTTATGTCAAAAAGACCTACAAACATTTTGCGGGGCTTCTTGCATCTTTATTTCTCTTTGCGCATATACATATCATATACCAAAATGATGGCACTTTTATTCTCTTTCCATCGATATATCTTGCTTTATAGCGCGCCACTTGGCTAGTAAAATATCAAGCGCAAAAGCTTTTTTTTTTGCGGCCTTCATAGTACAATTATTTGCAACTGCGCATATACAAATTATACACCAAATTGAAGACAATTTTATTCTCTTTCCATCGATATATCATGTTTTATAGCGCGCCACTTGGTTAGTGAAATATCATGCACGAAAGTCGAAAACTTTTAAATATTTTTTAGTACAATTTTTTGAAAACTGCGTATATACAAATTATACACCAAATTGAAGACAATTTTATTCTCTTTCCATCGATATATCATGTGTTAGAGCGCACCACTTGGTTAGTGAAATATCGAGCGTGAAAGAACACATTTTGTCTGCTTTTGCGGCCTTTTGCGGCCTTTTGTGGCCTTTATAGTGCAATTATTTGAAACTGCGCATATGCAAATTATACACCAAATTGAAGACAATTTTATTCTCTTTCCATCGATATATCATGTGGTAGAGCGCACCACTTGGTTAGTGAAATATCGAGCGTGAAAGAACACATTTTGTCTGCTTTTGCGGCCTTTTGCGGCCTTTTGTGGCCTTAATAGTGCAATTATTTGAAACTGCGCATATGCAAATTATACACCAAATTGAAGACAATTTTATTCTCTTTCCATCGATATATCATGTGGTAGAGCGCGCCACTTGGTTAGTGAAATATCAAGCGCGAAAGAACACATTTTGGCTGTTTTTGCGGCCTTTTACGGCCTTTATAGTACAATTATTTGCAACTGCGCATATACAAATTATACACCAAATTGAAGACAATTTTATTCTCTTTCCATCGATATATCATGTGGTAGAGCGCGCCACTTGGTTAGTGAAATATCATGCACGAAAGTCGAAAACTTTTAAATATTTTTTAGTACAATTATTTGAAAACTGCGTATATACAAATTATACACCAAATTGAAGACAATTTTATTCTCTTTCCATCGATATATCATGTGTTAGAGCGCGCCACTTGGTTAGTGAAATATCAAGCGCGAAAGAACACATTTTGTCTGCTTTTGCGGCCTTTTACGGCCTTTATAGTACAATTATTTGCAACTGCGCATATACAAATTATACACCAAATTGAAGACAATTTTATTCTCTTTCCATCGATATATCATGTGTTAGAGCGCGCCACTTGGTTAGTGAAATATCAAGCGCGAAAGAACACATTTTGTCTGCTTTTTGTCAACAATTCAACAGAGAAAATACATGTTTTCACGGGGCTCGCTGTCTGCGCCAGTTAAACCAATTTTCATAAAACAACGGCGTTTAGCGAGGCGCGGAAAATAATTACGAGCAATCCGGGAGCCGCCAAAACTGCTTGCAGTAAATATTTTTGGTCCAACTAACGGAGTTGTGTTGTCAATTTCCAGATTGTGAATGGCTACAAGCAACTGTGTATGGAATTGAATATAGAAGAAGATTCCCAGATTGTGAAGGGCTCTCAGTGACTTTCTATCTTCAGTCTATGAAGTATGGGGGTAGATTCCTAGATTGTGAGGGGCTCTTACATGGTTTTGGGGTCCCTCTGACGGGGCAGTGTAGTCCATTCCCAGAATGTGATGGACTTTTAGTGACTTTCTATCTTTAATCTATTGAGTATGGCGGTACATTGCTAGATTGTGAGGGGCTCTTACATGGTCTTGGGGTCCCTCTGACGGGGCAGAGTGGTATATTCCCAGATTGTGATGGACTCTTAGTGACTTTCTATCTTTAATCTATTGAGTACGGGGGTACATTCCTAGATTGTGAGGGGCTCTTACATGGTCTTGGGGTCCCTCTGACGGGGCAGTGTAGTCTATTCCCATATTGTGATGGAATCTTAGCGACTTTCTATCTTCAGTCTATGGAGTATAGGGGTATATTCTTAGATTGTGAGGGGCTCTTACATGGTCTTGGGGTCCCTCTGACGGGGCAGTGTAGTCTATTCCCATATTGTGATTGAATCTTAGCGACTTTCTATCTTCAGTCTATGGAGTATAGGGGTATATTCTTAGATTGTGAGGGGCTCTTACATGGTCTTGGGGTCCCTCTGACGGGGCAGTGCAGTCTATTCCCAGATTGTAATGGACTCTTAGCGATTTTCTTTCTTCAGTCTATGGAGTATAGGGGTATATTCTTAGATTGTGAGGGGCTCTTACATGGTCTTGGGGTCCCTCTGATCGGGCAGAGTGGTCTATTCCCAGATTGTGATGGACTCTTAGTGACTTTCTATCTTTAATCTATTGAGTATGGGGGAACATTCCTAGATTGTGAGGGGCTCTTACATGGTCTTGGGGTCCCTCTGACGGGGCAGTGAAGTCTATTCCCAGATTGTGATGGACTCTTAGTGACTTTCTATCTTTAATCTATTGAGTATGGGGGTACATTCCTAGATTGTGAGGGGCTCTTCCATGGTCTTGGGGTCCCTCTGACGGGGCAGTGTAGTCTATTCCCAGATTGTGATGGACTCTTAGTGACTTTCTATCTTTAATCTATTGAGTATGGGGGTACATTCCTAGATTGTGAGGGGCTCTTACATGGTCTTGGGGTCCCTCTGACGGGGCAGAGTGGTCTATTCCCAGATTGTGATGGACTCTTAGTGACTTTCTATCTTTAATCTATTGAGTATGGGGGTACATTCCTAGATTGGGAGGGACTCTTACATGGTCTTTGGGTCCCTCTGACGTGGCAGTGTAGTCTATTACCAGATTGTGATGGACTCTCAGTGACTTTTTATCTTCAGTCTATGGAGTATGGGGGTAGATTCCTAGATTGTGAGGGGCTCTTACATGGTCTTGGGGTCCCTCTGACGGGGCAGAGTGGTCTATTTCCAGATTGTGATGGACTCTTAGTGAGTTTCTATCTTTAATCTATTGAGTATGGGGGTACATTCCTAGATTGTGAGGGGCTCTTACATGGTCTTGGGGTCCCTCTGACGGGGCAGTGTAGTCTATTCCCAGATTGTGATGGACTCTTAGTGACTTTCTATCTTTAATCTATTGAGTATGGGGGTACATTCCTGGATTGTGAGGGGCTCTTCCATGGTCTTGGGGTCCCTCTGACGGGGCAGTGTAGTCTATTCCCAGATTGTGATGGACTCTTAGCGATTTTCTATCTTTAGTCTATGGAGTATATGGGGTATATTCCTAGATTGTGAGGGGCTCTTCCATAGTCTTGGGGTCCATCTGACGGGGAAGTGTAGTCTATTCCCAGATTGTGATGGACTCTTAGCGACTTTCTATCTTTAATCTATTGAGTATGGGGTACAATCCTAGATTGTGAGGGGCTCTTACATGGTCTTGGGGTCCCTCTGACGGGGCAGTGTAGTCTGTTCCCAGTTTGTGATGGACTCTTAGCGATTTTCTATCTTCAGTCTATGGAGTATAGGGGTATATTCCTAGATTGTGAGGGGCTCTTACATGGTCTTTGAGTCCCTCTGACGGGGCAGAGAGGTCTATTCCCAGATTGTGATGGACTCTTAGTGACTCTCTATCTTCAGTCTATGGTGTATAGGGGTATATTCCTAGATTGTGAGGGGCTTTTAAATGGACTTGGGGTCCCTCTGACGGGGCAGAGCGGTTTATTCCCAGATTGTGATGGACTCTTAGTGACTTTCTATCTTCAGTCTATGGTGTATAGGGGTATATTCCTAGATTGTGAGGGGCTCTTATCTAGTCTTGGAGTCCGTCTGACGGGGCAGAGTGGTCTATTCCCAGATTGTGATGGACTCTTAGCGACTTTCTATCTTCATTCTATGGAGTATTAGGTTAAATTCCTAGATTGTGAGGGGCTCCTACCTCGTCTTTTGGTCCCTCTGGCGGGGCAGTGTGGTCTATTCCCAGATTGTGATGGGATATAGGTGGTTTTCTATCTTCAATTTATGTAATATAGAGAACGATTATTAGATGGTGAAGGGTTCATAGATGGTCTCAGAGTTAAATTAACGGGTTATTGTGGTCAATTTCCAGATTGTGAAGGGCTATGAGCGGTTTTCTATCTTCAATTTATGTAATATAGAGAACGTTTCTTAGATTGTGCAGGGCTCATAGCTGGTCTTAGTGTCCAATTGACGGGTTAGTGTAGTCCATTCCCAGATTGTGAAGGGCTATGAGCGGTTTTCTATCTTCAATTTATGTAATATAGAGAACGATTCTTAGATTGTGAAGGGCTCATAGCTGGTCTTAGTGTCCAATTGACGGGTTAGTATAGTCCATTCCCAGATTGTGAAGGACTATGAGCGGTTTTCTATCTTCAATTTATGATATATAAGGGTAAATTCCTAGCTTGTCATGATGTCCAACTGACGGAGAGGTGTTGTCCATTTCAATATTGCGAAGGACTGTAAGCTATTTTCTTTGTTCACGAAATGGTGTCTTGGGTGATTCCCAGGTTGTGAAGGAATGTGTGCATATCTTTTAGAACTATTTAAATATAACGATAAAATCCTGGGATTGTGAACGGCTATGTGTGTGTCTTTTGAAAGACAGATTTTAGAATATTGAAATCAATGATCGAACATATATTGTCTGATAGAAAGCATAATTAGCAGTAAACCTTATTATTATTATTAACGCCCGTCTGTATTACTTTTTCAGTGCTTAGTAAATACATTTTAAGAGTCAATTTTTAAGGCACAAATAAATTGGTGGTACTAAACAATTTTCAATGCAGTTTCTTGGGAATATTGTACTCTGTTTACCGTCTTTGACATTTACTGATTATCATTATAGATATGCTTCAAATTCATATTCTTTAGGATTTGAATTTAAGAACCTTGATTTGGCGGAATGAAAAAAGACCAGTTCAATAGAGCAGTGCCAACAATACATGTATTTGATCAAAGACTTCACATTTGACTATATCATTTATGAGAAACTTATTTTGAAATTTTGAATAAAATTTTGATCATTTCTATGTGAAATGTCATAATCTTTGAATTACATGTGTGTGTAATCTTGTGTTCTCTGTGGCAAATGCTTGATTAATCCTTACCCATAGCATTGTTACGTTCTTCACGTTTAATCAATCCCCAATGAGGCTAAATCAGCTGCTCAAATCAGCCAACAAATGTACTTGAAATGAATATACATTCAATTAGAAAGAGGAAGTTGGTGTATATGTGCGAAATTGCAGCTCAAGTCAGACGTGGACGCCACACAGTGACACGTTGTTGTGATAACCATCTGAAGAACCGTCAGACGGCTGGTCTAATTATATAACATGGCACAGTATAAATTATTATTGATAGATAAAACTATTTCATCAGTTTAAGTGGAAATATTTTTAAAAGATATCTTTAAGTTTAGGTTCAACTAAACGTATAGAAGAATGCGATTCTATGGATTGTCGCCGAAGCCAATCGATAATATCATAATAATAACATTAGCTATCTTAACAGTAACACCATATCACGTTTTTGAAGAAATTATTCACATACGATATTTCTATCATTAACGTATTCTTGCTTGTTTATATTGTACAGTATTGTCTTCGTGAAAGATAACAGCAGCTAACCCATCAGAATTATTGAGTTTATTCTTCTCATCAGTATAGTGCTGACAACGGGTAAAAAACTGGAATAAAATAAAAATCTCATTAAAGCTTATACTCTTGTTACATTGATTTTGTTATTTTACACCTTTACAATGATTGACATGCATCCATGAATGAATGATAATCATATTTAACCTCCTATAAAACTTTACATGAAAGTGGAGCAAACTGCCAAAACTAGGTCATGAATAGATCTACATAAAACAGATATTCTGATAAAAAGATTACAAATAATTTGTTTATACATTGTGAAATGCTGTTACAGATGTTGTTATACAATACTCACTCTATGGTGGGCGTAAGTTTCGCCTTGTGCCGGTATTATATTAGGGGAATTGTTCCCAACCTATAACAACATGACCATGCGGTCGGCTAGCCTGAAGTATGAGACTCTCTAACAGAAGACTTCTAAAGATAGTGATTTAACTGAAGCATTCATAAAAGGTGTGCTTAAGAGCAATAATGGCCATAAAACAAATGTGCAACAGAACATATATCAACTTTTTGCATTACAAATCAAAATAAAATGTCACATATACATAACAATTTTGTAAGTAACAGTTAAAATGTCACAACATTCTTATAACTCATCAATGAGAGCAAGAGAATATTTTTTCATTAGATCACACATCTAAACCAAAACATATATATTTGTCCATTTTGAATATGTCACGGTTCGTATTGATTGAACACTTCTAGTTGATAGCACAAAGGACTGATTAACACACTACAATTGGTCATTTTTGGCGGCGATGTAGATCCTAGGTGAGAGTTTTTTACATTTTACTGGTCGATTGATATAGACAGCATTTGATGATTGAATGAAATTATGAAATAAAATACGTAAAATATTTTTTAGGAAATGAAAGCAACTTTGATACTTTAATCTACATGACTTAAGATAAATCTAAAAAAAACTCAACAATAAATACATACCTGAAAATAGAGACAAAAAAAACCAAAAAACCGCATTGATGTGGGAATTACTAGTTAACAGAACCACCTTACAATCATAGATCATACTAAGCTACAGTACTTAACACCATCTAACTTTTTGTCAGCACAAAGCAAAGTTTAACACAACTTATCTTGTATGATATTGTATAATACCTTTGTTCAGCATATGATATAGTTTGTGACTTTTTACTGTGACCTTTCTGCTGTGAGTTATTCTATAATTTATGTTCCTGTATTTTCCCATTATAATGTAATTCAATGTATCATATTTCTTTTTATTGACATGTATATTTTAGCACGTTTATAATGAAACGTTACATGTACTTTAATCCATATGTACTTTTATACTTCATCCTATGTATTTATAAACTCACAAAGTCGATCAGTAGAAATCAAAGTCGTGTACAAAGCCCCTCACAATCTAGGAATCGTCTCTCAATATTGTTAGTAAAGACTCAAAGACCAACACAATCTGGAAATCATCTCTTACAGTTATTCATTAAGTCCCAAAGTCGCGTACAAAGGCCTTCACAATCTGAGAATCGTCTCTCACAGTCGATCAGTAGGACTCAAAGTGCGTAAAAAGCCCTTCACAATCTGGGAATCGTCCTTTACAGTTATTCAGTAAGTGTCAAAGTCGCGTACAAAGCCCTTCACAATCTGAGAATCGTCTCTCAAAGTCGATCAGTGGGATTCAAAGTCGCGTAAAAAGCCCCTCACAATCTGGGAATCGTCTCTCAAAGTCGATCAGTAGGACTCAAAGTCGCGTACAAAGCCCCTCACAATCTGGGAATCGTCTCTCAAAGTCGACCAGTAGGACTCAAAGTCGGGTTGAAAGCCCTTCACAATCTGGGAATCGTCTCTCATAGTCGATCAGTAGGTCCCAAAGTCGCGTACAAAGCCCCTCACAATCTGAGCATCGTCTCTCATAGTCGATCAGTTGGACTCAAAGTCGCGTACATGCCCCTCACAATCTAGGAATCGTCTCTCAAAATTGTTAATAAAGACTCAAAGACGCACACATAGCCCCTCACAATCTGGGAATCGTCCCTTACAGTTATTCATTAAGTCACATACAAAACCCCTCACAATCTAGGAATCGTCTCTCAAAATTGTAAATAAAGGCTCAAAGACGCACACATAGCCCCTCACAATCTGGGAATCGTCCCTTACAGTTATTCATTAAGTCGAAAAGTCGCGTACAAAGCCCCTCACAATCTAGGAATCGTCTCTCAAAATTATTAATAAAGACTCAAAGACGCACATATAGCCCCTCACAATCTGGGAATCGTCCTATACAGTCATTCAGTAAGTGTCAAAGTCGCGTACAAAGTCCTTCACAATCTGGGAATCGTCTCTCATAGTCGATCAGTAGGTCCCAAAGTCGCGTACAAAGCCCCTCACAATCTAGTAATCGTCTCTCAAAATTGTTAATAAAGACTCAAAGACGCACACATAGCCCCTCACAATCTGGGAATCGTCCCTTACAGTTATTAATTAAGTCACGTACAAAGCCCCTCACAATCTAGGAATTGTCTCTCAAAATTGTTAATAAATACTCAAAGACGCACACATAGCCCCTCAGAATCTGGGAATCGTCCCTTACAGTTATTCAGTAAGTGTCAAAGTCGCGTACAGAGTCCCTCACAGTCTGGGAATCGTCTCTCATAGTCGACCAGTAGGACTCAAAGTCGGGTTAAAAGCCCTTCACAATCTGAGAATCGTCTCTCATAGTCGATCAGCGGGATACAAAGTCGCGTAAAAAAGCCCTCACAATCTGGGAATCGTCCCTTACAGTTATTCATTAGGTCTCAAAGTCGCGTAAAAAGCCCCTAACAATCTGGGAATCGTCCCTTACAGTTATTCATTAGGTCTCAAAGTCGCGTACAAAGCCCCTCGCAATCTAGGAATCGTCTCTCAAAATTATTAATAAAGACTCTAAGACGCACACATAGCCCCTCACAATCTGGGAATCGTCCTATACAGTCATTCAGTAAGTGTCAAAGACGCGTACAGAGTCCCTCACAGTCTGGGAATCGTCTGTCATAGTCGACCAGTAGGACTCAAAGTCGGGTTAAAAGCCGTTCAAAATCTGAGAATCGTCTCTCATAGTCGATCAGTGGGATACAAAGTCGCGTAAAAAAGCCCTCACAATCTAGGAATCGTCCCTAACAGTTATTCATTAGGTCTCAAAGTCGCGTAAAAAGCCCCTAACAATCTGGGAATCGTCCCTTACAGTTATTCATTAGGTCTTAACCCTTACGATGCGGGGCGCGTGATATTTACGGGCCAAATATAAAATGGCACGTAAGCCCTCTTGGCGAAATCCGTAACTTTCAGGATAAGGCTATATATTGACTGCAAGCAGTCTTGGCTGCTCCCGGATATAAAATGTCAAACCTTTTCTCAAAAATGATTGAGGGTACCCACCTTGCGGCATTCATATCTCACAAACCAATAGAGATAATTCTATAATTTTTACATCATCGTGTAGAAGAGAGAATTGTCTTCATTTCCATGTATCATATGTATATCCGCGCACAAAAATAAAGAAGCGGCAAAGCGTTGCGACAAGTGCGGCAAACAAATTGTTTACCTCAAAATGATTGAGGGTACCCACATTGCGGCATTTATATCTCACGAACCATTAGAGATAATTTTATAATTTTTACATCATCATATAGAAGAGAGAATTGTCTTTATTTCCATGTATCATATGTATATCCGCGCACAAAAATAAAGAAGCGGTTAATCAGGATATAACGGTGGCTGGCACCGGACAAAACAATTCCGCCACGTGGGCTTGTAGAGCAAAAACATATAGCCGCATCGTAAGGGTTAAAGTCGCGTACAAAGTCCCTCACAATCTGGGAATCGTCTCTCAAAGTCGATCAGTAGGACTCAAAGTCGCGTACAAAGCCACTCACAATCTGGGAATCGTCTCTAATAGTCCACCAGTAGGACTCAAGTAGCGTAAAAGCCCCTCACAATCTTGGAATCGTCTCTCATAGTCGAACAGTAGGTCCCAAAGTCGCGTACAAAGCCCCTCACAATCTGAGCATCGTCTCTCATAGTCGATCAGTTGCACTCAAAGTCGCGTACAAAGCCCCTCACAATCTAGGAATCGTCTCTCAAAATTGTTAATAAAGACTCAAAGACGCACACATAGCCATCACAATCTGGGAATCGTCCCTTACAGTTATTCATTAAGTCACATACAAAGCCCCTCACAATCTAGGAATCGTCTCTCAAAATTGTTAATAAAGACTCAAAGACGCACACATAGCCCCTCACAATCTGGGAATCGTCCCTTAAAGTTATTCATTAAATCTAAAAGTCGCGTACAAAGCCCCTCACAATCTGGGAATCGTCTCTCATAATCGACCAGTAGGACTCAAAGTCGGGTTAAAAGCCCTTCACAATCTGGGAATAGACCACACTGCCCCACCAGAGGGACGCCAAGACCAGCTAAGAGCACCTCACGATCTAGGAATCGATCTCTATGAAAATGAAGATAGATTACCGCTTATAGCCCTTCACAATCTTGGAATGGACTACGCTACTCAGCCAGTTTAACACAAATCATTCCTAGATTGTGATCATTCCCAGATTGTGCAGGCCTCACAATCTGCAGATTGTTTACACAATCTAAGAATGAAAAATATTCCTAGATTGTGAGCTCACAATCTGCAGATTGTGATCATTCCTAGATTGCACGTTACACATACAACTTCTCGGCTTCAAGTATACTGCAGACAAGCTCCTGTTTAAAACCATTTTAACATCCATTTTTTAGCCTGTGAACAAACAAATTATAAAAAATTATTCATATTCATACATTATCGCAATGGCAAAGCGTGAAGTTTTAATGCTGACTAAATTATAAACTGAAGTATTTGGGAAAATATGAATTATGATTTATCAATGTTAAACATTTTTTAGAACCTTTCTAAGATCATATTTCCAGCGTAGACCAGATTTCTAGGCACTTCATACTAGCATTGCCCGCTCATACCCTAACAATCATTGGAATAAGACTGGCCAGCGTTTAGACACTATGTGGATGCCGGTTGTTCGATACAACCATAGCAGACGCTGCCTGTGGCAGCTCAATTAACTTCGGATTACGTCTTTTGCGAAATTACGTCGTAAGAATTTTCTTGAGAATACCGGCAGGGTAAGTAAACATGATACGCATATGATCCAATACTGGGATTGAGTTTCTCAATTGTCTTGTAAAATTGCCATTTCGATTTATTGGAAATAAAAAACGTAAATTGTATAGTGAAGTTGACCAATGATGATTATTTTTTGCCGAGAGTTTGTCCAAAATATGTTCAATTGAAAATTTTTGCAGAAAGAAGAAAATCTTAATTTTCGAATTTTGACCTCATACATCTCTTTTTGGTTGCCAAAATTAATTCTGGCATGTCAATTATGTGCCCTTTACATATGTAACTTAACCATGATACATTTTCAAATGGTTCCAACATGCTAGACTATAAAATATTTCGTAAAATTCCCCAAATAATAATACAAACAGTGTACAGAGCACCGTGATATTCTTTTGTTAAGCATTTTGTTTAGTTGTGGTGTTGAAAATTATTAAAACTGAGAAACTCTCATGTGTTATGTTTTCCTGCAGAACAAGAAATCATCATATTGAAACACTTACTTTACGGCATCATCCGGATGACAGGGCCGTCGAGTTCAAAACATTTACACATTGATATATAGAGGATACTAAACGACATTCAATTTGATACTATTTTTATTAAACGAGTTTATTAATGATGTTGCATAAAACGATCGCAAGCTAGTTTCATTCAAACTCATTCACATGTTTAATAAAAAATAGTAATACATGGAAGGTTGTTTAGTATTCTATTTATTATTTGCCCTAAGAATCAAGCAAACTTGATGACAGAGTGCTGAAGCAAACATGTCCACGACCGGCAGCTACTGTGCAGTTAATAATAAAAAACAATATTAAAAAGATTGAAATATATATACTGTGACGGCACGCCTACATGTGACGTTACAACAACGCACTACTGAGACTTCATACTTTCCCTGTGGTATAAGACTATTAAATAGTGCTGTATAAATATTACACTGCGGTATAATACACGGACATGTAACAATAACATTTCATAGGTTGAAAAGAGAACTTGATATACATAACCTGAATACATCTTCCTACGCAAGGCCTTAAACACCAGTTTCAAAACTGTCAGTTTTATGCCTTGCTGCCGCACTTGATTTTTCTGTGCTGATATCAGCGCCCCTACAGGTGACTGTTAGCAACTTCCAGTTAATTTCTGATTAGACATTTGGTTTCTCTCATAGTAAGCTAGAGAGCAAAATGGGAAAGTCAAAATGAAATGAGAAAGCCCTTTTCTTAACTACATCGGAGTGAAAAAAGCTTGGCGGCTTTTTTTCTCGAAATCCGTCGGCTGAAAACATGATTAAGAGTGTGTAGCGCCTTTGAAGTGCAGATCGTTATATTTTACTGAATTTCATGTCGATGATTGGCTGTAGCAAGGCCGATGACTGGGGATAACAAGTAATCGCCGGAGAGGGCGCTGTTAGCTAACTAGAAAAGGTCAAGGGTCGACAGTAAGGATTAGATAAGCCAGGTACGCGACTGGCGTTTCAATCGTTGCTTGGGAAGATGCTCAAACATTTACAAAGTAAACGAACATTGTCTCAAAGATTTGAAAAGGTACTCATGAGTTACAATGAAAATAAGAACTGTCATCTTCTATAAGTACCAAAGACAACTACTCACATGTTGGAGAATCTTTATTGTATCTTGGCACTTCAAGTTGGATACCGATAGTCAAAAGAAACATACCTAAAATATACAAGCGGACAGTCCACTGAATTTTAAAATCATTAAATCAAAAATCACTTCAACAAGTATGGTTAAACGAGGGATTACTCTTCGTCCATCATTATGTGGCAGGCAGATGTAAATATTTATAATTATATTTTATAATAAAGTTGTTATTCATTTCAAGTCTTTCTGTTTTTATTCATATGTTTTTAGTTGTTGGTTATCAGTTTCCAGTTGTTCAGGGAGTAGTATGTGTAGGTTAGGTTTTGTAGTACATGGTTGATTCCATCTATAAATAGAAGGGAGGTTGGGTTAGGTCATTTTTATGTAGTCTATTTTCTCACAGTTTAACCCAATCTGTCCTCTCATTGGCCGATTTTGCACTTCTTCTATGGTCACTGGACAGCACAACACTGAGTACTGACAGATGATTGCAAGATTAATTATGATAAGCTAAGGTTAGTAATCACTGTAATCATCAATATATATGTCGTTTGTAGGTTAGTGTAAAGTTTTTCTATTAAATTGCATAAAACTTTGTAAACCCAAACTTAGTATTTGTAATGGTAAGGTGCTTGCCGCCATTTTGAATAACTTCCTAAGGTAACTAATCTATTTCATTTATAGTGTTTTAATCTAAAGTTTTCTTTTATTTATATCTTCTCTCTGTATGAATGTATTCTGAGTGAATGTTAATTGAGGCGGGTGAACGATTTGATTATAGTAACTTACATGTGTGAATAAGACATTCGTGGTACTTCATGCGTTTTACCATTTTAATATGTCATATTCTGCACTTTCAAACAATCTGTAACATGTAATATATTGTACTGATATTGTATATAGGACATCATGATGTTTACCGATCCAACTGTGGCTTTGGATGAAACACCCCGGAACCACATTCAGGGTATGCTATTTGTATATATATCTTTTATTCATGCATTATATATTTTATCATCATGAAATCAATTGCATGATGCAATGTTCATGTGACCAGTAACACTTATTATATTATGATGATAAGTTTATGTGAGTAATGTTTACATGTTTCATAGCATTTACATTTGTTGTTATGTGAAATGGAGCTGACTACGAATTATCTCCCTTAATTGGTATGCGATTGATCTTTCACTTATAAATTGTGGTAATTCCTTTGATATATTCTAATGTTATTAATGACATATCAGTTATAGGTAATCATGAAGTATGATGTATCTTTATGATGTTTGATTACATAATACGATATATTGTGTAGTTATGATTTGGTGTGTGTAATATATGTGTTTTATGAATCTTAATGCAATGTAGTGTTTTATATTTTATACAATTATGTCTTACAGTGTGTCAAATATCCATGCTATGCAACTATGTGCTAGAGTGAATAAACCCTCTCACCCCGTGACCTTTTGTTGGTTGTTCATCATGTCCCCACAAGAACCCGGTTACATTTTGGAGCTCCCAGTGAGGAACTCCTGGTAATCCACGTTGGATCGAGACGAGAGATCATCGTCCTTATGGATCACCGACATGGATGTTCGTCATCAGTGACCTTGTGACCTTTATGATGTGACCTTGGATGTTCATAGTGACCTTTTGGATGTGTTTTGTGTTATTCAGGATGTGACTTAGTGATTCTTGGACACTATCACGGTATTTACATTTTGTGTTTTTGATATGTTTTATACTTTATTTGAAGTGACATTGACATTTCCATCTATATTTTTTTTTAATTCTACGTTGATTATGTAATTATTTGTTTACATTCTCATATTGCCGGCTTAACATATTTGTAATATTGTAATTATTTTGCTGCAGCTATTCAACATGTAATTCTTTCTTAATAATTCATCGTTGTTATACCATTTTGAAACTTTGCCATTTTTGGTTTACAATCCATCATGTAAATTTCATTTGTTTATCCATTGTATTTGTTTACATTTTGGTGATCACCTTTAATCTTTAGTTTAATTTGTACCTAGTTTTATGTTTGTTTGCGTTATGTAGGCTTACATTTGATAAGTTGAATCTACATTTGGAATACTCTAACCTTCAGTTGTTGGATTAACTTAGGTTATGATTTGACTAGTTATTTAGTTAATTAGCTCTTTGGTCAATTGATTAGTTAATTAGTTAATTGATTATTCACACATTTACTTTGTATGTAATCATGTGAGTTTGGTTTGTGTGATTGAGATATTCTATCCTTTGCTTTCCTGATTTATTAAATTTGTAAAATTTAAGATAGGTCTAAATAAAATTTACTTGTTGTAAGCGGCTGACCTGGCTTACCGAAACAAATACCTAAATGACAGAATAACTGGCCAATTTACATTTGAAGCATATTTTCATTTCAGACATTGCTACCTTGACCATTGTTGAATTTTATATAAGATGGACATAACAATGAAACAAAAATAGTAAATGTCAGTAAATGTAAGACTACATTGAATGTTCTTATCAACGATAGATTTAAGCGATTATTTGAAATTTGAATTTGAAGCGATAACTTTGTATAGTTGGATATATATGTAAAACACCTTTGAACTTTAATGCCATAAACGTAGCAATCTATACAATACTCTTTTAACCTCACCGTTTTTGACATACATTTATTTTGCAAACCACTTTAAGTAAGAGGAATAATGTCCAAAAAATGCAAACATTTATGTCATTGCGATATTATATACCAAAATAGATTTAGAAATTAGTTTCGTTAAAGTTTATTCAATTTTAAGTTACATTCACTTAAATGTACTTCACTTGATTTCCTAAAGTTTACAAATATCGTGGTTGTGCTTCTCACTTTCAAACATAAAAGCAATGGTCAGTCATCATAAAAATCGCATTTTTAATCATTTCTAATGAAACTAATTTCTACATCCAATTTGGTAAATACTATCGCAATGTAGAAACTGTGTGCATTTTTGGACATTTTACTCTTACTTAAACGGCCAGTTCGACCGCGTTTTCACTGATAAGCTTAGGCTGCTAACGAAGCTATTTTTAGACACAGCGCGTCATTTGTTTAGCAGATCTATAAATAGAATGAGAAATGTCCCTTCCCATAATGCAATGTAGTGTGCAGGGAATTCTGGGTGAGACCTATGTTTTCAGTGCCCATCAAAATTCGACAATGGCCCTTCGTTTTTTAAAAACAGTCACTACGTTAATATCATGGAATTTACATGGTTTTATGTGTAAAAGGGTCATTTCATCCTTAGAAAAATCTTTGTCGTGTGAACAACAGTAAAATCAGTTGCATTTAGACCCCTTGCAATGACATGTCAACTCATGATTGTAAAGCAAATTTTAAAAATGTTTATCCAGTTAAAAATCCGTAAATTGATTGTAGATTTCAGGTTATTTCATTTTGGGGCAATGTCTCCTAAATAAATCCGCTTGACATTTCTCTCTTGTCTACTCGCATGCACATTTCCATCGTACTTTCGCGGTCGCCCTCGACTTCGCAGTTCTCACAACCTCACTCATAGCAAAACATTTTTTTCCTTCAAAAATATATCTTAATCACTTAATTCACATGATGTTCGGAAAAGTGCAATATATACTTTGTATAATTGGGAGTGCGGCAGCGCTGACGAATTTTTTGTATATTCGAAAGCCGATGCGAATCAACTATTCTTCTCAGTGTCATATTGATTGAGCCTAGACATTTTAGGTGTCATATGTAGATTTCAATAAACAATCTGTCTGTCTGTCAATTTTCTTATGCAAACATTATTAACAAATCTCCTACAATTTAAACATCCAAGTAACTAAAACACCGACCAAACAATCAGCTGACAATAATCCTAGTGGCTGCCATGATCAAGGCTTCGAGTTTGTTTGGCTTTCTTCCGCCATTTTGAATTGTTAGCATTGCGAGAAATGACACATATGACACTTTTACTTTACTTTATATGACGAAGTCTCGTTTCTATAAGAAGTTCGCATATAATTGGACATACACAAATTTCAAGTTATTTTGAAAACGACAAACTATCGCGTCATATTTAATTTTGTAACTGATGGTGTCATGCTAAATTCACACGTGCGTATTTGACATATATGACCAGGATTATTTTTCAGTTTTAAAAGTCGAGTTCCCTAAGACGTTTGCATAGTATTGGACATACAAAAGTCTAAAGTCAATCAGAAAAAGAGGAAATCTCGAGCCATATTTAACCTCATTTAGCCTTATAAGAGCATCTTCCTACGCAAAGCCTAAAGCGCTTGTTTCCTAAATGTCAGCTTTATGCCTTGCTGCTGACCCTTGAGTTTTCTGTGCTTGCTCTCTAGTCTGTAGGGACACTATAGCAGCACAGAAAAGTAAAGGGTCTGCAGCAAGGCATATCTGTGTCCTTAGATTTCAGAGGCACGCGAAACTGATCCCTTGGGTGAATAAGTAAAAACTGTTTACACTAAATGGCAGCCACCTTTATTGGCTAGATAGTTGATTATTTCTTCTGTGGATGAGTAATGATCATGAGATTTTGACCCTTTGACGTTAATACATTTAACATAATGTAATATTTATTATGGAAACAAATTAAAAACTTGCTACAGCCCTTTTAAATCTTATTCAATATTCAATAGGTAACAAAGAATGAGAAATGATCTTAATTTACAGTATAAATAACAAGTTCGAGGGAAAATAAAAAATTGCCATGTACATTTCTCGGAAATCACATGCCTGAAAATACACTCACGCAATGGTAAATTGGGCGAGAAAATTATGAACATATGATTAATCGATGTAATATTAATGAAAAGAAACGACGCGGTATTGTCAGTAAACGTGTTGTTACTAAATAAACCTTTGTGTTATGCTTTGTGTATAGTTGTTGTTCACTGGACTGTTGGACTACAGATTCATGCCTCTATAGATGCTCTATTCAAACTTGCCGAAGCTCTGACCTGTTAAGATCATCCAATGAAGTGACTCAAGATACTTTAAACATAATTGTTGGAAATAAATTAGGATGATGATTTAGGAGGAACATCGTTTCTAATGTATTAGTTTGTTCTATCGCGTAATGACTCACTATTTGTTACAATTAATAGCTTATGATGGCTGGTTATCGTAAGGCATCGCACATGCTACTCAAACCATCAAGATTTATTCAAGACCATTCACTTCGTAAACATTTCCGTTACACATTTCTCAAAATTTATTAGTTTGTTTATTCAAAATTATCACAAAGGAACACAGGAACTGACAAATTTTTATTAATTGTAACTCTAACTGTTAACGAAAGTATATAAGTGACTATTTCTTTGAATAATACTTTAAAATGAAAATAACAATAATCGTATAAAAGTTTACAACAAATTCAACGCACCTTCCTCGACAAAGCCAAATTTGCTTAATTCCTTTTGAATGAATATCATATCAACTATGATTACAACTAAAGATAATTATCAAACATTTTTTGAAAATTCAAGAGACTTTAAGGCAACTTAACTTGTGACAATGGTTTGTATATTATCATCTCTGTTGTTGAACAATACTGAATTGAAACCATTTCAAAACGTAAAAACCAGTTAAGCAACAGATGTGTATTTCAAATATAAGCCTCGACAATTGACATATACATGACGTTTATTCAAAATCGAAAACTTCAACCAACGCGTCTATGAAACTATCAATGTCAATATTTTTCATAATCAGAAAAGCTTTTAAAATTTAGATGTCTCAATGGGAAACAAACAAAAAGTTCGTTTGAGTATTTAGTCATACGTTACTTGTTTCAACCAAATCCTCAACCATATCTCTATCTCTTAGTGTTGGTAATTTTTACCAGCTTATTTGTATCATTATGGTTTCATTTATGTATCATTTTGCATTTTCGATTGTTGGAGCAAGATCAAGTACAAGACTATTTTGTATTCATAAGATTATGCAAAACCGAATATATCTGAATGGCCATTAATATAATTGGAAATTTTATGGAAATTATCATTACTATTGATTTTAAACCAGCTCTTATCTTCGTAAATATTATATCTAAAAAGCAGTTAATTTACATTCGAAAAGAATTGAAGAAGTGTTTCCTGCATATAAATGTCCGGGAAACACAAGGGTGAAATCCCTCTGATTAAAAACGTTTGAAACAAAATACATCTTATAAATCATCCATTTCCTAAAACAACCAACCAACTCAACTGAAGATGAAATCACACTTCTTCACTTTATAATCAGAAAGTGAACAAGAGCTAAATTATTCTTTTTACAAACGACAATTTGATACATTTTGAGACAAAGTTTTCCTCAAGTGATAAATTGTGTAAATTAATCGTTTGAGAAAAAGTACATCTTATAAATCCAACATTTCCTAAAACAAACAAACCATTCAACTTTACGGCAAAATCAGAACTTTTTCACTTTATAATTCTAAAGTGAACAGCAGCCAAAATGTTTCGTTCACAAACGTTACTAGATTTGATACATAAGTTTCTTCAAGTGATAAAATGCGTTAATTGAGAACAGGAGCAACTGAATGATCACCATTTCGAAAAGAGCCATGCTATATAAACAAAATCCACCATCAAGGATAGACTTATGGTTTGGGATCTTGTTTGTTTTGGAAATGCCACCTAAACGTTCCCTGACGTTACTTTTTGTGTGAAAATTAAATATATGAATTCATAGAATAACCACAGATCAGCTTTGATAATAAGTCGCCTTAACAATAATGAATGACTTCACTTTGTAGTTTTTACGGTTCCCGCGAATATCTACATTAAGTGTTGGCCTTTTTGTCACATGACTTTGTACACTAAAATGACCCAACTCATGTAAGTTTTCAGTTGCCTTCCCCATTTAAGTGTAGTATTATTTTTATAACCCTATGACCCTCCCCTTAAATATATTTACAGAATTTGGACCTCTGAAGATGTATGTTTAGGTTCTAAATCTTACATTTTGTAAAGAAGACAACAGTTAAAAAACAGAACAGAGTTTATTTTGTATATTTGGCAATGAAACCAATAGTACAGTGTCGTAAAATATATGATTATCACATACATGTAAAATCTTCTTAGAGCTTTAAAGAATTTCGGAACTTAAACATTTTTTCACAAAAAAGAGATAGCTTAAAATGGCAATTCATCATTTGCGTATTAATAAGTGATATAAACTTGAATATTGACGGGTAGATATGATAATATGAAGGTAAATACCGCGAGCAAAGATATCAACATATCAACAACACGTGGTGTTCATCTTCTTCCCCTGCTCCACATAAATTGCATAAAGCGCCATCAAAATCTTTACCATATGAATTTACTTTAAACCCATTTGAACATCTAAACTTAGTTAATGCTCTTCTTAAATTTGATTGATGCATTGAATTTAAATATCTTTCAGGTTGCAGGAGAGATTAAATGTACAATATCTTGTTAAAGAAGATGATGTAGAAATAGAAGTAAACCAATTTTGAGAAAAAATATCCCTTAATCTCATTTCAAAATTATTCAGAAATATTCAATTCAAAATGTTGAAAACAACACATTTGTCCTGTCAATACTTTGTTGTTTATTGTACAGCTGCATACCATAAGTTTGTTCACCTGCTTGTGATCTTAGTGCAAATATCATGTAAGTTGGGTTTCCTTTGACGATTATAAAATAACTCCAAGATCACTTACAGAAGATCATCAATTGTCCATGTGTAAAATAACCATTCCCAAACCATATTTCGGGATCGTCTTATCACTGGTGCTGAATGTCGATATTTGGCATTGATAAATAGACAAATGGGTTCATATTTGTGAAATTCGGATTTTCTTAAATTTCAATCACAATCATCGATGTAAACTTTGTAGGGAAAAAATCAGCACAGTTACGTTGCATTAGCGCAATAGAACACATATGAATAAGATCTAAAGCTGTGTGTCACTTATGAAGGATTTTGTAGAGCCAAATAGAAATCAGTGTTTTCGAAATTTTGACCCCTGGTCACTTCAATGACCTGCCAAATTTGTTACAGCTATCTGCTAGGTATGACATAAGAATATGTCAACGCAAACTGAATCTTTTTTTTTTTTTTTTTTTTTTTTTTTAACTTTTTATTTTTAACACTCCATACAAAACATGTTACATATTCAACATCCACATCATAACAAAAACATATGGTTTAATTAATACATGTCGATGATAGGCAATAGAAGGCATTCAAAAATAGCATATATACATATACATATAGGTTCATTCAGTGTAATATGATATTCAAAATAGATTGTGACATAATGACCAAAACTTCATAAAACTGTCATACTTACAGTTTGTGAAAGCGTTGAAGCGATCAATATTATATGTGGTCTTTATATCCTCCTTAACATATTTAATATTTGGTATTTTTTCTTGCAATTTCATCTTGTATATGTTATAGCTGGTCGTAGTTATTATAAGTTTTAGTACATAATTTCTCTTTTCGCAATATCCTAGAACAACGTTTTTGTTTGAGAATATTATATTAGTTCCTGTTTTGCTAAATATCCATTCTTCGATTTCTCCCCAAATTTGTTTCACATATTTGCAATCATATAACAGATGAATTATTGATTCTTTTTCGGTCTTGCAAAAGGTACATTTGTTAGATTCCTTAAGTTTCATTTTTGTTAATAAATCGTTTGTTGGTAGAAGCCTATGCAATACACTATATTTGAACCAAGAATGCTTTACACTATTGTATGAGTTGAAGGTGGTCTTCTCTATCGTGTTCCATGTGTTCTCATCAATAAATTCATTTAATTCTTTTTGCCATTTTTCTCTGTATTTTAGGAGTTTAGTGGTATTACTTTTTATCAGTGTATCATAAATTTCTCGGCATCCTTTTGGATTTCTGACAATATCTTTCAGAAAAAAGGGTAAGATTGGGAGGTCAATTTTCATGGCAATATTGATGTTTCTGGATTTACAGTATCATTTAACGGATTCTAATATGCCTTGGCGCTCTAAGAAATGTGTTTTGCATCCGTATTGACATTTTAATTGCTCCACTGTTAGGAAGGTTCCATTGTTGTCTAATAAGTCATTAATATAAGTTATACCCTTGCTTGAGTAGTGTTTATAGTTAATTATTTTGGCATCTATTTTAATGTTTTCATTTAACCATAGGGGTTGTGTTAAGATATCCTCCAATTGTTCGACGTTTTGGGATTTTTTATTTAGGAATTTGCCCCAAGATTTTAATGTGTCTTTCCAGAATTGATTTGTCTGTGGCGTTAATACCGATTCCATTATGTATGTTTCGCAAGTTTGTATGAAGTTGGTTATGTTACATTTTGTACTTCTCTGTAATAAGTTCCTTATTTTTGAATCTGTATTAAATATTCTTTTTATCCACGATATTTTTTGTGATCGGATGAGGTTTAATATATCAGGTGCCCTTATTCCGCCTTGGTCATAATCTTTAGTAATAGTGTCACGACTAACTTTGTCGGGTTTTTTTTTTCCATATGAATTTGAAACATAGTTGTTCAATTTCTTTGATAAGTTTGTGGTTTGGGTTGGGCAAAGTTGCAAAAAGATGATTAACCCTTACGATGCGGGGAGCGGTATACTTCCGTGCCAAATATAAACTGGCGCGCAAGCCCTCTAGGCGAAATCCGGACTCCGGACTCTAACTTTCACGAGAAGGCAAAAATTTACTGCAAGCAGTTTTGGCGGCTCCCGGATTGCTCGTAATTATTTTCCGCGCCTCGCTAAACGCCGTTGTTTTATGAAAATTGGTTTAACTGGCGCAGACAGCGAGCCCCGTGAAAACATGTATTTTCTCTGTTGAATTGTTGACAAAAAGCAGACAAAATGTGTTCTTTTGCGCTTGATATTTCATTAACCAAGTGGCGCGCTCTAACACATGATATATCGATGGAAAGAGAATAAAATTGTCTTCAATTTGGTGTATAATTTGTATATGCGCAGTTGCAAATAATTGTACTATAAAGGCCGTAAAAGGCCGCAAAAGCAGACAAAATGTGTTCTTTCGCGCTTGATATTTCACTAACCAAGTGGCGCGCTCTAACATATGATATATCGATGGAAAGAGAATAAAATTGTCTTCAATTTGGTGTATAATTTGTATATACGCAGTTTTCAAATAATTGTACTAAAAAATATTTAAAAGTTTTCGACTTTCGTGCATGATATTTCACTAACCAAGTGGCGCGCTCTACCACATGATATATCGATGGAAAGAGAATAAAATTGTCTTCAATTTGGTGTATAATTTGTATATGCGCAGTTGCAAATAATTGTACTATAAAGGCCGTAAAAGGCCGCAAAAACAGCCAAAATGTGTTCTTTCGCGCTTGATATTTCACTAACCAAGTGGCGCGCTCTACCACATGATATATCGATGGAAAGAGAATAAAATTGTCTTCAATTTGGTGTATAATTTGTATATGCGCAGTTGCAAATAATTGTACTATAAAGGCCGTAAAAGGCCGCAAAAGCAGACAAAATGTGTTCTTTCGCGCTTGATATTTCACTAACCAAGTGGCGCGCTCTTACACATGATATATCGATGGAAAGAGAATAAAATTGTCTTCAATTTGGTGTATAATTTGTATATGCGCAGTTTTCAAATAATTGTACTAAAAAATATTTCAAAATGTGTTCTTTCGCGCTTGATATTTCACTAACCCAGTGGCGCGCTCTACCACATGATATATCGATGGAAAGAGAATAAAATTGTCTTCAATTTGGTGTATAATTTGCATATGCGCAGTTTCAAATAATTGCACTATAAAGGCCACAAAAGGCCGCAAAAGGCCGCAAAAACAGCCAAAATGTGTTCTTTCGCGCTTGATATTTCACTAACCAAGTGACGCGCTCTACCACATGATATATCGATGGAAAGAGAATAAAATTGTCTTCAATTTGGTGTATAATTTGTATATGCGCAGTTGCAAATAATTGCACTATAAAGGCCGCAAAAAGCCGCAAAAGCAAACAAAATGTGTTCTTTCGCGCTCGATATTTCACTAACCAAGTGGCGCGCTCTACCACATGATATATCGATGGAAAGAGAATAAAATTGTCTTCAATTTGGTGTATAATTTGTATATGCGCAGTTGCAAATAATTGTACTAAAAATATTTAAAAGTTTTCGACTTTCGTGCATGATATTTCAATAACAAATTGGCGCGCTATAAAACATGATATATCGATGGAAAGAGAATAAAATTGTCTTCAATTTGGTGTATAATTTGTATATGCGCAGTTGCAAATAATTGTACTATGAAGGCCGCAAAAAAAAAGCTTTTGCGCTTGATATTTTACTAACCAAGTGGCGCGCTATAAAGCAAGATATATCGATGGAAAGAGAATAAAAGTGCCATCATTTTGGTATATGATATGTATATGCGCAAAGAGAAATAAAGATGCAAGAAGCCCCGCAAAATGTGTGTAGGTCTTTTTGACATAAAACATTTTTTCCGGTTTTTAGTCATGACGTAATGGGAAACTTGTCCCATTACCAAACTTACATGATCGGGTTGCGATGACGTCAGAGGTTCCGAACCACTTCCGGGCATCGAAATTTTTTTCCGGGTCTCGGCATGAGGTAATGGGAACGTTTTCCCATGACGAAAGGGACGTCCGAGTGTTCTGACCACTTCCGGCCATCGGAAATTTTGTCCCGGGTCTCGCCATGATGTAATGGGAAAGTTGTCCCATGACCACATTCACACTATCGGGTTTTGAGCACGATCGTGCTTTTGTTCTACTTTTCCGAGACCACCCGGCGGTATGGGCTTTTTTTGGGCCACTTTCACTCTCGGGTTATGACGAAGGCCGGAGATTTTGACCACTTCCGAGCTTCGCCGTGAGGTATGGACTTTTTTCCCATGAAAAATCGAGCGTACTCGGAGTTTTCTTTCGAGGATTTTCAATATTTTTAGTGCGGGCCTCGCCACGAGACATGGTACAAATTTACCCTTAGCCCCCAAAGCTAAAAACTGTCGAAGCGAAAGTTTGCTTCCAGTTCTGCCTAAAAAGTTATAACTCGGAAACAGAAATATTGTCATGATCGAGACGCTTTTTCCGACTGTAGTCGTTTTTGTGAGAAAAATTTCCCACTAAATTTCGGCTGCACTCGGGTTTTTTAGAACTGCGTGAACATTTTTGTTTGTGATGCCATTTGCTGAAACTGCACATGTCCAAACTTTGAGTGTCAATGTCTACCCTTTCACGTCCCTGGAAGAAAGGAGAAGTTACTAATTATTGAAATATTTACATAAAACCGTTTTCGTCAATAACAAAATAAAAAAAATTTATTTGTGAAAAGTGACTTATTGGAGAGGTGGAAAAGTCGGGGCTCTATCTGCGGTATAAATGTTGTTGACGCGAAGCAATCGGTTTTTGACTCATTCAACTTTTTCGGAGACTGAGAATTTTCTCCCGAGAGGGACGGAACGTTTGTGGGAATTTTTCCCATGAAAAATCGAGGGTGCTCGGAACATTCATTCGAGAATTTTCACTATTTCTAGTGCGGGCCTCGCCGCAAACCATGGGAAAAATTGATCCTTAGCACCCAAACTTTCAAAATCAATATCATGTTTAGTGAAATTCAAAAACTATTTTCGGTGTTATTCCGAGGTCTGAAACATTTTCCTTATATGTCGGGCGAGGTCCTTCCATTCGAGAACAACCAATTTCATGGGCAACGTTGCCCAGTGCCTCGGATTTCAGAACACAAAGTCCGAGAGATTGCTTTCGCGCTTGATATTTCACTAACCAAGCGGCGCGCTCTAACACATGAGATATCGTTGGAAAGAGGATGAAATTGCCTTCATTTTGGCATATCATTTGTATGTCCGCCCATGCAAATAATTATACTATAAAGGCCGCAAAAGTATGTACTTTCGCGCTTGATATTTCACTAACCAAGCGGCGCGCTCTAACACACGATATATCGTTGGAAAGAGAATAAAAGTGCCATCATTTTGGTATATCATATGTATATGCGCAAAGAGAAATAAAGATGCAAGAAGCCCCGCAAACTGTGTTGATGTCCTTTTTTTGACATCGGCAATTTTGTTTGGGTTTCGCCGCGACGCTGCGGCGGTTAGGTCCGTGGAACCTATCAAAAGTTGCAAAACTTTTGTAATCCACAACTGACAATTAGAGCTTCCCTGACGTAGATGGTTGTTTCGTTCGCGACTCGCCAACTCGTCGCCTAGGAAGTCAGAAGAAAGCCCAGGTTTTCGACTTTTGGGGAGTCGTATGAATAAAAGAACCGGGGTTAGCCGGGACAGTCATGAAACGTCCAAATATGTGAATTTTACCATTGCCTTTGGTGCCGTCGGCGCCGATGGTGTGATTGTTTCAAATACTTTGGAATGACGGCAAATGAATGTCCATGAGGCTCACACTGATTTTCTCTGTAAAATGCTCCTGAGTTGTTCTTACTTGCACATGTCTAAATCTGTTTCAATCTATTACAGATGATATAGAAGATGCCAAGATTTAGAGGAAGGAGACCGAGGACTCGGAACTATGGGGGGCCGTATGCTTCAGACGACGAGTTCTCTTCCGAAGTCCATGCTGATGAAACTTCTGATATGGAAACTACTGATGATAGTGATGTGAATAGTGATAGTGATGGATTGGTATTGGACATGGACAGTGATCCAGACATAAGGAACATTGCAAGACGTATACTAGCTGCTACGGCGAGCGCAGCTTCTGCTGGTTCTTCCACTGACGAGTTCGTTGACTTGGATGATCAAGACAGTGACACCTCTGATACAGGGGAGGGGGATTTTGCGGCAAACTGGAAGGACGGGCCGAGGCCACGTGGACGTGTTGATCTGCCTTTTACGGGACAGACTGGGCTGGGACAGTTCAAAGAATTGCCTGAGCAACCAAAACCTATTGACTATTTCGAAATGTTCTTACAAGAAGATGATTACGGATTAATGGCAACGGAAACCAATAGATACTTTCACCAAGAATGCGACGACGAGGTCCTCCCGCCCAAGTCAAGAATGCGCCAGTGGAAGGATACGAATGCTGAGGAAATGAAAGTATTCGTAGCGATGACTATCGCCATGTCCTTAGTTGTACAGAGGAACTTTTCAGAGTATTGGTCGACTAGTGATGTTACCTCGACGCCTTTCTTCCCAAAGTGTATGCCTAGAGACAGGTTTTGGTTGTTGCTCACGTTTCTTCACTTATCTGATAACAGTACAATGCCAGGACGAAACACACCACAGTTTTCCCCACTCAATAAACTTGGAATATTGTATAACCGCATCATACATCGGTTCTCAAGAGTTTATATACCGCATCAACATATCTCAGTTGATGAGGGATTGGTGCCTTGGAAAGGCAACCTCAGCTTCAAGGTTTACAACCCTGACAAACCTAAGAAGTATGGCATCAAGGCTTACATGTTGTGTGACTCGCACAATGGATACGTCTGTAAATTCAAACTCTACACTGGAAGAACCAACGAAGTTTCTATTGGAGGGAAAACGTATGATTTGGTCATGGATTTGGTCAAAGATTACTCTCGGAAGGGATATCATGTTTACATGGACAATTTCTATTCATCTGTGACATTGTACATCAATCTGTGGAAGTGTGGTTTCGGTGCGACGGGGACTTTGCGAGGAAATAGGAGCGGAATCCCAGTCAAACTGAAGAGAAAAACGAAGAAACCAGAGAAAGGTTCTATGTTGCAGCAACACAACAAAGAACTTCTGATCGTCAGGTATGAGGACAGAAAGTCAGTCTTGCTTATGTCCACTGTTGAGGACACGGAAGATGTCGAGTCGGGAAGGAAGAACAGGGTGACTGGAGAACCAATTACAAAACCTCGGATCGTTCATGAATACAACAAGTACATGGGTGGCGTCGACCGGGCCGGTCAGATGTTGTCGTACACACCGTTCAAGATGAAAACTCTAAAGTGGTGGAAGCGTGTGTGGTTTCATATCCTCAACGTTGCTCTTTTGAATGCCTACGTTCTGTACAAAGAACTCTCCAAAGATAAAACACTAAAGACAAACAGAGAATTTAGAAAAGAAATAGTTCAACACATCATAACATTTGCCGACAGAGATAAGGTTGCATCTCTCGGCAGACGTCCCCGGGGTCGGCGATGTACGACCGACGACAGTATTGTACGCCTGCATGGCCGTCACTTTCCTTCAAAGATCGAGCCTGTAGGAAGAAAGAAGAATTTGTCACGCACCTGTGTTGTATGTTCTAAAGCCAGACGTGAACTCTTGCGGCGTGGAGCGGCAGCTGCCAACCAGCCAGCAAGAAAGAAGAAAAGAGTAGGAAGAGAATCTTGTTTCGAGTGTCTAGACTGCAATGTTGCTTTGTGTGTAGAACCATGTTTCCGCCTATACCACACATCACAAGATTTCTGTAAAGCCTATATCAGTATGATAGAGAGGGAAGAGGAAGATGGGGATGAAGATAATTGAAGAAAGAAAAAAGAAGTAGAAGTGTGGACTGAACTCTAGACCTTGTTAGGTTCTATAAAGCTGTTATTCGCACCTTTGAAGGTGATTATTGTTATACTTATATATTTGTTGATTATATTGTACAAGCATTTATAAAAATAAATTTTTCTTTTTTTATTTCGTAACAGAGACAGAGAAAGTCAATGTGAGCTGTCCGTGGAAGTTCAACTGAAGCCGCATCATGAACCCCCACCCCTTCTTTGGCACTATATACAATTTTGGAAGGTGGTGGGGATCAAATCATTTACATGATTGTAAAGAGCGAAGAACGAGCTTCAGTCCAATGTGTCATTTGTAAATGCGCACGAAAAACTAAAGAAACTGCAAGCTATCTGTCGGAAATATCAAACCTTTTCTCAAAAATGATTGGGGTTACCCACCTTGCGGCATTCATATCTCACGGAACGTTTGAGATAATTTCAAATTTTTTTCTCCATTTTGTAGAGGAGTAAATTGTCTTCATTTCAATGTATCATTTGTCTATGCGCGCACAATGATAAAGAAGCGGCAGCGATGCACGGAATAAATGACATCGTCCACCCGCGCTACTTGCGCGCCGGCGTTCGCTAATTGAACTTGTATTTAACTCCCGCACCTTGTGGCACTCATATCTCACGAACCATTAGAGATATTTTTATAATTTTTATATCAACTTGTAGAGAAAAGAATTGTCTTCATTTCCATGTATCATATGTCTATGCGCGGACAGGAATAAAGAAGCGGCAAGCGAAAGACAAGTGATCGTTCACACGCGCTACTTGCGCTCCGGCGTTCGCTAATTGAACTTGTGTTAACTCGCGCACCTTGCGGCACTCATATCTCACGAACCATTAGAGATATTTTTATAATTTTTATATCAACTTGTAGAGAAAAGAATTGTCTTTTTTTCCATGTATCATATGTCTATGCGCGCAATGAAGAAGCGGTGCGCGCTCTACTTGCGCTCCGGCGTTCGCTAATTGAACTTGTATTTAACTCCCGCACCTTGCGGCACTCATATCTCACGAACCATTAGAGATATTTTTATAATTTTTATATCAACTTGTAGAGAAAAGAATTGTCTTTTTTTCCATGTATCATATGTCTATGCGCGCACAAAAATAAAGAAGCGGCAAGCGAAAGATAAGTGATCGTTCACACGCGCTACTTCCGCTCCGGCGTTCGCTAATTGAACTTGTATTTAACTCCCGCACCTTGTGGCACTCATATCTCACGAACCATTAGAGATATTTTTATAATTTTTATATCAACTTGTAGAGAAAAGAATTGTCTTTTTTCCATGTATCATATGTCTATGCGCGCAATGAAGAAGCGGTGCGCGCTCTACTTGCGCTCCGGCGTTCGCTAATTGAACTTGTATTTAACTCCCGCACCTTGCGGCACTCATATCTCACGAACCATTAGAGATATTTTTATAATTTTTATATCAACTTGTAGAGAAAAGAATTGTCTTTTTTTCCATGTATCATATGTCTATGCGCGCACAAAAATAAAGAAGCGGCAAGCGAAAGATAAGTGATCGTTCACACGCGCTGCTTCCGCTCCGGCGTTCGCTAATTGAACTTGTATTTAACTCCCGCACCTTGCGGCACTCATATCTCACGAACCATTAGAGATATTTTTATAATTTTTATATCAACTTGTAGAGAAAAGAATTGTCTTTTTTTCCATGTATCATATGTCTATGCGCGCACAAAAATAAAGAAGCGGCAAGCGAAAGATAAGTGATCGTTCACACGCGCTACTTCCGCTCCGGCGTTCGCTAATTGAACTTGTGTAAACTCGCGCACCTTGCGGCACTCATATCTCACGAACCATTAGAGATATTTTTATAATTTTTATATCAACTTGTAGAGAAAAGAATTGTCTTTTTTTCCATGTATCATATGTCTATGCGCGCACAAAAATAAAGAAGCGGCAAGCGAAAGATAAGTGATCGTTCACACGCGCTACTTGCGCTCCGGCGTTCGCTAATTGAACTTGTGTTAACTCGCGCACCTTGCGGCACTCATATCTCACGAACCATTAGAGATATTTTTATAATTTTTATATCAACTTGTAGAGAAAAGAATTGTCTTTTTTTCCATGTATCATATGTCTATGCGCGCAATGAAGAAGCGGTGCGCGCTCTACTTGCGCTCCGGCGTTCGCTAATTAAACTTGTATTTAACTCCCGCACCTTGCGGCACTCATATCTCACGAACCATTAGAGATATTTTTATAATTTTTATATCAACTTGTAGAGAAAAGAATTGTCTTTTTTTCCATGTATCATATGTCTATGCGCGGACAGGAATAAAGAAGCGGCAAGCGAAAGATAAGTGATCGTTCACACGCGCTACTTGCGCGCCGGCGTTCGCTAATTGAACTTGTATTTAACTCGCGCATCTTGCGGCACTCATATCTCACGAACCATTAGAGATATTTTTATAATTTTTATATCAACTTGTAGATAAAAGAATTGTCTTTTTTTCCATGTATCATATGTCTATGCACGCACAAAAATAAAGAAGCGGCAAGCGGAATTAAAGACTTTCTTTTGATGACTGTGGGAAAAAAAATATGAGGCGCATCGTAATGTTTTTTTATATATTTATAAAGAGGCACAGTGTATCTAGAAGTCCATGTAAAAAGAATTATTCTGTGTGCATAAATAAACATTTTACAAGGCTCTAAATAAAAATCCGGGATCCGCGAAATAGATACACCAATTGTTGTAAAAGACCCGGGACTCGCTACATAAACATATTCAGTGGGCGGTGCAATCAGGATATAACGGTGGCTGGCACCGGACAAAACAATGTCGCCACGGGGGCTAGTTGAGCAAAAATATATAGCCGCATCGTAAGGGTTAAGTTGTGGCAGGAGTAAGCTTTTAAGAATGGCATTTCTACCTAAGGGTGTTAAATCTCTTGCTAGCCATTGATTCATAGACTGCTTGAGCGTCTTTAGTTTATCCTTATAGTTTCTTTCGACCATTTCTGCAAGATTATGAGTAAATATAATGCCTAATAATATGAATGAGTCATTTTTCCAGTTCAGGTTCCAGTTTCTGCAAAGTTTTTTGTTAGAGTTTTTCTGAGAGCCTATCCATACAACCTGAGTTTTAGTTAAGGTAATATTTAGGCCTGAAAAGGAGGCCTATTGACGAAGAGTTTCTAGTGTAGCCTGCAAACATTTTTCAGTGCCGTCTAATATGAGTGCTGTGTCGTCAGCGTACTGAGAAATAAGGTATTCTTTCTCTCCAATTCGTATTCCTTTAATTTGTTTATTATTTCTTATCATTATAGCTAAAATTTCAGCACAAAGTAAAAAAACGTATGGAGAAATGGGATCTCCCTGTCTGCAGCCTCGTGGGACACTAAAATAGTTTGAGAGGAATCCATTTACTACAACACAGGACTGAGTATTGTTAAAGAAAGTATTATCCATCTTGTAATAGATTCTCAAAAATTAAAGAATTTGAGGACTTCTTGATTAAAAATCCCAATCAACGGAGTCGAAAGCTTTTTCAAAGTCTATAAGGAGAAGAATACCTGGAATTTTCATGTATTCAGTGTAGTCAATAATATCATATATTAAACGGGTACATTCACCAATATATCTTTTGGACATGAATTCTTTTTGATCTTCGCTTATAATAGTGGGTAGAACAGTTTTTATTCTGTTAGCTATAGTTGATGATCCGATTTTATATGCAACGTTAAGTAAAGAGATTGGTCGCCAATTTTTAATCAGATGTTTAGGTTTTCCTTTTTTTGGAAAACAGGTTATAATACCTTGTTTTTGAGTCAGGGATAGTACACCCTTTTCATATGCAAGGTTCAATGATCTTATAAGGTGTTCGTGAAG
The DNA here is from genome assembly GCA_916613615.1 of Steromphala cineraria. NCBI lineage: Eukaryota > Metazoa > Mollusca > Gastropoda > Trochida > Trochidae > Steromphala > Steromphala cineraria. Next base: position 43,167,891 of record OU744728.1, read on the forward strand.
ATTGAGCCAGAAGAATTTAAAGAATTCAACAGTAAAACCAGATGAGCCGGGGCTTTTTTCATTTTTCATTTTTTTCAGAGTGTTTAGTACTTCGTCGTATTTCAGTTGTCCTTCAAGGTTCTCTTGTTGTGTTTTTGACAACTTTGGTATATCCTGTTCTATATCTTTGAATAATTCTGATAAATTAACTGTTGCACTTGACTTTTTCTGATACAAGTTATGATAAAATGATCTGGTTTCAGTTATCAAATCTTCTTTTTTAGTGAGTATTTCTTTATGTTTATTTTCTAGTTTATAAATTGCTTTATTCAAGAAGTTTCTGTTTTCTAATGATAAGAAGAATTTACTTGGTTTTTCACCTTCTTCCTTCCATTTTGATTTAGATCTTAAAATTATACCTTCTACTTCATTTTTATTAATAATCTGTAATTCTGTGTTTGCATCTTTCAATTGTTCATGAAGTTTTGTTTTGGAGTCAATGTCATTTGATGTATCTAATTCCATTTCCAAGTCATTTATTATTTTTTCTAGAGACTGTTTAAGTTTGAGTTTTTCCTTTTTCTTATATGATGAATATTTGATTGTATGTCCTCTAATCATTAGTAAAAGTGTTTCAAAAAACATTTGATCATTGATTTTAAAAACATATTTCCCTGTTTCATCAATATACGATTTATATTGGTCTTTTGTTTCATTGATCAGTACTTTTATTTCATCTACATATGTTTTGTCATAAAGTAAGGAATTATTAAATTTCCAATATCCTTTTCCGCGTTCGATTTCGTTTAATTTTAACTCAATCCAAATTATAGAATGATCAGATCTGTATGCGGCATCAATGCCAGCTTCATGAATTGAGCTTTCAAGGTTTTTGGACATAATAAAGTAATCTAGTCTTGCTTGTTTTGTTGGGTTTTTCTGTCTCCATGTATATCTTAGGGTATCTGGGTTTAGTTGTCTCCAGGGGTCTATTAAATCATTATCCTCCATATATTCTAGCCATGTTTCTCTTGCTTTTGTGTTATTGACGTTTTTATAATTAAAATAGTCTAATTTGGGATCTTGTACAAAGTTAAAATCTCCACATATAGAAAAGTTATCAGATTCAAACTCTGAAATGATTGAAATGATTTTTTGGTAAAATTCTGGTGTATCAGTATTTGGTCCATAAATTGTTATTAGCGTAATTGTCTTCTCCATGATTTTGATTTTTAATGCTAAATAGTTTCCGTTCTTATCATATCTAGTATCATCTATAGTATAGTCAAAGTTATCATTAAACAATATGGCTGTACCTCTGGCGTTACTTTTATAAGAACTGAAAAAGCAATTTTTGAGCCCCATTCATCCTTTATTTTATTTTAAGTCTTTTGTAAAATGAGTATCTTGGAGGCAGCATATGTTTGCCTTTTTACTTTTAAAATGACGAAAACATCTGTTCGTTTTCGTTTATTGTTCAGGCCTTGGCAGTTTGAAGATAGTATTTTCAATTTGTCGTGACTCATGTCGGGTGCAAGTTTATATGAGGTTGAATTGTTATTGTTACGAGTGAAGCGTTGTTATGAGTGAATTTTTTTGGTATGGAGATAGTTTTTGTGGTGAAGATATGAAACAGAGTGTAAAGGCATAGCGCATTTAGCAAAAGAGAAGTTCTTACCTTCATTGATTTGGTGAGTATCCGAAATATACAATGTGAAATCTGTGATGTGTCTGTCGGTGGGTGAGGGATCGAGTCGGTGGTTTTGATTGGCGCGCGGGCGTCATGCTTTGTTCGTGGCTTGTTGTGCACGTGCTGTTCTGTTGTCAATTTCAATACGGCTTAGGTGTTACTTGTTAAAACTTTTATGCTATTGTTGTTTTAATAAAAAATAAGTGTTTGTATCTATAACAATTGACTAAGTTTAATGATTCAACATTAAATAGATTATTTAATAATGTCATTGAGATATCTGGGTGATGTGTCTTTAAATAGTATGTGTCTTTATCAAAGTTGTTTTTAAATATATAGTTAATGGCAAGTGTTTTATATTATTATGTCAATAAGTAATTTGTTATGATTTTTAAAGTATGACTTTTGTTAGTCTTACAAATCCTAAGTTTTGTTCTATTTGAATTATTTCTAATAAGTATTACAGCTATGGTATTTGGAAAATAAATTGAGTAATACATACATGATAATAGTATGAATGTTAATGATCTTAAGATAAGGATCCACTAAATTTTTCTGATATATTTAAATAATTTATGGTTGTTACGGAGGAGTAATAGCGTTGTATATATTAGCTCAGATATTAAGTAATTATTTAAAAAATAAGTGGTTTAGTATCTGTGTATTAATAGTTGATGAATTATATTATTTAAAGTGTATGTTCTGCCTTTAGGCATTGCAGGTATCACTGGTACATATAAGGTTATTTCATATCATAATTAATTTTGATGAATATCTATAATGTTAAAATGTGTATGAATAAGTATTGATATATACATATACCTGCATACAGTAAACATGAAGTGAGCTCTGTTTCACAAACAGAATACACCACAGATGTATACGACTTTTTTCTTATTGATATTATTCTTATAAACTGGTGAGTACTTATAATTTGAGTAAATATACATGATTGTGAAAAGATGAAGATATCTATACTGGACACAATAGTTCGGGATATTTACAAAATATGAAAATTTGAAATGCCATACATTCACAAAAGCTATCATTAATAAAGTATTATTCAGAAAATAAATTAAAAATCCCCTTTACTTATCTGATCCAGTATAGTTATAACTTCTCACATGTGGAAATAATAATGTCAGATATAATTAAGATCTTACTACTGGGTATGAATATAGTGAAGTTACTTTTCATTATCATATTTGTGCACATATATATATGTGCTTAGATACCATACATATAGCAAATATGTATTATATGTATACCTAGATACACATATTCATGTATGCTTTTAATCTCATACATGTATAGAATTTCTGATATTGTAGTTATATATATATACATATTTACATATTGTTATCAATATTCATACAATGCATTGATATCAGTCTCTAAATGTAAGATAGGCATACATGTAAGACATTGTAAGAAAAGGCTGTCTCTCCTTGTAAGTAGATTATTTATACACTCATACAGTCACATACACTCACATACATACACACATACAAACACACACACATATATAGATAGGTAGTATTTCTTTCTTCTTTTTGGTTAGATATACATATACACATATGCATAATTACATCCATGCACCCATATATGAATACATAAGCAATGCATATATAATTATACATGCAAACGTATGTCTACATACATACACATCATATTCATTGTTGGTATATTCATTCATGTTTTATCTTACTGGGTATATGTTAATGTATATCAGTAGTCAACTTTAATTTGTCAACTTAGTATTATTACATATTTGTTGATCACACTAAGACATCTGGTATGTTATACTTATTATATCAAAGTGTGCTGTTATTAGTAATACACTGTAATTTATTTTTGAAGTATTGTATCTTAAGTATACAATATCATGTCAATTTATTTGTACAGATTGATTTTCTCATCAAGTTCAGTAGTACTTAAGGTGTTCCGGTATCATAACAGGCACTTGTTTCCAGGCTGTCTGAGGTTCACTTGGTCTTTTCTGTTCTAGTACAAGATCTATACCTTTAATCCTGATTCTTGTGTATAGTTTGTATACAGTTCTGAGCTCGTATGCCTTTTTGTTTAGGAATGTTCTGGTCTTCTTCATGCAGACAGGCATGTCTGTTTGTACACTCATGTTTGATCCGTAGAGAGTGGATTTTGCTCTGAAGATGTATTCTCGATCTGCCATCGAAACAAATGAAGCTATCACAGTTGTGGGCATGGGTAGGTTGTTTTCTTGCACCCTGTATCGAGGTTTGGGCAGCCTGTGAACAGATTTAAAGTTTATTTTGTCGACTCTCTCGGGGGAAATATTCATATTATTGCATAGAATATCTCGTATTTTGGACTCTGTATCTTCGTTTTTGTCTTCAGGAATTCCGTTAAATATCAGATTCGGTTTCCTATCATGCAGCTCCTTCATAATAGCCTCTTGTTTGAGAGTACGTATTTGGTAGTCCGTATCTGCACGTACTGTATCAAGGGCTGTTTTTAATGATTCGATATCATCTTTGTGGTCTGCTAGGGTCACCTCGGCGCTTTCAACTCGTGACTTAGTTTCATCTAGCTCTGTTTTGATCACCGCAATGGTTTCTTGTAATTTTGTTTCAACGTGGTCTATCTTTTTGGATAGGTTTCTCTCAGATGCTAGTATGAGTTCTTTTAACTCATTAAGGGTTGTAATGTCGGATTCGTTGGTGTTAGCGCTCGATCGTGTACCACTTGAAGGGCCCTGTGTGCGGGTCGCCATATTGTTTATGTGTCGTATAGCGTTGTGGTATATGTTTCTCTATATTCGTGGCTCTAGCACAAGTTAATCGGAAGATTGGATATCAAAGTCACTTACACTGTCGTCTGTAGTGTGATTTCAGTTTCTGTATGTCCCTCAGTTAGCCTTAATATGATCAGATATTCACATTGTTTTCCGGAGCTCAAAAACACGACTTCCTCACTCCATTGACCTTCACCTTCAATCTGAATCTGAATCTTAACGTATGCAGTGAAATTTCATCATTATCGGTTTCGTTTTCACAATGATATGATGTTTTAAAGACGTTACAACTTACATGATATTTGCACTAGAATACGAAGGTAAAAACAAACTTAAGATACGCAGCTGTATATGTGTAGCTTTGGAAAAAAGACTTTCTCATAATATTAATTGTAAGATTGTATTCTTTGGAAAACATAAGACAATATTTTAAGCACATCAAGCCTTTAAGGGATGATGGCATCATTGCATGGTGTCCTGCGTTTTTCCGCCCTGTTAACTTTGTTCATTTTTGACATCTTTTCCAAAAAGGTCCATAGGGACCACGCCCATAAAATCCTTTTGAAAATCATCTTCTTATCCAGAAGCAAAAAGGTTGAAAGGTGAAATCTTATGTATAGACTCCCTGTCTAGAAGGACTGAAGTTCATCGATATGATGACCACTTGACCACTATCAAGAAAATGGTGTGTGCCATCAATGACTAACATTAGCAATGTCTATCTTGACAAACATCCGCGCTTATATAGTGAAGAGACAAAAGTAACCTATCATGACAAACATCCCCAGCACCTAACTTTGTCACATAGGGTCAACAATTATACAGGGAAAATTGTTCTTTTAGCAAAGGTAATCGCCTCTAACGATCGTTTTCAACGGCTTTCGGGTGATTCACAACATTTGTTTTAATTGCTATCGGTACTTTTTCATTTTTCAAAGCCTCTTATTCAAAGTGTAGTGAAGTTCAAAATTTCTAAATATATATTTCAACGAGAGAAAATCGGACCAAAATTTAGTAATCAGAAGACAATTTACCACAATAATCGAAACGGCAGCCAACATGAAGGCGAATCAAGTGTTGCCATCTCACAATTTCCGGTTTCTAGATATAGGTCGTCTTTGTCTCGCAATCAGGAACTCAGTCATTGCCGTTCATAAAAGGTAATATCAAACTTTTGATCAATGCTTGTTCTAAGGATTGATGTGTTTATTTCTTAATAGCTACATTTCATCACAAACCACATGCAGTATGACGATTTGACAATCAACATTCATAACAAAAATGATTTTGCATCATCTTGCCCCAGCAACAAGATGATGTGATTTACATTTATTTAGCAATTATCTCCAAAAATACAAGACCAAGTATAAAAAGACAGGCGTCAACTATCAGCATTCATATGATTTTCCCATGTTATATTTTTTAAAAGTGTTAAGTTAGACAACTATCAACATTCATATAATTTTTCCATGTTTCATTTTTAAACTTGTTCAGTTTCTCATAGAGGTCAGTTATTGAAGCCTAATAAAATATATGTATCATCACCAAGAACTCAATACTACCATTTTTTGATAGCTGAGAGTTTCTGGCCAAATAAAATCTCTAAGGATATAGGGGGCGGGATAGCTCGGTGGTTATCGCGTTCGGCTTCGGATCAGGAGGTCCGTGGTTCGAATCCCGCGAGTGGTTCGAATCGACCAGTTTGAACAAAAAGCTGTCAATGTTCTTGTTGAGAGCTTAACTGACAACATCTATATTATTTTGATTTCAACATTACAAGTTGATCAAATCATGTTTCTTTCAAGTCAGTTTATGAAGCGCTAATATAATATATCTTGAATGTCCTATGTATCTTGATGTTTATTGGTAGGTACAAGTTAACTCTCTAAGGATATAATCAATTTCAAGCATAATCCTATGTAATCATTGAAATAGATTTTCGTCTGATGTTGTACACTGTTTAGAAAATGTGTCTTAGATTTACAGGTGCAAATTTGCTTCAAACATGTGCATAAACGATAGACATTTTGTACAAAATTTGAAAAGGTTGAATTTTATTCTTTACAGTGATAGTAGTGAAAATACACACACAACATGGAAACAAGAACCTGTTCATGTACATCCATGATAATTTACATTCGAACATTATTTGGTATCAAATTTGAAAAATAGGGTGAAAATCTTGATAAACTCTTTAATGGCTTTCCAGTTTACCAAAATTGATTACCATTGAACTGAGGAATACAAATTCAAAATGAGGATGACATTTATTTTCAGGAACGAATGATTACATATAAAATAATAACAGAAAGTTGTCATATGTAGTCATTTAACTGTTCCCAGTCAAATCAAGCATTGTTAGTTGCAAACTTTATAAGAATGAAATACAACAGTATTGGCCTTGGCTTGAAAACACAAGATACATGAGACAAAGGGTTTATATATACAAATATAAAAAATACAAGAAAAGGTACAACCATCTAGTTTTAAGCAGCCTTGGTAAAAAGGTTATAAAACATACTTGTTATGTGTTTTATCATTATTTAAGTTTTACATTGAAGATTAAAACACGTTTCCATTCCTAAAACTTATTATAACTAAATTATTGGATGTACGTACATTGTTAACCAACATGAATGTTGGTGACATAAACTGACTATTTTTTGTACATTGAATATTAATGTACATAAATGATTATGTACAATGAATATAACTTGACATGGTAAAAGCTAACATCTAATCACCATCATATCAGTGAGATGAGAAGTTGTTTGATCTCTGGTGTAACATTGAACTCCCTGCCAGATACCAGCTCACTTTTCATCTCACTGTCCGATGGATCATCAACATGCATCATTACCCACAGGGGCCTGTCTAATGTTAATTCAGAGATTGTTGTGACAACTTTGACAGTGTTGATATCAACAACATGTATCTTATTAGTGTCCCTGTCAATCATGAAACAGAGGCTAAGCTCTGTTGATTCACCAATCTGGTACTTGCAGAGAGGGACGTCAGTGATAAGCTTACCATCATGCACCACCCAGAGACAAAGCTGCTGCTTGTGGGTTGGACGAACAATAACCTCCACACTCACTCCACTTGCCTGAGCCCAGTTGGCATCTACAGGGGAGTGAGTGAGGCATGTCCCCCACGGCATCATCCCCTTCTCTACCAGCTGCTTGACAGTGAACACCGCTCTGCTACAGAACACCAGCACCTGACCTCTCCTCAAGGGAAGGGGTCGCAGTGTCAGTGCTGTCCTCAGCCTCTGTAGCCGACACCCGGTGTCTTGAGGTGCAGGGTCAGGGCTGGTGTTGTTGATCATATTGGATGATATTTTGATACAGTTGCTTGCTGTGTTGACATCCAGCTCCAGGTGTGGACCTGTTGGAATATGTTATGTTTTATTAAACAACTTTAAACAAATTAAGTAAACACTTCTCTCCAATACATGAAGTTAATATTATCATTATTTATGTGTTCCTATCGTTATTAAATGAATATTGATTGCCATTGTTTACTAGACATGTTAATTTGAAGATATTTTCGATTAATGTTTTAAGTGTTTAATATGATTGTTTAATATTTTATTCGTTGAAAATTATTGACAAACATTTGGTTCTATAATATCTTGTATTGATTATTGTTGACTTGAATTCTATGAGTTTTAATGTTTTAATATTACAAGGAATTCTAAATGCAAAAAAAACTGAGATAGGCAAGGAAAGCTGCAACCACTGAAAACGTGCAATGAAGTCGCAAATACAAGCATAAACATGGTATATAGAGGTAGAATATGTGAGCTCGAATTCATACAATAGAACAACAGATTTGTTATCGCAATATACAGAGATTATAACTACGATGTTGATATTATAGTGTATAATGAATTAAGATAGAATTAGTTAAAATGAGATTTACGTTATACTTCATCAACAAGTAAATTTTCTACAAAAGTGCAAGAGGGTGAGAATTCTCAGATACAATATAAGTAGAAACGGGTAAAGTCAAGGTATTTATAAAACTAGACCACGAAAAGAGTGTAAACATCACATGATGTGGTTTTATCAAACAGAGTTCTGTGATGTAGTACTTTATTGTTGACACCACATGACACTGCATATTGCTTTACGCCTCAGAGTTAGCCTTGAATCTATTTTACAAGAGGAAGGTCGGAGACAGACTTACTTATGAACAGTTTTCTTCCGTCGGAGAAGGTTTGATCAAAGCAAGTCACTGTAACAAAAGACATTTTTGTTGGCATTTTGTTATTTTTATTGTCAGTTAATAATTAGCTCCCTGAATAGATCATAATTTTATTATGAAAAAGGAAACAGTTCCAAGTAATTCAATGAGTCTCTTCTGTCAAGCAGCGACTACTCAAACCATTTCTACCCGCATAACCTCTATTACAAGGAGAGCAGATGTTGGGCATGAACTAAATCAATTATTGATGGGTTACAAATTGTTAAGTTATTTACATTAGATGACATTTAACTGAGAATACGGGTATTTCTAAATCTAAATAAATTTAGATCAACAGGTTTTATATTAAGTCATATTCTTAATCTAAGATTGGGCCCTAAAGCGGTTTATCCCGATGACCTCTGAAATCAGCCGCTCTGCCAATCAGAAAAGATGTCCTAGCTCGCTGAAAGTTTAAAAACTCAGCAGCACATCTTTTGAAATGGATGATGTTCGGAGCTGTCATTCGGAGCGGAGCAGAGCGACCATTTCGATGAATAATATGATTGCTTGGGTGTATTATTAGATCATATTTTTTCATTTTTAAATGATTGAGCGTATTTGCTAGTTGTCAATGACAAATGATGATTGCACATCGCACAAATTCTAACGTGGCAAATAATAATCGCAAAGAGCATGATAAATGTCAATATTTACAACAGTCCTCATGCAAGGGGAGGTAACTATTTTATATCAAACTCGTTTGTACTAATTTTCTTCATTTCCTTAGTGAGTTTTTGTCAATCATAAAACTAAAACTATTTCATACAACCAAATTAAACTCAACCTATTCTTCTTATCTGTATAACAAGATTTATTTTTCACAATACATGCTGTTATTGAGAACATGCCATAAGCTATCATATGTTTCCCCCGTTCACGCCTTGAATAAGCGACTATAAACTGTTTGTGACGTCACATTTGATTGATCAAATCGTGAATTCCTTATTTGCACCGGGACGACATCTCACACTGGTCAAACATAGATCAACAGTATGACAAAAAAAACAAATCTGTTGATCTTAATCTATTTAAATTGGGAATTTCTCAACATATCCGAGGTGCACATATTTCTTTCAAAGTCAACAGACAAGATGATAAACCTTTGCAATATTATTTCAATATCGATATAACCCTGTACAAAATTTCAAACACAATTATTGCAACAATATTTTCATATCGTAGTTTATCACACCAAATAAGTTCAAGTAAAATAAGTACCTATATCTTTTAATGGGACATTTACGGGATAAATGTCTACACCAATTCTTTTGGTGTGCGAGTACATAATACTCTTATACATATGAATGTAGTCGTATTTCAATTTAAATTCAATTGCAAATGTTTATTTGTTGTTATGGTATATTTTCTAAAACATCTTTTATGTGTTTTATAAAAAACCAAAATATCTAAACTAATTTAATATTTTACAGTAACTAAAATTGAAACAGAATTTACATTTATGAATTAATTTAAATTAAACATATGTCAGTTGAATATTCCAAAAGTAATATTCCATACAGTGAAATTGTTTAGTTCTATAATGTATAAGAATGTATAAACAATCAATGGGTATTGACACAAACATGGGTGAGGAGTTCATTTACTCTAGATGGATATCATTACCGGATAAGGGACAACGTTGCTACATAAACCTGACTGAGCTTCTATGACAGTGATAAAATATGCTTAAGATAAAAAGCTCATCTACCTTGAGGAAGTTCAGCAGGAACCATATTGATGGCGTTGTAGAAGGTATCAGCTGGTACCCATGAAGGTTTCTCTGCTGGAGTGTAGGTGACCGATCTTACAGATCCCAGTACATCAATCAGGGCCTTCATCTCCGTGACCTGGACAGGAGCGAATGTGACTCCCGTTCTGTCGAACTTGACGTCCTGTGCAGCTTCCTGCAGCATGGTGTTGAGGCTGTCAGTTGAGGACACCATCAGTTGAAGATCCTCCACTTGGTCTGCTCTCTCCCGCATCTTCCGTGTGTATTCAGTGGAGGATTTGACTTTGGCAAGAAGAGTTTTTGTCGAGTCCAGAGCTTCGTCAGTGACTTTGAGCTCGTTGTTGGACTTCATTTCTACATCACTCAGGAGTGAAGCTCTTCTTGTCTGCAAGAGTTCTATCAGGTTGTCAGTGGTTCTGTTTATATCTTCTGTCGCCCTCTCTCTTGACATCTGGATGTTGCTTTTCTTCTTTTCCAGATTCGTGACTTGTTGTTCCAGATTGACCGCTTTTTGGTCCAAATTGATGATGACATCATCTGTGGACTCGGCCTTCTGCTGGTGTGCTTCGTCTACAGAAACAACATCATGGTCCCTGGTCTTGTCGTGGTTCACGACAGTGCAAGACACACATATTACAAATTTACAGGTACGACAGTAGAACTGTTGAGGCTGGTGGTGTTCCTTGCACTGGTGAAGTTTTCTGAAGCTCTCGACTGGTCGTCCTTTCATTTCTTCAAATGTCACTGTCTTGTGGTTTCTGGTGGATCTATGACGACTATGAGATCTGTGGCATTCTTCACAAATGAAGATACAGCAGTCGTCGCATCGATATTGAGCCTCATTTCCATTGGGACAGTCTGTGCATGGCAAACGTATCCCTTTCTGAATCTTCAGATGATCGAGTATTTTCAAGACCAAGGACTCGACAGGAAGGGAGGTAACTCCCCCAGGCAGCTTATGTTCATGTCGGCAGAGAGGACAAAGAAGTTTCTTGTTCCTCCAGATCTCCCCAAGACATGGATGACAGATGGCCTGCACACAGCACGGCATACGGCGGGGAAGATGTTCCAGCTCGTCATATTCATGGAAACAAATCGGGCACTCAGTGAACTTATCTTTGACTTCGGAGACTCTGATGTACTCTGCCATGGTACATGTACCTGTAAATGAAACAAACCATATGAAATATATGATGTTATATACAAGTATTCTTTATAAAGTCTTTAATAGTCTAGTGTTTCTTAAACGCAATTACTCCTCTGTTATTATTCTTTGCTTCCACAGTATCTTACTAATTTGCATCAATCAAAGTCATTGCAATGTCACAATGTCACAAAGTCAAAAGTCACTTTTCTCTAAATTATTCATTTAATCATGTTTAATATACAATGAAAAACTTTAACTAAAAATTATCGTACTTACAAATAATCATGAAACGTATAATGAAACTCAAACAAATCAATCAATGTGCAGCTTACCAACTAATGTTCAACTCAGGACGCTTTTGAGTTCTTGAAAGCCGAGAGTCTTATAACAGTGACTGTTTGATCGTCCTGCTATGATACCTACATAGCTGATCACGTGCTTACAGTACAGTCTGCTTTCACTTGATTGGTTAAGGACGCTCTTATATATATATGGTATGTTATAAAGCATGTTGTTTGAACTTTTCTGGGGAAGTCCTTTTACCTATTGAGAAACGAGCTCTCTTTGAAAACCATTCATTTTAGGAACCAAGCACTATTCAAGATATAATACATTAACAGCCCACGTTCTTTTAGCAGGTCACAAGCTGGCAGTGAGTCATGTCCATGTTTCAACATGCTGGTGATCAAATCATTGGTTTGAAGAAATAAGGTAATAATTGGTCAGGTTATTTGAAATAAAATAAACAAGATGAAATGAATACCATTGTCTTAAAGAGACAATCCTCGATTTTGAACAGATTTTGATAAACTTAATACCAATATAATTGACTTAATTCCTTATACAAATTCACAAACATTTCAAATATACATTTCCAAATGTCAATATTTTGATAAATCAAACATTTTCACTCATAATTGTTATTCTGAATAATATTGATAAATCAAAAAAATTCGCTGACTGACGTTACTCATTGTCCGGTTTTCCATCATAATACCGACTTAAGACCTTCCTTTCTTCACTATAAAAATGTTGATTAGCTTTAAAATAGTACTTTCCGGAAACGGTCGATACCTCTCTGCCAAATTAAGTGGCTCTTTAATGAGAAGAAACAGAGAGTGCAGAGAAAAACCAGGGCTCACCGTTTGAAATTCAATATTAATAATGAATTGAAATTAGCTACATGACCTATTTACAATACATAAAAGGTAAAATATAATTTTGGTGTCAGACCATTTATTTACAAATCAGATGGATGTTCAGCACTCATATCCCTCAAACCTGATTTAAACAGAATCCATGGCAACATCATGTAGAGAATTGCAAAACATAAGGTACAACATGGTAGAGCTTTTATAAGCAAACTTACCATTAAATAACAAGCAATTTATAAGATTCACATAGACAAATATGTGTTTAGATTGTCAAATAAATAACTAAAGAGATTTAGACTGGTATGTAGTGTTACCCAAAACCGGTATTTAAGCAGCATGTATTTGCATGACTATTCAGACGTTTCTTTTAAGAAACATATTCTCACGACCCTGAGGTAAAATACTGAACTCGATATTGATAGCTTGATCAATCGAAGTATCTATGCAGCCAAACTCTCCAGTGAACAATGCTTTTGATGAAAGTCTAGAACCAATAAATTCAATTGATATTCATGCTTTACTTATCAATTGATTTCTCGATTTCTTAAGTTTACTATTGATATGAAGGTTTCAACAAGGTTTAGTCCTCAGCTGATCATATATAGACCATGACTTGGCAATGTTCGTATATTCTGACTATTGATGATCTCACTTTGAAAGATTGAATACGGCCTCACAAAAAAGGTTAGGTTCAATGTGACTGTGTGGGTCAATTCCCCTAATCGAATCCATACAAATCGTTTAGTCAACAACATCACCTTCATATCAATGGTTTACGGTTGCAATAACACTTGGGACTCGATCGTGAAATTTCAATAACACTAAAGAAGAGAAAGGTTAAGAGACAGCAAATAGTTTTGACTTTTAAACATAATGTATAAACGCCCTGTTCAGAAACTCGTGTTTTAATTTCCACAATTCAATAGTAATTACAAACATTCAAACATTGATAATGATGTAGTCTTTTCTGTAATCAAATGTGAGCATACATGTCAATAAGATAGCTTATTAAGTCAATTATATAGCCAATTATAAAAACTCTTTTATATATATAAATGTTAGCTATAGATACACAGTTAACTTACTTCAGGAATAAATACACAAATCAATTACATGGATTTTCAAATGTCATGGTAGAAAATGTACTAAAATGCGGCCCTGACCGAATGACCTGACTTCTTAATGGCGTCATAATGGATAATTTGGCGTCACAATGTCAACGGGTGTCCGCAATAATCCTTTCGAAGATATAATTAAGCGTATACTACATTCAATATCGTTCATAACTCAAGTTACACACCTTTTATAACACGAGTTCCAGAAAGAATAGAAGGTATATGTTTATATTGTTTTCGTTTGTAGTAAATTTATTTTAATAATTATCCTATACATACAGATTGCTCATTTTGTTTTAAGATTGTTTCTGATATAAGGTGATCCATTTTGTTAAGTGAATATCGCCTGATCAGGCGTTGTTACGATCTTCTGTCAATTGGTTGGTTCAAGACACACTTCTATATGTGGTATATCTATTAAACCATTCCCGGTAAAGCGTTAAAGCTATTGAGATTGTTACTCTCTGCATACACAATTGACGATATTATAATCCCGTTACAGCCCACGATTGATCCCTGACTGGCAGTACGTTAGTCATGTTCATGTTTCAACACAGCCTGATCAAAGTCAGTTTACCATTATCAGTTGATATGGTTAATATGTTTTTCCAATAGATGGAAAATTAAAATAATGAGAGTGAGAGTGAGACACTCTTTCCTAAACGCGAAATATACACACTATAAACACTTTTTATATATTCTATTCCCTACTCAGTGGCGAAAAAAATTATCACCAATGGAGTGACGTAGAGTTTGACGTCAAGAACCATTTTTTTACAATTAGAATGTTTATATTATCACCTGTAGTAGCAAAATAATATATTTTCACCCTTGGCTGCTCAGGAAAAAACCTCCAGATATCATCTTTTGAATACATTATTAAAAATGAAGATTAAAATGCGTGCAGGAACACTCTGTCATTTTATGATTTTGAGGTGTGACGGATTGAAAAAGTGTAACAAGGCAGTAAGTATCGCAACAGTATTTGATAGATAAACTGAAAGATTCATGACTATAAAATTGCAATACTGATCTCAGACAGATGTACAATGTACAAAAAGTTTAAAGTACTCAGCTATTAGACATATTCTAAACATAGTAAATGCGAGCATATCTGTCATATCGCAGGAAATGACACTGGGAATCAAACGGAGTCAAAATATATAGAAAAGGTTCGAATAGATTACTTTTTAAAATTGTACAATGTACCATATCAAAATCTCTTTTAACAAAACTGTTATTGCAAATAAGAAACTAAATTTTGTTCTAGAAAATATCAAATGGTCGACCACTATTTTAAAAGATACACTCATCAGTTTTTTAGATGACAGGCAATCCAAAAGATTTTAACGTATTTATTGAGGAAACTGATAGCTCGGGTTAGCAAACATGCAAATCTGTGCTTACATAAATGCCTCTTCTGGTATGCATACCGAGTAGAAGATGTTATTTTTAAAATGATTAAAGACCTAGGACGAGTAAGACTAGTATGGCTGATAATCATGGACAGGATATTAAAGCAAATGTCTTTTCAAGTGTGTATATTTTATCACACATATCCACACGACTCTCAGATAAAGATCTTAATTCTTGAAGAAATGAAGTATCAATGCAGTCCAAACGTCCAAAGGTCTGTCAAGAAGTATTTGCCTTTGTCGTAGCGGTGGTGTTATGATAATAATGATAATCAATTCAGTTTTCTATGCATTAGGTTTCCGAATTGATATGAAAAGGTTTGTTCATAGCTTGTGTAAGATTCACCTTAAACGATCTACTACTGAATGTGCCACTGTTATGTTAGATCGGATATTGAATGATACCATATTGAATGCAAACCTGAATAGTTTCGAATATTTTCTGCATATCAACCGTACAACTCATATATGTGAACATTGAACCAGTGTTCGAATTATGCTTGAGTCCCCACAAGTACTTAAAAAATCAACTAGCCCTCTTAAATTTGACAAGCTCAGCAATGTGAAAAGAGTTAATAACTCTTAAATCATACAAGACAAGAGGCTTGCTGACCTCTTCGCGAAAACGCCATATAGCAATTGTCAGTTGGCAGGCATTGTTTCGAACACTGCAAAGAATTTACTATCTAGTGAAAACATTTCATAAATACATGTTAAACAGTGGTGTATCAAAATGTCTAAATTGATGCCATATAAGCAAATGTTAGATTTCAAATGAGCAATACACTTGAGTTTATAAAACAAAGATTTATTTGAGGTCAATTCAAGCAAATTGGGATATTTGTCATTTAACAATACAATTGGGTTGTTGATATTCAATGGTTAAAAGAATGTGTGGGGGTGTTAAGGAACAACCAAGTTTAGTTTTATATAAATCTCTACTATATAAATGGACATAGTTACTTATATACGTTTACTCGAGCCACAAAGTACATCAATGTCTTAGAGAGCCACCCCCTGATTTTCAATACATATTGGTTTGCATTGAAACGATTGACAATGGCATAATTATTGATAAAACATCAAAACATCTCAGATATTCATCCAAAAATCGCACTCATATGATAAATTCTTGTTTTCAATGAAAATCTTATAAAACCTATAATTATAATTATATTCATGGAGGCCAAATTTTACGTCCAATTTAGATGAACGCTAGTAGTTTAACCTATCAAACAATATAAACTCGGCTATTGGCTTAGCTAGTCACGCATTGTATGTAGTTAATTAATTGGAGTTTTGCACCTATTGTCCTCTTAAAAATCAAGGTTAATGAACGATATGCAGTTTTGATAAGCATATGCTGTTCAATTTAAAGTTAAGAGTAAAAGTTGTAAAGCAAAAAATTGAAAAACAGGCTAACAACCAAGAGACAAATTCAGAACTTATCATCAGTTGAAATATTTCGTAAATCACGTTGCCATGATAATTGTTTTTGTTCATAAATTGGTCTCAACTGAATTTGAAACAAATAACACCTTAGTAGGGTTTAAATGGTGTTAAATGCTTTACAAATCATTGTTAATTGCAGTGTGCTAGGGGGTTAAGGTGTGTCAATATGGAAACGCTAATAATAATAATGTTGCTTTTATACAAACACAAACTGTTGACTGCGAGTACAACACAATCAACCATACAAAACATAATGATGATTTTGATTTGAATTATCATTCCAGTGTTCATGACTAGGTGCGTGATATCTGTTAGTTGTCTGACATTGAAGTTGTATGCGAAGTCCTTGTATAGTCAATCGGTTATAACGTGTCCTGTGATTACACCTCTGACCCTTACATTCTCAACAGGCCCTGACATAACACTTTTCGGCAAGTTATAAATGCTTCATTCTACAGTGAAGAAGAAAATAATGTTAATTGAGTAGTCAGTACTCAGCAACCAAACCGTTGAAAAGCAGTACAGTTTGGCCCGATCAGTTGCAATTGAATCTGTCAAGAGATTTTTGACAGCACTTATTAGATCCCATTTTTCACTCTTTCATTCAATAAATCATGTACTACCCTAGATACAGTCTATTTACAGTCCACACTGGGAGATCGCTGGCTGCCCCTTAGTTATGTTCATGTATAATAATAAAAACATGTTTGAGATAAACTCTTGGCTCCAACACAATGAGTTGATTCAGCTTTGTTTGAAGAATAAAAGTTAAAATGATACATGATCATTGTTTAAGTCACATAAATAGAGATTGGACACATTGTCCGAGTCATAAAGTTTGATTTGAACTTGTGAGTGACTCGCAAATTGAACAACAGCATAATAACAGATATGCAGAAAGGGTAAAGACTTTTGATGCAGAATGGAGGTGCAATTCACACTATTCAAAGTTAAAAGCATTTGGATGATTGACTTTCTGACAACAAAACTAGCATGTAAAACACTCGTATCAAATCTGAAACTAAACAAGATGCATAGAAAGTCAACCATATCTAGGGTAGAAAGTCGCAGTATTTAGGGTTGTACATGGTATAAATCGAGATAGTTACTAAAAGACAAATTTTACACAACTTCGAAAATAGCGAATGGATAGTCGACATACTCCTTTGAGGTTACATAAAACACACATGTACATGTAAACTTGTCATATGACAACAAGTATCCACCAAATTGATTTGAAATCGTGGAAAGTATGTGTATGCATATGGTGAAGGAATTGGACTTATATGGATGTATTTTCAAACCAGATAATAGCATGTATGATGCTATATATAAGTGGTGCTTTTCAGAAACATATTCACACGACCCTCAGGTAAGGATTTGAACTCGTTGACAAAGATCGGTTCACCCAAACGAAGTATCCCCGCAGTCAAACTGTCAACAGAACTATGTCTGTGTTAAAGCTGTTGTGTCAGAACTAACGAATTCAATTGTAATTCGTGCTTCACAGACCAGTTTTATTCCTTATTTCTATTGACATGGAAGGTTCTGTACAAAGTTTGTGATAGATTTACTCGTCAGCTGATCATACTTGAATAAGTCTTTATAATGAAACATACAACTGACTTACCGAAATAATGACAAAGGCTATACCTTTTAAGTTAGTCATGAGTATACATACATGTAACTACGTGATTCATTTCTCATAATCGAATTATCGAACCCGGTCAAATAGGTGAGTTATGAATAGTCTCTGAATACAACTTCTTCATGTTGAAGACATAGATTGAGAACCATGGTCGTAAAATTGCAACAACATTTTTAAAGAAAATAGAAATTTGGACTGGATTATGATTGTGAAATTCGAACAACCTGATTGAAAACAAAGAAGACACAAAATGGTTTTGACTTTTTAACATAATATAGAAAATTCATTTTTAGAAACTTGTGTTTATTTTCATGATTCACAAAAAAATTCCAAACGTTTAAAGATTAGGTATGGTGTAACCATTTTTATAATCTAACGTGAGCATACTCCACGCACACTACATCCAGTTAGTCAATAATATAGCATACAAAGCGATTATTAGAAAACGCTAAAGAATGTCCACATAAAAACAATTTATGGTCCTAATCTTTTAGTTAATAAGTAGAGGGAGTGGTAAAGTATCTTAATCATTTATAATGATAAAAACTTGAACTTAACTTTATAAAAAAAATAGAATTATTATTATTATTAAATGATTCGGCATATCAAGTATAATGACTCCTTGATATGAAATATTTAAAATATGCAATGAACAAGATTGTACATATAACTTTTGCTTATTTAAGAAAATTCAGAAATCTCAAGACACCCGGCCCATGATCATCTAAATCATTTTACAATTATTCACTTAATTGAAAATAGGTTGGTTCGATGATAACAAACTATCTGGTTTCAGATGAATATACACACTACATGTACTCCACACACAAGACTATTTGATAAAAGAAGACAAGAGAAATTGTTTTTTCACAGGAACCACGTCTAGGTATAGATATTTTAAAAGGCGAGGCAAATCGTTGCGTTGTGCTTTTATATCAATTGATGCAAAATATATACCAAAGGAATAGTTAAAATATAATGCATAACATCATGACGTGACGTCACAATCAACAATCAAAACAAAAGTTTTCAATAGACAAAATAAATTTTAATGTGCAGAAAGTACCGTATGCATATCAAGAGGAGCATAAGATCTTTTTAATGATTAATTTCTAAGGACGAATTGGATTCGTATGTATGATATTCCTGAGCAATTGGCTATTCAAGTGTATATCTTTAAAGAAACATAATGAGATGACTCTCAGGTAAAGATCTAATTTCTTTTACGAAGTTTGAAGAACTGAAGTGTCAATGCAGTCCAATCGTCACAAGGCTTATGCCTTGTCGTAGCAGCAGTGTTATTATACTAATCATTGTCAATTCAGTTTTCTATTCATAAGGTTTCCGAATTGATATAGAAAGACTTGTTCATAGTTTGTGTTAGATTTGCCCTTAACGATATACTACTGAATTAGTCACTGTTATGTTATTTGTATAAAATGAATGATACTGCCTTTATGCAACTTGAAGAGATCCTTTAGTTATGAATATTTTACTGCATAACAACCGACCATGAATATAAGTGAGCACAGAACAGACCATGTAGCGAAATGATATGGGTAAATATTAGATAGGTGATTGATACCCCTTCTTACTTCTTTATACAAAATACAACAAATCAGATTATGGTTTTGAAAATAAAACCTTAGTCCATCGACAACTTCCTTGTGAAAATTACTCACAGGACATACCTAACATACACGCGAGGGAATAACAGATCATCAAAATTATACATCTGTAAAGAAGCCAAGAAGTTTAGGGATAATCAACTTATGTATAGTTGAAAGTAGCGACGATTTGGTATTGATCCTTATACCGTTTTTGTTAGCTTCCTACAATAAAGAAGTTGATAATCCATAACCTCCTTATCTCCTTGATATTTCCAGATTCTCAAATGCCTACACTGAACGAATTATTTACCAACTATTTAATATTGGCCAAGTCAGTCACGCATTGATTGTGTAATTCATTAACTGGACTTGTGCACCTAATGACCCGTACAGTGAAGGTTTAATGAACGATGTGCAGTTTTAAAACATTAAAATGTTCATCAGATACTTTAAAGTTCAGGGTAAAAGTAGTGAAGCAAACAGTTGATGCTTACAATCAAGAGGAAAATTACGAAAACTTATTATCAGTTAAAACATGTGATGCATGTGAATAAGTAAATTCATGTCAAGTGTATAATTTTCTGTGGTAATGTTTTGTGTCTATAGTAGTTTGCTCTGACTTTGAAACGAAAACACATTAGTAATGTTCGAATCCTTCTCAATGCTTTGTAAATGGTGCATAAATAGAGGATATTATATGAGTGTCCATGGCATACTATGTTTACGACACGAGTGCCTAAATATAAGTATTTCCCGAGCGAGAGCGAGGGATATACTGATATTTAGGCACGAGTGTCGTAAACGTAGTATGTCATGGGCACGAATATAATATTCTGTTTATTACCGTAGTCCCAAAATTAAAGAAATACTCAAAACCTACTTCCCCGTATGGATTGTGACGTCATAGGTGAACCGTGACGTCAAATTGCTGTTTTTAACGTGACGTCACAATGAAAAAGTGATATTTTGCCCTAGGGCAACATATGAAAAATATTAACCTTGGTATGACTGCCCTCGTAGGTAATAAAGAGTTTTATCATGTGACATGGTAACTGCAGTTTGTTATGTGTGTTGGTTGAGTCGATTTGGGAACGTTAAAATATTCAATATTGCTTTCATAACAGTTTGCAAACACAAACTGTTTACTGTGAGTACAGCACAATCAACTATACAAACACGATGAATGGGTTTTCATTTGAATTATTATTCCTGTTCTCAAGACGCGTAATATCTGTACTTCCATAGAAATATTAGTTGTATAGCTTGATGTTGTATGCGAAGCCCTGTATAGTCAATCGGTTATGTCCTGTGAATAAAAATGTGAACCTAACATTCAACAGGCCGTAACATATCACTTAACGTCAAGTCATAAACTCATAATCCTTATGAGGCAGAAATAAATTTCGATTGAGGATTCTGTACATGATCACTCATAATCTTTACATTATTGATGTTTTTATCATATAAAGCAAGCGAACCATTTAACATTAGCCTTTAAGAGATGTATGATGCAGTTGTTATTAAAAACATTTTTCATTCTTTTTTTCGATAAATCATACACCATATTAAGTCTTAAGCCAATATTGCCAAGGACTGCCAGTGAGGTATGTTCATGTAAAATAACACAACATTTAGAGGTCAAATCTTGAATCACAATTTGTTTACAGTTATTCAGGTTAGTAAAAAATGATAAAATGTTCAGTTATTTAGTCATATGGATAAACTTGTCGGAAATTATTTTCATTTGAACTTGTTTATGTTTCCGCTAATGTAACAAAGGTATTATAAATCAAACTAATTTTAAGAAGACTCGTAATTAGAATAATGACGCACAAGTTACAACAAAAGATAAGTGCATTAATGTGATAACTATAAAAAAAAAACACTAGCATGTAAAGCCCTCATATCTTACATGATAATACATGATAATAAACAAGATGTATGGGATTTAAACACAATTAATGGCATAATCTTCCAGAAAATTGCAATAAATAGGGTTATTCATGGTAGAAATAAAGGAAAGTTAATTAAAGATAACTTTTACACACCAAATGGTATCTTCGGAAATAGTGAATGGATAATCAACACAACTCTTTGACAACACAGTCACCATTAAGTATATGTAAAATTATAAAATGATAACAAGTATTCGACAAAAATTATTTAAAAAAAAATTGATTGAAACATGACATATTTATTTTGGGAATGTCTAAAGTCACAACTTTTTTGACCCATATGCACGTACATGTAGGTTTTTTCAAACAAGATATTAATGTAATAGTCAGTATGTTTGACGATATATATCCATGTAAGCGGTGCTTTTCTTAAACATATTCACACGACCCTCAGGTTAGGATTTGAACTCGTTAACAAAGATTGGTACAAGCAAACCTAGTATCCATTCAGTCCACTAAAGTATGCTTTTGTGGTGTCAGAACTAATAAATTCAATTTTACTAATCGTACCTCACTGATCGATTATATTTCTATTTCTTAAGATTCCTTTTGATAGGAAGGGTTTGTACAAAGTTTGTGTTAGATTTACACTTCAGCTGATCCTCCTTAGAATAAAATCGTATAATGAAAGTATACAGGGCAACAATGAACTTACCGAAATGTTTCCACCAAGGCTATACCTATTCAATGAGTCACAAGTAAACGTAACTATGTGATTGATTTCTCATAATCGAACCAGGCGAACCAGTTGAGTTATGAATAGTCCCGGTATAACACCCCTTTATGTTGAAGTAATAAATAGCAAACCATGGTCGTAAAATTGCAACAACAGTATGAGGTTTCCGATAACTGCTTAAAGGGGCAGTAGCACGCTTATTGGGGGAATATAAGGTGATGTCTAAATGAAAAGAAATGGTTCCAGTTGATGTAATGATGTATTGATACTAAATGAAGCATCAATTAAGCATATCATTTTAAAAGTATGACAAACTATGTTTTTGGGGATAAACTGTGTAATTTGAGCAAACAACATTTGAAGGTTTTCAATTACTGCTTAAAGGGGCAGTAGCACGCTTATAGGGGGAATCTTTTCAACACCATAACCTGTATTTCATTTTATAGAAGTAAGAAGAAGTATTTACCAGACAGTTGAAATAGGGTGTAAAACCTTTACATATATATTGTTTAGACGATGGACACACAACATTAAGCTTGGCTATTGATTAAATCTTAAAGGGAGTTATTTGGAAATCTCATGTCAACAAAATGAATGTTATAATTTTAAAAGAGTTTTAAGTGTTGCTTTAAGGGGCAGTCGCACGTTTTTAAGGGAAACATAAGGTGATGTCAGGAAAATGAAAATAAATTGTTCCAATTGAAAAACAATGTATTTAAACTTAATGAAGCATTGATTAAGCATATCATTTTAAAAGTATGACAAATTACGTTTTTTATATGTTAAAATGTGTAATTTGAGCAAAATACGATTTCAAAATACGCGGAGAAAATTAACATTGAATGAAGTAAAGTGTTTGTTGGTATACCAGATGATAACATTTATCGACCTTTAAAGTCGTGTCTGAAAAAAATATTTTAAACATAGATATGGCAGTTGAGTATTTAGTTGAAGTTTGTGCACATTAGGAGTTCTATTATAAATAAGGTAATCATAACAATGTAATACATTATAGAGGTATCTCACTGCAAGGCCTATTTGATAAACTATTTACTAACATAATAAAATAGGCATGTGTATTGGACAGATACTCCCAACAAGACTAATAAAGAACACGCAGGCCTTAAGGAGGGAAATACAGACTAATAAAGAACATGCGGGCTTTAAAGGGGCAGTAGCACGTTTTTTGATAATTTTATATTTTTGACTTTTCACTGATAATTGTACGTTAATGCTATGTGTATTATTTTGATAGTGTCAAAAATCCCATAACACAAACCAATTATTCATAGTCAGAGGACAAAGCAGGAAGATTCACCTAAAATGTATGGGCGGCCATTTTGTGTGAACACCTTTTATTCGTTTTGGGTCAGAAAAAAGAATCGCAAGGCTAAACTTTACATTAAATATTTGAATTATAACTGCTCCATTTAGTTTCAATACATTGTCTTTCAATTGGAACCATAAATTTTAATTTTCCTGACATCACCTTATATTCCCCCTAAAAACGTGCTACTGCCCCTTTAAGAGGGATATACAGCTATTGTACAAGCTGTGACCAACAGGTACCTCAGTGTCAAATGTGGGAGATTTTATGTGCTCTTTGTTGACTTTCCAAGGCGTTTGACGAGGGTAGCAATTCTGAGAATGTATAGGTTTGTGTACGAATTTATCCGTCTATTAGGAGTGAGACTAGGGTGCATGTAAAGGCCACTTCTCCTTACAGTTTATGAAAAAATCTAATTAATTCCAACTGTATTCATTTATAAAAGAAGCATGTTAAGGTAATCCTAATTTTGGAGCAAAATATATGGGAGTTACACCACTTTGATGGTATAGATAACATTCATTTATATGCCTGTAGTAGATATTTGAGTGTGTAAGTAAAAACATCTAGTGATAATTTTTCGAGAATGTGGACGATTTCCTCTTTCTGTACATTTAAATTGTTAAAGCTGTATCATGCATGACCTTTTTATTGAGACATTGCCCGTGAAGAAAAAATATATAATCTTTTCCACCAAAATTTATTTAGAAATGAATTTCAATTTTTGAATTATATGCCCTGTGTCTACTCATATCATAAAGAAAAATAAATTGAAAACATTTTCTTTCAAATACCCTGATAGAGAACTTCTTAGCATTGGTGTCATTGGAAACAAGCAGAGCTCAATGCAAGTAACTGACTTACATCTCACTTAATCCGAATACAATCAACGACAAAATTAATAGTTTTAAATAAAATTTCAATTTTCGATAACCTTCGAAGGGCCCCTTCACTGTTTTATGAATGAAGTTTGCAGTACTATGAATGGTGCACGAAGTAAATGTTTTGGGCTCGCAGATTTCGTGCACTCCATGTTTCAAGACAAAGTTTCACAGGTTGTCCATTTCTCTTTCGATTTTGAAGGAAGAAGACGCGTTATTAGAGTCCTCATAGACAGATAAATTTTGACAGTCGTTTCTACTTATGAAACGTTTCCCTTGGATTTCTAATAGAAAGGTACTTTAATCATTCCCATAACAAGTTTAGCCAAAAAAATAGAGCCAGTGGCTCAGCCTCTTTAGCTCATCCATCCTGTAAACCAGGCGTCTTTATTTCTTTCGCTTCTCTTCGAAATAGACCCTGTAGTCATACCCGTTATAGCCGTTGATTCAGCAAAATGGAAAGTCCGTTTTCTATTAATAGTACACCAATCAAGAAACGCGTCTCATTTAGATGCAAGGAGCTACTAGCGGGAGCCTGGAGGTTATACACGGTGCAATAACTTTCTCTGACTCGAGAATTTTTGTCTATACTTTCTTTACTATGTATATTATCTAATAAGTAATGGTCATATGACGAGTATTGGTCGTCTAGTCCACGACATTGTTGGTTATACGACGAGCCGCGGAGCGGAGCGGCGAGTCGTATAACCAACCATGTCGTGGACTAGACGACCAATATGAGTCGTATAACTTACTTATACCATGACCAACACACCGACATATATAAACAAAACATATCTTGTAAAATACCATACGCAAATTGTAAAAATGCGTTGAACTATGTTATCTATACCAAACAATGTGCCTCATCACGCTTTTTAGAAGCTACCAAATATTCCCTAAAATGTGTTCTTTAGTTATCTCATGCTTCGTGTCTTTAAAAACTGTCCATTGAGCAGCATTTAAGTATAAAGCTACGGTAACAACAACAGCGCGTAGATCATGCTTTGCACGTGCACTCCATGATAAAAACGACACGGGCTTTCGGAGAAGGCGACATTGTCACTGTGTACATTGGGGCTGCGTTCGTTTTGCACAGTGTGTGTCGCACGAGCGATGAAATTCCTAACCGAACGACCATAGTGTCACTCTCGTGTGCACTCTAGAGTCACTCAATGTCCCTCCTGCTAAATCGGGGAGAGAGGTCGTGAGAATAACGGAAGTACGTCAATTGAGACAGTGTTTATAACATACCACATGCATACTTACTTAAATATAAGTCTGTTTTAACACATTAGCAACATGCCAATGTGAGGTTTAGATTTGGTTAAATAACAGTTCTGTGATTTTGGAGACCATGTGATGTTAAAATTTAATGATAAAATCTTTGTGAAAAATTAAATTTTTCGGCCATATTGTTAACAGCCAGGCAACTAAGTGCGACACTCAGTAGAGCTTATAAGTCGTTCGCTCTTAGTGCCATCCGAGCATGCGCGAGATTACACTCGAGTGAGTCAAAACGAACGCAGCCTGGAAGATGAGGACGTAGGCAACATTTCTCTACAAACATGGATGATGCGCCCAAATGAAGGTGATTACTTTCCTCTCGAAGAATTTAACGTACACATTTAGAATTTGGAAGTGTTTCTACCGACAAAGGTGCAATCTTTAAGTAAATAAGATATTTAAGAGCATTAAATGGTCTTTTGTTGGAACTACGATAAGTTTGCAACTTTGTCTCTTCATTGCATATGTTTTCGTGTCGGATACACTTGAAGAAGAAGGCAGGAAATCATTTACTAAGATGTTTTAGTTATTACCTATGAGGAAGTTATCTACTTTCGTGAGAACAGTCACATATTGACTGGTCATAGATTCTTGATTTTCAAAGAACGCATCAATTTGATTTTCAATAACGTTTTCAAGAAGAAAATTAACATCTATTATTTTACCTTATTTTGACATTCGAATGACCATGCGAGATGTTTTGAATGAATTACCATAATTATCACGGACTGTCTAACAGTACTGTTGTTTAAATGGTGCAATGTCCTGGTTTGCCATGGCTAGATAATGAGGTTTCTGTCACTGATCATTTAATTAAATTTATATATAAATTTGCAGTAATTATTGTTATCTGAACTATGGAACAATCTCTCAAAACATCATAATTAATTATTGTTCCCAAACATACAATGTTTATTGATAGGGCTGCGGGTTAAGAATTGTTTTTGTCGAACTATGGAAGAAGTCGCAGTTAATGATAAAGATATAGTATATAAGTCATCAAAGGATGACGGGAATTACAAACTGGTACAATGAAGAAAATACAGTTCATCATGTATTTAAGCCTCTGAAAATAATCTCTATCTCAATTCTCTCTTTGCAGGTTTTTTATGGAACGACAAACATGACGTCTGTCCAGGAGAAATGAAAATTTCCCTAAAACGGAAAAGTTTCATATGGGTGAATCATTTGTTTAAAGAGAAGAGAATGGTGTTGAACGAAGAAATGGTCAGCAGTATTTCTCAGGGTCAAAACGACGTCCTCCGGCTGTAACGACTCAAACGATGACAAGGCTCCCGACAGAACCATTAACAAAATATGAAAAATGTAAAAAAAAACCTAATAAAAGTTGTCCCATTGTTGTCTGTCGTTATTTGAAACTGAAGGTATTTGTCAAACCGTTGCAGTTAAAAAGATCGTGATACATTCTGTTTTAGTCTGTCATGAGCAGGGTTAAATGAAAGTAGTTCCGGCTGATTCTTTGGTGTAGTATAACTAACATTTTGGTTAGTTATACCACAGGTCCAAACAAAAAAGTCGTGGTATAAATCGATGTTATTTTATTGAAATATCGGAAGTTTTATAAGCATGTCAGATATAGTTTTTATAGTCTTTAATAAAAGTGTTTCCAGTGTATTCCAAATGATTAACATGACTAGTGGAAGTTCAACTCATATTCTTCATTGGGCCTCTTCCTCCTTATCGTACATTGATATTACTCTCAAATGCTGCGACTTTGGTATGTTCAACAATCCGCTAAATTGTAAGTCTTGTATTTTCAAGGACAAACATTCGTGCATTTTAAATCATTTGCATAAAACAAATGTACAATGGTAAAAATTAAATTCAGCACTGAACCATTATGAAAATAAATGCAATGATTTATTAAAACAAAATGTCGACATATTTGTGTTAAAAAAATACATGAACAACGAGCGGGAAAAGGTTGATTAATGTATTGAGTAATGAGAGCAAGTTTATTCGAAACGGGGCGTCACCCGTCTATACAAGGAAAGCTTTGATTGGATCTATAGATAAGCCATAGACTTTACTGTGATTGGTAGCTGCCGTGTCGGAGAAAATAAAGGGTATGGCTACAGGGTCTATTTCGAAGAGAAGCGAAAGAAATGAAGACGCCTTGTTTACAGGATGTACTTAAACATGGTTGATTAGTTTTATCAATGATATTTTGTAAATGTGCAGTTAATATGTCAATACATTACATTTAAAAAATGTAACAGTACAGCCCTTTTTCATGTCATTTTCACAGAAATCAAAATGGCGGCAGGAACACTTAGAGATTGGCTACTTAATAAAAGTCTGTGTAGAAGGAAGAGTATGGTTGTGACAAAAATCAACAATCTGATTTAATGATATGCAAATAAATGCTTCTCAAGAATGTTTTCTCTTTTTATATTGTTTTAAATTAAAATATTCTAGATCCAATTCTGTGTTAGTTTCTGGGGAAACATGTTAGTCTTAAGTAAACGTTCACAAAAGGTTCATGTGTTGAACGACTCCAACCGAGATTATTGATATAAGGGAGGTAACTCCAGTTGGATTATGACGGACATTGAACCATTGCTGAAAGAGTGCAGTGCATACAACTTCTCGGCTTCAAGTATATACTGCAGAGTTAGAACTTTATTCACTCAAGGCTACAAAGTAGCATGATGAGGTTTACAGGAGTAAACATAGTAATGAATATGAAGCTCAGACAAGCTCAGGTTTTAAACCATTTTAACATCCATTTTTAGCCGTTGAAAACAAATTATAAAAAAATAATTCATAGTCATACATTATAGCAATGGCAAAGCTTTAATGCTGACTAAATTCTAAAGTTAAGTATTTGGGAAAATATGAATTATGATTTATTAATTTTAAACATTTGAGAACCTTTCGAAGATCTTATTTCCAGCGTACATCAGAGTTCTAGGCACTTCATACGAGCATTACTCGATCATACCCTAACAATCATAATGCGGCTCTTCCACTTACAGGAAGTCAACCACGAAGTACCGCGATCTATGAAACATCGTACTGACTGAAAGAAACATTGTTATAAATAATTTCACAGGACTGTAGTACGATCTTAGCAGATAATAACTCGATTGCAGAAAGAACTTAAACCGTGTTTATTACGAACTCTTCACAACATCAGTACGAATCGCGTAGGAAGCAGCACGATTAATAAAAGCATGGCAGGTCACCGATAAGAGCTTGTTATGACTTCACCACGAATATTTATTTTCAATGTTGAAGTATATTGGCGCGAAAATTTGGTGTATATGTACTGTCTTAACGATCATTAGGTGTAATATTGTCACAGCGATAAGTGAAGGAAACATAAATCTTACACATCCACCTGTCACCAATACTTCTTACCTGTCAATATAGTCATGTAGGTAAAAACATACTTACATCCTTCATTCTGCCAGGTATGACAGGTGTTTCTGACGAGGTTTTGTATCAAACACGTTGTACTGACAGCTTTATGAGATTCTGTCAGTTTGTGATGAAATAATTCTTTTTTCCCAGTTATTAAAGAATAATCGGGAATTCAAATGGATCTGCCCTCGAAAACATGGTTCATTTCGGTCTGACGTATTTAAGTCTTTGACGTTCACCTATACATGGATATGTTCCTAGAAATTATTTCTTGAAATTTCAAAATTTTACAAGACTTCTTTGAGTGGCATTTTAGAAGTTGAAAGTCAAATAAGAACCATATTTAATATATGGATTACAACTTTTTATTCATAGAGTGCGACGTTTCTATACTCTATTCAGATTTCGACGTTTCAGATTCGGTATCGAAACGTCGCACTCAATGAATAAAGAAGTTGTAATCCATAGATATTGTCAAATCTGTATCGAAATGTCGCACTCTGTGAATAAATAAGTTGTCATCCATAGATAGTGTCCTTATTTTACAAGACTGTTTGCATTGTTCAGTTGAACAACCATCAATATGACACTGAGAAGAAACATCTAACGGATTCTGCCCATCAGGCTCCATTGTAGTGTGATCATTGTTTATCTGTTCTGTCTTCTTTCCTTCTGCTTTATTCTTCTTTATCTTTCTCCTAGGCATCGTGCTTGAAAAGGAAGGTGCTGTAATTTTGGTGCCTTTATATACTGTCAGCAATATTCGCACGTGACTGTGTAGCAAACTTGAATAATCGAACACTGCAAGACCTAATCCCGACTTCACCACGACATTAACATGAACTGTGAAGACGTAACTAAGAAATATGAAGAGCACTAAAGCTCTTGACGTTCGGCATAGACTTCCTGTAAGTGGAAGAGCCGCATTAGAATAAGACTAGCCAGAGTTCAGACAGTATGTGAATGCCGGATGTTCGATACAACCATAGCAGATGTTGCATGTGGCAGCTCCATTAACTTCGGATTACGTCGACTACGATTCCAAATGCCTTTTGCGAAATCACGTTGTTAGAATCTTCTTGAGAATACCGGCAGGGTAAGTAAACATGATACGCATATGATCCAATACTGGGATTGAGCTTCTCAATTATCTCGTAAAATCGTCATTTCGATTTAAAAAAACGTTAAGTGTATAGTGAAGTTGACCAATGATGATCACTTTTTGCCGAAAGTTTGTCCAAAATAAGTTCAATTGAAAATTTTTGCAGAAAGAAGAAAATCTTAATTTTCGAATTTTGACCTCATGCCTCTCTTTTTGGTTGCCAAAATTAATTCTGGCATGTCATTTATGTGTCCTTTACATATGTAACTTAACCATGATACATTTTCAAATGGTTCCAACATGCTAGACTATAAAATATTTCGTAAAATTCCTCAAATAAGAATAATACAAACAGTGTACAGAGCACCGTGATATTCTTTTGTTTAGCATTTTGTTTAGTTGTGGTGTTGAAAATTATTAAAACTGAGAAACCCTCATGTGTTATGTTTTCCTGCAGAACAAGAAATCATCATATTGAAACACTTACTTTACGGCACCATCCGGATGACAGGGCCGTCGAGTTCAAAACATTTACACATTGATATATAGAGGATACTAAACGACATTCCATTTGATACTATTTTTATTAAAGAGTTTATTAATGATGTTGCATAAAACGATCGCAAGCTAGTTTCATTCAAACTCATTCACATGTTTAATAAAAAATAGTAATAAATGGAAGGTTGTTTAGTATTCTATTTATTAATTGCCCTTAGAATCAAGCAAACTTGATGACAGAGTTCTGAAGCAAACATTTCCACGACCGGCTGCTACTGTGCAGTTAATAATAAAAAACAATATTTAAAAGATTGAAATATATATACTGTGACGGCACGCCTACATGTGACGTTACAACAACGCACTACTGTGACTTCATACTTACACTGCGGTATAATACACGGACGAGTAACAATAAAATTTCATAGGTTGAAAAGAGAACTTGATATACATAACCTGAATACATCTTCCTACGCAAGGTCTTAAACACCAGTTTCATAACTGTCAGTTTTATGCCTTGCTGCCGCACTTGATTTTTCTGTGCTGATATCAAAATGAAATTAGAAAGCCCTTTTCTAAACTACATTGGAGTGAGAAAAGCTTGGCGGCCTTTTTTCTCGAAATCCGTCGACTGAAAACATGATTAAGAGTGTGTAGCGCCTTTGAAGTGCAGATCGTTATATTTTACTTAATTTCATGTCAATGATTGGCTGTAGCAAGGCCGATAACTGGGGATAACAAGTAATCGCCGGAGAGGGCGCTGTTAGCTAACCAGAAAAGGTCAAGGGTCGACAGTAAGGATTAGACAAGCCAGGTACGCGACTGGCGTTTAAATCTTTGCGTGGGAAGATGCTCAACAATTACAAAGTAAACGAACATTGTCTCAAAGATTTTAAAAGGTACTCATGAGTTACAATGAAAATAAGAACTGTCATCTCCTATAAGCACCAAAGAAAACTACTCACATGTTGGGGAATCTTTATTGGATCTTGGCACTTCTAGTTGGATACCGATAGTCAAAAGAAACATACATAAAATATACAAGCGGAAACTTAACATCGTCAATTTTTCTCCACTGAATTTTAAAATCTTTAAATCTATTATCACTTCAACAAGTATGGTTAAACGAGGGATTCCTCTTCGTCGAAGTCCATCATTATGTGGCAGGCAGATGTAAATATGCATAATTATATTTTATGATAAAGTTTTCATTCATGTTTTTAGTTGTTGGTTATCAGTTTCCAGTTGTTCAGGGAGTAGTATGCATAGGTTAGGTTTTGTAGTACATGGTTGAGTCCATCTATAAATAGAAGGGAGGTTTGGTTAGGTCATTTTTATGTAATCTATTTTCTCACAGTTTAACCCAATCTGTCCTCTCATTGACCGACTTTGCACTTCTTCCATGGTCACTGAACAGCACAACACTGAGTACTGACAGACGATTGCAGGATTAATTATGATAAGCTAAGGTTAGTAATCACTGTAATTATCAATATAAATGTAGTTTGTAGGATAGTGTAAAGTATGTCTATTAAATTTCATTATTTCATTACCTTAGTAAACCTAAACTTAGTATTTGTAATAGTAAGGTGCTTGCCGCCATTTTGAATAACTTCCTGAGGTAACTAATCTATTTCATTTATAATATATACATGGTTGGCGATGGGTTGTGTTGGGTTGCTTATTTATTGTATAAACAGCAAATCGCCAACCATGTATATATTTCCTCCATCTTTTGAACATGTATCACTTGCTTGACAACGACATTAGAATATATGTCGAAACGTCGCTTACAAAGAATAAAGAAGTTGTTCATCCATAAGAATTGTTCTTATTGAATCTTGTATGAGTGTCGGGCAGCGATTAAACTTCGAGACAAGTTACTAATTTCTTGTTAATCAAAGCCCATGTTTTGTTGAATTTAAAGGATGTCAGGCAACTAGTAATGAAGACAAATGCTGTTAAAACAATAATTGTTATAAAACCGTTTCATCGGACGCCTCAAAAGTTGATATATAGGGGAGGAGGGGACTCTACATTATCATGTTGCAATCAATTGTTGCAGTCAGATTAAAATTATGATGGCCGAGTCGGTAAAAAGCACGAAATCCAATGGCACCCTTCGGCCATCATATCATTTAAAATCGACAGTGCTCCGAATAAATTTTGGAATTTTGATAGTCTGTTAATTTCTTTTACAATTTTTTCCCCTAGAATAAGTGGGGGCTGAGCTACGGGCCTGATAGGCCTACTAAGCTATATGTTGTAAATCATCCAACAACAACAAATTAGGCATAGGCCTATAAGAAGTCTTTTGAGCCTGCACTTTTAATATTTTTAATTCTGAAGAGGACCTTGTTTTAACATTCAAGTTTAACAATACATTTTAGTTTTCATTTTTATTTCACATTTCATGATGTTGAATGTGAGTTAAACGCCCAAACCACACGGAGCCTAAAATCACGTAGATCTACGCGGGTCTCGCCCCAAGGTTACTTTGGTAACTCGGAACAATGCATTCACCGGGACCAGTTATGAAAGCGCGCCAAAGCAACAGGTCTTTCTCTTCCCGATGGCAGACATGATGCAGCGTAAGTTCCCACATACAGATCTACATGTCCTTACAAAATGTGAAATACAAACCATGGACAGCTTCAAGATGGCCTTCATCTTTCTGCAAGCATTATGTTTATTTTCTTTGATTTCAATAGCCCTAGTTGCTTTCAGCTAACAAAATTACAGGTAGACACCTCAGTCCATCTTTTTTCAAATAAAAGAAAATTTTTTTAAAGCTTTAAAATTTGTTCAGGGTGCATGAACTAAGAAAAAAAACAATGTTCCCTAATAAGGGTCTGAAGGTCCACAAGGTCCACCCTCTTCAAACATTAGACACATTTGTTAGCAGTGGGAATTCTAATTTATGGATTAGGTGAACCTCTGACCTCCAATTAGCGCCAATGGGGCAAGACCCTAGAAACCTAGTTTCATCTACTTTTCCAGAAGCAAGAAGGCTCGAAAAATACCGTATTTTTTTCAGATTCTTCAGGGGTCGTAATTTATATCGATTATACTCGTTAAACTCCAATATTGAGTCTAGCTATATACAGTAAGAGGTTGCACTAGCCGACCTTTGGCGACCCATGACCCTTCAACTTTAAATGTAAGAATGCAAACTATTGCGGCTTGGTAAGACGAGCCTCGATTGGTCAATTCCAATGGTCAGCTGATGCTCCCCGTCACTACATTTAGCTAGACTCAATATGTGAGTTTAGCGAGTATTATTGAGATAAGATTTACTTAGACTGCCATATATGAAAACTAAAGTTTTGACAGCATGAGTTAAAGGCATAATCTTTTAAAAGAGGTATGTCCAACAAGGATGTTTTAACGCCATGCAAGATTGCGTATATGCGAAGCATTTATGAGGTTACTATCAGTAAACAACCTTCTCAAATATGAAGCTTTGTTTTTAAGATAAGCATTTTTGGTTTTGAATTGCGCCCGGGTCAACTTGAAAATTCATGAGATAAATAAATCCGTGCGCTCGCGCCGCAACCTGTATAAAAGAATCGGCAACAAACTGATATTGAATTTTGGACTATACCTGATTGATAGGCAACTGGTTTCGATTTACCTGTCTCGATGAGATGGTCGGCTAAGACTAAGGTTTCCTTTACCCCCTCTGCGAGATCCTCTTGGGGCAACTAAACCCCCAACCAAACGACGTGACAGAGCGGTATCAGCTTAAGAGGTGCGTGGAACACTTAGATAAGGTATTCTTTGATAGAATCAATTGAAATTTTGTGAAAAGTTGTTAATTTGCGATCCCGGAAGTGAGAAGTCAAAGTCGAAGAACGCACAGGGGGTAAATTGTTGTCATTGTCTTACCACAGTTGTCAGTTAGGCCTTTGAAAGAAAAATAAGCAAAATTATGTACAACAATAACTTAGAGGTACTCTAACATTTTGGGTATTTGAATTTCTAAAGAAGTCTATTAATAAGCATAACATCACAGTATACAGGGATACCCAACTTTCTCTTTCGCTTGGTTATTATGTTGGCATAAGATAAGTGCATTGCTTTAGGGACACTTTTGAATTTGTTGGGGAAAGATTTTATTTTGGTACAGGGGCTTTTTGGGGGTTCCTACGGTTCTTCTCGGTTCCTACGCCTAAGTGGCTAAAACAGAGACTTTGATATTAAACGATCATTGTTTGTTAACTCTGATAAGCAAGTTTCATTGCAGAAAAATAGCATCGGCATTAATGGCATATTTACAAGAACTAAACATTCAATGCAATTATGCTAAAATATTGAACGATATGTGTCGAAAGGACATACTTTTATAAGACTTAGTATTTATACATTTTTGTTTTTCATAAATATTCGGTTAATATTACAATAAAATATCAAGAATACGTTGTCAATCAGCAACTGGGCTTAGAGACTATAGGAACAGCACTAGGCTAAGTCAGCCTAATCATGTTTCAGATTTTAACGTATCCGATGATGGCTGTCTGCACGGATGGTGGATCAAATTCTTCCTCACCAAACAAGTTGTCCATCTACCTTCTCGGGCCTGGCGAAAGCGGCAAGTCACAGCTTGTGAAGTGTTTGATTCGAGGCAACCCTCACATGTCCATGTGCGCAAAGGGTTCCTACTTTGTTTATGGGCTTCAATTGAACTACAATGGTGGACAAATCAGATTGGACGTGAAGGAATGTCGTGGAAGTAGAGATACACAGCTGAGAGACGCATTTTCAGGAAATCCAGAAGAGACTGTCTACTTCGTTCTGTACGATGTGACCAGCAACAAGAGTTTCAAAGAAATGCGGGACAATTGGCTCGTCAGGCTCTATCCAAACAAGGACGTTATAACCATTGTAATAGGCAACAAGGCAGACATGCTGTCGGCAGTGACGTCCAAGGTTCCCGGCGTGTCTGACAGAGGGTGGGAGTTCGGCCATCTTGAGATCTCGTCCATCACGGGCCAGAAGTTCGACTCACTCATTCAGCGCGCTGCAGAGATCATGGGGATGGACGTCTCAGCTCGACCGGGCTCGGCAACCGGGTCTCCAACAACTCATAGGCCGCCAAGAGCGCCGGTCTCACGTTGCTGAGGTCCGGGGTTCGAGTTCCATCCAGACCAAGGTGTAAACACCTAGAGTTCACCTCTGCTAGAACTCTATATGTGTCACCCTGGATCCAACCTTGCTGATTATCTCGCTTATGGATTATTTTTATATCGAATCTGGTTTTCAGATGCCTCAATCGAATAGTTCTATCTCGCCTCTCTAATCGATGTTTCACCCGTACAAATCACATAAACAAAAGATTATAAATTCTGGCTCTACAACATAGAGTGTCAAATAATTTATTGACCGATCAAAGCTTAATGCTTGAATGCTGGAAACATTGAAACCCAGCAAGTCGATTCTGAAGAGCCATAATGAATCTTGACCTACTCGCTAGCTATGGTAATAGTGCCAATCCTAATTCGCAATATGAGGGTCAAAGCACATGCTCACCAGAGATCCAACCCTGAAGGCTATGTACTCCCCACGCTTCTAAAACGCGTTTGTGCAATAGCATGTAGGTCTGAACTCTCCGTGTTCGGGCACTCATTAACATCTGGTTGGATTGAATGCAATGTTAATAAAGTGCCAGGGACACAATGCTGTGTTAGACTCAATTCTGTTGGTCAACCTTTCTCCAGGATAGTGTCCAAATACTGGTTCTCATGCATATCTACGAAGTAAGGTCGGATCAGACACATATTACTACAGGGGAACACTTTTCTTGTTTCCGGTTAGGAGACGAGGACAACGAGCTTCAGATTAAATTGTGATAGCAATTTTGAATGTAATTTATTTCTTTGCTATGAACGATAGACCTCGGAAGATGTAGGTGAAACTTAAACAAATAGTCATTTCCTGATGCAGTTTCTTTATTTCTGTAAGAATAATGTTTTATTATCCATGCTGCATACATGTGTTCAGAGCCATTCCATGAATTCAAAACATCTCAAACATATTCATTCCCAAATGGCGATTACGTGTACATGATAAATTCTTGTTTCCGATAAACAATCTTGTAACAGTCAATAATATTCATGGAAGCCAATTTCACACCTCAATTGTACATAAATACTCGTAATACAGCCTATCAAACGGTATCAACTGCTATTCTGACTGTTTTCGATAAGTTTCCTAAAATAACGTTCGACTGATTGACGCACGTCTTTGTCCAGTTATCGATCACAATCCCGACTCGCAAACCTCTCTATTGTCAATATTCATTGTCCATTGGCTCTAAAATGATACTTTCCTGCATAAGTCGATACTTTTAACTCTAATGACACTATTGATAAAGATCGACATATGTGACCCAAACAACTCACGTAATGGTTGTGTTTTTGCGACCCGCTATCGCCTCACTTTGCTAAAATGTATACCATAGACCTTGTGTGTAAATTTCCCCTTTTATTTGTATTCAATAATCAGTTTTCTCTCTAATTACGTTAGTATGTACAGTGGAAACCCGAGAAGTAAAGTCTCAAGGGACTTTTTAAAATATTTTACTTATCGGGTATTTTACTTATCCAAACACACGGAAACCTGGAGTTGATAACCATACTATTCAACCATATAAACTTCACTTAGGCGGTTTCCACTGACGTATATTCTGTTGACACAATGGTCTCGCATTATTCCGAAAGGAAAAGCCAAACGTTTTATGAGCATTCTAAAATTTGGTGTAATATATCGATGTATCATATTGAATAAAAATAAGTCTGTCTGTCTGTCTGGGTTGATTTGGTTTCTTTAGTATCACTTACTCAACCGGACTGAGCACGTCCTTGATCAGTCAGCCAATGACTGTGTATCTGTAGATCAATCGACCGGTCGACCATTGAATGAATGAACAGGTCTTATGAACGTTAGACTTAAGCTGGCATTCCATATACAGTAGTAGTAGTAGTAGTAGTAGTAGTATATTTTTTATTTAAGTGTCACACGCAATTGAACATGTTATATACATACACATTGTACAGCAATATAAAAGCAGTGCGTCGAGCCACAAACTGGCTTATGAGACACTAAAAGAGCATATTTTACGATAAATAATGTTGGATACAAATTATACTAAAAATATTTAAAATTAAATTAATAAATAGAGCTAATAAAAAAAAAAGTAATATTA
Organism: Steromphala cineraria; assembly: GCA_916613615.1. NCBI lineage: Eukaryota > Metazoa > Mollusca > Gastropoda > Trochida > Trochidae > Steromphala > Steromphala cineraria. Next base: position 43,206,171 of record OU744728.1, read on the forward strand.
AAAAACAAAAATTAAATAGATGACATTTCACGTCTTTTAAACATATTTAGAATTGAAAAAGCTAAAATATTTTTTATAAATTATATATATTCTTTTTATTCATAAGAATTTTTTTTTTATCATTATCATTTAAGTCATAAAAAAGACAGTTACAGTTAAAAGCAGCTTCGAAAAGAATAAAACGTAAATCATCATAAAAGCTACATTTCATTAAAAAGTGAAATTCATCTTCAACAATATGTACATGTGAATTATTATCATTTAAAATACAATATTTACAATGCCTTTGTAAAAGAGGAAGTGACGTCACACGAGCTGGACGTGTTTTTCATCGCTGAAAAAGATATGTGAGTTTTTCAACAAAATAGTGAAGAAATCCCATGGGTACAAGTTTCAAAATATGAACTGAACGTAAGAAAAGCAATTCTTGTATGGTATATATGCATTTTGAAAAAAGATGAACTTATTGAATTGAGGATTTTGATGGATTATATTGATCACTGTGAGTGATCTCGGACTGCTTACAACATTCTACTCTTATCTCTTGAAATTGTTCATTTACTCATATGGATAACACACCTAACTCCATAAAAAGAACAAGAGAAGACGTCTTTACTTCCCCCGATTTTGATACTGAAAATAAAAGACTGTGTTATTTGTCAAGTTCATCTACTTCGGAAATTTCCGACCTGGATAATTCGTCAGATAAAATGGCTACTAAAGTGCATGACGATGACGAACATCCTGAGTGTGGTGCTGGTAAATTTATTGAACAGTTTTTACAGGCCCTCAAGAATAAGGAGGTTTTATCTTTGATAGGTTCGGCGTTAGGCGAGGCCATAAAACCTACTATAAAGGAAGAGATGTCGATGTTGATTGAGAAAAACAAACAATTAGAAGACGAAGTTAGAGCCTTGAAAAGTAAGATATCGGACCGAGATGAAGAGATGGATACACTGTCCGATAAGCTAGACAGGGCGGAGCAATACGCGAGAAGAAATAATGTCAGGATAAGAGGCATCCCTGAAGCTGAGGGAGAAAATACTGATCAACTTGTTATGGAGCTAGCACAGTCCATCGGTGTGGAAATATCCCCAAAGGATATCGACATAAGCCATAGAGTCCCCAGGTACCCACCTACACCTCAATCTCAACCAAGGCCTATCATTGTCATGTTTTTGAGTAATGCTACCAAGAGGCTCCTCCTGACCAAGAGATCTAAGTTGAAGACAAGTAACATGCACAAAACAACAAACATATACGTGAACGAAGACCTGACAAAAACGAGAGCAGTTTTAGCAAGGAAGGCACGAGATCTGGTCCGAGAACAGAGAGTAGAGTCGAGCTGGGTGACAGGTGGGGTAGTTCTCATAAAACTCAAAGATGGTACCCTGAGGAAAGTCGCAACCAATGCTCATCTGGAAGATGTATATGAACAGACCAAGCTCAAAAAGGTTAACAACCGCAGTCAGGATTCCTCGGTTAACACATGCAAGTGAACACTGTGGTGATACATATCATCAAAATACAAATTTTGATATACCATATCACAACAATTATTTTATTTTATTTTTTTTTTATTTTTTTTTTTCTCTCTCTCTTCTTCAAAATGGTAAATATATCCTTAACATGTGTTCTTTCATCTGCTTATCATACTGACTGACCTGACCCTACACATCAAGCAACACATCCATGCAGTGCCTAGATCTGTGCGCTTACCATATCATATAAAATGATGATCAACTATTCAGTTATCTACTTATCATTATCATTATTCTAAATACATGGATTATACAAGTTGAGACAACTGTGTACCAATATTTTCATTCTATTCCAAAATCACGGATTTACAGTGTGAATTGTGCTATAATCAACAAATGATATTGTTTTCCAAAAACAGTGAGTATGTTAATTTCAACATTACTTATGTTGTAATATGATCTACATTGATGTAGCTCATGAATGCTTGACTTTGCAAAACCATCTCTGACTTATCACACATCAAGCAATTCATCCATGTGCTGTTGTACATGTATGTTGGTAAAACATTTAATGTTTATTCATACAATTAATGTTTTAATGGTGATAAAACTACAGACTGAAATTAGCTATGACTTTGAAAAAAAAAAAATGTTATCATTCATAATCACCCTCTATATTTACTATGATCAGAAATCAGAAAATACATTAAATTAGATAAGTGATGGAATGCATTAGTGAAAAGACATTTTAAAGAACACACAGCACTATTAATAACAAAATGTTATTTTCATACCAAAATTATCTGGGGCTAATTTATTCATTCATTTTCTAATACATTTTTGTTGTTGTTTGTCCTGGGGTGTTTTTTGTTTGTTTATATTTATATACATACATTACCTTACTTTTCATTTTGAATAATCATTATCATTAAAGAAGAGCAAACCGTAAATACAACACAATAACTTTTAGATCCCAGAACAATTTTTCCACTCAAGATGTCTTACTGTATATGCCAGTAACACAATAATGCTAAATTTTTTAATGATTGTTATTATCACATAAACGCAATTCATTAAAATGTTTGTTTGTCTGACACAAAACATACTTCAGACTTCAATGTTTATATTCCCCTAGTAAGAAGTAAGTATCAATTCTATGACATAAGTCCATGGTCTTCATTTTGATATGATAAATGTTTTGTTCTTAACAACATGCATAAACTAAAAAAAATGCTAAAAAACATTACTTACAGTAACTTTGGCCAATAGGTTGAGGTATCCAAATTGATCCATTCACATTCACGCACATCCTTGTATTCTGTCATGCACGTGCATTACATGTCTCCCGTGTCTCACATGTAGCTACACACGGTTACAGCGCTAGACTTGCTTCATCCAAGTACTATACAATTAATTGATATTTTATACAGTTCCTTTGATATTTCTCTTTTTTCGTCTCCACGACAATGGTTAAACCCTTTAGGGAATCTTCACCTTTCTGTTTTGTAAAAACTCATGAGTGTTTTCTTTTTTTCATATTTTCATTTGTTTTTGTTTAATCAAAAAAATCTCTCTGATGAATTTTGTCAAATTGCAACCCAAAATTATCACAATGTTGTCTGTGTGCTTGTTTTCCTTCTTGTTTTGTTACGTAAACCCACTGTCTGCTTTTTGGAAGATTTCGTGTTTACATATGTAAGATGTCTGTTGACGTAATGCAGTACAGGCAGGCAGTGGGATGCTTTGCAGTTTCACTTCATGCAAGAAGCTTACGTAACCTTCAGGTATACATATATCGTTCAAGTTATCTATGCTTGTACAATACATATATTTCTATAATTATCAGTATTCTCCTACTTTGTTGCGGAGATATTCACCGAAATCCGGGGCCAAAATCCGAAAAAGATTTAATGATAATCCATCTTAATGTCAGAAGTCTTAAAGACAAAGTTGATATCATTCATGCCGAATTTGTAGACTATGATGTGATATGCCTAACAGAAACGTGGCTGAACGATAATATTAACAATAATGATATACTTATTCCAGGTTTTCACATCCCTTTTAGAAAAGATCGTACAACACGAGGAGGGGGCGTAGCCATTTATGTTAAACAAACCTTATGCGTTAAGAGTATGGAAATATTAGATATTGCTGACCTCGAAGCATTATGGGTAATGATAAAATGCAAAAATAAAAATTATCTTATCGGTACGTTTTACCGTGCTGACAAAAGTGACAATTATTGGGATTTGATAAACCAATCAATTGAAAAAGCGACCGATCTCAATATGTTTACTGTTATAGTTGGCGACTTTAACATAGACATTCTAATGCAAAATAACAATAAAATCGAAACGCTCAAACGGTTATACGGGATAAGCCAGATAATTACTGCTCCGACGAGAATAACGGAACGCTCTAGCACTTTAATTGATTTGATTTTTGTTTCACATGAAAACAGTGTGCTTAGCTCTGGCGTTCTCGATCCTATATGCAGTGATCATTGTCCTGTTTACTTGACGATTCGAGACAAGATAGTTAAACCACAAGTAACACAAAGACGTGTGTATGATTTTAAGTCAATGGATACAAACAGTGTTAAAACCTTTCTTGATGAAATTGATGAAAAAGAATTATTTTCTTCTGGTAACATAAACACTGCAGTCACCACTTTGACTTTTAAAATAAAATATATATTGAATATCACAACGCCAAACAGACTTGTTAATATAAAATCTAATGATCCCATTTGGATGAATAGCAAAATTCGATCTGCAATGCGCAAACGAAATCGATTTCATAAAATTGCAAAAAAACGCAACCGTCCTTCCGACTGGGCAAATTTCCGTACATTCAGAAACAAAGTTGTCAAATTGATACGTGATTCTAAAAGAAAATCTGATTCCAAAATGGACGATAGGTTAAATTCCTCGGTTGGTACAAAAACGTGGTGGCGCATAATAAAACAATATATTAAAAAAAAGATCCGAATGTAATTTCTTTCCATCCATTGTTTCTAACAGCATTGTCTATGATGATCCAAAAGAGATTGCAAATGTTTTCAACGATTTCCTTTTTAGTCAATCACAAGTAAAAAACCCAGACGCACAAGTTCCTGAATGTCCCAACGTGTTTCCTACATCTTCACTAAATGTTGTCATTCTTACACCTGAAGAAGTCCAAGATATCCTCCTCTGTCTTGATCCATCAAAAGCTACTGGGCCGGATGGTATCGGAAATAGATTTCTCAAAGTTGCGGCTAAAAGTTTGGCTCCTTTATTAACAAAATTATTTAATTTATCACTACAACAATCCACGTTTCCAGCCATCTGGAAGGAAGCTTCAGTCATTCCTCTGCATAAAAAGAATAGTATAAACGAATGCTCTAACTACAGACCTGTCGCACTTACAAGTTGTTTATCTAAAGTCTTCGAAAAATGTATATTTAAACATGTATTTAATTATTTTCGAGACAACCATATTTTAACCAACCTACAATCGGGCTTTATGCCAGGTGATTCCACCGCAAACCAGTTAACGTTTTTATATGATTTCATCGCGAAGGGACTTGACGAAGGTAAGGAAGTCCGGGCTGTTTTTTGTGACATCAGTAAGGCATTTGATAAGGTTTGGCACAAAGGTATCATTTCAAAATTAAAAAACTACGGCATTGGTGGATCTCTATTGAATTGGTTTGAAAGCTATCTAGAAAATCGAAAACAAAAAGTCGTAATTAATGGATATTCTTCTGATTATAAAACTGTACTTGCAGGCGTCCCACAAGGTTCCGTATTGGGTCCGTTACTTTTCATCCTTTATATAAACGATTTAGTAGAGGGTATTGAAAGTCATATACGGTTATTTGCGGACGACACTTCCATTTACGTTATTGTCGATAATCAGGATAATGCTGCAGCTTGTTTGAACGATGATTTGAAGCGAATATCTAGCTGGGCAGATAAATGGCAAGTTAACTTTAATCCTGATAAAACCGAAACAATAAATTTTTCCCGTAAACAGAAATCTGATAAAATTCCTACTTTGAACATGAACCAAATCCCTATTCAAGAAGTCAAAAGTCATAAACATCTTGGCATAACACTACAAAAAGATTGCGCATGGAAAACTCACATCGAAGATATTGTTAAGAAAGTAAGTCCACAGATAAACTGCCTCCGAAGCTTAAAATATCGTCTCTCAAGAAAAACATTAGAAACCATGTACAAGTCGTATATTTTGCCGACATTTGATTATTGTTGCCATATCTGGGATAACTGTACAATTGATCAATCTCTCATTCTTGAGCGATTACATCTGGATGCGCTACGTACAATATGTGGCGCAGTTCGCGGTACCAGTCATCAAAAACTGTACACCGAAACAAACTTTAAACCACTAAAAGAAAGAAGACGTGACATTAAACTAATAAATTTCTTCAAGATGAATAACAGGCTCGCTCCTGACTACCTCTGTGATCTCATTCCTAACTCCGTCTCTGAAAACAGTTGTTATAACCTCCGAAACAAATCCGACTTGAGAACAATTAAGTGCAGAACCAAAATATACGAAGAATCTTTCTTACCTGATACTGTAAGAATTTGGAATTCATTACCTGATGAATTCGTACAAGCGAACACAATCAGTCAATTTAAATCTCTGCTGATAACTGATGCATCAAGTAATAATTACCTTAATCTTAACTACGGCAGTCGTTTCTGTCAAATAATACATTGTAGACTCAAGCTTGGTTGCAGCGATTTGAACTCTGATAAAGTAAATCGACATATTTCAAATACTCGAGAATGCGCTTGTGGATACCAAAATGAAGATGTTGTGCACTATCTGTTTGCATGCAGGTTGTATACAACTATAAGAAGCAATTCGTTTTTCTATGTAAATGGCTATAGCCTTCAAACTGTGTTATATGGTACACCGTACGAAAATGATAATGACAATATAAATATACTAAAGTCCCTTCATCATTTTATCCTCAAGAGTAAACGCTTTGAGAAATCTATTTAAATGGTAATGAAATGAAACTGCAAAGGAATATTTTTACAAGCACCTATGTATATAGACTGCAATTAGATTATGTTTTGATTTGTTCACTTTTTCTGTTCAGTTCTTGTGAGTGCAATTGTTTCATTATGTACTGGTGCGGCATTGGTATAAGCAGAGCTTTTGCTTGTTTGCCAAACCAGATTTCTTCGGAAATAAAAATATGTTTAAACCAAACCCGAGAAGTAAAGTCTCAAGGGACTTTTTAAAATATTTTACTTATCGGGTATTTTACTTATCCAAACACACGGAAACCTGGAGTTGATAACCATACTATTCAACCATATAAACTTCACTTAGGCGGTTTCCACTGACGTATATTCTGTTGACACAATGGTCTCGCATTATTCCGAAAGGAAAAGCCAAACGTTTTATGAGCATTCTAAAATTTGGTGTAATATATCGATGTATCATATTGAATAAAAATAAGTCTGTCTGTCTGTCTGGGTTGATTTGGTTTCTTTAGTATCACTTACTCAACCGGACTGAGCACGTCCTTGATCAGTCAGCCAATGACTGTGTATCTGTAGATCAATCGACCGGTCGACCATTGAATGAATGAACAGGTCTTATGAACGTTAGACTTAAGCTGGCATTCCATATACAGTAGTAGTAGTAGTAGTAGTAGTAGTATATTTTTTATTTAAGTGTCACACGCAATTGAACATGTTATATACATACACATTGTACAGCAATATAAAAGCAGTGCGTCGAGCCACAAACTGGCTTATGAGACACTAAAAGAGCATATTTTACGATAAATAATGTTGGATACAAATTATACTAAAAATATTTAAAATTAAATTAATAAATAGAGCTAATAAAAAAAAAAGTAATATTAAAAAACAAAAATTAAATAGATGACATTTCACGTCTTTTAAACATATTTAGAATTGAAAAAGCTAAAATATTTTTTATAAATTATATATATTCTTTTTATTCATAAGAATTTTTTTTTTATCATTATCATTTAAGTCATAAAAAAGACAGTTACAGTTAAAAGCAGCTTCGAAAAGAATAAAACGTAAATCATCATAAAAGCTACATTTCATTAAAAAGTGAAATTCATCTTCAACAATATGTACATGTGAATTATTATCATTTAAAATACAATATTTACAATGCCTTTGTAAAAGAGGAACAGGAGGCTTGGCATATCTGCCGGTTTCAATTTACAGGGGTAATAAACCACATCTAAATTTTAATAAAATACGACGATGATCTCTATACATAAAATATTTTACATAATTTTCAACAAAGGGAGTGTCTTTATACAAACGATAGGTGCGCAATTTATTACCATTGACTTTTCCATCATCATTCCACAAAGAGGCCTTCCAATTATCTACATCCTGTCTTTTTATAATATCCCTAATATGTGTGATACAACGTTTGGAACCCCAGTCATTGTAAAGCAAAAAATCACAATTATTATTTGATAACAAAGTCAAAATTCTAAAATCAAATGAATTTCGTTTTTGCAGAGACCATATGTGTATCCTTTTTGGAATGCGACTGCTGCACATAGATTAAGGTCTAAAAATATAACGTAAACATTCGACCTTTTGTGCAGAGTACAGAGTACCAACCCATATCTCCCCTTAAAGCATTTACAGGAGTATTTTAACCAATACCAAGAAACATTCTACATGCCTTATTTTGAACTGCTTGCACTTCCTTATATTTATTAATACCCCAAATACTCGCACCATAAAACAATACAGACTCAACAAGTGAATTATACAACTTTGTAAAAACCTCATAACACATACCTCCAGCGTGTATGAATTTTGTGTACAATGCTGATAATGCCCTACTGGCGGATTTACACAGTTCTTTTACAGTAAGATGCATGTCCATATGCTCGTTCAGGCACAAGCCCAAATAACGGAAAAACTGTGTCATAAAAAATATTGTTATCACCACAAGTAAATACAAAGCAGGATTTAACAACTGATTTTTTTCTAAACTGAAGTATTTTAGTTTTATCAAGATTTACACTCAGACGCCACTTTTTACACCACATATTTAAAACATGTAACATCCTTTGAAGCGATTGTTCATCGGGGGCTATGAAGGCAATATCATCTGCATAAAATTAGTTCGATAACATGTCAACATGTAATAGTTATATGACGAGTATTGGTCGTCTAGTCCACGACATGGTTGGTTATACGACGAGCCGCGGAGCGGCGAGTCGTATAACCAACCATGTCGTGGACTAGACGACCAATACGAGTCGTATAACTTACTTATACCACGACCAACACAACGACATATATAAACAAAAGATATTTATAAAACTACCATACGTAAATTGTAAAAATGCGTTGAACTATGTTCTCTTTACCAAACAATGTGCCTCGTCACGCCTTTAGAAGCTACCAAATATTCTCTAAAATATGCCCTATAGTTACCTTATCCTTAGTGTCTTTAAAAAAATATCTATTGAGCAGCACTTGTGTAGAAAACTACGGTAACAACAACAGCGCGTGGGTCATGCTTTGCACGTGCACTCCATGATGAAAACGACATAGGTTTTCGGAGAAGGCGACATCGTCACTGTGTTCAATGTAAGGTGAGGACGTAGACAGCATTTCTCTACAAACATGGATGATGCGCCCAAATGACAGGTGATTACTTTCCTCTCGATGAATTTAACATACAAATTTAGAATTTGGAAGTGTTTCTACCAAAAAGAGTGCAAACTTGAAGTCTGTCTTAAGAACAGTCTTTATTTTGACTAGTCATAAATTCTTGAGTTCAAAGAATGCATTAATTTGATGCTCAATTATGTTTCAGGAAGAAAATTAACCTCTATTCTTTTACCTTGTTTTGGCATTCGAATGAACATGCGAGATGTTTTGAATGAATTACCATAATTATCACGGACTGTCTGTTTAACAGTACAGTTGTCTAAATGGTGAAATGTCCTGGTCTGTTATGGCTAGATAATGAGGTTTCTGTTACCGAACATTTAATTAAAGTTAGATATAAATTGCAGTAAATACTGTTATCTGAATAATGGAACAATCTCTCGAAAAATCAAAATTAAGAATTTCCTTCCACAAAAAATACAATGTTGTTATTGATAGGGCTGCGGATTAAGAATTGTTTTTTGTCGAACTATGGAAGAAGTCACAGTAAATGATTAAAATATATAAGTCATCAAAGGGATGACGAGAATGACAAAATCGTACAATAAAGAAATGTGCAGTTCATTATGTGTTAAGGCTCTGAAAATATTCTCCATCTCTATTCTCTACATGATTCAGTTTCACAAAAACATCTGAACTCTTTGCAGGTCTTTTATGGAACGACAAACATGACGCCTTTCCAGGAGTAAAGAAATTTCCCCTAAAACGAAAGAGATTCATATCGGTGAATCGTTTGTGTGAAGAGAAGAGAGACGTGTTGGTCTCATCTAACGCCAATAGAAGAAATGGTCAGCCAAAACGACGATCTCAGACTGTAACGACTACCTCAAACGTTGACAAGGCTCGTGACAGAACCCTTACAATTAACAAAATATCAAAATGTAAAAAACCATAATAAAAGTTTCCCATGGTTGTTTGTCGTTATTTGAAATTGAAGGTATTTGTTACATTCTGGTTTTAGTCTGTCATGAGAGGGGTTAAATGAAAGTAGTTCCGGCTGATTCACTGGTGTAGTATAACAAACATTTTGGTTAGTTATACCACGGGTCCAAACAATAGAGTCGTGGTATAACCATTGTCACACCGCACTGTAGAGTATTTATCTCATTTGCCAAGTCATTTATGTAAATAGAGAAAAGCGTTGGAGACAGCTTACAGCCTTGTCTCACACCCTGGGACACTGGGAAATAGTCAGTAATATGATCGTTCAACAGCACAGCGCAGTTCACATCAGCATACAAGTTCTGCACAGCTTTCAATAGTTTTCCACATATCCCCATTGACATAAGTTTGTACCACAGGCAATTTCGGTCAATAGTGTCAAATGCTAAGTTTCTAATGTCTACAAAACAGACGAATGTAGATAGTCCAGCTGCTTTTCTGTTATTTATTACATTACACAGTGTATATAGGTGATCAATACAATTACTATCCGCTCGAAATCCGTTCTGCTCCTCCGCAATAAGTCCTTTTTTTTCTAACCAGTTTCTAAGCCTTATATTTAAAACACAAGCATATATTTTACAAGGAATTGATATCAACGTTATACCTCTATATGACAGTGGGTTAGAGGCGCTACAGTTGTCCTTTGGAATCGGTTTGATGAGACCCTTCCCCCACTGAGCCGGTGACACTGAGTTCTCAAAACAGTAACTTATAATGGTATGCAATACTTTTATGCAGTGGGTATTCTGTAAAACCTCAACCGGAATACCATCCTCCCCAGATGCCTTGCCCTTCTTAGTCTGCATCACTGCGTCCCTAACCTCGCGTAACGTTACTGGCGCGTTCAGTGTTGAAACGTCGATCGGCACGTGCTCCACTGTACTGTTACGCACGTGCTCGCACACACTGTCATAGTGTTGCTTGTCAAACTCTTCTCCCTCAGTACTGTTAATCAGCGTGCTGTACGCGTCCCGCCAGTGGGTTAACACACTGTTTATATCAGTTGACACAGATCCGCCGTCCTGCGATACCTCCATGGGGATTGTGTTGAATGATTTCCTGTCATTTGCAATACCTAAACGACCAATCTTCATCCAGAAATTTGCCGTTCTGTTTATGGTGAAGATTTAAAAGTTCTTTTTGCTTCTCAAGTTGATATGAGCGTTTGGCCTTCCTGAGCTTTTTGTCAAATAATTTCTGCTCTTGCATGTAAGTTGCTTTGAGAGTTCGTTGTACGTTGTACTACCTTTGACTGCAAGCCACGCTTTCTCCTTTACACATACATTATTCCAAAATGATTGTAGTTTTTTCTGTCCAATATGGTTTTTGTCTCTTTGAATGTTTATTGGTGTTAAAACATTTTGTGCTTATTTTATTTAATTTCACATCCATTTCTGTATGAATAAAGTCATTAAATAAGGTAAAAGCATTCTTTACATTATTGTGCTCTGAAAGTTCAACTTCAATCCGATCTATAACATCCGTCAACATGCTAAGACTCTCACCACACAGGAAGTTCTCGGGTAGTGTGGACACTTTGTATTTGGGTGTATTGACGTTACCATTCACTTGTTCGGCCTCCTTTTCACTCATACCCGGTAGTGTGAATGTCAGATCAAACAGAGAGTGGTCAGGTACGTTACGACATCCAAGCTGATTCGTCTGATTGATGACGTCAGACATCAGGTTCACATTGAAATCAGAAACACAATCCAATTGCTCTTGTGGCACAATAAAATAATCAACGACAGCTCGCCCGCGATGTGACACAGACGTATAGTTATTGCAACCAACTCTCCCATTTACCACACACATATTACAATCACTGAGAAAGTTTAAAAGTAAATGACCAGCTGCGTTTGTCACTTCATCTAAAACATCTCTCATTTTTACGTTGTCAACACCTTCGATGAAGTCACACTCATCAACAATCCTTGCATTAAAGTCTCCTGCTATCATTACCTTTCCTAAATTCTGATATTCATATACCTGTTCCAAGAGTCGATCAAACACTTCTTCAGGGTCACGTGATCTAGTTGAACCGATAGGAGGCAAGTACACAACACCCAAACATACACTGTCTTCAGCACGGGCACCTTTAAGGATTAACCATAACATATCTTCACACTTGTCATCAAGTACTTGAACATCATATTTAGACAGAACCACGCCTAGCGTTCACATGAATTGTTTTTCTGTTATTTCCATACCAAGTATAATTATTTTAATATATATCTTCATTTTCTTTTAAAAACGTTTCGCACACACATATGATATCATAGTCATAAGTATTTATCACATTCTCCCTGAATTGTTTATTATTTAACGTACTCTACCGTCTCCGACTCACCGTAGCCCCATTGATTGCCTATCAATTATCTCTCGACCCATAACACAGAAAAAACAAAACGGGAGTTACCTGCTCATCCCCGCCGCGCCACCTATGGTCATGTGACCTGAACCTCATTCCAACTTCCTGTCGCTCAGTGATCGGTTGTGTCTCTGAGCTCTCTCGAAGTTATCTTGCCTTGTCTAAGTATTAAAGTTTGTAGACCTTATTTCTCGATTCCTTTTTCTTTGGGGATAAGAGTACCCTTCTCTTACCTCCTGTCAACCTTCTCCAAATTGCTATTTGGAGGTGGGTTGTTGGTTTTCTGCCTGTGGGACAGGCAGGCCTCTTGGTATCGCGCGTCCCTGCCCTGCTCGGGTCGTGTAGCTTGGATTGCACGTGCGCGATCGTGCTTCTCGGTTGATAGGCAGCACACCCTCAGGGGTCTGACCTTTGACCCTCGCTTGGTGCGTGGGTCGATTGCGGGTAGCGTCAGCGACGTACCTTGTGACTCTACGCGTCCACCCCGGCTGGAGTGAGTTGATTCGCACGTGGTTCGCGTGGCGAGTAACGGGCGTGAGTGACTATTCAGTCCTCCGTCTGGGTAATTGTTTGCTTCGCTTCGCTCTGCCTTGGTCCGTCTGGCGAGTGACTAACGGGAGTGACTGGTCCGTCCTCCGTCTCGATACGCGTTTGCTTCGCTCCGACTTGGTCCGTCTGGCGAGTGACTGACGGGAGTGACTGGTCCGTCCTCCGTCTCGGTACGCGTTTGCTTCGCTTCAAGCCGACTTGGTCCGTCTGGAGAGTGACTAACGGGAGTGACTGGTCCGTCCTCCGTCTCGATACGCGGTTGCTTCGCTCCGACTTGGTCCGTCTGGCGAGTGACTGACGGGAGTGACTGGTCCGTCTTCCGTCTCGATACGCGTTTGCTTCTCTCCGCCTTGGTCGGTCCGGCGAGTGACTGACGGGAGTGACTGGTCCGTCCTCCATCTCAGTACGAGGTTGCTTCGCTTCGAGCCGACTTGGTCCGTCTGGAGAGTGACTGACGGGAGTGACCGCTACGTCCTCCGTCTCGGTACGATTATGCTTCGCTTCACTCCGCCTTGGTCCGTCTGGCGAGTGACTGACGGGAGTGACTGGTCTGTCCTCCGTCTCGGTACGCAGTTGCTTCGCTTCGTTCCGTCTTGGTCCGTCTGGAGAGTGAAGGGGTACCTAGAACAGCGTACTGGTGAGTGGCAGAGGTCCGTGGGACGTCCGCTCCGTCTGAGACGGACTAACAACGCTTCGGCGAGTCAGTGCGTTCTCGGCCTTACTCCATCTCACCTTGCCACTCGGTTCGCTTCGCTACGCGCAGTGACTTGATCCGTCTGGTGATTGACCTTTGTTGTTTTACGGGCGATTGGGACCCCCGTTTGTCACGTGGCCCGCGTGGCGAGTAATGGGCATGAATGACCGGTCCGTCCTCCGTCTTGGTGCGCGTTTGCTTCGCTTCACTCCGCCTGATCTGTCTGGCGAGTGATGGAAGTAAGGGACTGGTCCGTTCTCCGTCTTAGTACCAATTGCCTTGCTTCACTCCGCCTTGGTCCGTCTGGCGAGGGACGGAAGTGAGTGACTGGTCAGTCTCCGTCTTGGGTCGAGTTCACTCCGCCTTGGGCCGTCGGGTGAGTGACGGGTCAACGTTGGTTGGTTCACGGGCGAGTGAGACCCCCGTTCTCTCCGTCTTGCTCGGTCTACGTTCCGCCCTCACTCACCAATGAGTGACTCTGGCGAACCAGGGTGTCGTCAGGGTATGTGTATGTGCTCACCTTGTACAGATATGTTTAATTACATCTCACTCGCACAAATAGACGTACATAGAATAATGAACCATATATTAAGCGACCAATCGGTCGGCCTCGTCCACCATCACCTCCCCTCCGGAGGGGCCCGTCCGAGGGAATTCGAGGCGGATGAACGGGCTTCGGATTTAGACGGGGCCACGCTCGGGGGGAGTCACGGAAGCCAGTCCTCCTCCCCCTCGTCTGTCAGCTCACCAACGGTCCTCTTCGGTGCCCTCCGTCACCTCCCGCACGTCGACCCTTCGCTTGCGGAAGGAATCGATGAAAGGAAGAAGTCGGACGACTGAGGTCCTTTCGATCAGGCGGCCTTCTCCATGCAATTGCTTGCGTCCGTCAAGGACATGGTGAAGGAGATGTTAGATGCCAGGGGGGGCCGCACCCCCACTAGCGTACGGCAGGAGAAGACTCCCCCCTCCATGGGGGGTCCACTCTCGAGTCTCCTCCCTCTTCTCCTCACTCCGGCCGTAGGGTCACGCTCCACTCCCCGGAGGTCTCCCCCAGTGACACGTCCACCCCCACCGTGTCACCAGTTCACTCGGACCACCAGTTCATGGGGACGACGAACCCTCCCTTCACTCCTATCACCGGGGGAAGGAGCGGGAGCACGTCGGGTTCGGACGCGGCCGATAAGAGGGACGCGGTAGTGGAATGGGCCGGGTCTTTCTACAGGAGGTGGACGAATCCCCGTCCCCCTGCAAGTGGGCTCGTCTGGAATCCTTCTGTGAGGAGGAGGCCCCACTATGCGGAGACAGGCCTTTCCCCCTCATCGGCTGTGCGACACGGCCGGGGAAGATTTCAGCCCGTCTGCGCCGGGTAGGCTTATTCCTCCCCTTGTTCTGACGGACCGTCAGCGGTCCACCATCTCAGTAGCGTACCCCCTATCCCTCTCAATCCTCCAGTCTTGGACGAGGATTTCAGGCGGGTTACCGCCCCCTCCGCTGATCACCTTGTCTCGGACGCCAATCTTGTCCACCTGGACAAGGAGGCCAGGTCTATCTTGGGGATGTGAACTCTGTCGTTCACGCCTGCAGGCGATGACGGCCTTCGCCAGAGAGGCAGAGATGGGGAGGGGGGCTCCGTGGCGGGAGGCCTGATGCAGGTAATGCTTTGCGCGGGACGTATCTCGGCGGGGATCACCAACCTACGCAGGGACGGGTTCCTCAGTCAGCCCAACCTCCCTGTCGAGATTCGTAGTAATCTCCAGGCAGTCTCGGGGTCAGCCAACGCCCTCCTTGTCAGTACTGCTATTTATGAAGCGATCAGACTGGGTGATATCCCTGGATTTTCAGGATGGCGCTTGCATATTCCCACCATTCGGGAACACCGCAAGTACCTCCGCTTCGTCCTGGGGGCAAAAGGGGGCGCCACTTCCAGTGGAACGTGCTCCCGTTCGGGATATCGTCCGCTCCGTGGGTTTCACCAGAGTGACCCAGCCGGTTGTCCAACTACTTCACCATCACGACGTACAGTTCCTGGACCTGGACGGCTGGGTCAATTACCACCACTCTCCCGCAGTCCGCAGCTTGGGCTGAGGCCTCGTTTGGGGTTTCTCAACCCTCATGTCAGCGAGGAAGTGTGCAGACACGCATTCCCGCTGCCCCAGCGGCTCGTCCCTCTCCTAGCCTGGTGGAGGGTGCAGGCCAACGTGTTCTCAGGCGTTCCACTCAGACCTCCCGCGGCGACTGCCCATCTCTTTGTGGTACATCCACGCAGGGTTGGGGCGCCCTCCTTGGAAGGGAACAGACGGCTGGGCTGAGGTTGTCGGCCCAGCGCACGCGCCTCATCAACGAGCTTGAGATGGAAGCTATCAGGCTGGTAATCTCTCACTTGTCCGCTCTGCTGTGGGGCCAAGTGCTTCTAGTGCACTCGGACAGCTCGACAGCGGCTTGGGGGCACCAGCTGTCAGTCTATGTGTCTCCCGTCCCCGATCCCGAGTTGTCGGGCTTAGATGCTCTGTCGTTCGGATGGGAGGGGATGGACGCTTACGCCTTCCCTCCCTGAGCATTCTCACTCAAGTGGTGATGAAGATCGAGGCGACACGGTTGATCAGGCTGATCTTGATAGCTCTCTTCTGGCCAGCGAGGCCGTGGTTCGTACCTCTTCGGAGGTTGGGCCAGGGGGATCCATCCCCTATTCCTCTCAGATGGAATCTCTTAGTGAGTCAAGCGGGCGGGTGCACGAGAACCCGCAAGCACTGGATCTCCACGGTTGGCTCGTCTCCAAAAGGGGATGAAACGGACGGGCTACTCGCAGGAAGTCGTAGCTGCGGTTTCCTCCTCCCAGCTTGGCTCCACTTGCTAGTCGTACGACGTATAGTAGAGTTCATTTGCCACCTTCTGTGCTGACAGAGGCTGGGACGTCCAGGTAGTGACGACCCCCCAGGTGGCGGGAGGAGAGGGGGCTTAAGGCCTCCTCTATTAACACCCACCTAGCTGCAATCAGGTCGGTTCTGCGGAAGCGGGACTCCTCTGTGGACATCTCCGTCCTTAAGGAGGTGATCAGGACATACCGTCTGGAGGACAGGCGGCTTAAGCCTAGTGCTCGGACTCCTACGAGTCCCTGACGGAGTCCTTCATTCCCGACTGACGGGTAAGAACGCCTTCCTGGTGACCTTGGCTTCGGCCGCCAGGATCTCATAATTGCACGTGCTTCAAGCCGATTTGGGACTTGCTCTGAATTTCGTATGCAAGAACCAGGGGTCGGATGAACGGGGCAGGGTATTTCACATTCCCGCCCTTTCAGGTTCAGTCTCCCCCACGGACGAGGAGAACAGACTCCTCTGTCCGGTCCGAGGTCCGAGCTCTTCATGTTATGCGGAACGTACGCGTTCGCTCCGGGGGAGGAGACTAATTCTACCTCACTCCCAGCGTAGCATGAAGGAGATAGACAAACGGTTCCTGGGCGTCTATCTGCGGTCCGCTATCCTTGACACCTACAAGCCAAGGAGTTAGCTCCGCCAGCTCGTGCTAACCCCCACGGCTTTTAACAGCAGCATAGCTGTAGTAGACAACATGTCGGACTGTATCTGGAAGTCTGGCATGGTTTTCGCTAACCATTACCGCCGAGATTTGTCCACGGTATACCTCACGGGCGTGGCCAGGCTGGGGCCACAGGTGTTGCACAGCACCGATCTTCGGGTTCTGCTCCCCCCAGAGGGGTCGCAGTTCACCGTTAGGTCCTGGGTTGCGTTCTGTTGTTTTAACCAGTAAACTTCGCATCGCACCTCCGTGTCTCGGTTGTTCTTTCTTCTGAGTCGGGGCGGGCTTCCCTCCTTAGCAGGGCACCTGTGCACCCACCTTTAGTTAGACGATAGTGGAGGGGAGTACCTGCTCTCCTGCCGCCTTGCTCTCGCAGCCCTCCACCCTCTGTGGTAGTCGGGGCTACGGTGAGTCGGAGACGGTAGAGTACGTTAAATAATAGTACGTTTTTGAGTAAACGTCATTATTTGTACTTACCGTCGACGACTCACCAATCTTTATTTCCCACCCATGCCTCCCCTCCTGCGAGTAGGTTCGCTCTAGCGTTCACTGGCTCCAGGTAGGTTGGATGAGGTTCAGGTCACATGACCATAGGTGGCGCGGCGGGGATGAGCAGGTAACTCCCGTTTTGTTTTTTCTGTGTTATGGGTCGAGAGATAATTGATAGGCAATCAATGGGGCTACGGTGAGTCGTCGACGGTAAGTACAAATAATGACGTTTACTCAAAAACGTACTATTATTTACATCTTTCAGAGACCATCCTCCGACATTCCATAGACCAAGCCTGATCCCCTATCGGCGAGCAGACGAGATTCTTTTGGAGATGAAACCCTTTCTATTCACAGTATATACATTTTCTTTCCCAATCTCTCTGAGCAATGTTCGCATGTTTGTGTTATGCATTCTCTCTTCAGGCGTTGTACAATGTTCAATGTATACATCACTGTACTTACGCGAGTTCTTAAGTCCAGATTTTTGCTTTCATCACGCTGGTCTTCTGCTCTGCTGTGTCGAACGTTGCAAGGACGATGCCAGGATTTTTACCCCGGGGTCTCTTTCTCTCGACGTCTGTGACGTTAACGTCATTCAGTTTCAGCCCATCCCGGATCATGGCAGTCACCTTGTTGCGTGTCACACGGCTGTCTTTATCTTCGTCCGTATGGAATGTAAGATTCTTTATGACGACAGATTTCTCCGTCGTATCAGTCTTCTGTTTCGACTTCGTTGTATCAGCATACGCCACTTGAAGAGCTTCTATTTTCTTTTCAAATGCCACAAATTTTGAGTCTATATCTTCACGGTAATTTTCTATTTCTGATTTTACTTTATCTTCGATAATCTTCGCGGACAGTCTTGTTTCAAGGTTATTTTCGAAGTCTGTCATTCGTATGTTAACATCAGTTCTCATTTGAGACATTTGTGTCACACGCATAATGAACATACCTTTAATGTCATCATGTCCGCTTGGAGATTTTGAAAAGACCGTGCTCCCGCCATGTTGGATTGACTCGTCATTCAGTTCTCTCACACTGTCCGAGCTTTTCAACTTCTTTGAACCATCTTCATGTGCACTCGAATCACAACATTCTTTGTTTCTTCCTCTTTTCCGATCATTTCTATCTTCACAAGAAGCATATGTGTGTGTCGGAGTAGCCATCACAGATTCAACAAAGTAGTGATCGTTCAAAATCACACATCACAAAATCGTTTCAAAAAGTTTTTAATCGCTCTATTTCTTGCAATCGTGCATGTTGGGGGAATATACACTCACAAGGTTATCATTGAAGTTTAAAATCAGACTCAAAATCGCACTAAAATCAAAATTTTCTTCGGTAGTGTCAGAGCATTCAAACTTGTACATGTACGTATTCCTGCTCACGCCGCTAATGGCTGTAATATTTCCCAAGCGGCGTATTACAATAACTCACTCGCGTATTCCTGCGTGATGCATGATGCGTATTCGGACTCTCGTGAGCGTTCCAGGGATCACGCGTTACGCATCGCGCATCACGCACTACGCATTACGCGTACATGGAATGAACTTCTACTAATTTAGTGCAAACTGTTGAATACGTATTGAATCTAGTATGTATGTTGAACGTGTCTTGTGTTGATTATTTAATGTTTATTTTATGGAAAAGGTCTCCTGTAACTTTTGTGGGTGGCCGGGATGATAAAAAAAAATGTTTTTATATTTTATGTATTTGTATTTTGTATTGTATTGGGCGAGACTAATAAATACTCCGCATTCCGCACTACGCATAACGCACTATACGGACACATGGAATGCCGGCCATAGCCCTATTTTGATTGCATTGGTTAAGTTTCTTTATCAACTTGATACAAGTAATCCTTAGATTTAGATTGCAATACGTGTATACCAAATGGATATTCAAGAATAAGGAAACTTTAACAAACATCCTTTTTCTTTATTTTCAATTGTGAAAGAAGTACACTTGAAACAGCCATCAGAAGAAAGACAATGTAGTCGTCGATTATCCAAGGTAAACATTCCGACATACTCTGGAATATCGAGGAATGGTATATCATACATTGCAATATCTGTTTAATTCAATAACATCTATAATGCATTGCACTTATTTCTTGAATACAAAGACTTTTGGTTGGTTGCACTGTGGTCTGTAAGGTGTTTGGTGAATTGCGATTCATCGTAGTACTAAACAATGGAACTAACTCATTCTAAAAACCCAAATCTTCTGATTGACCGTGGATCTCACTGATGTTCAAGAATGATTGCATACCGACATTAAAATATCTAAATTTGACCTTAGTCAAACCATTTTAAGAATGAACATCATAATCGCTGCTTGTTATTAGCTTTGAAAGCATTGGAACAGTGGAATATAACACAAAGAAATAAACAAATTGAACCTCATTCTCTCTCCATTGACGGATCCAGAAGGGCAATCAAAGAGTGTTGCAGATATAGTAAATGTTCAGACATTTACATATCAAAACGTCATTATGCTTCTCTTTTTACTTTGTCAATCAGGTCACAGTTGTAATTTTCATCGTGACACATATTTTTGTTCATCCAAAGTCATTGAATAGTTGTATTCGTTTAACATATAGAACACGCCACACGTTAACGACAATCATGGATTCACCCACCCCTCGACATACCCAGCTCAAATCATAAAATCCTGAACTGACACCGGTTGAAATAGGAGCACTTCTAGAGTTTCAAAAAGTGGATAACATTTGAACCAAACAATCTGAAAATTTAAGCATAGATAAACTTTTCTCTTATGGAAAGATTGGTCGTTGTCACTGAGCCCGACATCTATGCTAAGATTCAGTTGCCCATTACGAGACCGTGTTCAAAGTTAAAACAGCTTATTCGTACAAAATGTAGCTTTCCAGAAGCATATGTAATTAAAACGAGCTTACAAAATTGTGACCTTTAAAATAATAGAATAATGCGGCAATTTAAAGAAGACTATTTCAGTAAAATGTTAAAACCACAACTTAATGCTTAATAGTAGCATCTCTTATTCAATCAAATTCTTATTGTGCCCATCATACCGCTTGCGTGATTGTGACGTCATACCATTGTTTTGTCAAATTCATTGTGACATCATAACGTCATAACTGTAGAGTAGAGCCGTGCTATTCCGTACGGTCGGGTAATTCCGAACACTTCAGTATTTTGCTTTGTAACGTCTCCCGTTTGTTTTGAAAATTGTATAAAATAATTCTCGTCCAAGCCAAAACAGTTTTGAAAACGTGCCTACTTATTCAGGTTTTCATTCTCTGTCAAACATTTAAAAAAATTGGTGATTGGTTGAATAAGATTGGTCACGCTCATTTTTTAACCCTGACCTTCAGTTATTGTCATTCAAGGTCGTTCATTACTTTACGCTATTCGGGCCATTCCTTAATCAATTTGAACTTTATATATAGAATAAAATCATTGAGATAACATGTTTGGAACTTTATAAACATTCTAAAATCATATTTGAATTAAAACATTGTATTCTAAAAACGAAATAAGACCCAACAAAAGTGTACGGAATAGCACGAAGCTAAATTTACTGCTTTTGCAGGTTTCTTGTTATTCCGTACACCAATTTTCGGTTTAACCCACTCACTGCCACCAAAATGTCACTTTTCAAAACTTTTCAAAACTTTCATTTTTAAATGTTATTTCCAACTTTGCTTCTTTGAATAAGTTTTGTTTTACAACAAACATTAATGACAGGATAGTATATCAGTTTACGAATTCTTAAAGGAAAATTATTTTTTTTGGCTTTTCGCTTGTTAGCCTTTTTGTACCAAAACTTAAAACACATAATATATGACATCTGATTTGGATTTTGTACTTGAAAATTGCAATATATGATGATTTAAATTGAAAATATCTGATAAAAACCGCAATCAAAAGAGGTCAATAACCATTTACTAGTCTAGGAGCCTAGTCCAGATTTAATTGTTCTGCTACAAATAAAGAGTTCATATTGTAAAACGATGCAAAACATGTTCTTCATTTGCTTGTGATATATTGGTGATTATGATTGCAGCGCAAATAAAGTCAAAATGTCATTTAGGATGGCTTTAAAAATCTGTCACTGACATTCTATGTTTACAGTTATTGCGAAAATGAGATAAATAATCATTGTTGGTATGTTATAAAGTATCAAACCAATGTGTTTTAGACCAAGTTGTTGAATCATCAGATATTTAAAAACAAAAACATTGTTACATACATCTTCAAGATTCGTCTAGATCAAATACCTTTGACAATCTATGTTTATTTGATAAAATTATCACATATTTCGGCAAGTGTACGGAATAGGCAGCTTTCGCATACGGAATTACCAGCCAAGTGTGCGGAATTGTCGAACGGTGATATAGCTGATACATTCGTTGATACACTAAATAAATGAATTCCCCTCTTAAAAATAAAAGCAGAATCTAGTGTTTAAATCATTCAGCTTTTATAAAATCAATTGATAGTGATGTTGATATAAATTGCTATAACGCCACGAGTGTTCCTTTCCTCGGGTGTACGGAAAAGCACGGCTTTACTCTATTTTGTTAGACTCCCTGATGATACCATGGAAACATGTTGGAGTTTGAATGGCTTCGCGTCATTTTTTATCTTTTGAGTATGTAAAACTGTATACTAGTAAACTTTTCCAATTTATATAATATACTATGTACTGTGTGTGAGTTACTGCATTAAACGGCCTGATGAAGCAGGTACAGGATGTACCTGCTGAAAACGTTTGAAAACATTAACATTTCCCATAAAAAGATATTTGTAATATCTGAGAGGAAAGGGAAGAGTTCATAAGCAACAAATAAAGGACTCAAACACCCACTGTATTCCCTTGAGTGATCACTTTGATCTATGCCCTAAAGGAAGGAAAATTTAATTTACAATCTTACCATTCTATCAACTATGTCTTCCTCTGATTATCCTATGGTACGAAAAATGAAGGACAAATTCTTTATCAAGAAATACTGTCTATTACTTGACGTACGTAGAGCGCAATATTTACACCAATGCATTGTGATGTCATAATGACGTGACGTCAAAGACAATGTAACCATTCTCTCTCTCTCTCTCTCTCTCTCTCTCTCTCTCTCTCTCTCTCTCTCTCTCTCTCTCTCTCTCTCTCTCTCTCTCTCTCTCTCTCTCTCTCTCTCTATCTCTCTCTCTATCTCTCTCTCTCTCTCTCTCTCTATCTCTCTATCTCTCTCTCTCTCTCTCTCTCTCTCTCTCTCTCTATCTCTCTCTCTCTCTCTCTCTCTCTCTCTCTCTCTCAGTCAGCAATGACGAATCCGTGTTGTCTTATCAATCACTTGATGGTCAGAGAGGTGTAATTAAACAAGCATGCTAATATATATATATGCCTGTGACCCCATCAAACACTCCCAAAAAGAATGAAGGTGCGACTCCAGCAAACAACAGAGACAGGCTGACTAACCAACCCAATGTACCAGTGTCGCCATCAAACACCCCTAAAAGGAAGGAAGGCGCCGCTCCAGAAAACTACTTAGACAGGGCACGCAGGCACCAAGAGCAACAACAGCAACATCAACGGCAAATAACATCAAGCCCACAAAGTGAAATAGAGCCCAGCACACTCCAAACAGAGAATACAGAAGAAGAAGAAGAAGAAAAATATTTTATTTATGTGTCACGTGGTACATGGTCTGATTCGGACGTTGTAAAAAACATGTTAAAAAAGGCGTACCACCCGGCCAAAAGGCCTATGAGACACAAGAATGTATAAAATGAGTCACATTTATATATATATGATAATGTACATAACAATACAAACTTATACAAGAGTTTTTGTGATTTATGTGATTCTATATTAATTGGTATTATTGAAGCAAATGGCATGCTTACGTCTATTATAAATTTTTTATTAATAGAGCGGCAAGAGGCTTTACAAACCTCTCATTACGTAATAAGAATACAAACTGAGCTGTTGAGGACAACTGTGTGAATAAAGGATTGACGCAGGAAATATCCTGCCATACATTATACCTTAGATCAGATTAAAAGTCACAATCAACAAGAAAATGTATCTCATCTTCAATTACATTGTTTCTGCAAAATTACAGCTACCTCTAGTCAAAGTACAGGCCGACAGACCAGATTTCAAACCTCACACAGAGACGGTACCCCATACAACAAAACCAAGGGCATAGATCAAAGTGATCACTCAAGGGAATACAGTGGGTGTTTGAGTCCTTTATTTGTTGCTTATGAACTCTTCCCTTTCCTCTCAGATATTACAAATATCTTTTTATGGGAAATGTTAATGTTATAGTTCGTCTCATTAGCCTATGAAAGCTGGGCTTTACCTTTCATGGTTCTGTAATAATTGTTTGCCATTTTATGAACAAATGCAAAACTGACACCTGAATAAACTTTCTTCTTCATCTTCTTTTTCTTCCTCTTCTATGACTTTGTACCGATTGGCACTCACTACAAACACTACACACTGCAATCTCATTATAACAAGATCATAATGATATTTTGCAGATTAAAGGTGAAGCAATAAAATAAAATTTTAGTAGCATAGTAAAAACTGCAAAATAAACGAAACAAAGCATTGATTATAATATTTCTGCTCCTTCTTCATTTGTTGACATAGTGAGTCAAAGTAGAATGAGAGATGTCAAAATGCTTTTGCTACACAATAATACTTAAAGTATGATGTTCAAGTATTGGAGAAGTTATACCAAAACGTTCTACAAGTTATACCAAAAGGAAACAAAACGTCGTACAAATTTTTCCAAAAGAAAGAAACCGCTGTACAAGCTAAAATGAAAGGAAACAAAACATTGTACGACTGCTACCAAAAGTAAGATAAAAGTTGAACGAATTATACCAAAAGGAAGAAAAACGCTGTATAACTTAAACCAAAAGGAAGTAAAATGTTGTACGAGTTAACACGAAAGGAAACAAAACGTTGTACAATTTATACCAAAGGGAAGAAAACACTGTATGCGTTATACCGAAAGGAAGAAAAACGTTACACGAGTTAAACCGAAAGGAAATATGCGAGATGAGGAAATTAGAGGTTAAGCACCAGTTTTAACAGCACTAATATATGGCTGCTTGTATTATCAAAACAATTTAGTTAAACTTGCACGCATCGACTGGAACAAGTGAACCATCCACGTTATAACTGGTACATGTGTTATGTACATCTTAGAACTTGTACATTCATATATATATACAACCAGATACACATTTACAGAGATACTTGTTTAAAACAATAACTATGGATCAATTTATTCGTTGACTCTCTGATGAATATAAACTTGAAACATCAATAATCAAGTTTCATTTTATTTAGTCCATTTTAATATTTTAAGGCAAGAAGATACCTCGTCAGTGTTCCAAAAGAAACACTTGAGTCAATTCCTGAAAAAAATGCATGGTCTCTTTGAAAAGTGTTTTAATACTTTTGGGATGCACTTATTTCCTCAGTTACTACATCGAGTTGTATATCAAGATATACGTCAATAAATTCCATTCAAATCTTTACAAACACCTTCCGAAGAAACGAGTCCAATTATCAAGTAATTCAATCGATAGCTGTGATCTTTGATTAGGGATTCATGCATCACTTGTCACACATGGTGGTATTATCTTCTTTCAAGTAAACCATTAGTTCAAATCTATCAATATTCAATAAAAAAATATTGGATTTTGTATTCAAACTCATAATTAACGTCATACCCTGTTTACAACGAAACATGGCGGTAGCTCGACTCTGAGTACTGTAATAAAGTATGCATCATTTGCATTGATTTTTCAAAGATTGTTGTAACACATCAATATTGTTTGCAAATTATCAAAGCAACATTTCAACATGCTTTGAGAAAACGAAACAAAAGTATACCTTATCACTTTATCAAAGCGGAGATACTGTTCCCTTAATGACATGTTCTTGTGAGTGTTTTGAGGTCTTTCCTTAAAGTGTTTACTTTCTATTTGTACAGCTGAGTAAACTGAGTGCAATGTGTATGAAGTGCCTTGGAATTGACAACACGGTATTAGGAGCAGGTCTTGTTTTCTCCTGTTTGGATTAGAAACAAAGAGGCTACCATGCTTACTACTACACACTGTTATCCATGTAAGAATATGAACTTTCTCCAATGTAAGATGTAAGAAATTACCATCATGATTTACAATTATATGAATATATTCATATTATTTATAAATATCATATATAGATAATTAGATATATGTAAGTATCTGATTTTTATAAAAACACACCTTTGAAAGTGGTGACGTAAACCAAATCTGAGTTCAATCACTTTGTAAAAAACATTTGTTTCAAAAACTGATATTGTCACACAATGATGATATGTATTCTATAATAGCGTATGAAAAAATTAATTATGAAAAAGCATACTCATACTTATGAGAGCCAGAGGGTAGTGAAGCATACTCCACTGTTATACAATAGATGTTGTGACATCAAGTGCATTGATAAACGTAAATTATATATCTATTTTGGCATCAACTGTATAGAATGTGCCAAACTATAACATATATGTTATTCATATCACAAAGAATGTGCCCAAAAACTTCAAATGCACTGATGTACACCAAGTTTCTAAAAGGCATGTAACGCATTGAATTATCGCATTATCATGATAAAACGTATTTGCAGCCGTTTGATCATTTGTGGCGTCTTGTTTTTGTTTTATGAAAGTATGTTTGTTTGAAGGAGACAAGATAAAACTGTTAAGTTAAGCCAACATGACCCCTTTATGTTATTAAATGTTGTAATCGTGTGAAGATCACATGTAGGCCTCATCATTAATTTTAACATATCATATATTATGTGTCTATAAATGGTCATGTTCTATATAAACAAATGTAATTTTAGGAAAAATAATTGTACAAAATAATCATGTTTGACATATTGTTACAGTTTTCCAAATTGCTACAAACCAAATAATAGTTTTCCCAAAACAGCAAGTGTGACATATTTTTACAGTTTAGTAAACCCACGTCATCCACTATGAATTAGTCACACTTCAATAAGGGTGTAAAACGGCTCAATTCTTTCAGTAGAGTGAGCACATATAAGTCACGTGTTACGTGGTTGACTTCAACACTATGGATAAAGATTTTTAAAATATTTCGAAGTTAGAATATGGATTTCAATACTAAATCATACATATCATGACTGTAGCGTTTTTTAAACTACATACATCAATGACAAGAAATTAGGCTTTCACAAGTCTAGTTACTGATATAAATCATGCTTCGTGAAACAAATAAACATTATTTCTAAAAAGTTCTTAATAAATAATGGGTTCATTTATAACACAATTGGGTAATGACAGCAGAAGTCTGTTTCATGATGATGGGTGTTCTGAAGTTGTCTCTTAACATCATCGATAATCATTATTTCTGTTACAGTCCAGAGAAGGTGTTTTGAAAGTGTTGTATCATGTATATTGAGAATGTAACCACAACCAAATGCATACGTGTACGTCAGCGATTGGATGAAGGGTTTAACTACTGATCAGTAAGAATCTAACCAATGAAACATTCAGAACAAGAAACTTGTTTACTTCACGACAGTCACGGTTGGTTACTTACACCAGAAGTTGTTTCATATCGCCATCTGTGGTTTCATAAGCATGGATGTTCTGAAGTTATCTCTTGTTTTTGGAGCATTGGTGCTTCAACATAAGGTTATATGTGCTCAAATGTGCTCTGCGATAGCCAACTTTAACAACGTTGAAAAAGACAAAGCGATACCTGGATCGACTTTCCTCACACTCAAGAATCTTGGACTTGTTAGTTGTTCCAAAAGGTGTCTCCTCAGATCAGCCTGTCAATCCTTCAACTATGAACCTAGTACACAGAAGTGTCAGCTAAACAAGAACAGCACCTCGTCTACTGATGATGGCTACATCGTACGCTCGGTTGGTACACTATCAAGTGACAGAACAAGCTGGCCTTCTGTGATTGCTGGAGCCTGTAGTTCAACAAGTTGCCCAGCCAACTCTGTGTGTGTCGAGAAGGATGCGAATGCCGCTTGTGAGATTGAATGTCATGACCCAGAGCTTCACAACGGTACCTTCCCTGAACCTATCACACACAAAGTTGGTTCAACGCTCTCATTCAACTGTGATGCTGGACTGACCGCTACTTGACAAGCTCAATGTCAAGCTGACGGAACCTGGACATCGTTCAGCTGTGACCTGCTGTGTATCGATCCACCAAGTTTTACGAGGGCGACCCTTGTTAGTCCCGGGTCACAGTGGACACCTGGATCAGTTCTGGAATATACCTGCACTGAGGGTTATCTCCCTTTGGCCAAGGTCTTGTGCGAGCTGGATGGAACATGGACTGAAATGACGTGTGTTCAAATTGTAAGAAACTGCTCAGACCTCTTGAAGTGTAACCCCAATTCCACTGACGGAGACTATTGGCTTTCACCTCTCATTTATCATAATCAACTGGTGAAGATTTACTGCCATAATATGACATCTAATGCACCTCAAGAATTTTTGACACTGCCCGAGGAGAACTATGTGGAGTCAACGGATAGTACAAGGTCATGTATGCCAGATCATAGCTGTGAAAGTGTAAGGTTCAACAAAGTCAGGATCAGTGATGTCACTAAAATGGTCATCAACCTTACAGACTCAAAAACTATCGGTTCAACACATCTTGCTCCAGCTTGGTTTTCGGAGCTGTTTTGGACTGCAACGCCCATAAGAACTGCAACCAAACTGAAACGAGAGACTCCGTCATCAGCACAAAAGGAACTGGGTTAAAGATTTCACCACTACAGGAGTGGGCAGTACAGATTGAAAGTACAACCTTGATGGATCCGATAGCAGTTGTGAAAGAAGATGATGGAAGAAAAATCACAGTTAAGTGTCATCAGCCTTGCTACTGGTGTTACCCCAGAATCAATGAATACTCCTTTGTTGTCACTCCTGAAATAGCACAAGCAATCATTCCATCATGTACATCGTTATAGACAAAAAAAAATTACTATAATTCTCCTAAAATTCCAAGGCCTTAACACACAGCATTAAGATTAGATGAGAGGCCATTTGATTTTGTGAACTTTTATTTATTTGAAAAAGAAGGTTTGTATGAGAAATCAAAATGACAAACATGATATATTTATAGATAGATATTGTCGACGTATATAGCTATATATATGTACTATAAAATAACTCTCTGTATTTCCCTTCTCTGTCTCTATCCCCGTTTGTCTTGATCTCTGTGATCTCCGCTTGGAGTATACTCATTACGCTATAATGCCATTGATTGTCTGATATCTGTTTTTATAATTTCAATTCTGTTAAGCCGCTAATTGCCTTGATTACCCAAAGCGGTAATTGCACAAACTTGCTCACTAATCATTGCTTTAAATAAATTTGTTGATTCTGGTTAATGATTTTGTTATTTCATTAACCCAGGCAAAACATTCTAGTTATCTGTACACGCATATATAAGCAACCCCATTGCAATATATTACCTGTGTCCGTATATATATCAAAGGTTCATTAAATCCTCTCTCCATAACGCAAACATTTCCAGTGCCGTGCCCTTCAAATCTTATTTTTTCTGTCGCAGGAGGATTATAATATACGAGTGACTGTCAATTACATAATTTGTTTATGGCACAAATGCAGAAAGAGAGCATCTGCAGGAGCATAAGCATGGTATCTCGTGAGTAAGAAGTTTTTATAATTCTGTGTATTACCGTATTATGGTTTTGTGTATCTCCGTAGTCGTGTAATCAAAGAAAATACTCAAAATATACATTCCAACAGAGGCCGGTTTCTTGTCTTTACCAAAAACTACAATTGATGCGATTACACTGATTTTGTAATTTAAATAATTTGTTTTTAGAAATTTCTGTAGATCAAAATGAACAGAAACGAATTGCATTTTAAAGCCCATGTTTAATATTTTTCTTGATTATGAGAAAAACGTCCTATTTTTATTCCCTTTGACTTGGTTGAAAACTAAAACCAGAAACCTTTGTCTGGGTCTAAATCAAGATCAATCTTTCCTGCATGCTGCACTGTAACATACAATATCCTGGGCATCATGATTCAATGTCTGAATGTTTCTCCATTGCATGACCAACAGCGTCAAATATATCCCAAACTTAAATAAACACTTGAACCTAAAACGGATGGACATATTTATTATTTTCTTTGAATTATTTTAGACACATTTTAAACCATCTGAATGGCGGTTGTTATTGTCAAAAACTGTAATTCTGCTTGGTACTACATTTTTTGTTTTAACTACATATACATAACTATAAAAATACTCATTTGAATGTTGCATTCTGATGCTTGTAACTCAATGTTGTGGAATAAAAAATACTTTTGAAGTAATGTAACCCAAATTGAGCTCACATCACCTGCTTTTCTTATATTCACCTACATTTACGTTTACATTTACATTTACATTTACGTTTACGTTTACGTTTACATTTACGTTTACGTTTACGTTAACATTTACATTTACGTTTACGTTTACGTTTATGTTTACATTTACATTTACATTTACATTTACATTTACATTTACATTTAGTCATTATTTGAGACGATGGAACTTCCAGAAGTTCCAGAAGTTGGAGGAAAGCCACCTTTTCCTTTCGGAAATGACACCAAAACTAAAGTTTCACCTCACTACATGTGTACCTGGTTATTATTTACAAATATCAAATCTGTTCCTTTTTTTATGTTTTTTTTAATCAAGTTTGTGAACCAGTCTTTTGGGCATAATACGGAAAGCAACCTGACAAGTGTAAATTTATCCAAATAAAATTGTACTCCACGTGACCACAATACATTCATATGATTGGACAAAAGCATTTGACTGTACTCTAAATATTTCAACGTCTTAATAACCAGTTAAGTTCTGCTGCAAAGGTTGAATTACCAAGACTTTTAATTAGCGCTTTACCTTTATCTGAAAATGGATTTATTGATAGTCATTGATGTGATATTCGTTCTGTAATTAGATTGATGTTACCTAGTTCGAATCTTTGTTATTTCAAGAATCACTCCAGCATGATTTCTAGTTTGTCTATTCTGTAATTAGCAGTAATAATTTATTTGTTATCAGTTGGGAGAAGAGGGGAGACTTGCTTCAATGTATTGTATTCGATATATTTAATTCTTACATACACTTCAGTGCATAAGAAAAACAATGTTTCTGATAAATATAAAAATTGTTTTAACATTTGTAGGATAAGACAAGTATTTACTTTCTGTCATGAATCAGTTCATTTACATAAAGAGTTTATCTATAGTTAATGTGCGAAATCTAATTTTTATTAGGAATAATTCCTTTTCTTTGTTCGTTTAATTCAGTCATTTAACTCTTAAATTGGCAGTTCTATCAGGGTATATTTGTGGAAACGAAATTCAAATGGACATCCCAGTATTACCATTGTAAGTAAACATAGCCTCAATATTACTCGCTTTAGTGCGATATTGAGTCTCAATTTTGGATCGTAGCGGATATATATATGGTTATAACACAATCAAATTGAAACCTGTTACTTTTGTAGTAATTCTGTTGAGATAAAAATATAAAGAAGAGCAGACACCCGGTCAAAACGACAACAATGAGAAGTGAAGCCATTCATCGGCACTACAAGTGTGAAAAGCCTTGCTATGCCATTATTAAGCATTGATGATAAGTTTTATAAATGGTAATTTGTACATGTGCAGTTTATATGTCAAATCATTACGTTTATGTATACTATATTGTAAATGTTGTAACAGTACATTCCTTTCTCATCTTGAATGCTATAGATTGGCCACTTTAAATAAAAGTCAGTGCAGAAGAAAAAGGATAATGATGGTGACAGATATCAAATATGATCAATGATATGAAAGTA
The DNA here is from genome assembly GCA_916613615.1 of Steromphala cineraria. Classification (NCBI taxonomy): domain Eukaryota; kingdom Metazoa; phylum Mollusca; class Gastropoda; order Trochida; family Trochidae; genus Steromphala; species Steromphala cineraria. The sequence continues at coordinate 43,237,866 of OU744728.1, forward strand.
AATACTTCTCAAGAAACCCGTTGACTTTTAATATTGTTTAGAGATCAAATATTTTAGATCAAAATTCTTTGTCATTCAGTTTCAGGGGATACATGTTAGTCTAAAGTAAAGGTTTACATGTACAAAAGGTTTGTGTGCTGAACGACTCAAACTGAGATTATTGACATACATTGTAAGGGAGGTAACTACATTTGGAATATGAAGGGCAATGATCCATTGTTGTAAGACTGCAGTGCATAAAACTTCTCAGCTTCAAGTATACTGTTGACAAAATCTGGTTTAAAACCAGTTAAACATCCATTTTTAGTAGGTAAAAACAAATAATATAAATAAATCATATAGTCATACATTGTAGTCTTACGATGGTTAGGCAATTGTGATGTTTTAATACTGATCAAAATTGTAACGTAAGTATTTTGGGAAAATATTAAATATGATTTATCAATGTTTAACATTTCAGAACATTTTTCTAAAGTCATATTACCGGCTTTGACCAAAGCCTAGAGTTACAAAGCTCTCTTAGTGCTAAGATAGTTGTAAGCAAATGTTAAAGTATGGTACTGACCACTTTCTTAGCCCTTAGAAATCTTTGAAAATCTTGGTCTTGATTTCTAGGAACTTTGTACTAGTATTCCTCGATCATTGGAATAAGACCGAGCAACAGTTCGTGAATATCGACTGTGTCATTAAAAACGGGTGAAGCAGAGAGTAAAATTTTGAAACATTATCTTTTCATGTTCGCGAGAAACACGCATTTAAAAAACATCATCGATTTTTAATCTCCTTAACAAGGCGATATACCATAGAGAAATTGGACACTTTTACTTGTTTTAACACGTTCTAGAGCAGTGACGCGTCAATGCTCTATATCGACATGTTTTACCAACTTTAAACTGACATAATGAAAATTCTGCGCAAAAACTAATTTGAAATTGCGATCTATGCACCCCATGTGCGTTTGAAGATATCCAAAAACAAAAGAATCTTTTTCTGAGGAATGAAAATGTGCATACGTTTGGACAAGACATGTGCCTGTCAGATACAATTAAATTCCACTTTGTAAGGTAATACAATTGCGTTTTGGACGACGTTGAAAACTAGATAGCGTTTCTTTTGGACACTAGTTTAGTTCTTTAATTCTCATTTGTGTCACCGTAAAATGTGATAAATAACGTAATGAGTACAATCTAGTTGATCAGTGCTGATTATTGTGCCCGAAAATTTGTTTAAAAAGTGTTCAATTCAACATTTTTTGCAGAAAGAAGAAAATTGTAATTTTCAATTTTTGATCACATGCTTATCCTTTTGGTTGCCAAAATTAATTCTGGCATGTCATGTATCTGTTTACATATGACACTTAACCATGATACATTTTTAAATGGTTCCATCATGCTAGACTATAAAATATTTCGTAAAATTCCCCAAATAAGAATACTACAAACAGTGTACAGAGCACCGTGACAATCTTTTGTTAAGCATTTTGTTTAGTTTAGTGTTGAAAATGATGAAAACTGAGAAACCCTCATGTGTTATTTATTTCGGCAGAACAAGAAATCATCGTATTGAAACACTTTTTTTTACGGCACCATCCGGATGACAGGGCCGTCGAGTTCAAAACATTTACACCTTGATATATAGAGGATACTAAACGAAATTCCGTTTGATACTATTTTTATTAAACGAGCATAATAATGATGTAGCATAAAAGGATCGCAAGCGAGTTTCATGTCCGTGACTCGGCAGTAACTGTTCAGTGAATAATATTAAAAACATATTAAGAAAAAGAAATATATATACTGTGAGGCACGGTTTCATGTGACGTCACAACAACACACTACTGTGACTTCATACTTGTCCTTTTGTATGGCAGAACATGTCTTTGGTATTGCTGTATGAATACTACACCTCGGTATAATACTCGGGCATGTAATAATATCATTTACTACCCTGAATAATAAGACGTCAAGGCATTTGACCTGGTATATATCAGGGTATGAGAGAATCTATGCTGATTCATATAAGCTGATGTTGTCGTTGACAAATATGTTTGTCTTACTGTCGGTTAACTATAACCGGTTTAGTATGCTATGCATTCCTTGGTTATCAACCAATCAACATTTATAAGAAGTTCCCTCGTTTATTCTCATTTGATTTCACTAGAAAACCATACAAAACACATAATTCTTGACTTAAACAAAAATTTCCTCATTAAGCTGAAAAGGTCAGTTTCCAAACCTACTAATATAAGCCTTGCGGCCGACACTTGACTTTCTTCTGTGCTTGTTCTTTTGCTTACTTTAAGGGGAAGTCATAGTCAAATCAGAAAGCGCTTTACACACTACATTGGACGGAACAACAACATGGCAATCATTATTTGAAAGATTTAAAACTTGATTAATCGAGGTCAACCAACCCAGAAACAAAGGAGAGCGTTGGTGATTGGCTATAGCAGTGCCGATGACTGGAGATAATAAATAATGGCCGGAGATGGCGCTGTTAGCTAGCCAGAGAAAGTCAAGGGTCGACAGTAAGGATTAGATAAGCAAGGTACGCGACTGGCGTATTAATCTTTGCGTGGCAAGATGCTCAAACAATTATAAAGTAAACAAACATTATCTTATGAGTTAGCATTACGATTTGAAAACAATGGTTTATCTACAGTGTAAGTACCAATGAGTTACAATGAAAATAAGAAATATCATTTTCTATAAGCACCAAAAAACTCCTACTCACATGGAAACTTTATTGGATCTTGGCACTTCAAGTTGGATACCAATAGTTCAAAGAAACATACATAAAATATACTAGCGGATACTTGAAATTGTCAATTTTTCGTAACAATGAATTTTAGAATCATTAAATCTATAATCACTTCAACAAGTACGGTTAAACGAGGGATTCCTCTTTTTCAAAGTCCATCATTGAATCTTCATTAGGGTGTATTTGATATATTGGAAGTTGGAAAATTGTGTCATCTTCAGAAAGATCCTTATCTAAATCACAGATAACATTTGACATCATGGTCTATTGTAGGTCTCTGATCTTCATCTTCATCTGATATATGTTCATCAGTTTTAATTTGAAAATTTTGTAAGATCAGTTTTTCCTCTTTAACTTTGCGCTGGGATTGTTGTTTTCCTCAATATTTGAAGTGTTTTCTTCATTACTGCAACTTCATCCACCGATATACTGATATCGTTGTCAGGTCTGTCACAGATATGCTATGCATTGAGGTGAAACCTGCTATCCTCGCCTTGAATTAACGTTGTGTGCGTTGTAAATAGTACATTTGTTTTCTACATGTTTTCACCTGTACCATCATAAACTGTACCAGTCTAAGTAAACCTAGCCTCACTATTATCCGTTACACTGACTCAGTATAGCAGTGTAACGGATAATAGTGAGGCTAGGTTTACTAAGACTGAAACTGTACACGACATATATAAAGCACATAGGAATATCAAGTATATGTTTTTGTAAACAAGAACTATTGATATATGAATTAGTTGTCGCTCTGATGAAAAAAGGACCAAACAACGGTCATTTCCCGAAGCGCTAATAAAATCTCTTGTGTTCGTGGAGTCATCAAGAACTCATTTCTCTCATTTCTCGATAACCCGAAGTTTAGGCGCCAAATGAAATTTCTAAGGATAAATAAAGGTTGGTTGCAATCATCTCGGAAAAAAAAGAAAGGTTTTGAACAAAATGCTGTAAATGATCCTGCTTTGAGTTTCCTGACAACATTCATATTATTTTGATTTCAATATAACTAGCTTATGTAGTCACTTTATGAAATGCTAATAAAATATACATTTTAAGTATTTAATGTAAATTCAAGAAAACATGTCTCACTATCCTTATAGGTTCAAGTTAAATCGTCAATGTAACTCTCTATGGATACAATCAACTTCAAACAAAAGCGTAAACAATCTTTAAGATATGATTTTTGTGCTGAATACTGTGAAAACTGTAGCCCAAATTTGTTTCAAATGTTTGAACAGAAAACAGACATTTTTTCTTCTAAATTTGAAAAGGTTGAATTTTATTCTTTAAAACATTAGTAGTAGTGTAAATACACAAACAACATATAAACGATAGACATATAATTACATGATATAAATTCTAATTTTATCTGGTATCAGATTTAAAATAAAGGGCAAGATAAAGTTGCAAATTGTCGTGATAGACTCTTACTGGCCTTCCTGTTAACAAAAAAATTTAACCATTGAACTGAGGAATACATATTCAAAGTGAGGACAACATATATATTCCAGCAGAATAAAATCATTTTATAATGGGATGTTCTGAGTCCTTAGCTTGTTCACATTGAATCAAGCATTTTGGGTTGCAACCTTTATCAGAATGAAATATATTCAATACATATTAGGAATAAGGGATTTATGTGAACATAAACTCAGTATACTGCTTTGTTGTAAATGTCAAATATATCAACACTACAAGAAAAAAAGGAAACATCTAGTAGTTATCAGGTAGGGGTAAACTGCTAACTAATAAACAGAATATTCAATAATAAAACAATTATTTAACTTAATTTACATTGAACATTTCAACATGTTTTGATTCCTAAAATATTCACAATTAAATTCAAAGTTTTAAAAAGTGTTGACCAGAAGGAGTTTTACTGACTGGCACTGTGGGATGATTAAAGATAATTGAACAATGAATATAAGTTTACATGCTAGAGACATCATCTAATCAACATCATATCAGTGAGATGAGAAGCTGTTTGATCTCTGGTGTAACATTGAACTCCCTGCCAGACATCAACTGACTTTTCATCTCACTGTATGATGGACCACAAACATTCATTAATACCCACATGGGTCTGTCTAATGTTTCATTAGAGATTGTTTTGACAACTTTGACAGTGTTGATATCAACAACATGTATCTTACTGGTGTCCCTGTCAATCATGAAACAGAGGCTAAGCTCTGCTGATTCACCAATCTGGTACTTGCAGAGAGGGACGTCAGTGATAAACTTACCATTATAGACGACATAGAGACAGAGTTGCTGCTTGTGGGTTGGACAAAAAACAACCTCCACACTCACTCCACTAGCCTGACCCCAGTTGGAATCTATAGGTAAACTAGTGAGGCTTGTCCCCCACAGCATCCTATTCTCCTCTCCTCCCAGCTGCTTGACAGTGAACACCGCTCTGCTACAGAACACCAGTACCTGACCTCTCCTCAAGGGAAGGGGTCGCAGTGTCAGTGCTGTCCTCCATGACATGAGCCGACACCCGGTGTCTTGAGGTGCAGGGTCTGGGCTGATGTTGTTGATCATATTGGATGATATTTTGATATCCTTGCTTGCCGTGTTGGAATCAAGCTCCAGGTGTGGACCTGTTGAATCATTTAATGTTTTATTAAACAACCTCAAACAAATTAAGTAAACCACTTCTCTCCAATACATGAAGTTGATATTATCATTGTTTAGATGTTCCTGTTATTATTTAATGAATATTGATTGTCATTGTTTTACTATACATGTTAATTTGAATATATTTTCGATTAATGTTTAAGTGTTTAAAAAGATTGTTAAATCTTTCAGTCATTGAAAATTATTGATAAATAGTTAGTTGGATATATCATGTTTTAATTATTGATTTGAATTCTATCAGTTTGATTTATGTTAAAATGTTACAAGGAATTTTAAATGCAAAAGTTGAGATAGGCAGGAAGCAACCACTGGAATTGTGCAATGAAGTCGCAAATACAAACATAAACAATGTAGAATAACGTAGAATAAGTGAGCTCGAATTCATACAATATAGCAACAAGATTGTTATCGCAATATAAAAAATTTATAACTACGATGTTGATATTATAGTGTATATAAGTGTGAATTTGGATAGAATTAGTTAAAATGTGATTAACGTTATACTTTATCAACAAGTACATTTTCTACAACTTCTACAAAAGTGCAAGAGGTTGAGAATACTCAGATACAATATAAGTAGAAACGGGTAAATTCAAACTTTCTATGAAACTAGAACAAGAAATGAATGGAAACATCACGAGATGAGGTTTTATCAAACTGAGATTTGTGATGACACTATATATTGCTTTACTTTTCAGAGTTAGCCTTGAATCTATTTTATAAGAGGAAGGTCGGAGATAGACTTACTTATCAACAGTTTTCCACCGTCGGAGAAGTTTTGATCAAAGCCAGTCACTGAAATAAAGAGACGTTTTTGTTGGCATTTTGTTATTTTTATTGTCAGTTAATATTTAACTCCCTGAAAAACATCATAATAGTATTTTGTAAAGGAAACAGTTTCAAGTTATTCAATGAGTCTCTTCTTGTCAAGCAGAGACTACTAAAATCATTTCTACCCGCATAAGCTCTATTACAAGGAGAACATATATTGGGCATGAATGAAACCAATTATTGATGGGTTACAAATTGTTTACATTACAAACGGGACATTTAACTGAGAAGACGGGTATTTCCCAATCTAAATAAATTTAAATCAACAAGTTTTATATTAGGTCATACTGTTGATCTAAGATTGGCCCGTAAGACGGGTCATCCAGCTGACCTCTGAAATCAGCCGCTCGGCCAATCAGAAAAGATGCCCTAGCTGGAAGTTTAATTAACTCAGTAGCACATATTTTGGAATGGATTATGTTCGGAGCTCTGTCATTTGGAGCGGAACAGAGCGACCATTTCGATGAATAATCTGATTGCTTGGATGTATTAATAGATTATATATTTTGTTCATTTTAATTGCTAGTTGTCAATGACAAATGATGATTGCACATCGCACAAATACTAACATGGCGAATAATAATCACAAAGTTAAAGCATAATAAATGCAGATATTTACGAAAATCCTTATGCAATGGGAAGTTACTCTTTTTTTTTTATCAAACTACTTTGTACTTATTTCTTTCATTTCCATCCAATTAATTTAAAAATAGTGAATTTTGGTCAATCATAAAATTACAACCAAAATACAACCAACCTACTGATATTCTTCTTATCTGTATTAAAACAAGATTTTCACAATAAACACTGTTTTTGAGAACAGGCAATAAGCTATCATATGTTTCTTCCGTTCACGCCTTCAATGAGCGACTATGAACTGTTTGTGACATCGAATTTGATTGATCATGTCGTGTCGTACTATGTTAAATTACGGAATGTTGTGTTCCGCATATATAGTCATGTTTTGTAACAACCGACCAGAAGTTGATTAAAACGCATGTGGTTTGAAACCGAAACTGTTTGTAGTGTGTTGCAGAAGCTGAAGGCATAATAAGCCGCTATGAACTGTTGTTAGTCTGAATTACATTGGCGACGAGGTAAATCAGGTCACAAATAAGCCGTGAAACTGTGTGAAAGTAACTGTTCAGTGAGAAAATGGCAGAATTTAGCGATATTCGTGGGATGCCAGCGTTCGATCTCTCGGGTGATGCGAGTGTCGTCAGTGTCCGTTGGAAAGTGTGGCTGGAAGAATTTGAAGCGTATGCGGACAGTAAAGCATTATTTGTTGAAGAAGGAAAAGCAGATAATCAGGCACAACGGCGTGCTTTACTGTTATACACAGCCGGAGCTGGTCTTAGAGGTGTTTTTACGACATTGCAAGAACGGGGAGCGTCTCATGAATATTTCGAGGGAATAAAGGCTTTGAATGGTCATCTAACTGTGAAGACAAATGTGACTTATCAACGGCATATCTTCAGAAAAATGAAGCAGGGTGATGAAACCGTAGCACAATATGTAACCAGATTACGTGAGGCATCTGAAGGTTGTGAATATAATGACGTTGATAACCAGATTCGTGATCAGGTTGTTGAAAACTGTAAATCAGATCATTTGAGACGCAAGTTTCTGGAAAAGGGGGATGATCTTTCATTGAAATCAATGTTGAAAATGTCTGCAACAGTTGAAGCTGTCGAGGAACAGATGAAAGATATGAACATAAAAGGGGGACAATCTGAAAGGGTCCAGAGAGTAAAAGAACATAATAGAACTTTTAACAGAAATAAGAGTCATCAGACAGGGAAACTTGACAATTCATGTTTTCGATGTGGACAAGTTGGTCACTATGGCAGAGATTCTACTTGTCCGGCAAAAGGTCAACAGTGTCAAAGGTGTAAAGGTTATGACCATTTTGCTTCCAAATGTTACACGGACCTGAATAGAAAATCATCTGGAACAAAGGAAAAGAGAGATAGGAATAAATACAGGGGCAAGAGATCAAACAGGAGAACACATGGACGTGGTGATGTGAAACATTTAGAGACTGATAAAACAGATCATGATAGTTGTGAAACTGATGAAAATGAAGGTTATGCTTTCCGTATGAGAAGCATGGTACACAGCATGAACAGTCACAACGGCGAAAGCAGTGAAGTCATTCCAGTGTCAGTAGGTGGTGTGGACATTGACATTATTGTTGACTCTGGCAATGATAGTAACATTATTGACCAGGACTTGTGGAATTTTCTGAAATCTAAGAACATCAGGTGTGTGTCACAGAAAGGTGGTAAAAAGCTGTTTCCCTATGCAAGTAGGACACCGTTGAAAACTATGGGCACTTTCACCGCAGAAGTAGTAGCTGGTGATCACAAAACACAAGCCAAGTTCACTGTGATTGAGGGTAACGCAGAACCCCTTCTCAGCAAAGAAACTGCTATGAAACTTGGTGCTTTGAAGATTGGACTTAATATCAATTCAGTGCGATCATCATCAGAGTTTCCTGATTGTGTCAACAAGTACCCCGAAGTTTTTCATGGATTGGGAAAAATGAAAAACAAACAGATCAAGTTCAAAATTGACCCAGATGTGAAACCAATTGCTCAGCCGATGCGACGTGTTCCATTTGGACTTCGTGAAAAGGTTGAATCTAAAGTTCAAGAACTTATTGCCAAGGATATCATTGAACCGGTGGAAGAACCGACCCCCTGGGTGAATCCTGTTGTCATCGTACCAAAGGCGTCTGGTGATATAAGACTTTGTTTAGATATGAGACGCGCCAACGAAGCTATTTTAAGAGAACGGCACCCAATTCCTACTGTAGATGAGGTGCTACGGGATATGAGTGAAAGTCGGTTCTTTTCAAAACTGGACCTGAAGTGGGGTTTTCATCAACTTGAGCTACACCCCGAGTCGCGCAACATCACAACGTTTGTGACTCATTGTGGACTGTATAGGTATAAGCGGCTGCTGTTTGGAATAAATGTTGCACCAGAAATATATCAGCATGAAATACAGAAAATCGTGCAAGGAATCCCAGGTGTTGCCAATATATCGGATGACATCGTTGTTCACGGTCCTTCTGCAGAGGAGCATGACAGACGACTTGAGCAGGTCATACAGAGGCTCTCATCAGCAAATCTGACTCTGAACGTTGACAAGTGTGAGTTTAAAAAGTCCAGCATCACGTTTATGGGACACCATTTGTCAGATCAGGGGATTGATGTCACCAAGGACAAAGTTGAAGCAGTTGTGAACGCGAGACAGCCTGAAAGTGTGAGTGAGGTCCGAAGCTTCTTGGGATTAGTGAACTTCTGCTCAAGGTTTATTCCTGACTATTCAACGATAGCAGAACCGTTGAGACAACTGACGAGGAAAAATCACCTGTTTGTGTTTGGTAGGACACAAGCTCAATCATTCGAGTCACTCAAAGCTGCTCTTGCAAGTAGTGAAACCCTGGGCTACTACAGTGTAAACGCCAAAACAAGAGTTATTGCTGACGCCAGTCCTGTGGGACTTGGTGCAGTCCTTGCCCAGCAACAGACTGATACGTCGTGGCGAATCAATCTCATATGCAAGTCGTTCGCTCAGTGATGTAGAGCGCAGATATTCACAAACGGAAAAGGAGGCCCTTGCCTTAGTTTGGGCATGTGAGAAATTCCATCCATACATATATGGGATATCATTTGAGCTGGTCACAGACCACAAGCCGTTAGAGGCGATATATGCGCCAAAGTCCAAACCCTGTGCTAGAATAGAACGATGGGTTCTACGTCTCCAGCAATACAACTTCAAAGTTGTATATGCACCGGGGAAGAGCAACATAGCTGATCCACTTTCCAGATTGTTGGGAGATAAGTGTGTGAAACCCCTACCTGTGTCAAATTGTGCTGAAGAATATGTTAGATTTGTTGCTGTGAATGCAACTCCACAAGCTGTAACCACTCAAGAAGTCGAGAGAGCTTCTGCGAGTGATGATGAGTTAGAAATTGTGCGTCAGTGTATTGATTCTGATGATTGGAATCATTGTGAATTGAAGCAGTATGTGATTGTGAGTTCTGAGTTGTGTAGAATAGGGAAGTTGGTGTTGCAAGGTAGTCGCATAGTGATTCATGAGGGGCTATTTGAGGGACAATGGTATAGAACACCATAGAGTTACTCCACGTTGGCCTCAAGCTAACGGCGAGGTGGAGAGACAAAATCAATCTCTTGTGAAGAGGTTAAAAATTGCTCACGCAACGAAGGAAAACTGGAAAGAGGCATTGCAGATATACGTCACTCAGTACCGTGCAATTCTCCACTCGGTAACTGGGAAAAGCCCAGCTGAACTGCTGTTCGGAAGGAAGATGAGAAGTAAGTTGCCGATTCTCATTCCTGAATCCATCGATCTTGAAGTTCGCGACAGAGACGCGGAAAGGAAAGGTTATTCAAAACTGTATGCAGATGAAAAGCGCCATGCCATGGACTCAAAGATAGTTCCTGGAGACACTGTGTTGCTTAAGCGAGAGTACATGAGTAAGGTCGACACTCCTTACTTGCCAACTCCAGTTGAAGTTGTTTCTAAGGCAGGAAACATGGTGACAGTGCAGTGTGAGGATGGCGCTCGATATAAGCGTAATACTTCACACGTGAAGCCATATCAGTCACAGATGGACAATTCAACAGAGTCTACTGATGTGCAAGTTGTTGACAATAAATCTAGTCAATCAGAGACTGTGAAGATAGACCAATGTCTAAGGAGATCTCACAGACAGAAGTCTGTTCCAAAGAAGTTTGATGACTTTGTTATGTTAGACTGATTGTCTTGAGTATCATTCTAGTCAACCATTGAAGTTAATTGACAGTTTTACTATTTCATCTCAAATCAAGAGTTCATTTAAGAATTTATGTTTTGACCGCTTCATAGGTTCTTGACACTTATCATGTTTATTTTGAATAATGATAATGATGATAATTATCATAGTAATGTAGATATGTTTGATCGTTCAACTGAAGTTACTCCTGTTTAAGGTGCTGCAGAATTCACAGTATTGATTAATATTTGTTTAAGCAATAATGCCACAGTAGTTGCTTCATTTCTCTGATAGGGGAGGGATGTCGTGTCGTACTATGTTAAATTACGGAATGTTGTGTTCCGCATATAAAGTCATGTTTTGTAACAACCGACCGGAAGTTGATTAAAACGCATGTGGTTTGAAACCGAAACTGTTTGTAGTGTGTTGCAGAAGCTGAAGGCATAATAAGCCGCTATGAACTGTTGTTAGTCTGAATTACAGATCAAATCACGAATTCCTTATTTGCATGCAAAAGGTCACCGGAATGACCTCTCAAACTGGTCAATCTTAAATCAACAGTATGACAAAATCTATTTAGATTGGGTATTTCTCAACATATGCGACAGATAAAATGATAAACCTTTGCCATGTTATTTCAATATCAATATAACTCTGTACAACATTTCCAACACAGTTATTGCAACAATATTTTCATATCGTAATATATCACACCAAATAAGTTCTAGTAAAATTAGTACCTATATCTTTGAATAGGACATTTATGTGATAAATGTCCACAAAAATTCTTCTGATGTGCGAGCATATAATACTCTAATTTATATGCCTACAAAATTTAATTGCAAATGTTTTTTTTCGTGTTATGGGATATTTTCTAAAAAATCTGTTTTGTTCAAAACGAAAATATCTAATCTTATTTAATATTTCTCATTAACGTATACAAATTTAAACAGAATTTACATTCATGAATTAATTGAAATTAAATATATGTTTAATATTAAAAAAGTAATATTCCATACAGTGAAATTGTTTAGTTCCCAAAATAAATTAAGTTATACAGTTAAGTTTCATGAACAAGCATGTATAAACAATCAATGGGAAATGTCACATAAATGGGTGAGGAGTTCATTTTACTGGACAAGGGAAAACGTTGCTACATAAATCTGACTGAGCGTTTCTGACTGTGTTAAAATATCATTAAGATAAATAGCTCATCTACCTTGAGGAAGTTCAGCAGGATCCATTGTGATGGCGTTGTAGAAGTAATCAGCTGGTACATATGAAGGTTTCTTTGCTGGAGTGTAGGTGAACGATCTTACAGTTCCCAGTACATCAATCAGGACCTTCATCTCCGTGACCTGGACAGGAGCGAATGTGACTCCGGTTCTGTCGAATTTGACGTCCTGTGCAGCCTCCTGCAACATTGTGTTCAGGCTGTCAGTTGAGGACACCATCAGTTGAAGATCCTCCACTTGGTCTGCTCTCTCCCGCATCTTACGTGTGTACTCAGTTGAAGATTTGACTTTCGCCAGAAGAGTTTTAGTCAAGTCCAGAGCTTCGTCAACGACTTTGAGCTCGTTGTTGGACTTCATGTCTACATCACTCAGGAGTGAAGCTCTTCTTATCTGCAAGAGTTCTATGAGGCTGTCAGTGATTCTGTTTATATCTTCTGTCGTCTTCTCTCTTGACATCTGGATGTTGGTTTTCTTCTTTTCCAGATCCTTGACTTGTTGCTCCAGCTTGACAGCCTTTTGGTCCAAATTGATGATGACGTCATCTGTGGACTTGGCGATCTCATGGTGAGCTACGTCTACAGAAACAACATCATGGCCCTTGGTCTTGTCATGGTTCACGACAGTGCAGGACACACATATGACTAATTTACATGTTCGACAGTAGAACTGTTGAGGCTGGTGGTGTTCCTTGCACTGGTGAAGTTTTCTGAAGCTCTCAACTGGTCGTCCTTTCATTTCTTCAAAGGTCACCGTCTTGTGGTTTCTGGTTGATCTATGACGACTATGAGATCTGTGGCATTCTTCACAAATGAAGATACAGCAGTCGTCACAACGATATTGAGCCTCGTTTCCATCTGGACAGTCTGTGCATGGCAAACGTATCCCTTTCTGAATCTTCACATGATCAAGTATTTTCAAAACCATGGACTCGACAGGAAGAGAGGTAACTCCATCAGGCAGCGTGTGTTTATGTCGGCAGAGAGGACATCGAAGTTTGTTGTTCCTCCAGATTTCCCCAAGACAGGGATGACAGACGGCCTGCACACAACACGGCATACGGCGGGGAAGATGTTCCAGCTCGTCATATTTATTGAAACAAATCGGACACTGAGTGAACTTATCTTTGACTTGGGAAACTTTGAGGTATTCAGCCATGTTACCTGTTGAATAAATCATAAACAATAACTTTTCTTGCATGATAATGAAAGTTAAGCCTAAAGCATACAGATCCTAAATGATAGGAAAAATCAATTGGCTATAAATATCAAATGATAATCAAACACTGTAAGAAAAGTCTTTATATGTCCTTCATACATGCTTCATACTTCATCCTTGATACAGAAAAAATGTTCAGATAAACTGTTTCGATTTCTAATAAACAGCACAAACATTATGTAAGCAATTGGGAATATTTTAAGCGCTTTTAATCTGCTTACCTCTACATTAATATCATATACTTAGTGGAAAAACGCCTGTGGAACTGTTATGCATTAATCTTGTCAACAGGACCTAAATGCCTATCCAAAAGTGTAACCATTCCAAATAACTAGATTCATTTATTGAGGTTTTCTTTAAGATGTTAATGATATATGAGCAAAATAGATTATATAAAGATGACGAACTTTTTTTCTCATTTTTTTAAGAACAGCAACATTTTCTGATTATTAAAGTGAGATCACTGACGTCTCTGAAAATAAAGAAGTTTTTACTTGAAAACATTGCTTTTGGGCTGTGTTTGAAACTATATATAACTAACAAATAAATGCCCTTTCTGCAGTTCTTGGCCTGCACAAACGTTTTCAAAAGTTTAGGTAGTAAGGTAAAGGTAAAGCAAAATTACTTACATGGATTGTCAAAATAAATGACTAGTTGCTTACACGATTTTCACTTTTTGAAGTGATAAGAGGAGTTGTTGAGATAAGTGAAGCCAATCTGACTGATCAAGACAGATTAACACAGTGTGGTCCTAGCCTGAGAGGATCTAGGACAACTCCAAATCGTTCAGGGACAATCGATTGCGTCTTCATATATCCAAAACATATCACATGATAAATATGAGCAATGACTTATGCGCCCTTTGACCTCTCATATCCTACATTTGTTCTGCATATGGATCAAACACATCATGCAACACTTCAAAACATTGTTAAATAAATTTGAAACATTTGCTCGAATATCGCCTACAATACAATATGAACCCAAATTTATTATGCAATGAAAGCATGTATTAGTTTGCGAACATTTTAAGACATGGATACACATATAATTCCTATTTCAGTTAAACTTATCGCAAATTGAAATGTATGCAGTTTTTATATAAAATAATTCGATGGATATAAGTGTATGTTCCTTTATCTAATCAAATTTATAAAATTCTGAACAATGTCTTGCCTAAACAGAATTCTAGGCATGTTACAGATCACTTCAAGTATTTCCATCAATTAAATATGAATTGTTGATTGTTTTAGTATTTCAGATTTTTTGAATTTTTTTATGTTGAAAGGCAATTTGTATTCATTATGCCTTTGAACCTTGGGTTATAAGGTCACTTCATAATACCCAAATACATCAGATTATCCTTGACTTATTAACAAAAGTTTTAATGTAATGTTTTTGATTGTTTTGTAAATGGAATTTTATTGGCTTTTGCAGCGTGTCATATATGTGGAATCGTTAACAAATAAAGCTTTAACTTCTTATTTTCTAGAAGTGGATTCGTTAAATCAAAAGTAAAAAGAAGAAAAGTTCTACCTTATTTCTCCTTACGCCCAGGGCCTTATTTCAGAAAAATAGTCTTATGAAAAGGGTGAATTTCAGAATTAAGCCCAGGGTTTAAATACGAGGATTCCTGATAGCCTGTATTTTCTGTTATGGAATAAATACTGTTACACATTTTGACAAATATATTCAAAATTTGACATGGCATTAGTTTAGTTCTGTACACTATGTTACATGAAGGTTATCTTTTATTACATATAAAACAAATAAATAATGTAATAAATATCCAAGATTTTAATGAGGAAAATTGCTTATGAAATAGAGACGGACATACGATTAATTATAAACTAGCTACACAGACATGTCATAAGAGAAGGGAGGATGTTTATCTAAATAGCAACAGTATCTACACAGCATTCTTCATACTATTATGAGTAACAACTGCAATAACGATCCATTGCGGGTTCTTTTGTGATAGCTATTGATATAATCTATCAATAAAGGAAAGCCACATTATGATATCTTGTGTAACATCGAGTTGCTATTTTAGCTCCAGTGTTCTGTTTGCTGTGTTTCAGTAATCCAAACGTATATGTTTGTTTGAATATTATCGTAAACATGTAACTTAATAACTGAAATAACAATAATATCAAAACTATAGATGTTCTAAAAAAGTATCAATGAATTAAAATCAACATTTTTGAAGCCATGACCCAAATTAAGCCGAGGATCTGAACATTTTCACAAATGTAGATAGATACGAAGCTATCAAATGATCCAAAACAACTATTTAAAGCACAGATAACTGATGATGAACGCCTCGCTAGATTAAAAAACATGAAAAATATAAAAAGTCCCGGTTCCGAGGATTTCATAGCTAAATTTTATATGTTCTTTTTTGGTGATAACTTGCTGCGTTCAATTCAATGCAAAATTAAACATGGATATTTGTCAGAATTAAAGAAGTAAGGTTTCATAACCTATATACCAAAAGACAGCCGTGATCGACGATACTTATAAAATAGGCGCCCTTTTACGTTTTTAAATGTAGATTATAAGACAGCTTCAGATGTTTTCGCTAAAAGAATAGAAAAAGATATACTAGATATTAAAAGCGAAACCCAAACAGGTTTTCTAAAAATTCTACCCATTTTAGAAAATACTATAATACTTAATGATTTAATGCATCATTGTGAAGTAAGAAGAATACCAGGACTATTAGCAACTGTAGATTTTGAAAAAGATTTTGATACTATTGAATGGAATTTTATCGACAAAGCACATGTAACATTTAATGTTGGCGCGTCTTATAGAAATTATATTGAACTCTTTCAATATAGTAGCAAAAATGCTGTGATAAATGCGGGAAGTGTTCTTGAATTCTTAAATCTCGAAAGGGGCTGTTGAAAAGGTGACCTAGTTTCCCCATATCATTTAATAATTTGTGCAAAATAACTTCGTATCAGGAAAAATATAGAAATAGAGGGGTTGTAAAGGGAGTTGAATATTGCACTTTCAAACATGAAGACGACGCATATTTCACTCTTGATTGGTCTGAAACCAGTCTATCAGAACATAATGAAATTCTGAAGAAATTTGCTAAATGTTCGGTCTCAATATTAACTATGATGATTTGGATTGGATTAAAAGGAATAGTGATGAAAAGCTAATTGGGAACAACAGGAAGACAGATAGTGTTTCCAGTGAAAGACATATCTATAAGCAACGGCATATTAGATTGTTTTCACAGACTGGTGTACTGTCCTTTCCTCGAATGATTCCAACAATCCTGATATAACAGGAAAAGACCACTCCATTCAAAGGGGCTGAATCTCATGAGAAGACCCGACAACGAGAACAAATAAAATAATCAAGCAATTTCCCACTAAGTACAGAATTGTGTCCAGGTGTTCTTCCCAACTCCTCACAAGACCCTGATGTCACTTGGAACAATTTGTGCTGTGTTATGTAGAGAGAGTACCGGGCAATAGATCCCTTTTTCAAGAGGCCTGTCAACATGTTGAATCAACTCGAAATTTTAACAAATTTAGTCTGGGGCGGGTCCAAATTCTCACAGACTTATAACTTTTGAGTTCGAGTGTGGAGACAATTAAGAAAAATATATATAGGCCGTAAAGTTTTTTGGTTTTTTTTTGGAATGATGACTGAAAATTGCTAATGATCAATGAAAATGTGTAGCAATTGTATTGGAAAAGCCTAATGGAATATAAATTTAACAGATATACAAATGTATTTTCCTTTAACATTTATTATTTAAATCTTCATACTTTCAGGTAGACAATGTTTAGTAAGCATTACATGATTTGATAATAATAAAACACCTGAGGTGACAACGTATCTTTAATTTTTACAACGTCTCGTTATTTTAATTAAGTTTTCACCGCTCTGATTTAAAGGTATACATTCTATATAAAACAAAGCTGTTTCACAAAAAATCATCACAGAAACACGCTCGTAAATCATAATATTGTGGTAAAACAAATCAAATTATTTCAATGTTATTGGTATTCAAATGAAATCAACCTGCGAATACTGTCTAATTGTCTGTCAAATGAGTATATTGATTATATTCCTGGCTTCTGTAAACTATTATTGACATTTCAAAAATGTCTTTGATTCATTCAATAAACTATTAATTTATACTGAATTAATAATTGTATGACGAAGAACATTTTGCATGATATACTTTTTCTGTATTTTTTCAACGCTAACATAGGATCGCCATTGCTGCTAGAGAATGGAACACTCGATATGGACTTGGGTGTGTTACCCTTGTTACCCAAAGATATAATAATTAATATCCTCAACATTCAATCTAACTTGATGCTCGAATACTTGACATTGCATTTCTGTGTGATAAACATATCTCTCTGACATGTAGGTTCTATCACATGCTGAATCTTGTGTATGGATTACAAATCCAATGATAGTGTTATATTCAAAATGCAAGATTATTTATTACAACGGTTGCGTTACTGGTTACCAGCATCCATTCGTAAGTTAGAAGGTATTTTTTATTTAAAATCACATATTACTGAAAACAATGTCTGTACTCCAGCATGTTTTCATGTGGTAAAAGATATGTAATCCATACCAAGTTGTGTTATTCAGTCAGTTGATTAAAACTCTGATTTATACAAACTTAGAATAAAAGGTTAACCCAACCTTTTATATGGAATTCCCGTTGCTAAATTCGGCGAAACCGCATTATCGGTGGTTGGGCCTTTTCTAAGGGAAGTAACTCTGTTTTCCCACTTTCATGCGGAGCTACGGCCGTTGTTGACGTAGTCACGCGCGCAATGGATACTAATGGCGTGTCTGTATCCTATCTCCGTTACATTTTCCTTGATTCCTTGGTAAAATGGCACTTACAGTCGACAATAAATGTGATTTAGGGTGAGTAGTTTTCCTAAGATTATGAGTATGTTTTGGGATAGTTCGTGTGACAATTCCTAACTGCAGAATGATTGTTTCAAATGTGGGCCCACTGATTTTCATTCCCCTTATGCTCAGTCTACAGTGGGACCACAATTACAGAATTCGAATTTTTCGAGAGGTTCAACGATTCTGTTATACTTGTGATATATTGACATTCTATATATTTCCCATCAAGTAATTTTGATGGAAAAGGTTCACCGATATGCAATATTTCTGATGAAATATTAACGTGACTAATTCAAATAGTATTGGTGGAAAAGATTCAACATTCTAAAATATTTATGATTAAATACCGACGAGGCAATTTCAAATAGTTTTGATGGAAAAGGTTCATATCATTCTATGATATTTTCCATCATGTAATTTTGATTGAAAAGGTTCAACATTCTAAAATATTTATGATTAAATACTGACGAGGCAAATTCAAATAGTTTTGATGGAAAATTAAGGTTCATGTTATTCTATGATATTTTCCATCAATAAACTTTGATGGAAAAGTTTCATCAACATCACTAGAACATTTCAGAGAAATTGATCATAAAATAAAGTATTTTGGTAAATGTGGGCCCATTCGTTTCGACCTTTATAAGGAGCTCCCGAAGTGGTTAAATTTTGACTAAACAAATTTAATTAGTTTTGATGGAAAAGGTTCAACATTCTAGATGATATTTCCCATCAAGATCAATAATCTAAAATGTGGGCCCACTTCGGCCGCTCCCTATAAGAGACCAAACGAGTGGGCCCACATTTACCGAATGACATTATTTGGTGATCAATATCTCTAACATGGTCGATAATCAATGTCACGACCCTTGACCTAGGTCCTGACCTTTGATGTGACCAATGACAGGACATCACTCATTAATATGCATGAGCTGTGTCTTCTTTTCGCGGAGAATTTTAATGTCGTTTCTGATGGGGAAAAAACAAGAATAATATTCATTGGTAATGTTTATTTCGTATGAGAACATAAGAGTACTGTTTCTAGAATGTTTCCCCTCCAAATAAGTTACTTTTTCTACTGTTACACGCTTGTCAAATATGCGAAATCGTCGGTAGACCGTGATGATAACAAATGTGGGCCCACGTATCTCGGCTCTATATAGGAACCAGTTCAAGTGGGCCCACATTTACGATTACCCAGAAGATGAGGGAACTTTGCTGATAAAGTCACTATTACTAAATAAGAAAACATGATAAACGTACTTAGTACTACCATGTCTTAATTTACTTGTAATCAATTATTTAATTGTGAATACGGAACTAAGTGGCATAGCTTCCATAGGTTCAATCAGAGTTACTTCCCTTAGAAAGTCCCCAACCACCGCTAATGCGGTTTCGCCCTAAATTCTATCACTTTACTTTTGAATACCCAATGTACATACAACAAGTTACAGAGTAAATTTACCTTATCAGTAGAGGGCATATGTACACTAGCAGGTACGTATATCATCTAACCGTAAACTTTTGTGGTAAGTGCAGACCTATCAACATATTAATGTTGAATTGTATTTAAGTCAACACAATCATTCATTCGTGAGACAAAGAGATTCTTGTGATAGTTATTTATAATATATATATATGTAAAAATTTAAAATCTTCTATGTACATAATGCAATATAAAAGTATTAATCCACTCAAAAGGGTAATATTAGTAGTTATTCACGGTCCCGTGGACCAATCAAAGATACATATTCTTACTTGAGGTAGAATAAAAATTACCCTCGGTTTACAGAACAAATTACTCTTCAAAACATCAAGTGTACCCTTATGAAGAAAAAAGTACATGTTATTTTATAATTTGGCCTAGCTGAACCAACGTTTCCTTCAACTTATCTATATAGTCTTTCACAAATTCACTGGGTGTGCTAAGGTATGCTGTTTTCCACTCTCTTTATGAAGCCATGAAAATCGTTAAACATAACAGTATTCCTTTCAAGTCGATTATCCAATTTGATACTACCAAACCACCTACTAATATATAGGAGTGTAATGAAAATGAAACTCACCAATGTGCCATCTGATATGTCGAGATCAGATCCAAAGCTGCGTTACTGTTATGACTTACGACTAGTATTTTGATACTAACATGACGATCAAGCATTTACATAACAATTCCCTGTCAATCTATTGGCTCAGGACGCTGTTCTGCGATAGATATTGATCCAACACTTCAGTGAAAGCCTCGTCAATTTCCACGAAACTGGTATTTTTTAAAAACGCACTCAACTGTGACTCAGTCATACATAAATTCTACCATAAATTTGGAAAATACCCGTTTCTGATTGGCTGCTGTGAAAATTCACAGGGCGTATAATTTGGTTAAACGGTGCTCTGTTTACTTCATCTAATGCGCAAGAATTCATTTGTTGCCTAGTAACATATAGTTCTCAAATATTGCTGTTGTGTCGAACATTTGCACAAAATATGCAAATATTGCATTGTATGTACATTATTTATATAATCAATTCAAACTCTCCACAAGTTTAACGCCTGCTGTCTGTCAAAACCGGTAAAATACACAACACCGACAACAGTTCAGATTTTATTATAGCTCAAAATTATCAATTTAAAGCCTCACGCCACACGTTCGACTTTAAATTAAATTTAGAGCTATAATAATTCTGTTATATGCCGCTGATTTCCAAACACAGTATGTGTTACCCCTAAATGTAATCAAGTAAACTATGTTTAATATCAACAACATTTGAAAGAGTGTGTGTGTTGGGATGGTTTAGGGGTTTTGGAGAGGTTTTAATTTTAATTTTTAATTATCGAATTTGATACTACCAAACCACCTACTAATATATAGGAGTGTAATGAAAATGAAACTCACCGACGTGCCATCTAATATGTCGAGATCAGTATGTTTATCTCCTAAATATAAATCAAGTAAACTATGTTTAATACGCCCTATCACCCACGTTTTAAAGGGTGTGTGTGTTGGGATGGTTTACAGGTTTAGGAGAGGTTTAAGCTGTTGCCCTGGTAATGCAAGAGACCACTCTCAAATACCTGATAGTACTAGGTAGATGTCAGAAGAAGTCGATCTAACTATTTTCTTATTATTCTGGTTCGATACCCTTTGATAGAGTAGTCACTCTGCAATACTTGGTAAAGGATATTGCTTAGCTCGTATAGTTTTTGAGTGCTGACACACGTGAGACCATTCGGAATTGAGTCTTAACTTTTAACATCAAAGTGAAAATAATACCACTAAGGGAAGTAATCATGAGACAATAGTTTTTTAATTGTAGGTTGTTTAAAGCAACAAAGATGTTTTAATAAATATAAAGAGCTAAAGCTTTAAAAGGTGAGTTTAGTTGGAATAGTGCGCTTGTTTGCTTCAATGTATTGTTACATGGATGAATATGACACCTGCATTCACAGTTGTTATTTATATTAATGTACTAGCAGTCAAGTGATAATTGTTCACGATCCTAATGTTCCCCATACATTTCCCATTTAAAAACTACTGCTTGTTTGGATATTATGAATAAAGCTACCTGCTGATAACATTATTGATTATTATTTTACAGATTTATTGTTAACCAACTCGTTAAGGACAATTTGACATTTATTGATAACCTCCGAGAAATCGACTCTGTTATTGATTCCACATAACATGCACCATTCACAATGAAAGGATCGATACCATGAATATAACAAAGAGCGTTCGCTGTCAAGAGTGTAAAGAATGTTTTCCTAGTGTTAACCTGTTAATAAATAATGAGTATTACATAATTAGTCAACTCAAATAGAATATATATCTAGAGTGTTCAAGATATAATTTAGAACTCAATTCCATCATTTTTCAATAGCTGTGAAAATAATTTCTCTTTAAGATAAAACAAATTGTTGATCACTATCCCCAAAATGAATGAACAAAGTTTGAAACAAGTTAAGCAGTCACTGAT
The DNA here is from genome assembly GCA_916613615.1 of Steromphala cineraria. Lineage (NCBI taxonomy): Eukaryota > Metazoa > Mollusca > Gastropoda > Trochida > Trochidae > Steromphala > Steromphala cineraria. The sequence goes on from OU744728.1 coordinate 43,260,216, forward strand.
GTTGTTGAGAAGTTAACTGAAAACATCCATATTGTGTTGCTTCATTTTCTTTTAAATTGTGTAACGTTTATTTTGAAAGCCAGTTTATGAAGTGGTAATAAAATATATGTTTAGTGTCAATTTTTCTTCAAGAAATCACTTATCACATTGGATGTATAAGCTAAAAATGCATAAAGTAAACCATAAAAAAACTAAAGCAAATACATGTAAGATTACGTTTATAACCCATCCATTATTTCGTTCTGTTGACAATGAGTTGATTACGTCTTTTGTTGCTTGTAAAGGAAGATTATTCTTAATAATACAATATTAAAAATGTTTTAGATACTTTGTACTTTTTTAAAAGAAAAAGTTTGGCAATATAAGATGTCCTTTTTATATAAGTAGAAATTAACCTTTGACTCATTAAATTCAGTCTTGAATGGAGTTGACCGCACTAAATTCTCAATAGATATAAATCTAAAAAGTTCTGCATCTTGCGGAATATTATCCTAATGTTATAATCGTATTTAAATTAGGTTGATATGCGAGTCAAAGTACAACTGCAGATAAATGCTGGTTTCACGTGCTTCACATGCCAAGTGTGACACAGATGCGTTCGCATGATGACAACCAAAAACACATTGTATCGATTCAATAAAACGTTTTTACTGTGTCAACCACCTTATATCTTAGTACAAAATTATCCCCACTATTTCTGTCGCTTTATAAGCTAGATAAAACATGACCCGTAGGCATTGTCAAAAAGCATGCCCTCCCTCCACGAGTAATTCCCTGCAAGTCAGGTTTTATCCTACAAAGATCCTATGGGATATAGACACTTTTTTGATTAGGTTTAAAGACAACAAAATTTGTAAGACAAGTAGAAACGACGTACATAGGTGACTTTCTCCCAATAAGAGATGCTTTCAAGCTACGCATACATATAGACAGATACTTTATCAAAGTCTCGCCTCCTTTTACATACATTTAAAAGTTAAGGTGAAATTAAATATAAAAAGTGAGGCAGCCAAAACGGGTTATAAGAGACTTAAAAATATATGTACATATACATAAGATAAGGTAAAATATTAGAGTAAACATTAACCTGTAAAAGAATCCTTTTCTGCAAAACAAATACGTGGATCTCACAGTGGTGAACTGCTAATTAACTGATGCTTATAACTATATGTGGCTCTCGTGAGGAGGATCACCTTGATTTGGCGCTTATATGAGTCTCTTGTCGTTGATAAGTTAATAAAGATAAAACTTATGCTTCATTTAACCTCGCCTCAACAGCAAAATCATGTGATTTTTAAGTAATTATCATCAAAATGAATGATTTTGTTTTAGTGCAAGTTTAAAACAGTTATCATCAGGTTTAAGACTTTGGAATTGTGAGTCAAACATTAAATAAACATACCATTTTAGTTTGATATAGCAGAAAACAAAGGGTTCAGTTGCTCATAGGGATTAGTTACTGAAGCCCCAATAAAATATATATTTCGAGTGTGCAATGCATCATCAAGGACTCAATTCTCTCATTTCTTGATAGCTGTCAGTTTATGCGCCAAATGAATTTATAAGGTTATAATAATGTATTTTGTAATTTTTTCCAAAATGGTATGAAAGATGTTTTAACAAATTTTGGTTTAACTGAAAACATCCATATTACTTTGTTTTCAATATTACAAGTTAATACAGTGTCAAGTGCCTTTAAGAAGGCAGTTTATGAAGCGCTAATAAAATATATATTTAGCGGTCAATGCATGTTAAAAGAATCAATTCTCACATTGTTTAAGCTAAAAGCATAAAGTAAATTATAATTAAAACGTAAGCAAATCATTTTATGTTTATAACAAATCCCTTATTTTGTTATGTTGACAAAGTTTTTTTTTCCAATTTGATGTTGTTTGTAAAGGTAGATGGTTCCCGATTAACTTTTTGTCCTTAAACTGTTCAAAATGGGATAACAAATAATGGTTTGCAACCTTTATCAGAAAGAAATAGAACGACATTGGTTTGCAAACACATTGTTTGTACATTATATCAAATATACCAACACTACAAGAAAAGATACAAGCAATCGTAAACATGTTTTCAATCACAAAATATTCACAATTTTATTTAAAGTTTTTAATTGCATTGTTGACCAGAAGAAATTGAATATGAATACAATGAATATAATATAACATGGTAAAGCCATAATAAATTTGTAGCACGCCTTTTCCATGTACAAGGTACATGCTCAAAACGCTGACACAGTTCAGTTATGTACATATGTACAGGGAGGAAAGTAAAGTTCAATTGTAAAATGCAGCAAACAAGAGGGTCTTTAGCAAGCGTTTGAAAGTGGCAAAGTCAGACGCTGATTTGATGGTTTATGGGAGAGAGTTCCAGAGTAGAGGGGCAGAACTGGCAAAGGATTTTTTTCCAAACGATTCAAGTTTGTAGCGTGGAACAGAGAGCATATTTTGATTTTGGGAGCGCAGCTGTCTTTCTGGGATGTAGGGGATAAGCAGTTCACTTAATTATTCAGGGCTTGCACCATGGAGACTTCTGTAGACAAAACACAACAGTTTGAATTCAATTCTAGATTTGATGGGAAGCCAATGAAGGTCCTTCATGACAGGGGTGATGTGGGATTGCTTGGGAGTTCTGGTGATGATTCTAGCGGCTGTATTTTGTACATACTGCAATTTAGAGAGAAGCTTCTGTGAAATACCAAAAAGGAGACTATTGCAGTAATCAATTGCAAGTCTGGATATTAGGCCAAAACAGCAACGATATACAGTTTCTCAATGAAGCTACAGCTAAGTAAACATTGCGTAACAAGGCGTCTGCTTGTCGCCGTCCAGCGACAAACCAAAACAAGGCTGAAAGGCCACGGGCAGGGGATACCGGAAGTGACGTGGCAGTAGGCGAAGCGTTCGTCTGCTTATATGGAAAATGATAGGCGAAATCCGCAGTTCTGCCTTTTCAAAGCGATTAATAGTATGTTATATCATTGTGTTGCTGTCAACTGTCCTAGAATATCTCCTGATGAAGTCTCCGGAGACAAATTCCCATCATATTGATGGTTTCACGCCAAATTGACCCGCTGTGTTAGGTCAAACAGAGCAATGTGACAATCTACATCGAACTCACGTGTTCCGATCACTACACCGATTTTCTGCTTCGAGCTCGCATTTTCACTGAATGAACAGTTTGGCATGCAGAGAAAAGGGAGATTAGTAAAATATAAAACATAGCACAAAGTTTTGGGCTGATTTATGGTAATAATCCGAATATACAATGCTCACATTTAGATTTGAACGTTGTGTAAAAAGGTTGAATAAACAATGACATTGATCTGCAGGTGTTACTTACTCTCTTTAGATCAGATACTCACTTATTACACAATTACTTTACTGTCTATCGTATTTCCTGTCTGTTTCCTAATTAGATGATATCAAATGATGACTATATCAGGTTGGTTATATAATGCACAATCATCAACACCTGACTATTTTATGACATCAGCTAATTAGGTAACATCAAATAGCAATTGTATTCCTTAACATCCCTTTTTTCTCCGATTGGTAAATCATAACCTATAAACCTGAAATTAGGAATACTGTTTTTGCTCTATCTGATAATTATTTTGGATAAGGTTCATTTAATAAATCTTCATTCTGTTTGGCCATGTATCGGGTATTGTTGTGGAAAAGAGTGGAAACATTAAGATTTTCAGTGAAATGCCCTATTAAAATAATGTTTTAAACAAGACATCAGTGATCATCCAATACATGTCTTGCATTGAGAATTGTAAATTGTCCATCACTAAATGAAATAACTAAGAAAAACGTATATATTTTTTATCCTGTTACAAAATGAAGTCAAAGGCAATTCTAAACAAATGGTTTAAATGTAAAAAAAAATAGTATTGTATGATTACATCCTTTCTGCTGTGCTACTAAAGTAATATTCAATAACAACCAACAACTGTGCACGAAGATAAAACAGTTCACACAGGAGCAATTGTTTACATAAACATCCGGGTTCTCACGTGCAGTCTTACGACAACATTGCGCAAAGCTAGACCATCTAGGCCTACATGCTGTAGCATTATGCGCACAACTTCGTTTTTAATCAGGGTCTTACGTTTTCATCAATACAAATTGCCAGTTGAATAAATAAACTACTGATTTATTGAAGGTTTGAGATGTGTGGATGTTGTTTAGGGTGTTTAATCGACGGTTAAACATCGAGCTGTACTGTTAGCTTGTGTTGTTTTACATAACGAGGGCACACAAGGGGGTATCACATCGCCTACTAACACGTCACGAGGCAGTCACGCTTCAGTGCGTTTTATTCTGTTCGCCGGCCTAATTAGGCGGTGTTCTTTATACAGTCGTAATTAAGCCGTTTCTAGGTCGATTTCAGAAATTTAAAGTTGAGTCCATGTGAAATTGTTATCACTATTTCATGAATCCCGAAAGTTGCCATATAGCATTTCAGTCCCTCTTTAACACAAGGAACAGGTTGTATCTACGAGTCTGCTACCGAGATTGTGCTGAAGCTGACTTGTTTCTGGAGATGTCTGGAACCAACAACCAACACTTCGGTCTTGTCATCGTTAAGTATGTTGTTGGTCATCCAAGATTTGACATATATAAAGTCATCATCTAATCAACATTATATCAGTGAAATGAGAAGCTGTTTGATCTCTGGTGTAACATTGAACTCCCTGCCATATATCAGCTCACTATTCATCTCACTGGATTGTGGACCACCAACACACATCATTACCCACATTGGTCTGTCTATTGTTACATCAGAGATTGTTGTGACAACTTTGACACTGTTGATATTAACAACATGTATCTTACTGGTGTCCCTGTCAATCATGAAACAGAGGCTAAGTTCTGTTGATTCACCAATCTGGTTCTTGCAGAGAGGGACGTCAATGATAAACTTACCATCATACACCACATAGAGACAAAGCTGCTGCTTGTGGGTGTCACATGTTACAACCCTAACACTCACACCAGTAGCCTGACCCCAGTTGGAATCTATAGGGGAGCTAGTGAGGCATGTCTCCCACATCATCTTCCTCTCCTCTACCAGCTGCTTGACAGTGAACATCGCTCTGCTACAGAACACCAGCACCTGACCTCTCCTCAAGGGAAGGGGTCGCAGTGTTAGAGCTGTACCCGTTCTCTGTAGTCTACACCCCGTGTCTTGAGTTGCTGGGTCTGGGCTGGTGTTGCTGATGATACTTGAGGATATTTGGATATCATCGGTGGCTGTGTTGATATCCAGCTCCAGGTGTGGACCTGTTGGAATATGTTATGTTTTATTAAACGACTTTAAACAAATTACGTAAAACACTTCTCTCCAATACATGAAGTTAATATCATCATTATTTATGTGTCCCAATTATTATTGATATTTCATTCGTTGAAAATTATTGACAAATGGTTGGAAAGATCATGTTTTAATTATTATTAATTTGAATTATATCAGTTTGAATTATGTTATAATATTCCAAGGAATTTTAAATGCAAAAAAGTGAGATAGGCAGGAAAAGTTGCAAACACTAAAACTGTGCAATGAAGTCGCAAATACAAACAAAAACAAAGTATGATAAGTGAGCTCGAATTCATACAATATAGCAACAAGATTGATATCGCAATGTAAAGAGATTATAACTACGATGTTGATATTATAGTGTATAATGAATTAAGATAGAATTAGTTGAAATGAAAGTTACCTTATCTTTCAACAACAAGTACATTTTCTACAACTTCTACAAAAGAGAATACTCAGACACAGTATAAGTAGAGATGGGTAAATTCAAACTATTTATGAAACTGGACCACGAAATGAATGAAAACATCACTGATGAGGTTTAATCAAGAGTTCTGTGAATGTAGTTCTTGATTGTTGACACCGCATGACATTATATTGCTTTACGTCACCGAGTTAGGCTTGAATCTATTTTCTAAGAGGAAGGTTGGAGACAGACTTACTTATAAACAGTTTTCCCGCGTCGGAGAAGGTTTGATCAAAGCCAGTCACTGAAACAAAGATACATTTTTGTTGGAATTTTGTTTTTGTTATTGTCAGTTTATATTGAACTCCCTGAGTAGGATCCAATAATATATTTATTTATCATACATAATATTTTCTAAATTAAAAAGTACCACTAGGAAATCAAGGATTCTCTCCTATCTAGCAGAGGCTACTCAAATCATTTCTACCCTACATAACCTCTATCACAAGTGGAGCAGATCGTGGGCAAGAAAAATACAAATATAGGTGGGATACAAATTCTGGAATTTTTTACATTACAAACAGGGCATTAGACTGTTAAGACGGACATGTCTCCATACGTGCAAGGTGCACATATTTCATTCAAAGTCAATAGACAAAATGATAAACCTTTGCAATATCATTTCAATATCAATATATCGCTGAACAGAATATTCAACTCAATTATTGCAACAATATTTTCATATCGCAATATATCACACCAAATAATTTCCAGTGAAATTAGTTCCTATATCTTTAAAGGGAATTTACATGATTAATGTCTACGAAATCCTTTTGATGTGCAAGGACATGTATATGTGTTGGACCCTAATCAAATGATTGTAGTTATATTTGTGTTTATATGCCTAAAATATTCAATAGTAAATTTTAATTTTGTTTGAATTGTATATGTTCTTAAAGATCTAAAATGCATTTTAAACTAAACTGAATCATCTAAACTGATTGAATATTTGACATTAACCTATAAAATTTGAAACAGATGTTTATGAAATATTCAAGTTACAAAATATGTCAGTCTAGATTTCCATAATTCATACTGTGAAATCGTTCAGTTCCCAAAATATTTATAAGTTATGCAATTAAATTTCATGGATGAGAGTGTATAGCCAATAAATGGGTAATGACAAAGAAATACTCTATATGGGTATCATTTTACCGGATAAGGGACAACGTTGCTACATAAACCTGACTGAGCTTCTATGAAAGTGATAAAATATCATTAAGATAAAAAACGCATCTACCTTGAGGAAGTTCAGCAGGAACCATTGTGATGGCGTTGTAGAGGTCATCAGCTGGTACATAAGAAGGTTTCTCTGCTGGAGTGACGGTGACCGATCTTACAGATCCCAGTACATCAATCAGGGCCTTCATCTCAGGGACCTGGACAGGAGCGAATGTGACTCCGGTTCTGTCGAACTTGACGTCCTGTGCAGCTTCCTGCAGCATGGTGTTCAGACTGTCAGTTGAGGACACCATCAGTTGAAGATCCTCCACTTGGTCTGCTCTCTCCCGCATCTTCTTTGTGTATTCAGTGGAGGATTTGACCTTCGCAAGAAGAGTTTTTGTCGAATCCAGAGCTTCCTCGGCGACTTTGAGCTCGTTGTTTGACTTCATGTCTACGTCACTCTGGAGTGAGGCTCTTCTTGTCTGCAAGAGTTCTATCAGGTTGTCAGTGGTTCTGTTTACATCTTCTGTCGCTCTCTCTCTTGACATTTGGATGTTGGTTTTCTTCCTTTCCAGATCCTTGACTTGTTGCTCCAGCTTGATCACTTTTTGGTCCAAATTGATGATGACGTCATCTGTGGACTCGGCCTTCTCCTGGTGTGCTTCGTCTACAGAAACAACATCATGGTCCTTGGTCTTGTCATGGTTCACGACAGTGCAGGACACACATATGACGATTTTACAGGTGCGGCAGTAGAACTGTTGAGGCTGATGGTGTTCCTTGCACTGGTGGAGTTTTCTGAAGCTCTCGACTGGTCGTCCTTTCATTTCTTCAAAGGTCACCGTCTTGTGGTGTCTGGTTGATCTATGACGACTATGGGATCTGTGGCATTCTTCACAAATAAAGATACAGCAGTCGTCACAACGATATTGAGCCTCGTTCCCATCAGGACAGTCTGTGCATGGCAGACGTATCCCTTTCTGAATCTTCAGATGATCGAGTATTTTCAAGATCAGGGACTCGACAGGAAGGGAGGTAACTCCGTCAGGAAGCGTGTGTTCATGTTGGCAGAGAGGACAAAGAAGTTTATTGTTATTCCAGATCTTCCCAAGACATGGATGACAGATGGCCTGCACACAACACGGCATACGGCAGGGAAGATGTTCCAGCTTGTCATATTCATGGAAACAAATCGGGCACTGAGTGAACTTATCTTTGACGCTGGAGACTGTGATGTATTCGTCCATGTTACCTGTTGAAGTAAGAATTCATAATAAGTTTTCTTGCATGATAATGATAATGAAATTTAACAAGTGTCCTATCATCAGTTCTAGGCAAGTCCTGCACAAACATTTTCAAACGTTTTGGAAGAAATATAGAGTAAAAGTACTTACATGGATTATCAAATTGAATGACTACAAGCACACACAATGGCTGCTTGCTTAACTGATAACAGAAGCTTTTCAGAGCGGTGAAGCCAACTTGTTTGATCAAGCTAGATTTACCCAAAGTCGTTCAGTCACAATCGATAACATCTTCTCATATCAAAAACATATCACTTGATATATACATGAGCAATGAGTTACATGCCCCTTGACCTCTTATATCCAACACTTGTCCTGCATAAGGATCACACACATCATGCAACCAAAACTTGAAACATCAAATATTTGGCTCGAATACTGCTTACAATTCCATATGAACAATATTATTTTACGGTGACTATGATTCTGACTTTTGACTTTGCAACTATTTTTATAGACGATGGTACACATATACTTCTTATTTCTGTATAACTTTATTTTAGGCTTAAAATATCAGCTGTTAGCTGTTAATTCCATCAATATGAGTACTGAAATGTTTGGGGTTTTTTTTCAATTTTTATTTCCCATAGTTTCAAGTTTCTTACATATAAGTCATACATGTACATATAGGTAAAATATCCACTTATACATTTGCACATGAAGATCTATATATTCTTTTGTTTTTATATTTAACATTCAGGGTGAGGGTGCCAATTGAATACTATACAAAAAAAGAAACGCATAGCTGGATATTTCAAGGTGTGGTTACAGTCAATTTTGAATTGACACTGTCTTTTAGTAAATGCGTATAACAAACTGAAATTTCTCGCTGAGATAACAGGATCATTGCTCTTTATGATATCATACACGCCATATGACTTTAACTTCCTTTAGCTTATCAGAGGTCACTTGAATGTCATTGTCACCACGTGAACGCTTAACAATTTTCAAACGCCTTGGAATAGACTGTACAAGTCGCTACGTTGATGGTTGGATTATAGTCTCCAACTTGTCCTGCATAAACTGAGCCAGGTTTGGAAACATTTGACGTAAACGTTAACGCTGCCAGAGAGGTCAATCCAGTTCATCTCAAAAGTGTTCAATCAGGTTAAGATCCTGATTACGTAAGTTGATGTTGTAACATGTCAGAAATGATCTTGTGACACCAACAGTAAGTGCTCTTTCGATGTAGTGGACAACGTTGTGACGCTACGTCATTTATCGGAAGCACGTGTCGTTTGATGGTAGTGTGTTATGAACATAAGCCCATTAGACTGCCTTGAAAATGAATGAAACCAGAAAGAAATGTGTAGCATATGGCCGCCCACATCATCAGGTTACCCTTTCCAAAATCTAACGACTTGACTTCAATTTGGAGCGTATCTTTCATTTGTATACGTCTGTATACCCAATTCTTTTTCATCTCCACTTTGCAAAAGAAATCCTGATGCATCGCTAAGACTTACACATTTCCCATGTCTTAGGTTCCAGACCTGAACTTTGTTACAGCACAGAACACGTTGCGAGCGATTATGATGTCATAACATATTGCCAAAGTAGCATCTCCTGACTCTCAATCTGATCTGTTGCAAACGATTCCGTATTGTTTGTGGCTAAATTCTGTGTAGTATAGGCACCCTGTTAGCTGTGTACACAGTATTGACAATGCAGTAACATGGATGAAGGAACCAAATTTAGCGATCTTGACCCTCTGTGATGACCCAAGGTGTTCCAGAACGTGGACAATCATTGGTGGAACCAAATTGCTGGAAGCGTTCTAAAAGACAAGTGTTTGTGCTCTTTTAGACGTTATGACCCCTGGCAAGGAATGTTTGCGACTCTCCAGTCTGAACTTTGCCAATGGCGGATTCGAGTTGCAGTGCCAAAACGTGGAATTTGCATTTACTCTTCATATGGTAAAACTTCTATTGCAATTCGTGATCGGTGAAAGCCTTTTGTGGAGAATGTGAATACACGCATGTTACCAATAATTTCAACTTTCAAAGTGCTTATGGTTCCGTTTTGCGATGTTTTTTTTCATTTTGGTCAAAAATGCGTTCAAATTCACAATTTTGAAATCAGTGACAGATTCGAACATTCAAAATTGTCACAATCAAAATGTTTCTACAACCAAATGTGTTTCACAGTTTTTATGGACATATTTCGTTTTGAAAACTCATTTATCCGGAAAACATTCACCTATACGTTTCTTTTTTTGTATAGTATATGTTACATTAATATCAAATAATATCAAATTAATATTTTCACTTCAAAACATTAAAATAGATACCGTTTACAATTGCACATCACTGTTACATTTATCATAATATTATTACCATGACAATTATCATATACTATTAATATAAATATTATCTTAACTTGACGATTATTCTTTAGACTTCTCAAAACAACTCATGAACATCACTTATGAAAAATATTATGAAAGGTTGACCAAAATGTGTAGAATTTGGCATAAGTGCAGTTTAAGAAAGCAATTGTTTTGGAAGTGTGGTAGTATTTCAGTTCTGCTTGAATTATAAATGTATTGTTTGGCCACCAAAGCAACAACGTTTAAAGGATTATTATTTGCCCCTTTTAATCCAAAAATAATATTTCCATTTGTGAAAACAATTTCTCCTTCTGCTACTGTACACAGCCATTCAGCCAAGTTTTTCCATAGTTTAATAACAAATTTACTTTCACAAAGTAGATGTACAATATTACAATATTTTCAGTCTCCTCACAAAAGCAACAAAAAGGGGATTCACAGTATCCAATCTTGTTCAAAATACTTCTTGTAGCCAGAATATTATGTAATATTTTAAACTATTGCCATTTTAAAAGATTACTGAAATGTTCACCGTCCACGCCAAGAGCATTTCAAGGACAACATTTTGAAGGTGATACCTTACCATCAATATGTAGGCAAAACAAATTCAATGCTTGTAAATTAGGTGAATGATGATGCAAATCTTGATTTTGTAATATATGAATATCTGATATAAAGAAGTGAAACCATTAGCATCTAAATACGGAAGTCGCTAGGGCTTCAGAAAGAATGCAAAAAGGAAGCCTACATAAATGATCTAGTACATTTCAAATAGACGCCAGCTGAGAGTTAATAGGAGATGTAACACGTTTGTTAACAAAACACATTGTCAGAATAAGAAGGGATATCAACTGGCCCAAGCTAATTAAATAAGTGTTTATTCATGATCAATATTCTGAACAGGGACATAATTCTGAATTAACTATGCAGGGGACAAAATCCCCTGAATTGGTGGTTATATTACAACCGATTTTTTAGGCTATTGATAATTGAATGAATTAGATTGAATTTTAACAAAGCCTACTGATGATATTAAATTGCAATCCGGGACATTGAAATATGCAACGACTCAAAGAGTAAAATAAATACCTTATAGTGTTATGTTAGATATTTGTTTCAATCCAGGAACCTCGTACACTGGAACTTAAGTTATCAAGGATTTAGAACACGAAAATATATGAAACAAGACGATATGTATGAAAAGAGGATAAACCAGCAATATATTACCTTAAAATGGCCCTGGTAGAGGATTTTGAGAGAAGGTTTGTTGTTTGTCCCTTCAGATACAGTAAAACCATCAAACTGACTTGTGACTTGAACCCAGATGGTGCAATCGATCACAAATTGCTGTCCCGTTCATAAACTTTATTTATCAACTATCACATATCAATGCATTATATTCTGAAATACTCATATACATATTGATGCATGTATACTTTCGAGAACATTTCGGGTATATCAATGCAATAACACTTTGTGGTTTCTCAAATTGTGAGCTTAAATACATGTTATTGCAGAAGTCTTAAATGAAAAGCATTGATCAATAAACTATTACATCGAGTTAAGAAAGTGGTCACAGATGTTAGGTATTGTTAAGTGAGATACTGGGGTAAATTCCATGTACAACTTGTTGCATAATGTCTTTGTTTTGGTAATGATTTAAGATATTGTGGAAGGTGAGAAAATGTAGTCGTTATAAACACGATTCCTACATAAATGGAGAGCAAAGTTTATTATATCAAAATTCATAACTGAGAAAAACTGTGAAGAGATGCGAAGCAATTTTTGTTATATGAATAATCAAAAATGTGTGTTGGTTTCTGTTATTCCGGGAATCCTATTTATACAAGATATATATTCACCACAATAAATGTGATTCTACAATTGATTTACCCTCATTAGTTTTACAACACAAACCAAATCATTACATTTTAACCTTTGTTGATAAACATAAGAATATGAGAGATAAATAGGAACTCTAAAATGAACATGTAGTTAAAGGTCAAAACGGCTTTCCACATCAGAGAAATTTAAGAAAATAATTTGCATTCAATACAATTCATTATCATTGACAGCAATAAGTAGAAAACAGAAGCAGTTTGAGACTTGTCTTAAATGAATCAGAGAAAATATATTCAATTAAGGAAAAACATTGTTCTGAATCTATAAAATTTCATGATATTCAAAATAATTAAAAAGGGAACATTTCAGTGGTATTATCCATTGAATTTATACTTTATATTTATTTTACTCTGCAATAAACCTGGGAAAATGCTTTACTGAAATATGAATTAAATGTGAGACAGGGATAATAGAAAATTCACTTTTGTTTCCATTGGTCCAGGAATCCTATATATACACATGTACCCATTTCTACTGACTTCTATTTTCTATCTTAATTGACCAATATAAAAACAAATCGAATCACATCCATTTATAATGTATATATGTGTATATACTGTATACTTAATACATGTACTGTAGTATATATTTTGGACAATTCTTAATCTATATTATAAGAAAAGTTTAATTATTGACATTGTGTGTTTCACTAGGTTTTTAAATAGGTCTAATTAAATTTCAAAGCGTAATTATGAAGGTGTTTCTGTGGTATTGCAAAGCCATTAATATTCCTGATTGTTATGAAATGAAATAGAGGACATATGGTTTCTTAATGAAAATGCTTATGTTATTCATGGCTACACAGGCATGTCATGTGAAATTGGACAATGTATTTCTAACGTCCGTCTACAACTTGGTTTCATATACAGCTGCGTATCTTAAGTTTGTTCACTTACCTGTGTTTTTAGCGCAAATATCATGTACTTTGGATTGTATTTGAGGCATCCTAGCATTGCGAAAACGAAACGGATAATGTTGAAATTTGAGTACATAACAAAACATTCAGTTTGCGTTAACATATTCGAATGTCATACCTTAAAGATAACCGTGACTAATTATGCAGGGCATTGAAATGACCAGGGGTCAAAATTTCGAAAACATTATTTTGTATTTTTCTCTACAAAATCCTTCAGCTTTAGACCTAAGTTATATTTGTTCCTTTGCATAAATGCAATGTAATTGTACTAATTTCTTTCTTACAAAGTCTATATGGAATATTCAGATCGAAATTTAAGAAAATCTGAATTTAACAAATATGACCCAAACTGTCTATTAAATCATGCCAAATATATAAATTCAGTACTAGTGGCAAGACGATCCCGAAATATGGTTTGGGAATGTTTATTTTACTGTTGGATAATTTGTCTCGTTTGTAGGTGCTCCTGGTGTTTTATATTGACGTCAAAATGAAACCCAATTTAAATGATATTTGCACTAAGATGCACAAGCAAGTGAACAAACTTAAGGTACGCAGCCGTAGAAAGTTTGATTGCATTTCTGTGAATATTATAATTGAAATGCAGGTTTGTTTTTCATAATTTGCATTGGCATTGCATTATCTATTGTATGCCATTTATTGAATTTATGAGCAGTACTGTATTTTGAATTTGTCAGAGGAAGTGACTGTGATGCTAATCAGATTTAAGATATCTTAAGCTTGTATTGATTATTAATCTCTCAGTTCTCTATAAACCAACTTTTAAAGTCATTCATGTTCAAAGGCCAGCACTGCAGCTGAGGCTATAAGTTTAAATGCAGAAAATATATTTTTTCCAATAAACAACTTGTACAAGTCTTAAGAACAGGTTTTTAGATGAGTTAACTGATCTGCAGGCTCGTTCCAGTGAAAGGGAAACACTCTTGGCCGTTACAGAACATGTACAGGACTTTTATTATCAGGACGTTGATCATAGTGGCCAGATTCTCTGCAAAGCAGCTCACCTTGTGACACAGAAAACATTTTTAACCAGGTAATGGTATCAAAGGGATTAAAGCATTGACACATTGAAATGATATGTTTCAGAAATAAATGTTAACGAAAGAGACTTGGAATTTTAACTAAAACAACTCACTTTCTAAAACATTGTATAATTCTAATCAGATCTAAGACGAAAGTAAGTTTGTTTAAGGCGTGGCTGGTGTTACCCTTACATGTATTTGGAGTCACACAATCACAAAATCTGTAATTGCATAATCCAACTTGGAAAACATTTCTGAATGCAATGTTTCAGCTGTATACGTTTAGGGCTTTTTCATTATGAAGTTTTGTTTTAATTTCTCCATATGGCCGTTATCATGGATCATACAGTCGCCACATTAACATTAACCTAAATACCAAGGTTCTCTTTTTGCTTTTCAAATAGTTTTATTTATTGAGATGTTGGTTTTCAAATATATTTTACTTGTTTCACGTTCATATTGCAATCTTTATGAATATTGAGTTGTACAAAAAGATTGAGGTTGCTAAATTTGTTGCCATTCAAATTGAGTTAAAAACTGAAAGTGTTATTGATATTGCAAAACAACTGTTCATTCAACGTTTAAATAGTTTGAACGCAAGCATTTCCTCTATTTTGCTTCCTTTGTTTAGAACTTTTAGACTCTTCTTCTTTGGGAAATTGTAAAGCCCTTAGTTTGAATTTAGCATCGACATTACGTTTTAAACAGTACATAAGCACTCCTAATGGTTCAACAATCACTTTATTAACTTCTCTATTTTGATCGAGAAATATGACTAAATACATCCTAAAACACGGAAGTATAGCTACTGTGACAGCAAAAGGAGAAAGTACAAGTCCAAAGATTACTCAACATACAATATCATCATTTGGAAATGTTACTTTAACACAAATGGATAGGCAGATGTAAAGTTAGGTGCCAAACATTATGTGACAATGTAGCTGACACAAACACCTATCAGTCGAGCGGATAATGGAAGGATGTGTATGTAATTGTGCATGTACATGTCACGGTTGTTATCTTCATAAAAATACAAAAAATTAATTGTTCAATATGTTGGAGATTGGGAGGCAGTCAAATGTATATCCTTTTCTAGCTCCAAACAAATACTTTTAAATATTGAGGCATTGTTATTTATTGTGTGGTAAGTATTAGAAATGGAGGTAAAACGAGTGTGATCTCCCCTTTGTAATGACTTTGATGTTATGTCATCAACCAAGATCACAATGATGTAATCAGTCACATACACCAATTCATTTGCAAAGTCATTGGCATTTTAGGCATGATCGTCTATGGGTATGTTTGAAAATTCATTGCTTTCATTAATGTTTGTGATTAATTTTAGTCCCTATGGGAATTAGGTGCAATTTATTTTTAAAGAATCAATGAATTCTCCTGCTTTGATAGATTTCATGAATTTTCGATGGCAGCCATGTTTGTTTACAAACAGACAGCCCTTATTGTACCATGGGAAAAAGCGCACAATGAAATTTAACACGTAGATAAAAAGTCAAATTATACTGCCTTTAAAAATTATCCTGTAAGAAATATTATGTACTGTAATATTAATCGATCTATCTATCTAATCGACAGGTTCAACTTATCAATGAAACGTGAAAATAGTTCCGTCGAGCAATCATCTATCATTCTCTAAGGAACCGACCAATCATACTGAGAAAGTTAGTGACTATTATAATATATCAATGTATCTATCAATATTAAATGAGATAAGCTACATATATACAAAATTTCATGCATATTGTGTAACATGTTTGGATTTCACGTCTCTGATAGTGTTACTTAGATCACAAATTATGGTGGTCATCATTAATTTATAGTGCCTCCCAATCTGTATCTTATATCTATAGTATCAGCTTCATCTCTGCCAAAATCAGAGGAACATTTTAAAGCTAATACTAGATATTCAGCTAGTACTATATTTCAATGACAATTTTTAAAATCAATCATTGTTTCCTATCCTAATGATTTTTAACTAATCACCAAATTTTATAAAAATCAGTGTGTACTTTTTTTTATCGCAAATTTGGTCCTATTTAGTTATTTGGTCCTGAAGAGAAAATTAAAACTTCTTTTTTAAAACATTATAATAAAAGTATCAAAGTCTTAACTGACTATCACTGTGGAAAAAAATTGATTCTTATTTTGACAACAGCAAATGTTAATGGTTACATACCATCTTCAACCGTATCGTTCACACTCATGAACACATTAAATAAGCCCCTAACACGATGCCAGCCTGTTCCTGCAGTGCTTGTTGATCTTCCTCAGATCCTTGTAGTGGTGCCAGAGGTGATTGTAGTGGAGATGTAGGATGAAGATCACGTGTTGCAGGTGGTCCACGTACCTGAGGTTGTTGTTGATGGTCTCCAGGTCCTTGATCCTGCCCTCCTGGTGTTTGATCCAGTCCTCATGGCACTTGACTCGGTCCCTGAGGTCGCTGATGTACTTCTCGTTCTTTCTGTAGTACTGGTGGAAGTGCAACAGATCATGTAGGCGGAATTCCCTCCTCCTCCGCTTCCTGGAATAATTCAAGAATTTAGAAAATTTAAGACATGAAGGAAATAGCCTTTTGTTTTGTAGGTTTGCTGTCTAAGATTTATTAGCCAATTGTCATTGGTTCATCATAAGATTGGTCTTTTGTTCACGAAATCTATAAATAAAAATTCTAAAATTACAGGAGGCTATACAAAGGTAAAAGCTTCTGAGGCTTTCCTGTTCTTGAGATGGTAATGACAAAAAGAATCCCAGTTTTTTAAGAGATGTCCTTTGTGACCTTTCAGAGTCACAAAATCCTTGGTCATTTGGAGCTTTATCACTTTATTTTTTTTAGTTTTCGCGACAGTTGCCTTTGAAGTATTCAGAAATAGTTTAGGGTATTGCCCCTGTATTAGGGGCCTATGGGTCAAGTGAACAACAATACAATATTCTTACTGGCTAAGGTACCTGTACACAAGATTCGAGTTCTCTAGAGCCAATGGCTTTGAAAGACGTTTGTGTTCAGGACAGAGTAAGTGACGGGCAGACGTCGGACCTCATGCGATGGCCTGCTTTGCTATAAACCCTTCGGGCCTTTCAGGCTCTATGAGCTAAAAGTGAGACCTTCAATGCCTGTAAACTTTGATAAAATTTCCCCTACAGCTCACCCTTGTCAAAATATGTTTAAAAAAGAGGAATGTTTAATTTAATAATTGGTAAATGTTTTTACAACAATGTTCGGAAATCAAGCTACAATAACCGTTAAATCTTGTACTAAATTTGTTTATGACACATTGGCCAAATAGATCAATGAACATGTGCGTATTTGACACAAATGACACTTTTACTTTACTTTCTTAAACAAAGTCTCGTTTCTATAAGAAGTTCGCATATAATTTGACATACACAAATTTCAAGTTATTTTGAAAATGACAAACTCTCGCGTCATATTTAATTTTGTAACTGATGTTGTCATGCTAAATTCACACGTGTGTATTTGACATATATGACCTGGGTTATTTTTCAGTTTTAAAAGTCGAGTTCCCTAAGACGTTTGCATAGTATTGGACCAACAAATGTCTAAAGTCAATCCGAAAAAGAGGAAATCTCAAGCCATATTTAACCTAATTTAGCCTTATAAGAGCATCTTCCTACGCAAAGCTTAAAGCGCTTGTTTCCTAAATGTCAGTTTTATGCCTTGCTGCCGACCATTGAGTTTTCTGTGCTGGCTCTCTAGTCTGTAGGGACATTTTAGCAGCACAGAAAAGAAAAAGGGTCTGCAGCAAGGCATAAAATGACAGTTCGGAAACTGGTGTTTTCGGCTTTGCGTAGGAAGATGATATAAGACATATATGACACTCATTTCCTTCCATACATTCCATTTTTAATTGTATAAACCTGCTTACCTGTAGATGTTTCAGGTGTAGTTCCGCTCATGGTTGTTGCGTTCGGAAGGTGTAGTCGAGGAGAAGGGCACCCATGTTGTGGTTGAAGAGAAGAGTCCCCAGGGCGAGGAAGAAGGGAATGGGGATGTCGTTGAAGTCTCTGTAGTAGAAACTAACATATTGAAAATGATGGGAGAGTTATTCATTGGTCAATCCTTTAAAGGTCCTTTACATACTGGGGAGTGTTTGATTGGAGCTCACTGAATGCCCCCACTGGAAACCGCTACTGACAAAAATGTTTGGCGGAGGTTATCAGTTGGTCAGGACTGGAAACTACTTCAATGTAACATATGTTAATCGCATTCAGTTTAACAACGATGTCAGTTATGATTATCAACATTTGTAAAAGCGCCTTTTTTCTGTGTCCTTAGATTTCACAGGCACGCGAACCTGACCCCTTGGGTGAATAAGTGAAAGCTGTTTACACTAAATGGCAGCCGCCATTATTGGCTAGATAGTTGATTATTTCTTCTGTGGATGAGTAATGATCATGAGATGTTGACCCTCTGACGTTAATACATTTAACATAAAGTAATATTTATTATGGAAACAAATTAAAAACTTGCTACAGCCCTTTTAAATATTATTTAATATTCACTAGGTAACAAAGAACGAGAAATGATCTAAATTTACAGTATAAATAACGAGTTCGAAGGAAAAGGAAAACTGAAAAGGCACGACTCACCAGCGACCACGCATTCTGACGTAAACGATCTATATTTACACTATAAATAAGGAGTTCGAGGGAAAAGATAAACTGAAAAGGCACGACTCACCAGCGACCACGCATTCTGACGTAAGATAAATACAGAGGATGGCCAAAGCAAGCTTGAATTGCAACATGTCTATCTTCAGGTTACCAAGCAAGGCGTTGGCTGCAGACTGGTACCAGTAACCCCATGTAAAGGGTTATATACTCGTCCATAGCATCACGAGTAATGGTTTGTCTTGTACCCCCAACAGCTGTGTCCAATCAAAATGCTTAACACTTTACTTGGTTGTGACAACTGTATATTATTAATAAAAAAATGCCTTGTACATTTTTCGGAAATCACATGCCTGAAAATACACTCACACAGTGGTAAATTGGGCGAGAAAAGTATGAACACATGATTAATCAATGTAATATTAATGAAAAGAAACGACATGGTATTGTCAGTAAACGTGTTGTTACTAAATAAATCTTTGTGTGATGCTTTGTGTATAGTTGTTGTTCAGTGACTGTTGGACTACAGATTCATGCCTCTTTTGATGCTCTATTCAAAAGGTTTTATCAAACCGAAACATGAGCCATTTGCTTGGTAGCCTCCATTTAAAATTTACCGAAGTTCTGACCTATTAAGATCATCCAATGAAGTGACTCAAGATGATCCTTGATGTTTCACAGAGGGTTAGGTCATTTGCAACTTTTGCAATTGTGTGGGAACTAAAAGTGAATGAAAATAAAGTGGGAAATGGACACGAAGTTTCATCCAAAACACATTGATGTTTAAGTATTGTCACTTAAGTATTGTAAGCTCTTGGTGTATGCCACTCAATCAAAGCAGCTTAAATAAAGTGAAATAGTGTTTCAAGAGACACCAAACATCAGTAACGTGTGGTGCTGTACTATACAATCTTGGAATAAAACATATCTTAAGATTTGACCTATACCATCTTGGAATATTTCAATATTCCAAGATCGTATAAAAAATCTTAAGATATGTACGGAAATCTTAAGATTTGACGAAATCGGAAACCTCCTGTTCAATCTTGGAATATGTGAATATCTTAAGATATTTTCTGTACCATCTTGAGATATCTTTATAAATAACATCAAATGTCTGTGAATTTCAATACTTACTCTTAATTCAATTGAAAGGAGTATTTTTGATAAAAGTTAGACATGATGAAAAAAATGAAAACTAACTTTGATGAATAAAATAACTTAAATGGGAAAATGAATCTTTTGGAAAAATTACTTTGATAAAGAAAATGACTTAATTTCGGGGAAAACCTTTGATGATGAAAATGACTTTAATTGGAAAAATAAACTCCCAAAGAGAAAATTACTGTATTTGGGGCAAAGACTTTGATAAAGAAAAGGACTTTGTTTGGAAAAAATAAGTTTTTTAAAAAGACTTTATTTGACACAGTGTCATGATGTAGAAAATTACTTCATTGATAAACAAGACTTTGATGAAGAAAATATGACGTGGTGTAGAGTTCAAGGGTATGTAAAACGTGCGTATTTGTAAAGATTATCTGAAGATACGACCACTCATGGCAGACATACGCAATATGTTCCAAGTTTGAACGGCCATTTCTTTGATACCTTTTATTTACAATTTGTATTATTTCTATCATGAACTTCCTTTTAGCACGAGTTTCTGAGTAGTTTAAGTGATGGATATATGTTAGACCATTTACGTTAGAACCCTCACACTAGATATAAGCTAGATATTCCAAGATTGAATGGCCATTTTTTGGCAGCCTTTGTCACAAGTTATTCTTTAAATTATGATCTCAATTCATCATTAATGTTGTCCTATGTTAAGAGGATGTGAAAATGTTTATATGTATAAGTTAGATAAGGTAAAAAGATAAGATAAGGCCATGTACGCTAGATATTCCAAGATTGAATGGCCATTTCTTTATCAGTTTTTCTGCACAATTTGAATTCTTTACATTATGATCTTGATTCAATCTGAATGTTGTTGTTTTGTGTCGTCAGATTTCAGGGTATGTAAAAATAAAGCAACAGATATTTTTTAATGTGGAGTAAAGTTTGAGAGCCCTTCTCACAACTACACATTTTACATGAACAACTTCGTTTATCAGTAATGTCTTTTTCGTGTGAAGTAGAGTTTCTGAGTATATACCATCGTATATGTAAATGCTATTACAAGATGATATCACTCAGAGGAAATTTACGCTAGATATTCTAAGATTGAATGGCCATTTCTTTATCAGTTTTTCTGCACAATTTGAATTCTTTACATTATGATCTTGATTCAATCTGAATGTTGTTGTTTTGTGTCGTCAGATTTCAGGGTATGTAAAAATAAAGCAACAGATATTTTTTAATGTGGAGTAAAGTTTGAGAGCCCTTCTCACAACTACACATTTTACATGAACAACTTCGTTTATCAGTAATGTCTTTTTCGTGTGAAGTAGAGTTTCTGAGTATATACCATCGTATATGTAAATGCTATTACAAGATGATATCACTCAGAGGAAATTTACGCTAGATATTCTAAGATTGAATAGCCATTTCTTGATTCGGCCCTTCTCAAAACTTCACACTTTACATGATCAACTTCGTTTATCATTAATTTCTTTTTAATGTGAAGTAGAGTTTCTGATCATGAGTATATATAAATCGTATATGTGAATGTTATTACAAGATGATATCACTCAGAGGAAATTTACGCTAGATATTCCTAGATTGAATAGCCGTTCCTTGATTCGGCCCTTCTCACAACAACACATTTTACATGATCAACTTCGTTTGTCATCAATGTCTTTTTCAAGTGAAGTAGAGTTTCTAAATATATATAAATCGTAAATGTAAATGTTATTACAAGATGATATCCCTCACAGGAAATTTAGGCTAGATAGTCCAAGATTGAATAGCCATTTCTTAATTCGGTCCTTCTCACAACAACACATTTTACATGATCAACTTCGTTTATCAGTAATGTCTTTTTCATGTGAAGTAGAGTTTCTGAGTATATACCATCGTATATGTAATTGCTATTACAAGATGATATCACTCAATGGAAATTTGCGCTAGATATTCAAAGATTGAATAGCCGTTTCTTGATTAGTGCCCTTTTCACAACCACCCACATTAAGAACTTCGTTGATCATCAGTGTCTTTGTCAAGTGAAATAGAGTTTAAGAGTGTAAATATATGTAAAGGAAGGGTGTATATAAATTATATTGAAACATTAGACGACTTACAGATACTTTTCGCTAGATATTCCAAGATTGAATGGCCGTTTCTTGAAATGTGCCTTGAAATAGTTCATAACTACCGAATTTACATAATCACCTCTGTGGATCATCAATGTCTTTATCATAGTATTTTGTAGTATTGTTCAGAGTATATATAAATCGTATATGTAAATGGTATTACAAGATTATATATCTCTTGGGAAATTCACGCTTTAATTTCCAAGATTGAACAGCAGTTATTAAACATTTATCTTTCTTCTCTTCATTTATGTCTTTTTTATGTTGAGAAGAGTTTTATAATATATAAGTAAATCGTTTACGTTAATGACATTACACGATTAAATAGCCATCTATATATTTTCATCACTCAAATTATGAAGTTCTCTTTAAAATAAGGACTTTTTATTTTGCGTAATATTTACAAGTTTGTAACTAGTTGGTAATTTAGTAACATGTTTTAATGGTTACACTTATCACGACGGTATCGTCACGGCATATATAAGCTATATACTTTTAGATTAATAACATTTCCTTATTATTACTTATTCACAAAATGCATTGTTTTCATAATGAATGTTTGTTCATGTAGATAATACAAAGAGTTGTCATTTGCCAATGTTAACACAATTAAGAGTTGTCAATTTAAGATTATGGGCGGTAATAATATAACAAGAACTGAACCTTGTCTCAACCTACATGTATATGTAAATATTTTATGACATAAGTGTTTACTTGAAGAGGTAATATCATATTGTAAGAGTGTTGTTGGGTTGGAGTTCCCTATATATTAGTTATTTCCAATGCATGGGGCATACAATTTAGAATAGGTCAAAGACACCCAAATAAAGTTGATAAAAGTTCTAAGGTGGTAAAACATAAAATTAATTTGGAATTTGGAATAGAGTGGGGGAAAGAGGAGGGGGGATGTGGGCTGGTTGTGTTAATTCTTAAACAATAGCAAAAGATAAGACTAATCAAGACAGGTTATATTTAGATGGAGAGAGGGAAAGGGGTCAATGTGAGTTGTCAGTTTGGCCAACAGGAAGCAACTGCGATTGTCTTAATCAACGAGGTGATATAATTGCCCTGATTAGTCACTTCGATTATGTGTCAACACAACTAAACTGATTGACTGCAGCCGATGTACATGTATATCTTCTTTCTTGGTTAACCGGAAATGTTTAATTAATTGAGATTCATGTGAATAGAATGAAAACCTTAAATACATGGGTTTTTTTCTAAATGATTTCACCGACTTCTTTAAACAGTGGCAAATAAAATTACGTACATGTGCATTTAATTCATTTAAATTTCAGGCGACAATGGATGACATGACGAGACTCCATTAATCGAAGTGGAAATTATTCTGTATACCTGTTTGATTCATTATAGTTTTAATTGATTTATTTCGGAGCGTGGATGATTTCAGCTGGCAATGAATTTCACAGCATATAGTTACTTGATATAAAGCTATATGGTTAAAGTAAGGTGACATTTCACTTTAAATGCAATATATTCTAACAAGGTCATCCATGTATCCATAAACTTTTCAAATGTAATGCAAACGTACATTTCGGTAAAGTTCATTCAATTCATAACTATTGAATAATTTTCTGGTTTCCAAAAATCTGATAACAAGAAGCGACATATAGTTTTGTGATTCTCAAGTTCACCTGTCCAAATTAAATACATATTGGTCATGCATGAAAGTTTCTATTTTTTATTTCTAGTTATTGTTAATGGTTACAACTTAAATACTGTTCTATTTGGTAAAAAGTTTCTGTCATATCATATCAATACAAGAATAATCAAATCAAAATTTATACCTCTAAGCAGGCGCTTCATCTAAAAATTCCTTGCAATAATGTGTTTTTTCTTCTATTAATATATTTATGTATTCTTATGATGTAATCTTCTTGTACTTAAATGTATGCTAAGGGGATATACATTTATTATTTTGGGGACACCCTGTTTGTCCATCCCCCTGTACCATCGGTACTTGAATAACTATTTTTTACTCCACGTATACAGCGAAAGTCAATAACAATAACATCATTATCTTGTTGATGTGGTACGTACATAGTCTTGTAACTTTTGGAAACATGCATATAAAACATTTTATTTCTTCTACTTCTTTATGACAACACCCATGCTCAAAATAATGGAACATAATTGTTGAAAACCTTTGTCCTTTAACAGAAGGTGTTCTTGTATTTACTTTATTGTGTGTTTAAGCCACATGCAATATTCCGTAATAGATAGTTTGAACATATCACTTTGTTATCCCCTGTAACAACGAAGATGCGGTGGGTATTAGAATGGGTACCGTCCGTCCGCCCTTCCGTCCGTCTGTCCGTTACACTTCGTGTCCGGCTCATAACTGTGTTACTAATCAACCACTTCAATTCAAATTCGTCATGGAAATGAAGAAACATGTTATGATGTGTCATGAGTAAACATTTTATGAAAATCTACATAAAATATTACTTAAAGGTTGTAGGAGAAAAAGTGGTCAATTTGTAAGAAATCTGTTACATGTCCCGTCCAGCTCACAATTGCAACTTCTAAACTTATCATCATATTTTGATCAAATTTGATAAGAAGATACATAATCATCTGAAGGTGTGTCATGAAGAATAATTTTGCAAATATTTGTGTAAAATGTTGCATTTTTTGGCACAAAATGAGGACTTGGCTAGAAAACTGTTACAAGTCCTGTCCAGCTCACAACTTCTAAACTTATCATCACATATCGATCAAATTTGATATTAAGATACATAATCATCTGAAGGTGTGTCATGAAGAAAACAAATTAAAATACTTTTTTCTAAATTTTTCCATTTTTGGCAAAATATGACGACTATTGGAAAACTGCTTTACATGTCCAGGCCCGCTCACAACTTCTTAACTAATCATCACATAACAGTCAAATTTGATATGGAAATACATAAATTCATATGAAGGTGTGTCTTGAAAAATAATTTTCAAAATATTTTTTGTAAATTTTGCCTTTTTGGGCAAAAATGAGGACTGTCGGAAAACTGTTTTACAAGTCCTGTCCGGCTCACAACTTCTCAACTAATTATCCCATTTTGATCAAATTCGATATGGAGATATGAAATCATATGAAGATGTGTCATAAAGAACAATTTGGAAGATATGTTTGTTTACATATGATCAAATTGATCATATAGATCCAAATACATAGTACATAAATGTATTCGTTTGATTTTAATTTTGTCAGTTAAATTGAATTATGCCCAACAGTGAACATAATGTTGGTACCATTCTGTTTTTTATTAGAACAGTTTCCTTCATATCCTGGAAAGATTGTGTTATTTTGTGCGACAAAAATTAATCGGCAATATGATATAGAATCCTATACTTATTGTGCAATTTTGCGGGGGATATAGCTCGACCATGTCACCGCTTGTTATGTATATTTTCGGCCCCTTAAATGGACAGCATCTATGAACTGAATCGGATAAGTGAAAATAAATGTGAATAATTTTTTCTTAATATTTATTTTCTATTGCCATATGAAAATAAGTTCTTAATTCTTAAGCAGAGGGCTCGCCGGGTTTTCCTTTCGGGACCTAATGTTATGTAATTGTAGTAATGTTACAATGTTTTATGCGTTTTTTAAAAAAAGTTCAATATTAATAATTGAAAGATTACTTTTTAGTATCATACGGTATCCTGTGAACTCATTGATAAGTTATTATCTATGGACATGTTACATTCTAAAATAAATTCAAGTATGACATGACGAATATAACATCCGGTCTTTAGGTCTGCGAGACACTTAACACCGTTAAATCCTCAAATTCATATTTATAAATATAAGAAATTGAAATGATTCGCACCAATACGTGTATACAGAAATTCATCAACTCCCACACATACCAGCATACACACGAACACATTAACTCATACCTGGTATATTTATTTATTTGCACCCACTCGGTTCTATACAACCAAATAAAACTTATCTATACCAAATTCTGCACAAGCACACACATACACCCTTCATAGGAGAGAAGAAGAAGAAAATGATTTTATTGCAGTGTCACGTGTTAGAGATTTCATATTTTGAAGCTAAACATCACTGTTAAAAGTAACATCCAGCGAAATGGCTGATGAGACACTACACATAAAAACATATGATAAAATAAATTAGGAATAATACACTACAGTATCCTACTGCACAATACAATACAGTAGAAGGTCATACATTATACCATACATACCATACGTACGATACCATTCCTACATACAATACGGATGCACAGCTTTATCAGGTATTTATACACATGGACACCTTAATGGCATACCTTGGCATGGGGAGCGGCAGGATTTTGCAACAGGGCTTTGTTCATGCAGTGTAGTATTCTTTCTATTTCTTTATATTCATTTACGAAAATAAGGTGTAATGCTCGTTTTTTTGTTGGTCTTATTTCATGGCCTGTATGTAAATTGTTTTAACTTTCGATTCGTATTAATATTAAGATTTAAAACACTGCCGTGTCAAATCAATAACGTACATAAAACATAATCAATAAACTTACATCCCTGTACTAGAAATCTTATTCATCTTTTTATTCATGTCATTCCTTTATAACCCCTGTATTCAAGTAATAGTTATCGTTGTTACATCTTAGACATCATACACGATCGACTCACATGCTCAAAATATGACAGACGGTTCAACATATATAACGACTCCGTATAGTTGGCACAACACTTGGCTTAAAATAATTGTTTATTGAGTACCTTTGTTGTTTTTAGTTGATTTTTCAAAACATTATAAGCGCTTGTAAATTGAAGCTCACACCTGACGAGAGCCTTAAAATCCCGATGTCCGATCGCGCCGACAGCGCACAGCAGACCCTTCAAGCTATAACCATACGCCGTGCTCACATGACGACTGATTAATTAACTCAAATGATAGAACATTCTATAAAGCTTCATGCAACAAGTGATTAACTCAAGTAATTAACGAAGGACGCACACTTCAATGCATAGCTGCTACCACGGTAATTGTACCAACGGCAATGCTACTAATTGCACACCTATACCAAATGATATGTGAACAGTACCTACAAGGCTAATTACATGTAGCTAGAACCGTACATATCTTAAGATTTTTTATACGATCTTGGAATATTGAAATATTCCAAGATGGTATAGGTCAAATCTTAAGATATGTTTTATTCCAAGATTGTATAGTACAGTGCCACCATGTGCGCGAGAAACTGCAGCTACTCTTCTTGGCATACCCCTAACCAGGTTCTTTAATTGTTCCATCAGTATCCGCTGCCACTTGTCGTGAAGAGTGATCTCCAGTTCCTTCAGGTTTTGCACAGGAGGATTCCTCTTTTGTAGGACCCAACATGTCCAAAACATGCTCGATTGGTTTCAAAACAGGTGACCATGGAAATCGTGTTACACCATTATTTACCAGATGTTGGATAACAGCAAGTGAACGATGGGGTCTGGCATTGTCGTCCATGAACAAGGATCTTGTGGCATGTCTGTGGTCGTCGAAATGATCAATAATTACAGGATCCAGAATCACCTGAATGTAACGAACGCCTGTCAGTAAACCCTGTATAGTACAGTCGAGGGGGAAGCCTCCCCAAACCATCATGGATCCATCGCCATATTGTACTCTTGGCAAAATGTTCCTTGGGGCAAGACGTGTATTCCTAGTCCTCCATACGCGGGCTCGGCCATCAACAGCATAAAGTAATAAGCAACTTTGGTTGAAACTTTGGTTGGGAATTCACGTGCATGTAATTGCGTTCGAGAGACAGAATTTTTTCAAGAAGTAAAAACTTATTTAATCACCAATAGAACACTCCTTGATTTGCCATAATGAGGGTTAAATTTTGGTTTAAGCATATACTGAAAATACAACTTTTATTTAGGGGTGCTTAACTTTTTTTGGTGTGTATTAAACATGTCATAACTGTATTTTGTTAGACTCTGTAAAGAATAGACTCCGAAAACTCGTCATTAGTTGTGCACGAGGTTTAGTCTGAGGGCGTTAGCCCGAAGACTAAACCTCGTGCACAACTAATGACGAGTTTGAGGAGTCTATTCTACTTAAACCTAAATTCGAAACCGGTTTGAGTCAACGCACAACTTGCACGTGAACCTCGCAACACACGTCCCTGTTTACTATTGACGAGTTTTTACCCAATGACGACTTATAAAAAACAATCACGTGAGCTTAATGTCATTTTCAACAGCTACGCTCAATGAACAACACCGTGACTGAAAATGCCCCCCAAGAAAAATCATGTTATGCGATAAATGTGACATTTGTAAGTTGATGTTGGTTTATTTTACTAATGTTATTTTGTTGTTTTACTACTATTCACTACTAACAGAATCTATTAAATAGAAGACTCTATATGCTTTTCTATAAAGTAGACGTGCAATGGACAATTTTCTTATTTTAAAAGAACAAATATGTCTTTTACTAAAGCTGTTCACCACTTAAATAGGAATTGTAAGTCATACATTAAATCGTTACGAAAGATAATCATGGATATAGAAAAAATGATTTTTTGCGTGCATTTTTATGTTATTCAACGAATAAGTTTAACGGCTACATGTGTTGAAATAACAAATTTTGTTCACAAAAAGGCCTAATGATGCATAACATATATAAAGATTATCCACAAAATAGCATATTTGCCACACATTTAGAGACATGATTTAGTCCATGTCAATGCAACCAATCAAAGCAATATGCACGGGATGCACGTGCGTTGCCACAGAAACTGAAATTGACATAAAATTCATCAAGCGAACTCGTCAGAAACAGCATTTTGTAACAGGAGCTAAACTTATGGACTGAATAACAAACGCTTTTGTTAAAAATCATTGTATGTTTTAATGTCACCAGATATAACTATTAGGGAACAGATAATAAATAAATAGTGTTCAGTTTGCATGACAGTATTGATATTAACAGCTAATTAACATTATATCTAAAATTATTACAAGGTATCATAAATTAAAGGCGATTTAATCTCCTGTCAATCTTTCAAAAACACCTTACTGAACAAAATGACTATTTAGCATTAAAATTTCAACTCTGTACCATGTTAAGAATATGTATGTTAATGTATTTCATCATTTTTTTTAGACTTAATTCCCTTTTTGTATTTCTTTATGCTATTCACTCCATAAACCGGAAGGTTGTCGGGGAAAAGGACCCGAAGAAAGATTTGAGAGGCAGTGTTGAGCGATTGAAATACTCAATATAGTATATTTTATGTGAATTATTGAGGTTTCTGAGGTGTTTTCCCTTTTTAAGACTTTTGTGATTTTATTGCTCTTATGCTTAATACTTAACAAGTTTCATTTTAAAAGCTATAAAACTCTTTATGAAACAGCCCTATTTCATCACTTGAGAACAATCTAAGTTGTTTCAACATAAGTAAGAATTACATTTTCAATCCAGTAATAAATAAACGCCAAATATCATTTCATTTCTATTTCCGTGAGTTAAAATTAAGAATATAGCCGATGTAAGACAATCTGTATAACTTAACTATTTGTATGTATCAAAACGCTTTTATCATTTTATTTGAGGTTGCCCATAATAATATTATGTGCGCTAAATCAAAAGTTTTCTGTCCATCATTGCTTCATTTATACCCGTGTTACTAGTCTAAGAATACACCGATGACTATGGTTCAATTCTGATATAAAAAATGTTGAAACGGAAACATTTTAGTTAAAATTTATCAGAAAATCTGCTATTGGAAAACCCATGATATTGAAACAGAAATCTTCATTTTACTTTCCTCTGAAAACACGTTCTCCCCAAGGGTGTACCTATTCAACTGCAGGCAACTCGTGGCACGTGCAGCACGTATTTCAGTTGAGGTGTAATCTGCACGTGCAACTCAAGGTGCACCTGGTTCTGACGGTTGTTAGGTAATTGACTAGTGACGAGTAACAACCAAATATTGACGTTTTATTATAGATATTGACGATTTTTTCTTGGATATTGACGAGTTTCTATAGTCCTACATACTACTATTGACGACTAATTTAGGTTTAACTGATGATAACAGCGAAACATGATGGAGTTTTGATTGGCCTTGTGGAATTTTTATGTTTTGGATATACATATATATGTATATATTCTTTTTGAAGTTGGACAAAGGGTGAATACCTACATGTATGTTATGTTGGTAACTGATTCCATGTATCCGGAAGGATGGATCTTGAGTAGTTTTTTCGGTTTTACAACCAATGGTCTGCAATTTATGTCTTTATGTCACTATTTACTCACTATTTGTTATGTTATTATCTTATGATGGCTTGTTATCATAAGGCGTCGCACATGCTTCTCAAAGCATCATGATTTATACAAGATCATTCACTTCGTAAACATTTCCGTAACACGTTTCTCCAAAGTTATGAGTTTGTATGTATATATTATAGAGAATGGAAATCTGAAATATTTCTTGAAAGCTATCTTTCAAAAGTTGATGTTAAAAAGTTCCGTAATGCCTTAGCCCGTTTTCGTTGTTCATCACATGAATTGTTTGTTGAAACTGGAAGATATAAAGGTATTGAAAGAAAAAATAGAGTATGTAAAGTTTGTAATATGAATGCTGTGGAAGACGAGCTACACTTCTTATTTACCTGCCCTGTCTACGGATAAAATATCTTCAACCTTACTATTTTAACCATCCAGACAGAACAAACTATTGTCATTGTTAACAAATACCAATACTCAGTCGTTACAGAACCATGCCATGTATATTTATTATGCAATGTTATTTAGAAAAAATATTTTGAATGCAATTGATTTTACCATGTGATTTACCATTGATTGTACTACGGGCCTGTGGCCATCTAAGTACAGAAATAAAGATTGATTGATTGAGTTTGTTTTGTCTAAATAATCACAAAGACACAGGAACTGACAGGAATCTTAATCATTTGAATTTGAAAGTATATAAATAATAATATTTTTATGAATACTTTAAAATGAAAATAACAATAATCGTATCCAAGTTTATACAAATACCTTTCCTTTTGAATGACTATGATATATACTTTGACTATAACATAGAATAATTATGAAACATTGTTTAATTCAAGAGCCTTTAAGCAAAAGCCTATGACAATGATGTGTTTATTGTCACCCTATTGTTGATCAATACTCAATTGAAAACAATTTCGAAATTGATATATACATGACGTCAAATTGTATATGATCAAACTTTTCAACTTACTCATCCATTTAAAAAACGTTCACAATCAATATATTTCATAATTTGATACACTTTTAAAATGTCAATGCCACAATGAAAAAAAAAATAAAACAGTTTGTTTGAGCATTCAGCCATACGTAAATCGTTCCTCAATGATATCTTTATTGTGTCAGTGAGTGATTTTTTCCAGTTCCATTGTATGGCATCATGATATGTTGTCTAATAAGATTTAAAACCACTCTTCATCAGCCGTTTAGAGACGCTCAAAGAAAAAATGTTTACTTTATATAAATGTCCAGAAGATACAAAAGTAAAATCTTTGATAAAACAACGAAAAAGGTTTGAAAAAAATATATATTATAAATCTTCCATTTCTTAAAACAACCCACCAATTCAACTTAAGGCCCCATTGTCATACTTGCATGCTCTTCTTGATGAAATATATACATCAATCGGTAGAAAAATCTTTCGTCAAAAGTTTGATATCATATTTACATGATTTAATCAACAATAAAATATTTTGTTTGACATCCAACGTACAGTACCCCCTGCAAAAGTGCCATAGCTTTTAGCGAACCCGCTTTCAGTGACATCATCATCATGTGAGAAGGTTTTACGCCGCGTCTAAGTTACCACAATTGCGTCCAATGGGTATCAACTTAGGCGGCAAATAGTGCCTGATTCGGAGAAAAATAAAATAAAATCTAGACACGCATGACAGCTTTTCAAGCTATATTAAGGAACCGGAAATTGTGTGATAGCCACACGTGATTCGCCTTCATGTCAACATGTCGGGAGTTACGTTTCTGTCATTTGGGTAAACTGTCTCCTATTTAATTTTTTGATCTGATCTTCTCATGGTTGGTCGCAAAATATTGCTAAAAATACCACGAATACAGTAAATATCCTAAATATTGCAGTATGAAAATGGGTCTTTAAAATGAAGTCAGCACCTTTCACGTTATAATACGAAAGTGAGCAGTAGGGCTGGATATTGCATACAATTTTATATTGCAATATATTGTGATATGCAGCTCATGTATTGCGATAATATTGCAATATATTGCATGAACTCTGTGAGCACGTTTCATACTTTTTCATGCAATTTTAAACATAATACATTTAAGTCACTGCACTTCAAATCATTTGAAATATGGACTACCACTCAGAGAGGTAAAATTTGAATTAAATGTTGATTACATGCATATTTAAAGATGATTACTATAATTTTTTCAACAGCTCAACACATATTCTTGCACGACAAAGGAACTTTCTTGCTTGTTTAACATGTTACTGTGGCTTAAAACAAGATTTTGTAATCAATATGACTTGATATTAGTTTGTTTGATAATATTGCAATATATTGTTAAATGAAAATAATATTGCAATAATTGTATTGAACAATCTGTATTGCAATATATTGGTATTACGATAATATTGCACAGCCCTAGTGAGCAGCAGCCAAAATGCTTGGTTACAAACGTTAATTTTATACATGTACATTTTGAGACATAAATATTTTTGAAGTGGTAAAATTGGTTAATCAACTGCAGGAAAAGGAGTTAATTCAATGTTGAAAACAGCACATTTATTCTTCCAATAATTTGTTGTTTTATGTATACTTGTAGCTTTGTATGCCTTTGACAAACATCTTTCTCATCTGATTAATTGTTAGAATGATAATTCGAAATGAAATATCAAATATTAAGATAAACCAAAACATAACGAATGACGATATAGTTGCGATGTCGGAAAAGGTAGAGACTGTGAATGAACGTTTAAATCAGATCGCTAATGAACTGGACAAACTCGAAGCGTTAAAGATGCTATATCATACTTGCAATCTTTTTTAAAGTATTTTTAATGTATACGTTGTATTTTTAGAAAAATTTAGCGACCAACCTTGAGAAAATCGGACCAAAATTCATCAAATAGGAGATAATTTACCAAAAAATACCGAAACGGCAGTCGACATAAGGGCGAATCAAGTGTGGCCATTTCACAACTTCCGGTTTCTAAATGTACGCTTGAAAACCGTCTTTGTCGCGCTCAACTAGATTTTATTTTATTTTTCTCCGAACTAAGTGTTCGTTACTGTCAAAGTTGATACCCTTCGAACGCAAATACGGTAGTTGAGACACGGTGTAAATCCTACAAGCATAATGATTACGTCACCGAAAGCGGGTTCGCTAAATGACATGCCCTTTCTAGGAGGGGTACTGTGCTTGAAGCTTCGAAATAAGTATGTTATTGTTGATTAAACAATCTAAATATGATATCAAAATTTCGACGAAAGATTTTTCTACAAAGTGATGTATTTCATTTCTCAATAGCTAAGTTTCATCCTGAACCGCTTGCAAGTATGATACAGCATCTTTAAGTAGACGCGATAACGTTATCATGTACGGCATACCGGAAACCGACGGAGAGAAGTCAATGGCTGCGCTGTCAGTGCTTAACGAATGTGTAACTTTCAAAGAATGGCGATAATCTGACGTAAACAGGGCTCATCGCCTGGGTACGAAACGTCCTAACGCCGAAAGAAACTACAAGCATCTGACGAAAAGGTTAGAGCCTTGAAGGCGAGAGCAGTTCTGAGGAACCAGGGTTATGGGATAGCGAGCGACCTAACAACACGTCAACGTCAAAAACTGAACACGCTGAAAGGAACGGGCCAGTTCGGATTTTTCAAGAATGGCCAGATGGTAACAGTATCCCGCACCGACATCAATCAACGTACTTCACTTCAACTCGACGATCAACGTAGACGCACCGAAACTCGGATCCAGAACCAGAACACCGCGTCATCTCCAGTGCGTAACAATCCGGTCAAGGCCCAGAACGTTTTTCACAGGAACCAAATTCAGCTGATACTGGTTTATGTGACCGGGTTGTAACCAGTGACTCGAGCGATCTCTTTTCTACGCAACAAGAATGGATATTTATTTCGGGACATGAGCGATAGCGAATGTTAAATACAGACTTGCAAGAGTAAAAGTTATATGACAGACCTTCGACTGTTATACATTCTGTATATCTGTATCGTAATCAATGCATGACTTCACAAACTAGAATTTTACAACATTCCAAACGGTTTCAATATTTTCGTAAAGTAAATAGGCCATTTTCATTTTGAATATGAAACAGGAAGATGGGACACTTGTGGAATGAACTCTCTTTAGAGATACAAGGACCTTTCCATTAGGTCTGACCGCAGCCCCGTAGGTCGCATCATAGTTTGCCAGTTAAGTGAAGGCAAAACCTAGTCATTTGAGTAATAATCACGGCCAATTATGATGCTTGTGGTAATATATAATAAGAGAACTGTTTGTTGATATTTTGTATCACAAACTAAACTGAACTAAGTTATGCATCCTAAAACAATACCTGTTCACGTTTTCATAAAACTCCTTACAAATTATGTCGTTTTAAAATCTCTTTGGAAATATATATAACTCAGCAGCATAATATCAAGATCAAAGTGAAAAGGGTTGGATATAAAGTATGAAAATAATAAGTTGAGCGTTTCAGTTGTGTGTCGGTCATGAAAAAACAAGTTGACCTTTATTTATCGTTCATCAGCAATTATCAATGTTAACGCCATAATATCACAAAGAACTTTTGATAAACTCTTCTCATTGACAACAACTCGAACTTATAAATTGTTTTTATTCCCACCAGAAAATGCGTATAGGTAATTTTGACAAAATAATTAATTCTATACTTGATTATGTGTTGTGAAAATAGTGTTTTACAATTATACAAGAAATATACGCGCAATCCTCCATAAAAGGAAAGTCGAAGAATTATACAGATGACTGGAGTAACAATTAGAAAATGTTCTTAGATAGAAGTTTGAGGATGTCTCAAGTAACAGATGTCTGCCTTCATGCAGTGTCTTTTTCCAAACCTTGTTAGATCTCCAAAACTTTAATTTCTCTATTGTCTATCGGTTTGCCAATAAGATTTTTTAAAAATCAAATTAAATTTTTTAAAAAGAAATTGAAAGAAACATACAATTAAATAGGCTATCTGAAGTCGTCAACAAAATACAAATTATTGCTATAAAACTTTAACATTCTGTCATCAATTGATTCATCTCCTAGAGTTTTCTGAGGCTAGCCCGAAATGACTTTATTTTAGTTTCATCGATAAAGTTTGGAAAATGTTGAATTTGAGGTAGAGTAATTTGAGCCTGGATAGAGTCATTTGAGACTGGGCGTGTCCTTGGGCCCACATGACTCTAGAGTCTTTTGAGGCTAGGCCCAGAGCACTCTAGAGTTATTTCGGGCTAGGCTCGGATGACTCTAGAGTTATCTGAGGCTAGCCCGAAATGACTCTATCTTAGTTTCATCGACATTTTTTAAAGAAAATGTTGAATTTGAGGTAGAGTCATTTGAGCCTGGATAGGGTCATTTGAGACTGGGCGTTTCCCTGTGCCCATATGACTCTAGAGTTATATTAGACTAGGCCCAGAGCACTCTAGAGTTATTTCGGGCTAGGCTCAGATGACTCTAGAGTTATCTGAGCCCAGCCTGAAATAACTCTAGAGTCATATTTTGCCTAGAGTTATTTGAGGCTGATACACCGGCGTCAAGGGTAAAATGTACAAAAGGATAAAAGCAATGTATTCAAATGTAAAATCATGTGTTAGATGTGGTAGTGATGTAACCGATTACTTTGATTGTCCCATGGGCCTTAGACAAGGCTGTATTGCTAGTCCATTATTATTTTCATTCTTTATTGATGAATTATACTACGACGTTATGCATAATGGTAGACATGGTGTACAATTGTTTCCAGACATGTTAGAGTTATTCATACTCCTATTTGCAGACGATGTTATTTTGATTTCTGAAACAGTTAATGGCTTGCAAAACCAGTTAAAAATTCTGGAAAACTACAGTAATTAAAGCAAATTGTCCGCTAATCGTTCAATCAATATGTTTTATCGAGAATGGCATTTAACCCTAGAATAAACCTATGTTATGACCTATATAAATCGTTTACGACACTACTGCAACCAGAGCGTTATTTACCATTTCTTACATTCAAAAGCACCAGAATCACTTTTACACGATATAGACTAGGCTTGATATATATAATGATTAATAAAGGAAGAAAGATGTCCATTGCGAAATTAGAAAGAATATGCCAGTTATGTAATAGTGCAATAGAGGATGAAGTCCATTTTACTTTTGTTTGTCCATGGTATAAAGATTTAGGAATAAAATATATTTCGGATAGATACTTATCAAAATCCCAACTGGAAGCATTTGTATCAATTATAACTTGTAATGATACTTCAATAATTATAAATCTAGCGATGTACATAAAGTATGCACAAGATCTTCGAGACGAAATTCTAAAATCTAGGTCTATACTACACTAGTTTGTATAATATATCGTGAACTTTGTATTACTATTTATAACATGAAATTGTAACTCTCCTGTATACGGGCCGGAGGCCTTGAATGTTTTATGTATACTTGTAGCTTTGTATGCCTTTGACAAACATACTTTCTCATGTGATTAATTGTTAGAATGATAATCAATATTCAATATATTCAATAGTTTAAGCCTATCGAGCTTTTCAGGCCTGATGGCATCATGACACAGTGTCCAGTGTCCTTGCGTCCTTTAACGTTTTTCATTTTCGACTTCTTTTCCAGAACCAAAAGGCATAGAAAGCTGAAATATCCTTTACTAGTAAGGATCATAATTCAAAGCTTGGGTGACCCTGTAGTTCCTTATAAGGCATTCAGGGGCCACACCCTTCAAACCCATTCTCGTCGTTTTCTCCAGAAGAAAAAGGCATCGAAAGCTGAAATCATGTGTACTTGACTAATGAGGATTGTAATTCAATGATTTGGTGACCACGTGACACTTATTTAGGACCATCCTGTCTCAGGGTACGAACGTTACGCTAACTCCACTAATCTGTACCCTGGGATCAGAAGCTAGATTCGCTCCTGAGCCCAGGGTACAGATTAGTGGAGTTAGCGTAACGTTCGTACCCTGAGACAGGATGATTTAGGACATGTTGTATACCATCCATGACCAACGTTAACAATTGTCTATCTCGACAAACATCGGCCCTTATATATATTGAAGAGACAAAGGTACCTGGCATGACAAACATCTCTAACTTTTTCACAAAGGGTTAACAATTATACAGTAACTATTGTTCTTTTAGCAACGGTAATTGTCTCTCTCGGTCGCTTTTCGCGGCTTTCAGATGATTCACGATTTTTCTACTGCTATAGCTAGTTTTTAGGTGAATTTTTATTTTTCCAAAGCCTCTTATTCAAAGTGTTGTTAAGTTCAATATTTCTAAAAGTGTTTTTCAACCTGAGAAAATCGGATCAAAATTCATGAAATAGGAGGCAATTTGCCACAATAACCGAAACGGCAAAGGACTTTTCTCACTTACATTTTCCTAAATATATGTTCAAAAGTCGTCTTTGTTGCACACGACTAAATTTTCTTTCCCGAATCAGATAACCGTTGCCGCCAAAGTCTAGTTACATAACCGAAAGAGGGTTCGTTAAATGCTATGGCAATTTTGCAGAGGGTATATGTACTTGGACGTCGAATTAAGCATTTTAAATTTGTTTATACCCATTGATGTATTTGTTTTCTCGATAGCTAAATTTCATCACAAACCGCATACAAGCATGACAATGGGGCTTACAAATTTGACAGTCGACATTCATAAAACTTTTATATCGCATTAGCTTGCCTCAAAAATATTTTTTACAATTATCTCCAAAAAGAAGATCTTATTTTCCTTTGCAAGACTTAGTATCAAAATCACAGGTGTTATCTATGGTTGCAACTTAGGCAACTATCAAGATTCATAAAATTTTAGTTTTAAAATGGTAAAGTTTCTCACAGAGGTCAGTTACTGAAGCGCTAATAAAATATATATCTCTAGTCTTCAAGTCAATAACTGAT
This sequence comes from Steromphala cineraria, assembly GCA_916613615.1. Taxonomy (NCBI): domain Eukaryota; kingdom Metazoa; phylum Mollusca; class Gastropoda; order Trochida; family Trochidae; genus Steromphala; species Steromphala cineraria. The sequence goes on from OU744728.1 coordinate 43,298,756, forward strand.
CACTATCATTTCTCAACTGCTGGGGGTTTAAGATCCAAATTACTTCTCTAAGGTTATAATATAGTTTTCGACAACTATCTTAAAACAGAAAGAGATCGGTTTTGAACAAAATGCTGTCAATGATTTTGTCGAGAGCTTAACTGACAACATCCATCCATATTATTTGATTTCAATAATATTCTTTCATAATGTCAAGTTTCTTTCGGAAGTCAGTTATGAAGCACTAATTAATTACATTTTGAGTGTCCGATGTATTCTCAACAAAATATTCCTCACAATCCTTGGTAGGTGCTAATTTAAACGCCGAAGAAACTGTCTAAGGATATGTTATATTTCAAACATAATCCTTAATAAATCATTGATCTTTTGTCAAATATACATATTTATTACCTACGAGGGCAGTCATACCGAGGTTCATATTTTTCATATGTTGCCCTAGGGCAAAATATCACTTTTTCCTTATGACGTCACATTTTTACCAATGCTTTGACGTCACGGTTCACCTATGACGTCACAATCTATACGGGCCGCCGCTGACTAGTCCGCCTATACTTAAAAGTAGGTTTTGAGTATTTTCTTTTATTTTGAGATTACGGTAATAAACAGAATATTATATTCGTGTCTATGACATACTATGTTTACAACACTCGTGCCTCGCTCTTGCGCGGGAAATACTAATTTTTAGCCACTCGTGTCGTAAACATAGTATGTCATGGACACTCATATAATATCCTCTATGTAGGACTCACATTTGGGCGGGTCTTTAATCCGTGTCGGGTTTCCAAATCTATGGTGAGTTTGATTGTTTGATTGTTGCATGACGTTATTTTAAATGACGTCATTGAGCGATGACGTCATAATCGCTGTTCACGTCGCCAGGCGAAATCGCCGTTCATTGACAAGGGAAGATATTTTCTGACAGTCGCTGAAAATATGTCAGCAGGCATTGCAGTCCGAGAGAGCATACCAATATGTTACTTATTCTCGTCATACTGCCTTTTTTAGAGCTTTAGATAAATATCAGCTCTCTTCTGTAGCCCTTGAATATTCATTGCAACTGTCTTTGGAAGCCCTTAATGTCATGCAAATATCTTCTTTAGCTCTTGGATTTATAGTAAATGTCTACTTTAGCCCTTGGATTCATATTAAGTGATTTCTTATCCGTTAGGGTTAGCGTTAGGGTTAAGGTTAGAGTTACTGGCGTTTACTCTTGGATTTTTCATGTGATGTCTTCGTTGGCCCTAGGCATTAGGGATAGAGATAATGTGTAACATATTTCGTTGATTTTGATAAATCGTGAACGAGGCTTTTAAATGTACTTTAAAGAAATGTTGCAAAACTTTTCACTCTCTTTTCTATTTGAAGGATTGGTATGAAAGGGAACTCAACGTGAAGATTGAAGTACTTAATGACAAATCGCAAAGTTGTAATACAAGTAAGTACATGTAGAAAAACACATAAATTGAACGTTGTTAACACAATTCTACCCATATGAAAATATCTCATCACAATCGATTTGAAAAGTACGGAAATTTTCCATGCATTTGAAAATCCGCCATGGATTTGGAAATCCACCACGGATTTGAGGCCTGCCATGGATTCGAGTCTTACATATATACTGTACATGTTGAGAAACATTTGCAGGTGCAAATTTGCTTTAAACGTGTGCAAAGAAGACATACATTTTAGAATGTTTTTTAACAGGTTAAATTTTATTTTTTTACAGCAATAGTAGTGCAAATACACACACAACCTGGAAACAAAGGACTTGTTCGTATAGAATCAAAACACTAACATTATCTGGTATCAAATTCGAAATAGGGTAAGATAAAGTTGCCAATTGTTTTGATTAACACTAATGTGACTTTTCAGATAACAAAAATTATAAAAAATGATTAAGGAATACACGTTTAACATATAGCTGAAAAAAACCGCAGTATATTATAACAAAGTATTTTTCCGAGTCCTTAAACAATTTCCAGTGGAATCAAGCATGGGTTGCAACCTTTATCAGAATTAAATGTATTCAATACAAGAACATTGACTTCCAAACCCATGTGACACGAGGGATTTGTACATGAACTAATAATACTGTTAGGCCTAGAAAAAAGTGATATGTTTTCGTTGTCGGCTCTAATCAGTTCTAACCCCCGCATCAAGCCTTTTATTCAAGACCTCGATAAGGCAAAAATTGAAATTAGAAAAAAAAACATTAAAACACAGGCTCTTAAAGGGGCAGTAACACGTTTTTTGATAATTTTATATTTTAAATTTTTCCCTGATAATTGTAAGTTAATGTTAAATATATTAGTTTGACAGTGTCAAAAAACTCATTACACAAGTCATTCATCCATAGTCAGAGGACAAAGTATGAAGATTCACATGAAATCCATTGGCGGCCATTTTTGTGTGAACACCTGTTCTTCATTTTTTGTAAGAAAGAGGAATCGCATGGCTAAACTTTATGTTATATATTTGAATTACTACTGCTCCATTTAGTTTAAATACATTGTCTTTCAATTGCAACCATTAATTTTCATTTTCCTGACATCACCTTATATTCCCCCTTAAAAACGTGCTACTGCCCCTTTAAAATGTTACTCGTTTCTGTCCGTGAGTGCTTTAAAGACGCAGTGAAAAAGTTATCTCTTTTCTTCATTTTCAATAATACAAAAAATTGGAAATAAAAATAATTTACGTCATCGCATCATGCAGCCTGAATGAAGAGACCAGAAACATTTCTTTTGGACCTTATAAAATTATATCAAATATATCAACACTACAAGAAAATGTTACAAGCAATCTTGTTATAATCAAGGCAGGGTTAAACTGTTAATAAACAGAACAATAAAGAATAATAAAACTATTCTTAAACTTGATTTACTTTGAACATTTCAACATGTTTTCCTTCACAATTTAATTCAAAGTTTTAAATTGCAGAAGAAATTGTACTGATTGAAACTGTGGAATGATTAATGATTATATACATTGAATATAACTTTACATGGTAAAGTCAACACCTAATCAACATTATATCAGTGAGATGAGAAACTCTTTGATCTCTGGTGTTACATTGAACTCCCTGCCAGATGTCAGCTCACTTTTCATCTCAGTGAATGATGGAGCATCAACAGTCATCAACACCCACAGGGGTCTGTTTAATGTTACATCAGAGATTGTTGTGACAACTTTGACAGTGTTGATATCAACAACATGTATCTTATTGCTGTCCCTGTCAATCATGAAACAGAGGCTAAGCTCTGTAGATTCACCAATCTGGTACTTGCAGTGACAAGCTTACCATCATGCACCACCCACAGACAAAGCTGCTGCTTGTGGGTTGGACAAACAACAACCCTCACACTCACTCCACCAGCCTGAGCACAGTTGGAATCTACAGGGGAGTGAGTGAGGCATGTCTCCCACATCATCTTCCTCTCCTCTACCAGCTGCTTGACAGTGAACACCGCTCTGCTACAGAACACCAGCACCTGACCTCTCCTCAAGGGAAGGGGTCGCAGTATCAGTGCTCTCCTCCATGACTGGAACCAACACCCGGTGTCTTGAGGTGCAGGGTCTGGACAGGTGTTGCTGAGGCTATTGGATGATATTTTGATATACTTGCTTGCTGTGTTGACATCAAGCTCCAGGTGTGGACCTGTTGGAATATGTAATGTTTTATTAAACAACTTCAAACAAATAAAGTAAACCACTTCTCTCCAATACATGAAGTTGATATTATCATTGTTTAGGTGTTCCTGTTATTATTAAATGAATATTGATTGTCATTGTTTACTAGACATGTTAATTTGAAGATATTTTCAACTATTTTTTTAAGCGTTAAACAAGGATGTTTTATATTTTTTTCGTTGAAAACTATTGACAAATATTTGGTTGAATAATATATTGTTTTAATTATTATTGATTGAATTCTATCAGTTCATATTATGTTTAAATATTACAAGGAATTTAAGTGCAAAAAACTGAGATAGGCAGAAAAAGCTGCAACCACTGAAAACGTGAATGAAGTCACAAATACAAACATAAACAGGTTTTATTCAAGTAGAATATGCTAGCTCGAATAATACAATATAGCAACAAGATTGTTATCGCAATATAAAGAGATTAAACTACGATGTTGATATTATAGTGTATGATGAATTAAGAAAGAATTAATTAAAATGAGATTTGCGTAATACTTCATCAACAAGTACATTTTCTACAATTTCTACAAAAGTGCAAGAGGTGGAGAATACTCAGATACGATATAAGTAGAAACGGGTAAATTCAAACTGTTTATGAAACTAAAACATAAAATGAATGGAAACATCACATGATGTGGTTTTATCAAGCAGAGTTCTGTGAATGTAGTACTTTATTGTTGACACCGCATGACACTATATATTGCTTTACGTTTCAGACTTAGCCTTGAATCTATTTTATAAGAGGAAGGTCGGAGATAGACTTACTTATGAACAGTTTCCCCCCGTCGGAGAAGGTTTGATCAAAGCCATTCACTGTAAAAAAAATTGTTGTTGGCATTATGCAATTGTTAATTTGAGGAGGATCATGATATATTCATTTATTACCCTCGTAGGCAGTCATGTCGATGTTCATATTTTTCACATATTACCCTAGGGCAAAAACTTACTTAGTTTCATTGTGACGACATGTCATAAACATTATTTATATGATTCGCCTATGACGTCACAATCTATGTGGCGGCAGGGGCTAATGCGCCTATGCAGAAACGTGGATTTTGAGTATTTTCTTCAATATTGGGACTACGGTTTATAAACAGAATCATATATCCGTGCCCACAACATACTATGTTTACGACACTCGTGCCTAGATAACAGTATATCCCTCGCTCGGGAAATACTTCTATTTAGCTACTCCTGTCATAAACATTCTATGTCATGGACACTTGTATAATATCCTCTATTTACTTCACATAATATTGTTTAAAGCAAAATGAACCACAAGGAAATCAAGGATTCTCTCCTGTCTAGCAATTGATAATCAAATCATTTCTATCCACATAACTTCTGTTACAAGTAGAACAGATGTTGGGCGAGAAATAAACGATTAGCACAGTGGTGTAGTGGTTAGCATGCTGGCCTCTCACGCCGGAGACCCGGGTTCGAATCCCGGTGGAGACACCAAATATTTGTGACTTGGGTCTCATCCTGTGTTGTGTCCCTGGGCAAGGCACTTCATCCACATTGCACTCAGTCCACCCAGCTGTTAAAATGGGTACCTGAAAATTTGATGTACTGACCTACATGGTCGTGGTTAGCGCTTAGTAGCAGCTGTGAAAGTACATCCTTCGGGGTAATAATGTAGTGCTTTGAGCATGTCTTAGGACGTGGAAAAGGCGCAATATAAGTATGCACATTATTATTTTTATTATTACTGGTTGGAATATTACAAACGGGACAATCGATTGAGAAGACAGACATTTATCAACATTTGTAGGCTGCACATATTTCAATAGACAAACCAATAGGGTTTTGCATTGTAATTGTTATATAAATGTATTGCTTTATAGATTATCCAACACAATTATTGCAAGATTATTTTCTATCCCATATGCCAAATCAAAACTCAGAGAAATTTATTCATATATTTTGATTAAAGGCACATTTACAAGATTAATGTCTATGAAACTTTTTTTGTATGAAGTTAATGTATACACAAAGAACTTAATTAAGCACCCCCCACTTTTTCAAAAAGAAAAACACTGCTAATAATAAACAAAACAAATGTACAGGCAAACAATAAGGATGTTTTAATAGAATGGTCATCTACCAGTGTGGAAACGAAAAATTCATACGGTTTACGATTCACTGTGACTGAATAACTTGTTTTACAAAAACTTGGTATTTTTTAGTCAAAATCCAAGTTACCTTAAAATTGAACATGAAAGTCAATATTTTTGGCTGCAATGTGATTATTTTCATTCTCTTGAGTGAATTAATGATTTTTTAGTAAATAACCCCATTGCAAAAGTCAATCGTTAAAGCAGTATGAACCTTCAAAATCACAAAATTATCAAATATCGAATTTAAAGAAAACTGCACAAAGACACTAATTGGTCCTTGTCACAGAGTATGGCTTATCTAAAGAAAGGAGAAGTGTTTAATCAACAAGTTCAACTCAAGAAATCTCAAATTACCTTACAGATGTTTAGATGGTAGGCATTTTATCAATTTTTGATGAAAAAAGTACTGAAAATTCAATGTCTTGCTAGCTCCTTATCATGCATGATAAAAAGGGTTTTAGTGTATGAATGTCAACTAGTGATCACAAATGTTATTTTTAATTCATAACATTCAAAGTTTAATGTGTAGTTTCCCCCTGTGACAATAGTTATATTTGGCAACATTTCAGTAGTCTCACAGTTTTTCGCATATTTTCATTATTTACGCACATTAGCGATTGTTAGTACAATTAAATAGTCAATAACAAATAAATTGTTCTTTCTGGAGTGGTCAATACATCAAAATAATCCAAATAGTCCAAGAGCACCCAAGTTCATTTTACAAAATAGGGGGGTGCTTAATTAAGCGTAATATATGCGTTGGACTTTAATACAAATGGGTGAAATCTTATTTGAATTCATATGCCTACCGAACATAGCGGTTTTTTTATTATATTGTTAGTGATAGTTTAAAAAAATCTTTAAAGCATTTTATAGAAAAATAAAATCTTTATAATGTTGATTAAATGTTTGATATTAACCTATGCAAATTGAAACAAATGTAGAGAATTAATTTATGATTTAAAATAAATAAAACATAAACCAGTCTAATATTCTACTATGCATACTGTTAACTCTCTTTGTTCTCAAATAACTTTAATTTCTACAAGTTGAAGTTTTATGAATAATCTATTTCCAAGCAATAACAATGTAAAGCCAATGACTAAGAACTGTGCGTGGAGTTCAATTATACAAGACACGTATCATTATACCGATGAGGGATAACATTGCTATAAAAATAGAATTGCGGTTTTCAGACAGAGTAAGAAAACATAAATATAAAAAGCTCATCTACCTTGTGGAAGTTCAGCAAGGTCCATTGTGATGGCGTTGTAGAGGTCATCAGCTGGTACATGTGAAGGTTTCTCTGCTGGAGTGAAGGTGACCGGTCTTACAGATCCCAGTACATCAATCAGAGCCTTCATCTCCGTGACCTGGACGGGAGCGAATGTGACTCCGGTTCTGTCGAACTTGACGTCCTGTGCAGCTTCCTGCAGCATGGTGTTCAGGCTGTCAGTTGAGGACACCATCAGTTGAAGATCCTCCACTTGGTCTGCTCTCTCCCGCATCTTCCATGTGTATTCAGTGGAGGATTTGACTCTGGCAAGAAGAGTTTTTGTCGAGTCCAGAGCTTCGTCAACGACTTTGAGCTCGTTGTCTGACTTCATGTCTACATCACTCAGGAGTGAGGCTCTTCTTGTCTGCAAGAGTTCTATCAGGTTGTCAGTGATTATGTTGATATCTTCTGTCGCCCTCTCTCTTGACATCTGGATGTTGGTTTTCTTCTTTTCCAGATCCTTGACTTGTTGTTCCAGCTTGACAGCCTTTTGGTCCAAGTTGATGATGACGTCATCTGTGAACTCGGCCTTGTCCTGGTGAGCTTCGTCAACAGAAACAACATCATGGCCGTTTGTCTTGTCATGGTTCACGACAGTGCAGGACACACATATTACAAATTTACAGGTATGGCAGTAGAACTGTTGAGGCTGATGGTGTTCCTTGCACTGGTGGAGTTTTCTGAAGCTCTCGACTGGTCGTCCTTTCATTTCTTCAAAGGTCACCGTCTTGTGGTTTCTGGTGGATCTATGACGACTATGGGATCTGTGGCATTCTTCACAAATGAAGATACAGCAGTCGTCACATCGATATTGAGCCTCGTTTCCATCAGGACAGTCTGTGCATGGCAGACGTATCCCTTTCTGAATCTTCAGATGATCGAGTATTTTCAAGACCAGGGACTCGACAGGAAGGGAGGTAACTCCATCTGGAAGAGTGTGTTCATGTCGGCAGAGGGGACATTGAAGTTTCTTGTACCTCCAGATCGTCCCAAGACAGGGATGACAGATGGCCTGCACACAACACGGCATACGGCGGGGAAGATGTTCCAGCTCGTCATATTCATGGAAACAAATCGGGCACTCTGTGAACTTATCTTTGACGCTGGAGACTGTGATGTATTCTGCCATGTTACCTGTGAAATAAACCATTAACAATAAATTTTCTTGCATGATAATAAAAATTAAACTTAAAGGGGCAGTAGCAGTATTTTTTTATAATTTTACATTCTTAAAATTTCACTGATAATTGTAAGTTAATATTCAATTTATTATTTTGACAGTGTCCAAAATGTCATTACACAAGCCAATCATCCATAGTCAGAATACAAAGTATGAAGATTAACATAAAATCTATTGGCGGCCATTTTGTTTGAACACCTTTATTCTATTTTTGTAAAATAAAAAGGAATCGCATGACTAAACGTTATGTAATGTAATTGAATTATTACTGCTCCAATTAGTTTAAATGCATTGTCTTTCAATTGGAACCATTTATTTTCATTTACCTGACATCACCTTATATTTTCCATAAAAACGTGCTACTGCCCCTTTAAAGCGGACAGATCCTAAATCATTTTATAAACCAGTTGGCTTTGAATATAAAATGACAAGCAAACACTGTAAGACAAGTCTGTATATATACCTCATATATCTGATACAGACATAACGTTCAGATTAAACTGTTTATAATAATCAACAAAACTGTGAGCATTCGGGAATATTTTAAGTGCTTTTAATCTGATAACCTCTACATTTATCACACATGCCTTGTGCAAGACGCCTTGTTTTCATTCTAAATAGGTAATAGTGGAACTACAACATGCTTAAACATTGCTAACATGAAATTATTACCTATCAAAAAGTGCATCCATTTTAAGTTCAAGTTTCATCTATTGATGTTTTGTTTGATATGTTAATGCTATATGAGCAAAGTAGACTTAAAAAATTGGCCTACACATACGTTTTGAAGAGGTTTGGTTGAAACATAAAGCAGAATTACTTACATGGATTGTCAAATGGATTGACTAGGTGCACACTCAATTTCCCCTGATAACAGCAGTGTTTTAGAGCGGTGAAGCCAACCTGACTGATCAAGCTAGATTAACACAGTGGGGTCCTTGCCAGGTAGGTTGAGAGGAGAACTCAAAATCGTCCAGTCACAATCGACTACGTCCTCATATATAAAACACATATCACGTGATATATACATAAGCAATGACTGACGCGCCCATTGACATTTCATATCTACGGACCTGCCTACAAGGGCCAAATTCAATAAAAACATTTTTTTATAAAACTTGTAATTACAAGTTTTAAAGGTGTATATTCAAGTTTTAAAGTTGTATATTCAAATTAAAACTATTTTTAAAAAGCTGTGAATTCAACATCTAAAGGGGAAATTACAACTTTTAGATATGTAATATCAACTTTTGAAAGTACAATTACAACGTTATAAGGTATATTTACAAATGTTTAAAATTAGTTTTCACGTTTAATTTTGTAATTTCAATAAAATATAATATAAAATTGTTATTTGCATTTTAGAGTAATTTTCTAAGGCAACCTGTATCCATTATGCTTTTGAAACTTTGACTATAAGAACACTTGATAGTTCCAAATCATCTTTAAATTTTCCTCTGGTTATTATCAAAAGCTTTAATGTAATGTTGTTGACCGTTTTAAAGGGGCAGTAGCACGGTTTTTGATAAATTTTATATTTTAAATGTTTCACTGGTAATTGTAAGTTGATGCTAAATATATCATTTTGACAGTGTAAAATTCTCAATAAAGAAACCAATCATCCATAGTCAAAGGACAAAGTATGAAGATTCACATAAAATCCATTGGCGGCCATTTTGTGTGAACACCTGTAATTCATTTTCTGTAAGAAAAGGAATGACATGGCTAAACTTTACAATATGTATTAGGATCATTACTGCTCTATTTAGTTTAAATACATTGTCTACCATTTTTTGCATTAATTTCTTAAATGTTGTTTAAACAATCAACAGAAATACAGATTAATCTGTTGGTCCTTAGAAAACATTTATAGGAATTTCACGCCAAAATATAATTGAAACCCATTTATTTTTAAACAGGCAGTAAATGACAATCTTGATCTTTGACCTGCTTAATCTTAGAGTGGGAAGCCTTCACGCTTCAGTGTATATGATATAGTTTGGAAGGAACTCTTTCAATTCGTTGAAAATTTTGTATTTCAATTTTTGATAATTGTACGTAAATGCTAAATGTATTATTTTGTCAGTGTCAAAACAATCTTATTACAAAAACCAATCATCCATAGTCAGAGAAAAAATTATTAAAATTCACATTAAGTCCATTCATATACTGCCTTTTTTAGTTTAAATACATTGCCTTTCAATTGGAACATTTTTTTTTCATTTTCCTGACATCACCTTATATTCCCCCTAAAAACGCCTCTGCCCGTTTAAAAACGGATTCGGGTAAATTATTGGGTAATTCTAATGAAGTCTATATACTAACTTATGGAAATATGAAAGATGCATTTGAACGATGTAATGATTTGCTGATGATAGTTTTTGTCCTACTTTGAAATTCAAGGTATCCCACATAATTGTTTTCTTACTAAGTTGACTTAAACAAATCGAATCACATTCATACATAGATTTATAATTACAATTGACAATAAGTTTACAATTATATTCTTAATTTGATATGAGACACGTTAAATTTTGTACACTGTGTTACATGAGCTTTCTATATTTATATTTTTTATAAGTTGCATATAAGGTGTATACGATAGCCTCATAAATATCAAAGATTTTCATGAGGTAAATTGCTTAAAGAGGACAAATGATTTAACTAGTGTTATCATCTTGACAATGCATAAAGTGATCCTGGCCACACAGACATTCGATAAGAGAAGGGAGATTGTTTATCTGAATAGCAACAGTATCTACACAGCATACTTCACCAACATGATCCCCCGGTACATGTGTGTATTTCTTAAGTATTGTTTGTCCTCTGCAAGCTGATAAAGGTTATAAATCAATATGGAATACCTACACTTCACAAAAATCAGACTTTGAACTTGTACTTGTAGCAATAAAGATAAAATACGTACTAGGGTGGATTTGATTCTCGGAAATATATTATACATTCTTAGGTAATAGTTAGGAATCAAAGCAGTAACGCATTTTTTTAGATTCGAGTAGAGAGACATAAACTGTTTTATAAGACCTTATATCTTGTTTTTGATTGGTATGAAATAACATAATTATATAAATATACTTATAGGAAACATCTCGTTATAAATTCAATCTCAAATGGCAAATACATACAAAATCTCGTTAGAATAAGCTCAACGACATGATATATGCTGCAATATATGAAGTACATTTTAATACCCGCGTAGCATAGTACAGCAGAATTGAAGTATTTACTAAATTCTTTTTTAAATGAAATCTGTTGTCAACTTATTTATGTATGTAGTAGAGAAGGCTATTTATAAATTTTTATTCTATTCACAAAACTTGCAAAACACCTATTACTCAATTCTGACCTCCCGTCTTTTTAAGATAAGTGTTAACATTTGATCAATAAATGCTTACAAGCAAAGGAGTATATTAAGCTTTGATTAAATAATAAAGCGCAACCTGATATACATTTATTTGTTCAGTGTACTGAACCGAGTAGCATTTAAATGATATGTCCCAGGAATACATGTAGATAGAAGAGACCACTGGTTACATTAAGAATATTATAATCTAACAACATCCTCGCTCATATAGCACATTAATATATATCAAATCTCAAATGGCATATACATACATGTAAGAAATCTCATTAAAATAAAACCAACGGCATGATATTTACTGCATTTCACTGAGTACGTATATTTATACTGACGTATCATAGTGCAACAGAATTGGGATGTTTATCTATTTCTTTTCAAAGGAAATAAGTCGACACCTTATTTGTATATACAGTCGAACTTGTCTATAAAGGCCACCCAGGGGAACGACCAAAGTGGCCTTTATGTGGAGGTGGCCTTTCTAGAGAGGTTCGGGTAACCTCCTACTCAAAGATAACTAATAAATATCCTGATACCATATTTTTATTTAAAACAAGAGCATATTTCAAATACATCATTAAAAATAAATCATCTTGTTTTAAAAAGAATAAATGTTCAACACATTAAAACATACATTTGTGTAAGATCTTCAAACTTAACTGGTAAAATAGTCACTGATTTTTTATTGCTTAGTGAGTGAAAATGTCATCTCATTCATAGTGTCCTTGAGCTCCATGGCCAGTCTCAAGGCAGTCTCATTTGCATGGTAAGCAATGGTTTGCATGTTTCCTCTATTCGACTTCACAATCACATCCACTTTTTGATCAAGAGTTAACGCATTACGATGTTTGGGAGGCATATTGAACAATGAATTAAAACTTACCTGCATTGACCTTTATTGAAACGATTTACATTGCCAAGCTCCAATGACACAAAAGAATTGTCCCATGAATTGTCAAACTTACAAGCTTGCATACTCACCCTTTGTTGTATCTTCGCTCGGGACATAATTAGGGTGGTCACTCTACACAGTTAAAATACAACGTAAAATCGATTGGGAGGACATAAGGGCGGCCGCTATAGGCAGGTGGCCGCTCTACAGAGGTGGCCGCTAATACAAGTTCGACTGCATATATATATATGTGTGTGTGTGTATACATGTAGTAGAGTAGGGTATTTATTTGTCCAAATGTCTTTCATCAACTATCGTGACTTTTGAAACCCTTCTTATTCGTTTCTAACCTCCCGTCTGTTTCAGATTAGTTTCCATCAAAAGCATTCCTACTGGCTAGAGGTATATCTCATTGGCCGAACAGGTAGAGTGTCCGACTCTCAACCAAGGGGTCCCGGGTTCAAATCCCGCTGGACGTGAAACTAATGGATTATAACTCTCTACTGCACTCGCACGACTAAAATATTTTGAGCTTATAATAATGAACTACTTTGCATATCTTCATATGTTCCCTGTACTGAACATTAAATGCCATGTCTCAGGAGTACATGTAGATAGAAACGACTGCCGATAACGTTTAGTATATTATAGTCCAACAACACTGTCTCTCAAATATCATTTATCTCAAGATTTAAGAAGAAAGTAAGTTTTTGGCGTGGCCGCTGTTGCCCTTGTTTTGAGTGGCACAATCACAATATATGTGTTACAGAACCAATTTTGTGGGTAATGACCTAAATGGAATGTTTCAGCTTTACAGGGCTATGATTAGTAGGAAATTTAGCTTTAGAGGCGTGGTTCCTATGCCCAATATCAGGGATCAAACAGTCATAACATTAATTATGCATATACACTACAAATGCACACGATGTCAGCTTTCTTTGCTTTCCAATGTAAAATTTAAGTACCCTTTACAATGATGCGTTTACAAAAAATATGTTCTTGTTTTACCTGCTTCACTTTAATTTTACAATCTTTATCATTAACGTAAATGACATTGATTTGAATTATTTATATAAAATAAATAGTTTTGGAGCGGCGATCAAGTCTAACAAATGTTAAGTCTCATTAGCAACTGTACGCACATTAATATTATTCAAACAGTAGCACTCATAATAGTTTAACATTACCTTATTCACTGTTTTATTGCTGATCAAGACAAACACTTATGAAAGTCATCAAGTATGCATATATAGTAAAACCAAAAAATACAACAACTGTGCCAAAAATAGGTGATAAGGAAAGAGCCATTTTAAATCGGCACACATTTTAACATTTTGAAATGTTCCAACAGTATTCTCAAGTACCAGCGGGTAGGCAGATTTATGTCAGGTGCAAAACATTACGTGACAAAAAGGCTGACACAATCACCTATTGGCTGATATGTTTATCTACTACCTGAACCAACGCAACTAACCTTGATATTTTAGATTGTTTGTTTGGAGAATCTCCCGGGGAGTGAAATTTAAAACTACTTATTCATATTCATTCTAGGTGGATTCGATTCTCGAGAATCTACTGTGTATTCTTAAGGAACATATTTTAACTATGACCAGATATACATTAAGTGATTTATATGACAGTATATCTATAACATTTCACACTATCAAATACCATATATATTTGTATTACATTCACATATTCATAAGTAGATGCCAAAACCATAGTTATAATGTCAAATTATTAGCTCAATAGGTTTGCTGCACTGCGTGAAGATTCTCTACGTAATGTAAGAAGTGCAAAATCTAAAACAGCCTTATTTATGCGCACAACTGAAGATCACATGCCTTTTTTGCATTAGGGGTGACATTTGACCACCAAGAGACTATTGCTAAAGCAAAAGAATATTGTGAGTAACAATTGCAATAAAGATAGTCTATTGCGAGTTCAATTGTGATAGATATTGTGATAATCGTTCAATAAAGGAAAGACATGTTGACACTGTACAAAACTGATTAGTTTTGAAATGATACATTTTACAAAAAGTTTAAACTTCTCTATCGATTACCACCATTGATAGAATTCGGTTTGTGTTACTCTGGGTGAACAGAACTTCGTCAGCTCGAACATTGATGTCCCAACAGATTTAACTAAGCTGGATAGTTCAAAGGATAGAGTCTAGACAACATTTGGGTTATTTTATATTCTTCCTGTTCCCTCTCATTGCGTCTTTCTCTTTCTCTTTCCATTTTCCGCCTTTGCTGATCTGTCTACTTCTCTTTTCATAAATAGAAGTGTTATGAGAGCTGAAATACTGCTTACAACAGCTTACATCGTAATTCACTCACTTATTATCATGTAGACATTTGACCAAGTTCTTATTCTTAATTCTATGCCTAATCTATGATCCAATTCTTTAGGTGAAGTATCTTCTACTACTTGCACACGGTCTGACATTGGGCCATGTATGTGATGTGTGCAGTACAGGGGAAATGCACGTTTTGTGTGTAAAGATAGATACAGAAAATTCATATTATTCATGTTCTGCGATAAAACTTACTCTACGCAATGTACTAAAGATTTGATCAGTCATTTCATTTAAAAAATATATCAGTATTAAGGCTTAAATACCAATTTGAAAAAAAAAACATCATAAATGCAATATTACATACAATCCGAAAAAAAAAAAATGATATTGTCAATATTTTGTTCATATTATAAAATACAACACAGCAGCATCTATGGAATTGGAACATTAATGCCCTTATTTGGAATCACACAATTTTACATATAAAAACCTAAATGGAAGGCTTCAGCACTACAGGGCTTTTGACTCCTTTAGTTTTAAAGGCGTGGCTCCTATGCCCATTAACACTGATCATACAGTCACCACATTTATTAATCATAACCCCTACAGGCAAAGATGTATGTGCTCAAGATGTCAGTTCTCTTTTGTTTCCAATTTGATATTTTGGTACTTTTAAAGATGATGCTTTCATAATAATTATGTTCTTGTTTAATCTGTTCACTTTTAGTTTGCGATCTTTATGTCTAACATAAATAGCATTAATTTAAATTATGTATATGGAATAAATAGTTTTGGAGCTGCGATCAAGTCAAAAATATGTTTAAGTTACATTATTGATATACAACTATATGAACACTATACCTAACACTAACCTGATAATGTTGAAACATAACCTTATTCACCGTTTTATATCTTATCGAGAAGTAGAAGCGAGCAGAGCTTACATACCCCTGCCTTTCACTTTGTTCAAAGAATTTCCAACAGTAACATTTTCGGGTCTGTGAAGTTGGCTGCCAGTTCCCAGTTCCCAGTTGCCAGTTCCTTATTCAAATTGTGAAGTTGGCTGCCAGTTACCAGTTCCCAGTTCCTTATTCAAACTGTGCTAGCTGACAGTTCCCTATTCAACGTGTGAAGCTGGCTGCCAGCTCCCTATTCAACTTTGACCTCGCTCACACCCGTTTTAAGAAAGATATGTTTATCATTGAATAACAAATTTTAGGCATAGGTCAAATCTACTTCTGTACCTAAGTAAAGTGTATAATACCCACGTACATTTATGCACAGAGCTATTAGATAGCAATAAGGTGCTAGCTGCCAGTTCCCTATTCAACTTTAACCTCCCTCACACCTGTTTAAAGATAGATATGTTTATCATTGAATAAGCATATATTAGGTATAGGTCGAGTCTACTTCTGTAGGTAATCAAAGTGTAATTTACGCACGTACATTTATGCATAGGTCATTACATAGCTGAAAGGTGCTAGCTGCCAGTTCACTATTCAAAGTTCACACCCGTTTTATAATAGATATGTTTATCATTAAATAAGCATATATTAGGTTTTGGGTAAGGCTACTTCTGTACGTAATCAATGTTTATCATTGAATAACACATTTTAGGCATAGGTCAAATCTACTTCTGTACCTAAGTAAAGTGTATAATACCCACGTACATTTATGCACAGAGCTATTACATAGATGCAAGTTGCTAGCTGCCAGTTTCTTATTTAAATTGTCAAGCTGGCTGCCAGTTCCCTATTCAGCTTTAAACCCGTTTAAGACAGATATGTTTATCATTGAATAAGCATATATAACTAGATATAGGTCAATTCTACTTCTGTACGTAATCAGAGTGTAATTTACGCAGGTACATTTATGCACAGAGCTATTACATAGCATCAAGGTGCTAGCTGCCAGTTCCCTATACAAAGTTTGAAGCTGGCTGCCAGTTCCCTATTCAACTTTAATCTCACTCACACCATGCAAAGCAGGAAAGCAGCGGTACATAGTACTTCAAAGTAAAAGTTCATAGCTACAAGTGTTTACATCCTTGTAAACACGATAACCTTCTGTTCTATGTAGCCATTATTTGGTGTTTATGATCTACACACAAAAAACTTAATTAAGAACCCTCCCCCTCCCTATTTTGTAAAATGAATGTGGGTGCTCTTGGACTATTTGGACTTATTTTATGTATTCACCACTCCAGATATAACAATTGCTTTTTTAAACTATTTACTTGAACTAAAAATTGCAGAAAAACTGTGAGACTACTGAAATTTGGTCAAATAAATCTATTGTCATTGGGAAAAACTACACATACAACTTTGGATGTTATGAATTACAATTAACATTTTTGGTCCCTATTTGACATTCATACAAAAAAAACTTTTTATCATGCATGATGCGAGGCTAGCAAGACATTGAAATTTCAGTACCTTTTTCATCAAAAATTGATAAAATGCCTACAATCTTAACATATGTGAGTAAATTGGAGATTCTTTTTGTTGAACTTGTTGATCAAATATTTCTCCTTCCTTTAGATAAACCATTATCTTAGACAGTGGCCACTTCGTGTCTTTGTGCAGTTTTCTTTAATTATGTGATTTTGAAGGTTCATACGGCTTTAACGATTGACTTTTGCCATGATGTTATTTACTAAAATATCATCAATTCACTCAAGAGAATGATATTAATCACATTGCAGCAAAACATATTGACTTTCATTTTCAATTTTAAGGTCACTTGGATTTTGACTAAAATACCAAGTTTTTGTAAAACTAGTTATTTAGCAACAATGAATCATAAATCGAATGAAAGTTTCGTTTCGACACATTGATTGTGTAACCAGGAATGTCATTGGCTAAGGTCACAAGGTAAGGGCCATTATGTTTTCCCCTTTAATAGCATTTTTGAATGTTTCAAACTCAATAATACTACTTGTTGATAACACAGCAACACAGAATTAATTATCTATTTATCTTACTCCTGGGAATTTGTTTGACATGTTGACATCTAATGTATTTCTTATTGCTGTATGAGATATTGGAAATATGTTTTATCTATTGCATCAACAGTGGTCAATTAAAGCATCAGAATGATACTTTAATTAAATAAAATGGAAAATTCTTTTGAAATATCCATGTCCAAGAAAGTGCTTTAAAGCTGGTATCAGTATGTATGTGGCAAATAATAGTGAATAATTTTTTAAAATAATTTATATGGAATTTTACATCTATCGTTATAGGTATGAAAAAATAGAATAAGTGCAAGAAAATGTATATTTTGTTTTATTATTTCAATTAGTGTTGATAGGTCCTTAATAACTTTTATTTCTAACAAGATCATCAATCTACTGTAAGCAAAAACATTGGTATTGAAATGTTTACAGAATGGTTAAATAAGGTCTTGTTTATAGTTAGTGTGCAAGTGGCTTACAGGAAAGAGGCTTATCTAAAGATTTGGTAGCCTTCATACTCAATTAAGGTTTGGTCTAAAATGCAGGATGATCCTGTGGGCCATACTAAGGTTAGAAACACATTGACCACAGCCTAAAGCAAAATTGAATAAGAAGCCCGATGAGCTCAAGAGCCAGTGACTCTATTTTTTTGCGGTTTTCATGGAAACATGTCAAACATGATCCCTAGATGACTTAGGTCACTCAACAAAAATAATTTTGTTCTGAGAACATCTAGAATCTTCATGATAGCTTCATCGATCTTGAAACAAAGATCAACCATTATCCCTAGATGTAGCCTTTTAAAGGTAAGACCAATCAGTTTTGTGGTTTAAGTGGATATATGACTTACACAATGACTTATCTTTAAAACTGTATAGTCCACTATCATACAACTCACATACAACACAACCCACTGTTTATCAATTTTACGTTTTGAATGTTTTTTTTAACAAAGTAGGAGATGAGATATGTGAGCTCTGCCCACTTCTACACTTGTTATTTTCTAATTCACTATGTGCAAACGAGTATCAGTTATGTTACATTCAGACTGTAGTTTAAAATATTTGTCCATAACATAACCTCATGAGAGGAAAGTCCAGATCTGCATTGAACTTCTGAAACAATAATTCGTCAGAGGTTCCTTTTCAATAACATGAGAATAATATAAAATCATTTAACAGAAATGATTTAAGGAACTGAAAATAAGTCTAGTAAAGCAGTGATTACCAAAGTTGAATATCGAACTGACACACCAAATAGGAAGCTGAAACAGAGGCCGATCATAAGATTCAAAACACTTTAAATAGCCCTGTGCACAAATGTACATGCGAATATAGCACTTTGATTACGTACAGAAGTTGACTGGATCTAGACTTAGCATATGCTTATTCAATGATAAACATTTCTATCTTAAAACGGGTGTGAGCGAGGTCTTAACTGAATAGGGAACTGGCAGCCAACTTCACACTTTGAATAGGGAACTGGCAGCTAGCATCTTGCATCTATGTAATAGCTCTGTGCATAAATGTACGTGCGTTTATTACACTTTGATTGCGTACAAAAGTAGAATCGACCTATACCTTATATAATGCTAATTCAATGATAAACATATCTTTCTGAAAACGGGTGAAATCGAGGTTTTAAAGTTGAATAGGGAACTGGCAGCTAGCATCTTGCAGCTGTGTAATAGCTCTGTGCATTAATGTATGTGCGTATATTGTACTTTGATTAGGTATGGAAGTAGATTCGATCTAGACCTAACATATGTTTATTCAATGATGAACATATCTTTCTTAAATCGGGTGTGAGCGAGGTTAAAACTGAATAGGGAACTGACAGCCAGGTTCACATTGTAAATAGGGAACTGACAGCTAGCATATTTTAGCTATGTAATATCTATGTGCATAAATGTACGTGCGTATAGTGTACTTTGATTAGGTACAGAAGTAGACACGACCTAGAGCTAACATATGCTTATTCAATGGTGAACATTTCTTTCTGAAAACGGATGTGAGGGAGGTCTAAACCTGTATATTGAACTGGCAGAAATTTGAATGGTGAACTTGGAACTGGCAGCTCACTTCACATTTTGAATAGGGAACTTGGAACTGGGAACTGGCAGCCAAATTCACATTTTGAATAAGGAACTGGGAACTGGGAACTGGGAACTGGCAGCTAACTTCACAGACCCAAAAATTTTAACATTAGGTAAAGTAATTGTAGAGTATATTTGTTTAAAGATAAGTCATTTTGTAAGCAATAGGTTCACTGACACCACTAAATACTAAAAAATTTAAAAGACTATATCATTAATCGGTTTGCCATTAACAGGGAAGTGATACATTGGGAAATGCTTTATCTTTGTTTTAAGATTCATGTGGCTATCATGGAGATTCTTGGAGAGGTGCTGAGAACAAAATAACTAACATTGAGTCAACGATAAGTCATGTTTCAAAGGAAACCACAGCACAGAAAATCCACTTAAAGGTTTTACCCTCGAACGGCATATCTAGGGATCATTATCGACATGTGTATAAAGCTTGGTGAAGCTAGGAAGTACATGTATATCTTAGGACTTATGATACGGAAAGTTTATCATAGAGTCACTTTTAAGTCTAGTTTCTATGGAAACCGCAAACAATAAAAAGCATTTGTTAGTCTTACCCTAAACAGGCACATGTAGGATCATGGTATATAAATGTATGGAGTTTAGTGAAGCTAGCATGTATAGTTTAGGAGATATGCTCCGGACAAAGTTTTGTGACGGACGGACAGACAGACAGACAGAATGAACGCAAAATATCCACGCTTAGGATGTAAAGCAGGGGTACATTACACACAAAGTCATCAAGTATGTTAATACTTTAAAACCCAAAAGGTAAATCTACTTTGACTGAAAAGGGTGACAGGAAAAACCCAAGGGTCACTCAACACACAATTTATAATTTGGAAATGTCCACTTCAACGCCAGCAGAAAGGCAGATTTATAGTTGGGTGCGTAACAGTATGTGACAATAAACACTTATTGGCTGATATATAAGTCTACCTACGTGCAGCAGCGCAGATATCTAACCTAGTTATCTATGAATTGTTTGTTTGTAGAGTCTCCCGGAGAGAGATATTTAAATCAGTTATTTATATTGCGTTCAAGGTGGATTTGATTCTCGAGAATCTACTGTCAATTCTTCAGTTAAATATTTTACTTGGACCAGAGAGACACTCACTCACAGTATATCTATCTCTGCGTACATAGCGAATTACATATACAGTGATGTCATTAGATATAGCTCATACAATAGTTTAACTACACTCACTCACAGTATAAATAGCTTTGTGTACATAGCAAATTACATATAACAATAATGTCATGAGATATAGCTCATACAAGAGTTTAACTACACTACTTATACTTCTTGAAAACTTTAGTCTCTAAATAGCTTATGTATTACAAATGAAATACATCCAACAAACAATCTAAGACCAAAACGACTAGTTTACATAGACACTAGTTATATAACCTTTCCAACACTATCAATACCTAGATTTCTTTCTCGGTGCCTTTGACAACTTTTCAAAATTAGGTTTTTCTGGATGTTGAGCACCAAGCTGCTTTATATACTCGTAATGTAATTGTACAAGGCTGGTTACCTTTTAAATGCTACTTTTTAGCAACAGTCGATGTTTCTCGATCGAAGTGGTGGAATTTAGCATGCTTGACTCTCATCAACACACCGACTCTTTTTTACCTTCACCAAATACGATTGTCGACTTTACTTCACCAACGTGCATACAGCTTGATATTTGTCCAGTTATCTGATAATTGCACTGAAAATGGCACCTAGAAGCAACAGTCAACGAATAAAAAGTACCTTAAAGGCACATCAATTTTCAAAGATACAGATATTGCATGTAATGCATATTTCATGAAAGAGCTACCAAGCTGTATACAGATTTGATCAGTCTTGGAAGTTATTAAGAAAATATGTCATTTTAAATTTTAGACATAGACATGATGCAAAATTACTTTATTCCAAAAGATTTACGGTGTTGTCAAGTGGGGATTCGATTCCCGAGAATCTACTGTACTTTCTCAAGAAATATTTAAGGGTTATGCATTAAAGTAGTTACCATATATTTAATGTTTTCTTTAAATTCGACTAGATAGAGATTCAGTGTTTAATGTGACCTTATAACTACTTTTTCATACATGTAGGTTGAAATTATGAAATTGTATCGAAATAACTAATAAGTTTAATCCCAAATGACAAATACGAAAGACAACTTATTGAAACGACATATTATTTGTGCACTCCGTTGAGTTTATACTAATATCTGAGTAGTAAAGTGTATTTGAATTGATATTTTGATGGATGACATATTTTCAAAGGAACGCAGGTGTAGTACAGCCATTGGACACACAATTTTAATAACATGATTTGGAAACACTATTTATTCGTGTCAGACCTTTTGTTATGCTAAAGGTTTCACAGTTTTTAAATAACAGTTGATAAAAAAATGCTTGCAAGCAGAGAAGCATGTTTTTATCAAATAGATTAATATTGAAATGTTGTCTCAGGACTGCTGGTAACGTTAAGATTAAATTCAACTCTAGCAACACACTCTGTCAAACATCATATACCTCAACTCAGAAGGTAGTAAATATCTCTATCGAAATAACTTTATACAGAGACTTGTCACTTTCTAGCACTTTCCAACTGGAGTCAAGGACGAAATTAAACTATTTGGCTTCTTTTGTCCATATTTAGAGTCACAAAATCCCTAAACCTATAATAATGCAATGTTGAAAAGTCTCAGTTGTACAGTGCTAATGCCTTTTTAGGAATTGTAGCCTTAGCGGTGAGGACAATACATGTGTATGTCTGGTATGATGGATCTTACAGTCGCCGCATTAGTAATCGTAATCTCACTAGCAAAGGTGTAGGTTATTAAGGTTTATTATATTGGGAGGATACATTTTATCTAACCCGTATGTGTACTCGACTATTGATTGTTTTAACATTATATTTGATTATTCTCAATTTCCTGTGGAAAATTGAGGTGAGGTGAGGTGATATGGGGTTTATCGCTGCTTTCAAGATTATTTCACTTATATCGCAGCTGCTAGTATTATTGCAGGGAGAAAGCCCGCAACACTATTGTGGCTATGCATCGCGGTGAAACCTGCGAGCATCTGCTGGGACTAGCAACCATGGGTAGTACTGCACTGAAATTCAATGTAGCATTGCACTCAAACCTGACTGCGTGCAGAACAGTTCTCTACTGCATGTGGAAATGTGAACACAAGAATAGTTTAGAGGTTAGTTTAGATAAGCTACCCTGCCAGCAATAGGTGATAGTAAAGTTACTTGAATTAAGAATTTGGAAATGTTCAAATAAACATAAACAGGTAGGTAGACAAGATTATTGTTAGGTTCAAAATCTTACCTGACCATAAAGGTGAGACATATTTTTTGGCTAATATATGGGCATACTCGCGTGTACTTTATTTATAATTATCAGTTAATATATTTTTATTTTGACAAGATAATTACTCAGTGTTTTACATGTCAGTATATCTAGCTTTGAATACATTTCAAATGATATGTTTATTTTTATCAGAGCGAATCGTTTTGCAAATTCATATGCAAATGCCAACAATCTTATTGAATAAGCTCAGTCTTTTTGCTGCATCGCATTATGCACAATTATTGTAAAGGAGCTGGCAAAACTTTCAGGGTAAACGAACCATCAGCCCAACGATAAGGTATTGAGTCAAGCGGTGGTCCTTTACATGACCAAGTAGCCAAACAAAGTGACATATATGACCAACATAACCTACTGTGAGAGCGATACGAGGCAGGTATATTGTAAGGGTTATTCTAGTTACAATTGCGAACTTGGCAATGTTCCACGTCACTCTTGAAAACCAACGGTAAGCAGATTTATAGATAACATGACAAGGTAGCGTCTACGTGACCTAGTACAATCACTTATCTGCTGATATATGCATATATTTACGTGTTTCAACGAGTACATATAAGCCATATATCTTAGGTTGTTTGCATGAAAGGGTCTCCCGGAGAATGAAACGATGTAATGTGTTTGCTTGATTGATTTTGATGTTTACTATGGCAAAGTCAAGAGAAGGACTCCCAGGTGCTTTATGTCTCTACAAACCAAAAGTTATTAAAGTATTACACGTTAGTTCATTACCAGTCTGTTGACATATGTCAAAAAGCTTTAGTCAGAGGTTAGCATCAATAACTTCTACACATATTCTGATCGTACACCGTACACAGTACACCTTCATTTTTATACCTTAAATGGGAACGGAAGACAAATTGGGCGTGGTCACAGAATTCGCTAAGAAGGTAGATACATGTGAACAAAAGCATCATCCAAATGCTTGTGATAGAATAACATGTAAATAAATTTGTTGCTCTCAGATTTGGAACAAAGAAGAGGATTGTGGAGGCATAAGGAGAAGATGAATAATGTACATGACCAGAATAAATTATTATTTCATTCATGAGGCATTTTCACTGATTGTTTGACAAAAAATTCTACAGTCAGTAGTTAGATGACGTTTCTATAACAACTTTCATTAACAGACGTATTGGGTACTATCGTTGTTACACCTGTAAGTAAACCATTTTACCAGATCTTTAAACGTTCAACAAAATAAAGCCTTTTGACGAAATACTGTCTTTTTATTTTGTGAGCGCAATATGTTGCGGCAACCCGATTGGTCGGTCACATGACAGTCAACAGAAAATGAAAATTGACCTGACCCTGTGACCCCGAGTCGAGCCAAAAGTGATATTGACTTAGGTTACTAAAAATAGAAACGAGTTATTTTAGATTTATCGTGTTGTCTATTAACTGTCTTATCCAATTCTTCAGATATGTAAGGCCAGATTATACCTTACTCAAGCCGAATCAATTTAAATACAGGTAGTAAATTACAAACTCAACTTTTGACCCTGCTCACTCCCTATGGGCACTGTCATTACAATCTCATTCAAATCAGATCGAAACTTTTTCTTGTTACCTCGAATGAGATTGTATCATTCATGATTGCCCAACATCAATTTATATCCATGCCTTCATTTCGAAGCTTACAAATCGCTAGTTCATTAGAAATATGTTGCCTATAATTATGTAAGTCAAAACTAGTGAAAGCCTAAAATGTTTGCATTTCAAAGCACAGTCCTAGTTTCAAGTTGTTGATCCTTACTTGTTTAAATTTCTACTGTTTTCCTCAAAATTCATGTTCCTAACTCATTTACTCCTGGACATGCTCAAACCTTGACCCTTGAACCCTTGTCAGCGTAAATGCTCGCTCTAACGACACTAATTAGCTCAAAGCACCGCTCAACTCCCGATGGGAAACTGTCTACCATAAAGTTCTGATTGTTTTATTGTTTCATGGAGAAGAGTTTGGAAACAGGTAGATGTGGATAAGGATATAATATAAATAATATAAAGAAATAAAGAAATATATTATATAACGTCAACATAACTTAACCCTTATGATAGGTGATAACAAGCCAATTGTTGCAAAAAAACTGTTCTAATATGTTTATCGTTTATGTATATACTATACAGAGGACAGAGTCTTTATATAGTAATTTTCATCATTGATGTTGTTTATTTCATGTAGGTGGCTTGTCAATCTATAGTTTATTGACGTATGCATAAACATTCACTAGTTAAAAGACCTTAAAAAATTGTTTGACTTTTCATTTATTTAAAGTCACACATGATTATTGTGGTCTTCATTTCTGTCACTTAGACAGATTGATTTATTGTAGTTAAAATCGATTATATTTTCGCCCTGTATCAGCTAAAATATGTATATTGTATTCATACTTTTCAGTTCCCGTAAGATGTAAAGACAGTAAACAAAAAGTTAAGAGAAAATGAATTCTCTTTGTAAAGTTAAATTTCTTTGGTCAAGTTGAAATGTTCTCGGTTCGAACACACAAACATCATTTAACAAGAAAATCAACAACACTTGTAAACTAAACAGTGGTTATGACATATGTAGAATGTCATATCTAACATACGCAGCTTTAACATATACCATGATATAATGATTCATTTTTCATGTACTTAAGTCTTAACTTTGAATAACAATTTGAAAATGCAAAAATTTAAACAGAATTCAAAATTCACAAGAGGTGAACTCCATATGCAAATAGGATATTGTGTAAAACGTGCATAAAATGACAAAACATCGCTATTATCATGGGTTTGATCTTACCCAAACTACATTCAAATCATTTCATAGAAATTAGGAAAATATATAATTATCTTTAAAAGAAATATCAAAGTAACAATAACAATTCAAAACATACAAGTAAATGTCATTCAATGTAATTATTTCATATATTTTAGAAATAAGACAACTTTTCACATATTCACATTCACCTCAAGCTACAAAATGTCAGAGATAATCTTCATGTAAAAGGTAGCTAGACATCTTGGCTACCTCTAGTTCTAAATCCTTTGGTAAAGTGTTGACACCGACAGTGATTTCAGTAGATAGAGCCTTAGGCTTATTATAGATAATTCACTTAAGAAACTTAATTGATGACACTTATTTAATCCACGATAACTCAGACATATCATAAACTGTCTAGAGAATGTAAAACAATAAATAACAAATCTGACCAATGAGAAACACATACAATTTAGTATTAAACTCTGGGAAGACTATTTCAACAGCAGATTAGGATAGGAACCTCAAACCTTACACATTTCAGGACTACTCCGGGGGCTGACTTACTTTTATCTACATATTGTATCTATGTTGTTATGTAAGTCATTCCTGTAAATAAAAGTGTGCATATCTATTCCATGGACTTTGGACTTCTTCTGCCTAGAGTTAATTCCCCGTTAAAACTGGACAGTTAGACCATTAACCCAGAATATCACGAGTTTGGGCAGATGAGGATTTCCTGGAACCCTGCCTCAGCCGTATGATAACTTTGTGGACAATAGCTTCACTTTATTTGGTAGGGTATGTTCATGTGCATCCTGACGAGAGTATTATTTCAAGGTTAATATATTTGCTTATGGTTAAATATCTTTAGTCTGATCGAATGTTAATACGCATGAGGATCAATACCATAGTTTAGATAATACTTGTTTTGATGATGGGTCTAAATAAAATGAATTCATGTGATGATGATGTGATATTGACATCGGATTACATCAATGAATCGCATAAACAGGATATTACTGTTTAGTGACATGTGAATCTGGCTGCGTATTTGAGCGAGGTGTATGTTTATCAGCTTCTTCTGTGTAAACTTCTAACAACTCGTTGTATTAAAGTGCTTATTCAGCAAAGTTGGTTTAGCCTTTAAATCTGAAAATGTATTCCTATCAAAACACAGTTATTACTGCTGTTAAGATCAATAAGGGGCATATATTGCATGGGATATTGACACTTTTGTCAAAAATTGTAAACTTCCGTTTAAAGACAACTTCAGTGTAACACAAGTAGAAACGACACACATGCATATGCGGCTCTCTCGGAATAAGAGATTCTTTCATGCTACATAGACATACAGACAGATAATAATATTAAAGTCTAACCTCCTTTTACATAAAAAAGAAAGGTAAAGGTAAAATTGAATGTAAAAAGTTAAGCACTCAAAATGGGTTATGAGAGATTAAAATATGTACATATACATTAGTTATGGTAAAATAGTAGATTATATGTATAAAAGCACATTTTACCTCCCGGTGCTTATAAAAGGCTCGGGGCTTATTGGAGGCCCGGCACTCATTTTTTTTCATAGAATTTTTTTCATGAGTTAAACATAAGATATCATTTTAGTTTGTTATTACAGCGTACAATGTGTTTCAAATCTTCATAGAGGTGAGTGACTGAAGCGCTAATAAAATATATATCTCGAGTGTTCAAGTATCATCAAGAACTAAATTCTCTCATTTCTTGATAGCTGTGAGTTTAAGCGCCAAATGATTTTCTATGGTGATAATTATGTTTTGGGTAATTTCTTCCAAAATGGTTGGAAAAAAAGTTTAATCAAAATTGGGTTTAAGTGAAAACATCCATATTATTATGTTTTTAATCTTACTAGTTCATATAATATCAAGTGTCTTTAAGAAAGCAGTTTATGAAGCTCTGATACAATATATGTTTAGTGTTCAATGTAATACTATGAATTCTCACAACTTGTCAGTATAATTCCTGATATTGAAATACATAGATGTATGACTGCTTAAGCAGATAGATAAGAGAACAAATGTAACAAAAGTGAGCATTTTGTTAAAATTCTGTGTATAGAAGACAGACATTATGTAATTATAACCGTTTAAACTTTATTCTGTACAGCAATTATAAATACACACAAAACAGGAAAACAAACAACCAGTTCATATGGTTGCAGGAGAATCTTAATTCTAGCACAATCTAGTACTAAATTAAAACAAATGTTACATGACGACTAGATAGGGATACTCTGTAGTAGCTCTCCAGCTAATACAAATTGTTCCACATTGAACTGAATAAAAGATAAAACATCAAAAACTCTAGAAATATCTGGTATTAAATTTGAAATAAAGGGTAAGATAAAGTGACATATTGTCTTGATACTCTTCCATGCAATTTAATTCAACTTAGAAATACATACCTTACGATAACATGAATAATTCAGCAGAATAAAATCATTTTATTATATATTGGTATAGTGCTCTTTGTCCTTAAACTGTTTAAAATGGGATCAAGAATTATGGATTGCAACCTTTATCAGAAAGAAGTACTTGATTTACATTGAACATGTTTTCATTCACAAAATGTTCACAATTTGATTCAAAGTTTTAAATTGCAGTGTTGAAAAGAAGAAATTGTACTGATTGAAACTGTGGAATGATTAATGATTATATACAATGAATATAACTTTACATGGTAAAGCCAACACCTAATCAACATTATATCAGTGAGATGAGAAGCTGTTTGATCTCTGGTGTAACATTGAACTCCCTGCCAGATACCAGCTCACTTTTCATCTCACTGTTTGATGGAACATCAACAGTCATCATTACCCACATTGGTCTGTCTAATGTTACATCAGAGATTGTTGTGACAACTTTGACAGTGTTGATATCAACAACATGTACCTTATTAGTGTCCATGTTAATCATGAAAGAGAGGTTAAGCTCTGTTGATTCACCAATCTGGTACTTGCAGAGAGGGACGTCAGTGACAAGCTTACTATCATGCCACACCCGTAGACAAAGCTGCTGCTTGTTTGTGGGACATACACCAACCCTCACACTCACTCCACCAGCCTGGCCCCAGTAGGCATCTACAGGGGAGTGAGTGAGGCTTGTCTCCAACAGTATCATCCTCTCCTCTAACAGCTGCTTGACAGTGAACACCGCTCTGCTACAGAACACCAGCACCTGACCTCTCCTCAAGGGAAGGGGTCGCAGTGTCAGTGCTGTCCTCAGCCTCTGTAGCCGACACCCGGTGTCTTGAGGTGCAGGGTGTGGGCAGGTGTTGTTGATGATATTGGGTGACATATGGATATCATCAGTTGCTGTGTTGACATCAAGCTCGAGGTGGGGACCTGTTGGAATATGTAATGTTTTATTAAACAACTTCAAACAATTAAAGTAAAACACTTCATTCCAATACATAAAGTTAATATCATCATTATTTATGTGTTTCTATTATAATTAAATGAATATTGATTATCATTGTTTTACTAGACATGTTAATTTGAAGATATTTTCGATTCAATTTTCAAATGCTTAATATGACTGTTTAAAATTTCAATCGTTGAAAACTATTGACATACATTTGGTTCCATAATATTGTGTTATAGATATCATTGATTTGAATATCTATCAGTTTTTACTATATTTAAATATTACAAGGAATTCTAAACGCAAAATAAGCTGAGATAGGCAGGAAAGCTGCAACCACTGAATATGTGGAATATTGGAATATGTGATGTTTTATTAAACAACTTTAAACAAATTAAGTTAAACACTTCTTTCCAATACATGAAGTTAATATTATCATAATGTATGTGTTCCTATTATCATTTAATAAATATTGATTGTCATTGTTCTACTAGACATGTTAATTTGAAGTATTTTCGATTAACATTTTAAGTGTTTAAAGGGGCAGTAGCACGTTTTTTGATAATTTTATATTTTAAAATTTTTACTGATTATTGTAAGTTAATGTTAAATGTATTATTTTGACAGTGTCAAAAATTTCATTATACAAGTAAATCATCCATAGTCAGAAGACAAAGTATGAAGATTCACACAAAATCCATTGGCGGCCATTTTTTGTGAACACCTTTAATTCATTTTGTGTAAGAAAAAGGAATCGCATGGCTAATCTTTACGTTATATATTTGAATTATTACTGCTCCATTTAGTTTAAATATATTGTCTTTCAATTGGAACCATTAATTTTCATTTTCCCGACATCACCTTATATTCCCTCTAAAACGTGCTACTGCCCCTTTAACATGATTGATATTTCATTCGTGAAAATTATTCATGAATGGTTGGAAAGATCATGTTATAATTATTATTGATTTGAATTCTATCAGTTTGAATTATGTTATAATATTCCAAGGAATTTTACATTCAAGAAAACGAGATAGGCAGGAAAAGCTGCAACCACTGAAAACGTGAAATGAAGTCGCAAATAAAACATAAACAAAGTATAATAAGTGAGCTCGAATTCATACAATATAGCAACAGGATTGTTATCGCAATGTAAAGAGATTATAACTACGATGTTGATATTATAGTGTTTAATGAATTAAGATAGAATAAGTTAAAATGAGATTTACGTTATACTTCATCAACAAGTAAATTTTCTACAACTTCTACAAAAGTGCAAGAGGTGGAGAATACTCAGATATGATATATGTAGAAACGGGTAAATTCAAACTTTCTATGAAACTAGAACACGAAATGAATGGAAACATCACAAGATGGGTTTCATCAAACTGAGATTTGTGATGTAGTATTATAATGTTGACACCGCATGTCACTATATATCGCTTTATGCCTCAGAGTTAGCCTTGAATCTATTTTATAAGAGGAAGGTTGGAGACAGACTTACTTATGAACAGTTTTCCCCCGTTGGAGAAGGTTTGATCAAAGCAGGTCACTGAAATAAAGATACATTCTGTTGATATTTTGTTATTTTGATTGTCAGTTAATAATTTGCTCCCTGAAAAAGATCATCATTTTATTTTTTTAAAAAGAAACAGTTCCAAGTAATTCAATGAGTCTAGATCTCTTCTGTCAAGCAGAGACTACTCAAACCATTTCTACCCGCATAACCTCTATTACAAGGTGAGCATATGATGGACATGAACTAAATCAATTATTGATGGGTTACAAGTTGTTGAATTATTTACATTACAAACGGGACATTTAACTGAGAAGACGGATATTAACAATCTTAATAAATTTAAATCAACAGGTTTTACTAAAGGTCATACTGATGATTTAAGATTGGCCCGTAAGTCGGGTAATCCCGCTGACCTCTGAAATCAGCCGCTCGGCCAACAGAAAAGATGCCCTAGCTCGCTGGAAGTTTAATTAACTCAGCAGCACATCTTTTGGAATGGATGATGTTCGGAGCTCTGTCAATCGGAGCGGAGCAGAGTGACCATTTCGATGAATAATCTGATTGCTTGGATGTATTAATAGAATTTTTTTTTTTTTTCATTTTAAAACGTTTTAGCGTATTTGCTATTTGTCAATGACAAATGATGATTGCACATCGCACAAATATTAACATGGCGAATAATAATCACAAAGTTAGAGCATGATAAATGTCAATATTTACGAAAATCCTCATGCAAGGGGAGGTAACTTTTTTATATCGAACTCGTTTGTACTTATTTTTCTTCATTTCCAAGATTTATTTTTCACAATACATACTGTTATTGAGAACATGCCATAAGCTATCATATGTTTCCCCCGTTCACGCCTTGAATAAGCGACTATAAACTGTTTGTGACGTCACATTTGATTGATCAAATCGTGAATTCCTTATTTGCATACGAAAGGTCACCGGGACGACCTCTCACACTGGTCAAACATAGATCAACAGTATGACAAAATAAAAAAATCTGTTGATCTTAATCTATTTAAATTGGGTATTTCTCAACATATGCGAGGTGCACATATTTCTTTCAAAGTCAACAGACAAAATGATAAACCTTCAATATAATTTCAATATCGATATAACCCTGTACAAAATTTCAAACACAATTATTGCAACAATATTTTCTTTTCGTAGTTTATCACACCAAATAAGTTCAAGTAAAATAAGTACCTATATCTTTTAATGGCACATTTACGGGATAAATGTCTACAACAATTCTTTTGGTGTGCGAGTACATAATACTCTTATACATATGAATGTAGTCGTATTTCAATTTAAATTCAATTGCAAATGTTTTATTTGTTGTTATGGTATATTTTCTAAAACATCTTTTATGTGTTTTATAAAAAACGAAAATATCTAAACTAATTTAATATTTTACAGTAACTAAAATTTAAACAGAATTTACATTTATGAATTAATTTAAATTAAACATATGTCAGTTTAATATTCCAAAAGTAATATTCCATACAGTGAAATTGTTTAGTTCTATAATGTATAAGAATGTATAAACAATCAATGGGTATTACATAAACCTTACTGAGCTTCTATGACAGTGATAGAATATCATTAAGATAAAAAGCTCATCTACCTTGAGGAAGTTCAGCAGGAACCATATTGATGGCGTTGTAGAAGTCATCAGCTGGTACCCATGAAGGTTTCTCTGCTGGAGTGTAGGTGACCGATCTTACAGATCCCAATATATCAATACGGGCCTTCATCTCCGTGACCTGGACAGGAGCGAATGTGACTCCGGTTCTGTCGAACTTGACATCCTGTGCAGCTTCCTGCAGCATGGTGTTCAGGCTGTCAGTTGAGGACACTATCAGTTGAAGATCCTCCACTTGGTCTGCTCTCTCCCGCATCTTCCGTGTGTATTCAGTTGAGGATTTGACCTTGGCAAGAAGAGTCCTTGTCGAGTCCAAAGCATTATCAGTGACTTTGAGCTCCTTGTCTGACTTCATGTCTACATCACTCAGGAGTGAGGCTCTTCTTGTCTGCAAGAGTTCTATCAGGTTGTCAGTGGTTCTGTTTATATCTTCTGTCGCCCTCCCTCTTGACATATGGATGTTGCTTTTCTTCTTTTCCAGATCCTGGACTTGTTGTTCCAGCTTGTCCGCCTTTTGGTCCAAGTTGATGATGACGTCATCTGTGGACTCGGCCTTCTCCTTGTGTGCTTCGTCTACAGAAACAACGTCATGGTCCTTGGTCTTGTCATGGCTCACGACAGTGCAGGACACACATATTACACATTTACAGGTACGGCAGTAGAACTGTTGAGGCTGGTGGTGTTCCTTGCACTGGTGAAGTTTTCTGAAGCTCTCGACTGGTCGTCCTTTCATTTCTTCAAAGGTCACCGTCTTGTGGTTTCTGGTGGATCTATGACGACTATGAGATCTGTGGCATTCTTCACAAATGAAGATACAGCAGTCGTCACATCGATATTGAGCCTCGTTTCCATCAGGACAGTCTGTGCATGGCAAACGTATCCCCTTCTGAATCTTCAGATGATCGAGTATTTTCAAGACCATGGACTCGACAGGAAGGGAGGTAACTCCCCCAGGCAGCTTATGTTCATGTCGGCAGAGAGGACAAAGAAGTTTGTTGTTCTTCCAGATCTTCCCAAGACAGGGATGACAGATGGCCTGCACACAACACGGCATACAGCGGGGAAGATGTTCCAGTTCGTCATATTCATGGAAACAAATCGGGCACTCAGTGAACTTATCTTTGACTTGGGAGACTCTGATGTATTCTGCCATGGTTCCTGTAAGTAACAGACCATATGAAATATATGATATTATATATAAGTAGTCTTTATTTTTTAATAGTCTAGTGTTTCTTAAACAAAGGTAATCCTCTGTTATTTTCCTCAAAGTCATTGTAATGTTGAAAGTCATTTTTTAATGTTTAATATACAATGTAGAAAAAAATTTAACTAAAAATTATCTTACTTACAAATAATCATGAAAAGTATAATGAAAGTACAATGAAGTTAAGAAATCAAATCAAACAATGTTCAACTTACAAACTTAATGTTCAACTGAGGACGCTTTGGCGTTCTTGATAGCCGAGGGTCTTATAACAGTGACTGTTTGGTTGTCCTGCTATGGTATCTACATAGATGATCACGTGTTTACAGTACAATGTGCTTTCACTTGATTGGTTAAGGTCCCTCTTATATATATATGGTATTATATAAAGCATGTTGTTTGTACTTTTCTGGGAAAGTCCTATTAGCTATTGAGAAACGAGCTCTCTTTGAAAACATTTATTTTACGAACCAAGCACCATTCAAGATATAATACATTAACAGCCCACACTTTTATAGCAGATCACAGGCTGACAGTGAGTCATGTCCATGTTTCAACTTGCTGGTGATCAAATCATTGGTTTGAAGAAATATGGTAGTACTTGTTCAGGTTATTGGAAATAAAATAAACAAGATGAAATGAATACCATTGTCTTAAAGAGGCAATCATCGATTTTTAACAGACATTGATACCAATATAAATGACTTAATTCCTTATGCAAATTCACAAACAGTTCAAATATACATTTCCAAATGTCAATTATTTGATAAATCAAACATTATTCACTCGTAACTGTCCTTCTGAATGATTACGATAAATTTAAAAAAAGCGTTTTACTGATGACCCTACTCATTGTCTGGTTTTTGATAATAATACCGACTTCAGACCTTCCTTTCTTCACTATAAAAAGGTCGATTAGCTTTATAATAATACTTTCCGGTTATAGTCGACACCTCCCTGTCAAATTAGGAGACACAAAGTGCAGAAAACCCGGTATATTTGATATAAGTTGTGAATAGATTAAACAAAATAAATATGTTAGGCGGATAACATAACATTGATATTCAAAACTAATAATGAATTGAAATTAGCCACATGACCCATTTTCAATGCACCAAAGTAAAAAAAAATTTGGTGTGAGACTATTTATAAACAAAGCAAATGAATGCACAGCACTCATATTCTCAAACTTGTTAAGATAAGCGATTGATAGTATTTAAACCAAATCCATGGCAACATCATGTAGAGAACTGATAAACATTAGTTGCAACATGGTAGTAACAAAGAGTTAAAGGAGAAATTATATACAAATCACAAAAGTATTAATTTTATATTTGAAAATGCTTTTAAATGTAGAGCCTTACAATTCAAGAACAGGCAACTTACAAGATTTCCATAGACAACTTTTTTTTAAAGCTATTTAGAGTCTTGTGTGTAGTGTTCACG
Source organism: Steromphala cineraria (assembly GCA_916613615.1). Taxonomy (NCBI): domain Eukaryota; kingdom Metazoa; phylum Mollusca; class Gastropoda; order Trochida; family Trochidae; genus Steromphala; species Steromphala cineraria. Next base: position 43,334,010 of record OU744728.1, read on the forward strand.
AAATATGGTATTTAAGCAACATGTTATTGCATGACTATTCAGACGTTCCTTTAGGAAAATATTCTCACGACCCTTAAAGGTAAAATACTGAACTCGATATTGATAGCTTGATCAATCGAAGTATCTATGCAGTAAAACTCTCCAGTGAGCTATGCTTTTGATGAAAGTCTAGAACCAATATATTCAATTCATATGCTTTACTTATCAATTGAACTCTCGATTACTGAAGTTGCCCATTGATATGTAGGTTTAAACAACGTTTAGTCCTCAACTGATTTTATATAGACCATGACTTGGCAATGTTCATATATTCCGACTAGTGATTAAATCACTTTGAAAGATTGAATACGGCCTCACAAAAAAGGTTAGGTTCAATGTGACTGTGTGGGTCAATTTCCCTTATCGAATCCATACAAATCGTTTAGTCATCAATGTCACTTTCATATCAATGGTTTATGGTTGCAGTAACACTTGGGACTCGATCGTGAAATTTCAATAACACTATTGAAGAGAAAGGTGAAGAGACAGCAAATGGTTTCGACTTAAAAACATAATGTATAAACGCCCTGTTCAGAAACTCGTGTTTTATTATCCCCCGCCACGAAGTGGAAAGGGGATATAGGTGTGAGCTCCGTCCGTCCGTGCGTCCGTGCGTCCGTCCGTCCGAGTTAAAGGAGCCAATTTTTCTCAGAAACCGTTAAAGGTAGGATTATCAAATTTTGTGTGTGCCTTCAGGGTATCAATATCTTGATGGAGTTCGAAAATCAGAACCGCACACATATTTTTTCCGGAGTTATTGCTTTTGTTACATTTTTTTGGGACTCTGTTCGAGGTGTCTTCAAAGGAGCCAATTTTTCTCAGTAACCGTTTAAGAAAGGATCATAAAATTTTGTGTGTGCCTTCAGGGTATCAATACTTTGATGGAGTTCGAAAATCAGATAATCACAAAATTATTTTTTACAGACTTTTTGCCCTTGTTTCATGTTTTTGGACTCTGTTCGAGGGAGTCGTCAAAGGGGACAACGTTTCTCAGAAACATAGAATAACAAAATTTGCATTTTGTCTTAAGGGTATCAATACCTTGATTAAGTTAAGTAATGAGGTAAATGCAATTACTTATTACAGAGTAATAGCCCATTTAGGAAACATTGGGGGCTTTAATGAAAACTCATTGGGCGGGGGATGTTGATGATCATGTCTTCTTGTTTTTTTCTCAATTCAATATGAAATTACGAACATTTAAACATTGATAATGGTGGAAACCTTCTATAATCAAATGTGAACATACATGAAGTGTAGCATACATGTCAATAAGATAGCATACACAGCTAATAGTAGGACTCGCTTACTCTTTGCTCATTAAATACTAAACAGTCTTGTTGTCTTAAAAGACAGGGAGTGGTGAATCTATATCAGTGAAAAAATAATAAAAACTGGAATTTAGTAAGAAAACAAAATTAAATCTTTAAATGGTAATGCATATCAATAATAAAAGACTCTTTTAATTGCATTATTTTAGAATGCAACGGACAAAAATGTAAGATAAAAAATCCGCTTAGTTCATGATAAAATAAACAAATTAAATACAAGGATTTTCAAATGTCATGGTAGAATGTGTTCTCATATCCGGCGCTGACGGAATGATGTGACATCTAATGCTCAGGCTTTATAACAATATTTTGTCAATTGATGGTATATCAATGAAGCCATTCCCGGTAAAGCGTTTAAGCTATTGATAAATGTACTCTCTGCATACACAATTGAAGTTATTGCAATACCTTTACAGCCTATGCTATGCTCTAGTGATATTATTGTTAGTTTAACATAATCAGTTAAGATGGTGTATTTGACGGTGTGATTTAAAATTAAGATAAACATGTTTATTATAATGATTAATTTCTAAGGACGAATTGGATTCGTATGTATGATATTCCTGAACAAGATATTGAAGAAATTGATTATCCAAGTGTATATCTTTAAAGAAACATAATGAGATGACTCTCAGGTAAAGATCTAATTTCATTAACGAAGTTTGAAGAACTGAAGTGTCAATGCAGTCCAATCGTCACAACGTTTATGCTTTGTCGTAGCAGCAGTGTTATTATACTAATCATTGTCAATTCAGTTTTCTATTCATAAGGTTTCCGAATTGATATAGAAAGACTTGTTCATAGTTTGTGTTAGATTTACCCTTAAACGGTAGACTACTGAATGAGTCACTGTTATGTTATTTGTATAAAATGAATGATACTGCCTTTATGCAACTTGAAGAGATCCTTTAGTTATGTCTATTTTACTGCATAACAACCGACCATGAATATAAGTGAGCACAGAACAGACCACGTAGCGAAATGATATGCGTAAATATTAGATAGGTGATTGATACCCCTTCTTACTTCTTTATACAAAATACAACAAATCAGATTATGGTTTTGAAAATTAAACCTTAGTCCATCGACAACTTCCTTGTGAAAATTACTCACAGGACATACCTAACATACACGCGAGGGAACAACAGATCATCAATTTATCACGTGTATGACAAAAAGCATTAAGGTATCATCTTGCTTTTGATGACGTAGCAATGTGAGAGTTGTGCTTGATGATGTCATACATTTTGATAGCATTAAAAAAACATAAACATCATCAAAATTTTAATTATACATCTGTAAAGAAGCCAAGAAGTTTAGGGATAATCAACTTATGTATAGTTTAAAGTAGCGACGATTTGGTATTGATCCTTATACCGTTTTCGCTGGCTTCCTACAATAAAGAAGTTGATAATCCACAACCTCCTTATCTTCTTGATATTTCCAGCTTCTCAAATGCCTATCACTGAACGAATCTTTTACCAACTATTTAATATTTGCCAAGTCAGTCACGCATTGATTTTGTAATTCATTAACTGGACTTGTGCACCTAATGGCCCTTACAGTGAAGGTTTAATGAACGATGTGCAGTTTTAAAAACATAAAAATGTTCATCAGATACTTTTAAGTTCAGGGTAAAAGTAGTGAAGCAAACAGTTCACAAACATGCTTACAATCAAGAGGAAAATTACGAAAACTTATTTTCAGTTAAAACATGTGATGCATGTGAATAAGTAAATTCATGTCAAGTGTATAATTTTCTGTGGTAATGTTCTGTGTCTATAATAGTTTGATCTGACTTTGAAACGAAAACACATTAGTAGTGTTCGAATCCTTCTAAATGCTTTGTAAATGGTGCATAAAGAGTTTTATCATGTGACATGGTAACTGCAGTTTGTTATGTGTGTTGGTTGAGTCGATTTGGGAATGTTAAAATATTTAATATTGCTTTCATAACAGTTTCAAACAAAAACTGTTTACTGTAGGTACAGCACAATCGACTATACAAACACGATGAATGGGTTTTCATTTGAATTATTATTCCCGTTCTCAAGACGAGGTGCGTGATATCTATATTTCCATAGGAATGTTAGTTGTTGTATAACATGTCAGGTGAATAAAAATGTGAACCTTACATTCAACAGGCAGTGACATATCACTTAACGTCAAGTCATAAACTCATAATCCTTTTGACGCAGAAATAAATTTCGATTGAGGATTCTGTACATGATCACTCATATTCTTTAGATTAATTGATGTTTTTATCATATAAAGCAAGCGAACCATTTAAAAAGTTGGCTTGGTCACATGGCATCGCATCTTTCAAGAGATGTATAATGCAGTTGTTATTTAAAACAGTTTTCATTCTTACTTTCGATAAATCATATACCATAGTATATCTAAAGCCACTATTCCCAAGGACTACCAGTGAGGTATGTTCATGTAAGATAACACAACATGTCGAGGTCAAGTCTTGAATCAAAATTAGTTTACAGTTATTCAGGTTAGTAAAAAAAAATATAAAATGTTCAGTTATTTAAACATACATGTATGGATCAACTAAGGGAAACATTGTCAAAATTATTTTGATTTGAACTTGTTTATGTTTCCGCTAATGTAACAAAGGCATTATATCAAACTAATTTTAAGAAGACTCGTAATAAGAATAATGATAAGTGCATTTATGTGATAACAATAAACAACTCTAGAATGTAAAACCCTCAAAGCTAACATGAAAATAAACAAGATGTATGGGATGTAAACACAATTTATGGCATAATCTTCCAGAAAATTGCAATAAATACATGTATGGTTGTTCATGGTAGAAATAAAGGGAAGTTAATTAAAAGATAACTTTTACACACAAATAACAACTTCGAAAATAATGAATGAATCACAGTAACCATGTAAAAGGTACATGTAAAATTGTTGTATGATAACAAACATTCGACAAAAATTTTACTTTCTTTTTATTTTCAAAAATTAATTGAAACAACATGTATGCATATGAAGTGAAACATGATATATTTATTTTGGGAATTCTAAAGTCTGAACGCTTTTGACCCGTATGGACGTACATGTACATGTAGGTACATGTACAAGATATTAATGTAATAGTCAGTATGTTTGATGATATGAATACATGTAAGCGGTGCTTTTCTAAAACAAATTCACACGACCCTCAGGTTAGGATTTAAACTCGTTAACAAAGATTGGTACAAGCAAACGAAGTATCCATGCACTCCACTGAAGTATGCTTTTGTGGTGTCAGAACTAATAAATTCAATTCCTAATCGTAAATCACTGATCGATTATATTTCTATTTCTTAAGATTCCTTTTGAGAGGGAAGGGTTTGTACAAAGTTTGTGTTAGATTTACACTTCAGCTAATCCTACTTAGAATAAGATCGCATAATGAAAGTAGACAGGGCAACAATTAACTTACCGAAATGTTCTCCACCAAGGCGATACCCATTCAATGAGTCATAAGTAAACATAACTATGTTTCATTTCTCATAATCGAACCAGGCGAACCAGTTGAGTTATGAATAGTCCCTGTATAACACCTCTTTATTTTCAAATAACAAATAGAGAACCATGATCGTAAAATTGCAACAACAGTATGAGGTTTTCAATAACTGCTTAAAGGGGCAGTAGCACGCTTATAGGGGAATCTTTTCGACACCATAACCTGTATTGCATTTAATTGAAGTAAAAGGGAGTAGTTACCAGACAGTTGAAATAGGGTGTAAAACCTTTACAAATATATTGTTAAGACGATGGATACACAACATTAGGCTTAGCTATTGAGAAAATCTTAAAGGGAGTTATTTGGAAATCTCATGTCAACAAAATGAATGTTATAATTTTAAAAGAGTTTTAAGGGTTGCTTAAAGGGGCTATATCACGTTTTTAAGGGAAACATACAGTGTAAGGTGATGTCAGGAAAATGAAAATAAATTGTTCCAATTGAAAAACAATGTATTTAAACTTAATGAAGCATTACTTAAACATATCATTTTAAAAGTATAACAAACTAAGTTTTTTTTGTTTTAACTGTGAAATACGATTTCAAAATAAGCGGAGAAAATTGAATTGAATGAAGTAAAGTGTTTGTTAGTACACAAGATGATAACATTTATCGATCTTTATAGTCGTTTCTGAAAAAATATTTTAAACAGAGTTATGGCACTTGAAAATTTCGTCAACTTTATGCAAAGTAGGAGTTCTATTATAAATAAGGTTATCATAACAATGTAATAAATTATAGAGGTATCTCACTGCAAAGCGTATTTGGTAAACTATTTACTAACATAATAAAATAGACATGTGTCATGGACAGATACTCTCAACAAGACCAATAAAGAACATGCAGGCCCTAAGGAGGTAAATACAGACTAATAAAGAACACACAGGCTTGAAGGAGGGATATACAGCTAGTGTACAAGCTATTGCCAAACGGGTACCTCAATGTCAAATGTGGGAGATTTTATGTGCTCTTTGTTGACTTTGCCAAAGCTTTTGACTAGGGAAGCATGTATGAGACTGTGTAGGTTTGTGTACGAATTTATCCGTCAGTTTGGATTGAGACGAGGGTGCATTCTAAGCCCATTTCCCTTTACATTTTATGAAAAGATTATCAGCTCTAATGAATTCCAACAGTATTCATTTATGAAATAAGCATGTAAAGGTACTCCTAATCATAATTTTGGAGCAAAATATATTAGAGTTAAAACCACTTTGATCGTATAGATAACATTCATTTATATGCTTGTAGTAGATATTTGAATGTGTAAGCAAAATTATCTAGTCTGATAGTGTTTGGAGAATGTGGACGATTTCCTCTCATTTAATTGTTAAAGATGTATCATGCATGACCTTTTTATTGAGACATTGCTCGTGAAGAAAGAATATGTAATCATTTCTAACTAAATTTATTTAGAGATGAATTTCAATTTTTAATTATATGCTCTGTGTCTACTCATATCATAAAGAAAAATAAATTGAAAACATTTTCTTTCAAATACCCTTAACACTGATGTCATTGGAAACAAGCAGGGCTCAATGCAAGTATCTGACTTACATCTCACTTAATCCGAGTACAATCAACGACAAAATTAATAGTTTTAACTAAAATTTAAATTTTCGATAACCTTCGAAGGGCCCCTTCACTGTTTTATGAATGAAGTTTGTAGTACTATGAATGGTGTACGAACAGGTGCTTCTTGCTTGTCAAAGCGCGAGCCACGTGCTTCTTGCGTGTCAAAGCGCAAGGCACGAAAAAAATGTTTTGGGCTTGCAGATTTCGTGCACTCCATGAATATGAGCCTGTTTCAAGACAAAGTTTCACAGGTTGTCCATTTCTGTTTCGATTTTGAAGGAAGAAGACGCGTTATTAGGGTCCTCATAGACAGCTAAATTTTGACAGTCGTTTCTACTTATGAAACGTTTCACTTGGATTTCTAATAGAATTGTACTTTAATCATTCCAATAACAAGTTTAGCCAAAAAAATAGAGCCAGTGGCTCAGCCTCTTTAGCTCATCAGACTATATATAATTTTTTCTTTAGAGTGACAAATACTGTTCCCTCCTACTTGGGACCACAGGGTCACCAAATGTACAATTTGGAACCCTCCTTATCTAAATTAGGAGTCGGTAGACAAGGCTTCAGCTTTCTAGGCCTTATAGGTCACCAAAGTTACAATTTATAATCCTCACTAGTCAAGAAGTCTGTACACAAAGTTTCAGCTTTCTAGGCCTTGTGCTTCTGGAGAAGAAGATGAAAATAGGTTTTTAGGGTGTGGTCCATGTGGCCCTTATCTATAATCCTCCCTAGTCAAGGAGTCTGTACACATGGTTCCTGAGAAGAAGTCGAAATTCCACAAAGTTTACAGACGGATGGACGGACAGACAGACGGACGCCGGACACCATGCCATAAGCCCATCGGGCCTTAAAGGCCAGATGAGCTAAAAAATATTATCTTATCTATGAAATAGATATATAATGGACGACGAGGTCTATGTGGGATGTAATCAGATAATCAGATTGGCCTTTATTCAGAAATAGGACAGAAATCATATGGACAGACAACGGTGAGTTAGTGAGTAAGGGTTAAAAGTACTATCAGCAATTTTGTTTCAGCTATTAGACATTTGGTTCTTGCCATCCAAAAGATCGGAGAGAAAGAAGTTCGACAAGATGAGAGAACAGACAAAAAAGGCATGTTTTGGAAGGACACAAATTTTGTGTGATTTCTACCCGTTGACCTTTTAAACTTGGGTGACCCTACCAGAAGCATGTGAGCTCCATCTGGCATAGCTCCCAGGGTCCACGAAGTACACACCCCACTACATCACAATAAGGTTTTGAGTCAAGTGGAATGGCATATAATCAAGTCAGAAACATTCCAAAAATACATGAAGGTACTAAGTTTACCTACCAGCGGCTATAAATGCAAAACTTGTTGTATGTTCCTTCCACAGTTTTTCTATCGGATCTGTCTACTCTCTTAAATTTGGATGGCATCATCCACTTGTTAAATAGCTGAAATATCGCCGACAGCACGTTAAATACCAACTCACTCACATCAAAGGCAATACGATTACAATTTTACAGTCAGAGGAATTCTTTTGGCGGACTACTGGGAATGCTTGGTAACATATCGTTTTAAACCCATCCGTTTTGATAGACTAAAACCACATCACTCCCCTAAAACAGGTGCCTCAGAGTCTTTTCCTGAAAGGTTTTAGATGCTAAACCGAGAACATCTTCAGATGCCATTTCTGGTTATCAAAGAAGCAAGGGTGTCTCATGTAAGACGTCATGCGATTGGTACGCCCCTGGAGGCAGCGTAGATACCTCATTGGACAATATGGCTCTAAGGGGAGACAATTTATGTATCTCATTGAGCCTTGCTTGTTTCCAGAGGTTAGTGGATATATTATCAGAATGTAAACTCTGGATTATCGAGAATGTCACTTCCTGTTAACCATTTGGAATGAAACTATTGGACAACATTGTCTCGCTAAATATAACTTGCCAATCAAAAGGCCTGCATCTAACAGTAGAGGCACCAACAGGATGGTTTTAAAGGTTTAATTCGAGATACACTCAGGGGCAAAAGAAACTATACCAACTTTTCAAAAGAGTACCAAAAAATCTGTTGTAATTTAAATGCGACTACGAAACCTTTTGGTAGGTACATCAGTTGAAGAAGAAGTCACAATTTTAAACATCAAAGTATAATACTAGTAAATTAGAGTTTTAAGAAACAAAATGTATTTGTACAGGCAGTCTCTCTAATCTAAATTACATTTTGGAAATTCACATTGACATAATGAACCTCATAACACTCGGTTTTCTTAACAGGAAACATGTCATCATGAAAAACACAAACTGGGTTCTTGTGAACATCAAACTTCCTGAATCCAATTTCATAAATGTCTTTCAGTATTGCAAGAACTGCATGAAGTTCTATTTGTTTCCGATGACGTCCGTGATACTCTACAAACAGCTGCTTTACATTCTTCAGATGTCCAGATCTCACCATCTGGTCAAGCGATGACCACTCCCACCCTTCAATGTCCATCTTTAAGACGTCTATTGGTTTCTGAAAATTTAAATTTTTAATACGAAAATATTTGGTTATATATCTGATGTTTAAGAGGAATTCTATGGGGTCATTTTAATCTGAACCCTTTTAAAACATATGGGGGAAATTATTCATGTAACCAAATCGATATTGCAACTTTCGTTTAATACTGTATTGATTCCTTGCTTAGAGGGTCTCTCAATTAGCCATATATTTTATTGTCATAAGATAATAAAAAAACTAAACACGTGCCCCTAGGTCTTTAAGAAACACATATTTCTATGATTTAAAACCGCTCAATTAAACCTCAAACTCTCCTTTTTAATGATATGAATTAAAATATATTTATAACTTGAGATAATGGCTATTACTTGTCATATATTAATTTTTTGAAGAATAAATACACTTGACAACATACATAAAACATCAGCACTTACATCCTTGGTATGTTAAGTATTCACGCTGATATACAAACAAATCAGCCACGAAAATGTATATATAATGATTCTCTTAACTAAGCGAAAGAGAATTTGAGATATTGAGTGTACGTTATTTAAACAAGGCAGACTTTAATATCAAATATAGCATTTTATATTGGTCGCAAACGAGCATATTCAAGCTATTTTATTAAAATCACTGCCAGCAGTGAAAGTAGCGATAACCCAAGTGTGTTTAAACATAGACCTATTACAATCGTATTAGTTAGTTTCAGAATAGACTAATTACATTCTTAGTGGTTTTATGCATAGATTTGTGATACTCAAATTAGTGTGGTTAAGTATAGACTTGTGATGCTTACATAGGTACGGTAAAGTATAGATTTATGATACTCAAATTAGTGTTCTTCAGAAACGACTCACTAGAGTAGTGAAATATAGACTTATAATACTCACACTATTGTGGTTAAGTGTAGACTTGTGATACATACCTTAATTGTTAAGAATAGATTTATGATACTCACATTTCTTTGGTTAAGCATAGACCTATGATACACACACTACTGTGGTTAAGCATAGACATATGATACTCTCATTTGTTGGGTTAAGCATAGATATGTGATGCTCACATTTATTAGGTTCAACATAGATTTATGATACTAACACTTCTGTCGTTAAGTTAAGATTTATGATACTCACATTTCTTTGGTCAAGCATGACTGATTATACTCACATCACTGTGCTACTTGCATACATTGTTAAGTATAGACTTATGATACTCATTCCAGTGTGGTAAAGAATAGATTTTGGCACTCACATTATTTTGTTAAAGTATACACTTGTGGACACACATTAGTGTTGTTAAGCATAAACTTGTGATATACTCACTACTGTGATTAAGTATAGACTAATGATACACACATTAGTGTTGTTAAGCAAATATTTTACGATACTTATAATGCTGTGGTTAAGTATAGACGTTTATAGTAACATTAGTGTTGTTAAGCATAGATTTACTATACTCATACTAATATGGTTAAGCATAGAATTTTGATACTTACATGAGTGTGGTTAAGCTTTGACTTTTGATACTACCATTAGTGTTGTTAAGCATAGATTTATGATACCATTTAACACTTACTGAAGGGTGGTCAAGCATTGAATTGTGATACTCATATGGGTCTGGTTAAGCATAGTCGTATTATTCTCACATTAGTGTGGTTTAGCATTGGTTTATGATGCCAACATTGGTGTGGTTAGCATAGGTTTTACTCACACTAGTGATACTAACATTAGTGTGTTTAAGTATATACCTTTTGTACTCACATTAATGTGGTTAAGCATAGATATTTAGTACTCACATTAATGTGATTAAAATACTCTCATATTAGTGTGGTACATGTAAAGCATAGACTAATATACTCAATTTTAAGTGGTTAAGTATAGACTTTTAGCACTTACTGAAGGGTGGTCGAGCATTGAATTGTGATACTCACATGGGTGTGGTTAAGCATAGACGTATGATAGTCACATTAATGTGGTTAAGCACAGACATATGATACTCGCGTTAGAGTTGTTAAGCATAGACGTTTGATACTCTCGTTAGTGTGGTTAAGCATAGACTTGTTATATCCACGTTAGTATGGTTGAGCATAGATTGATGATACTCACATGATTGTGGTTAAGAATATACTAATGATACTCACATGAGTATGGTTAAGCATAGACTTGAATGTCCCAAGGGTCTTTAGTTCCCATTTCTTAAGCAACTTTTCATCTGGCCCGAGTCCCTGTGCAATAAACTGGACTCTTTCAGATCGTCTGTGACTTGGGGTGTTCATGCTGAAAAGAAACTATCATATCTGTCAAATAAGTGTCATAAACGAAAGATACATTTCACTGAACCATTTAAAGCAGTTACAAAGAAGACAGCATTCAAGTTTGATCGCAGTACCAAGTTCATGTCATGAAAGGTAAAGAAAAGAACAAAGACTGTTTTGTATTGTTTATACGAGTTTAATGATGAGGAGAAAAAGGAAAAGAAGAATGAATCATGTATTATAAAACTTATCCCCTTGACAATTTCTTTTTTTCACAGATTTTGGAAAGGTAAGAAATGATAAAAAAAACAGTGATGACAAAAATGTTGTAGATAAAGTTTTCAACTTTGAAACAAATATTTGATTAATTAAAATCAGAAGATGTTATCATATTAGTGAGGTCATTCTCACCTGGGGTCAAAAGAAAACACCTTGCATTTGTACAGTCTGGCGATATCGTCATCAAATGAAAAGTCAAACTTGATTCTGTGAAAAAAGAGCATGTCGTATAAATCAATGCACTGTGCAAATGCTGTTGGTATCAGTTATTACACAAGCTGTATTTCCATTGGCATATTGTTAACGTTGCCTTGTTGTCTACTCTGGTTTTTCATACGAGGTAAATCCTTATACAGCCATCATTTCACTGCACTAGTTTATTTATAAAATATTACGATAATAGTTAATACGATGGTGTCGAAAAAGCAATAAAAAACAGCGGACGATGTCATTCTTTTATGTTAATGGTGACAACCTAAGTACTGTTTAATTTTTTATAAGCCCTGTCAAATCATGTAAATACAAGAAAAATCGAATCGGATCACAATTTTCATATCTCTAAAATAATTTTATATAGGGAACCTCTGTTTATTCATTCCTCCTTTACCATGACTGCATGAATAAAAAGAGTTTAAATCACATTATAAGTCATCAGCCCATCGATGAAAGAATAACATGAAAAAACACCAGAACATCTGAATTTAACAAACCCAAACCAGTAGACGATACAAGGATCCACTGGGCGATACGACTCGTCATCACAAACTTCCCATCCTCCGTCTCCGACTAGACCCATGCGCAGCTTCCGGTTACACAGGATTTCCGTGTTGTCTACGTAACTTGATTGAAAATACCCTTTACTAGTGACACAGTTCATCAAGAATGTTTACATGAAATGTCCCTGATATGTTTGGTCTGTAGTAATCTTTCGATGTTTGCCTAAAATATAGTTAGTTAGTTTATTATGGATTTATAATGAGAAAGTTTAATTTGATATCAAAACACTGCTAAATCAACAAACAAAATACGCAGTAGCAATAGTAAGTAAACAAAAAGGAGCCACCCGTGAATTGACTACCCGAGAAAAAAACAAAACTAGATTCTTATTCCTAACTTCTTTAATGTTCGAAAAAGACTATAACCAGTATCCGCCTTTAATGAAAAACAAATTTTCCTTAATGAAGCAAGTAGAACATTTTTACACGGAATCTTTCAGACATGTTTTTTGACAGAGCCAGGGAAAAATTAATTTCGATTATAAAGTATCATTATCCTAATGCACTTATTGATTAGTGAAAAGTAAACCTGTTTTGGTTTTGAGAAGTTACTAATTGTTACTGAAATGATTACCAAAGCTCATGAGGTCAAACTGCATTTAAATAACACGTACCTGTGGTATGTCTGAAACAAGGATTCGACTGACATATGTATTAGATCGTTTCTTGGTGGTAGTTCAAGCTGAAAATAAAAAAATAGTTAAAACAAAGGTGAATATAAAAATCTTACCAACAGGTATTTTCATCACTGAATTGGGAAATCTTTGAAAGTAAATCATTGAAAGTAAAAGGAGAAATAGAAATTTTAATCCATTTCAAAACAGATCAGGCTAGAAATTATTTTTTAGAATTTACTTTTACATATAAAATGATTACTCGGGGCCTTTAAGTCGTTTTGAATTTTACAAAAACAAAATAGCTTGTTTGTTTAAATTTTTATCATTACACTTAATGGCTCTGAATATCACGAGAAAAATTCAACTTTGTGAATTTTAAATAGAACCTATGAATATTTTTACTTTCTTTTGAACGTCAGACAATATTAATGAACTATGAAGGCGGAAAATACAATTGTGGAGAATAAATTTGGCTCGTTTGCGTTGGAAGTTGATTGTAAAACAAACTCCTCAAGATCAGAAGAATTACCAGTCCATATCTTCTAAGATCTTCAAGAGTTGTGTTTCCGCCCTCTGTATGGAATTGTGGTGTTCTCTCTTTACGTTTGTGTGACTGAAATATGGAGGGATTCTTTTAGTCCTTGTACACAAAGGCAATAATGGGCGAACAGTATTTCATGAAAACATGATTCTGAACAGATTTGGAATATTATCACTTCATTAATTTATTTAAAAATTCTACTGCATACATGATACAGTATACAAGTATACAACAATTAAACAATATAATAAGCATTTTATACACATTAACAACATCAACATTTTCAACAACAACAACTATCAAATTATCAACACAAATTCAAATCCATATTATCAAAGAATATACAAATCAACACTTTCAACGTAAACAGACAACATTATCCACCAAAACACAATTTCTGCATTTTCAACAAATACATGCTTCTTAATTGTCAACAATAAAACACGATAAAATAACAAAGATACATTGTTAACATACAGATAATATGATTCTATTGTAGAGTTCGACTTTTCAAACGAATACACATATTCTGGATTTTATTATGAAATATGATATCAAATTGTCTATAAAGACACAACATAAAACAATTAACGAGACATTTTAACATTCTAATTCAATCAAATCCAGGTAAGTAAAACTTCCCCTACCTGTGGAGCTGTCAGCAGGAGGAAGATGAAGAGAGCGCTCAAACAGAGACAAACAGCTACCTTCACTGTCGTCGTCCCTACAATGCTGTATATGTCTGCTTAATGGGATTAAAGTTATAATTCAGTTTCCTTATTTTCCTGTTATCAAAACTTGTGAATGTTTGTTTAAATCTCAACCTGAGAGATACATGTACATCAACCTTCATTGTCGTGGTCCCCACTATGTTATATATGTCTGTTTAAAGGGATTAAAAGTAATAATTCAGTCTCCGTTTTTTCCTGTCATCAAAGCTTGTGATAAGTTAAGTATTTTTTCAGGTGCCTATTCTAATCTGTTTTCGAATAATATCTCATGTTTGCGTGTTTATTGTTGACTCCATTGAAAAAAGGTCATTTGAAGCTTAATTTCAGAATCTAACTTACTCAAAATGATTAGAAACTATCAAGTGTAATATATTATATCATATAAACGTAATTAATTGTCGAAGAGGGACCGCAATATACTTCAAATTTACAGGCAGAGAATTTACAATAGAATATACAATGTATTGGAATATTGTGTATTTTTGAAAATACAATACAATACATTGGTTTTCTTAAAAGCTTAAGTTGTTAACAAATTCAAATTTAAACATTCCTATATAAATTAGAATACTGCACAATTCATCGACGTTGAAGATTTGTTTATGATAAAACTGCTAATGACTGAAAAATTGCCCAAGCGGATTAAACCAATAACTCATTCACTCACTATTTGTTATAATCATATCATTATCTATCACTTGTTCAATAAACGATTCTTATAACAATTACATAAATAACATTTTTAACTTTGAAAAACTGTTTTACATTCATGTATCATCTAAATATTTCCCATAAAATCTTTTGATGAAATAAGTTTTACTTACGAAATGTCATCTTCGTGTCGTAGTATCATTGCGTAGTGTCAATGAAATTAATGAAGTCTGAACATGTCTGCTTGCCTCATGTTGTTTTGTTTCCTGCTCTGTTTGCTGTTTCCTGGCATGTTTCACAATACACAAATCTTAAATATTTCTGAAATGTATTAGATACTTAATTTGTCTTTAAATATAAAATCATAAATTATCAATTTAATAATAGATGATTTACACAAGATGCAATGAGGAAATGTTATCAACAATGAAACCGTATTTTTATGTCAATGAATTGATAATTTCCAAAATTAGAAAAATTAAATAAAAAAGGCAAAACAACATTGTCAAAAAAAGACACATTCAAAGTTGTCAACTGGACAACAACAACAATAACAACACATGTAGACGGTGGAAATGATGAGAAACGTTGAAATAAAATAAACACTTCCAAGTTAAGATTATATAAATGTTAGGAATAAAGAGACAATATCAAAGACTTCATAGAAGGATTAAATTTAGATTGAAACTAGCCAATTTACTTATGTACCAATTTACTAATTTAAAACAGTGTCACAGACATTAAACTCATTAAAGAGTTAAAATCAACATTGCCAAATTAGACACTTAAAAAAAGAGGCAAATTTTAAAAGACAACATTGTAATTTAAAAGATAAGATCACTTAATCAAAAAGAGTCAAAAACAAACAATTTCGAAAAGGGACAGTGTCAATGATAATTTTTAATGACACACATGACATAACCATAATATCAACAATTAATATAGAGACAATATATCAAGAATTAAAAAAAAAACTAAACACATTTCAAAAAGAGGCCCCATAAACCAAAACAAAATCTACATTGTTAACAATCAAGGAAGATAAATATGTTCATGAAGATAATGAATACTATTGTCAGAAAAGAGTTGTTAAATTCTAATACGAGAAAAAAACCCATATTTATCTAAAGAAGCAATTACAATTAATACAATATAAATAAAGATAATATAGATAATTTCATTTGGATGATACATTGTATAAACAATTTCTGTGAAGAAATAATAACAAAATTGTCAATGAACAGGCAATATTAAAGAAAGATAATTAAGAATGAAAAACAATGTTGTCAGTTAAAGTAAAAACTAAACTTCGTCAAATAAGATAAAAAATTAACATGTTAAAAAACAGCAATGTCAGCAATAAAAACATTATCAACTGTGTCGAATAAAAAACAGAATTAATCAAATGAAGAAATAAAGTCAAATCTGTCAAACGAAAAAACGTACTATTGTTAACTACGAGATATCAACAGATCAACATTGTCAATGAAGAAACTAGGCAACATTGTCAACGAAGTAAAGAAATCATAATTGTTAAAGAAGAATGAAATCAATGTTGTCAAGACAGATAGAAAAATCAATATGGATGATTAAAAAACAAAATCAGCTTCTCCTAAAATTTGTTAATGAAGCAAGATACACACATTGGCAAATAAATTTAATTCTTACCCGATAGTCATGAATAATTCACGTTGTTGTTAAACACAAGTACATATGAATTGATTCATTTCTAAAAGCAATGACTTGGAACTCCCTTAGAATGGTGATATGAAACCAACAAACTATCTAAAGATATCGACTTTGAAACTAAAATTAACTTCAATATTGAAGTAGGACAGAAACAATACCATAATAAAGTAGAACTAGTACCAAAACGTTATATGTAAACCTAAAATAACGATGACTGTATCTTACATGTATATTTTCCTTTATTCAGACCAAAAATATAATTGCTTTTAACTAGGAATATTGTAGAATTTTAATTCCAACGTTTGTGAAGACGAATATAATTTTGTAATTATGTGTCCGTTCTAATCCAATTATAAATATGCTCTCTTCTTTTAAATAATCTAATTTGAAGCAACTTTTCTGTCCATGCTACCGTTTGTCAAGCTTACATATTTTACCTTATAAAGTTAAAGGGGTATTTTCCAAATCGCGAGCCCTTACTCTATACAAACATACACATTTTTAAATTTAAGGTTTAATGTTCATATCGATTGTATATGGCGTTATGGGTAATAATTTACATACTGTTACAGTTTGGTAATGTTGTGCCCTGAATAGTAAAAAACGCATCTTATTCATTTTGTACGGGTTACACGTCAATGATGGTGTAAAGCAGTTCATATCTTACAGTAGAGTGTCCACATCAAACTCACGTGGTTGAACAGTTATGTCTCTTGGCGAGCTATTTGGGGTTAGGCGGCTATTGGCAACAAAACATTGCAACTAAACATTACAAGGTGACTTTGAATTGCATACATCAATGGCAAGAAAGAAGTCTTTCACAATTCTAGTTACTGACATGATGTAATTAAAGCCAGTGAAACAAATAAGCATACAATAATTCTGAATAAGTTATGTGTTCATTTTCAACCCGATTGGTCTATCACACAATCCCTTCTTTCATAGTCATCGATGTTCTGAAGTTATCTCTTGACTTCACCAATAATCGTTATTTCTGTTACAGTCCAGAGAAGGTGTTTATTACCAAGCTCGGAAATCTGCAATACAACAGAGTAATGATATAGATTTTAGTACTGAATTATGAATATAGTCATAACAAACTGCATACATGTACGTTAACGATTGGATGGAGGGTCGAGATACTGATTAGTAAAAATCTAACCAATGAAACACAAACCGTCATCCCTAAAGCAAATAATTATGAAAAAGGAATATGTTTACTTCACAACAGGATCAGGGTTGCTAACCAGGAGTTGTTTCATACCACCATATGTTGTTTCACAAGCATGGATGTTCTGAAGTTATTTCTTGTTTTTGGAGCATTCATGTTTCAACATAAGGTTATACGAGCTCAAATGTCCTCTGCGATAGCC
This sequence comes from Steromphala cineraria, assembly GCA_916613615.1. Taxonomy (NCBI): domain Eukaryota; kingdom Metazoa; phylum Mollusca; class Gastropoda; order Trochida; family Trochidae; genus Steromphala; species Steromphala cineraria. The sequence continues at coordinate 43,351,886 of OU744728.1, forward strand.
AACTTTAACAACGTTGAAAAAGACAAAGGGATAACTGGATCAACTTTCCTCACACTCAAGAATCTTGGACTTGTTAGTTGTTCCAAAGAGTGTCTCCTCAGATCAGCTTGTCAATCCTCCAACTATGAACCTAGTACACAGGAGTGTCAGCTTAACAAGAACAGCACCTCGTCCACTGATGATGGCTACATCGTACGCTCGGTTGGTACACTATCAAGTGACAGATCAAGCTGGCCTTCTGTGATTGCTGGAGCCTGTAGTTCAACAAGTTGCCCAGCCAACTCTGTATGTGTCGAGAATGATGGAAATGCCGCTTGTGAGATTGAATGTCATGACCCAGAGCTTCACAACGGTACCTTCACTGAACCTATCACACACAAAGTTGGTTCAACGCTCTCATTCAACTGTGATGCTGGACTGACCACTACTGGACAAGCTCAGTGTCAAACTGATGGAACCTGGACATCGTTCAGCTGTGACCTGCTTTGAATCGATCCACCAAATTTTACAAGGGCGACCCTTGTTAGTCCCGGGTCCCAGTGGACACCTGGATCAGTTCTGGAATATACCTGCAATGATGGTTATCTCCCTTTGGGCATGGTCATGTGCGAGCCGGATGGAACATGGACTGAAATGACTTGTGTTCAAATTGTAAGAAACTGCTCAGACCTCTTGAAGTGTAACCCCAATTCCACTGACGGAGACTATTGGCTTTAACCTCTCATTTATCATAATCAACTGTTGAAGATTTACTGCCATAATATGACATCTAATGCACCTCAAGAATTTTTGACACTGCCCGAGGAGAACTATGTGGAGTCAACGGATAGTACAAGGTCATGTATGCCAGATCATAGCTGTGAAAGTGTAAGGTTCAACAAAGTCAGGATCAGTGATGTCACTAAAATGGTCATCAACCTTACAGGACTCAAAAACTATCAGTTCAACACATCTTGCTCCAGCTTGGTTTTCGGAGCTGTTTTGGACTGCAACGCCCATAAGAACTGCAACCAAACTGAAACGAGAGACTCCGTCATCAACACAAAAGGAACTGGGTTAAAGATTTCACCACTACAGGAGTGGGCAGTACAGATTGAAAGTACAACCTTGATGGATCCGATAGCAGTTGTGAAAGAAGATGATGGAAGAAAAATCACAGTTAAGTGTCATCAGCCTTGCTACTGGTGTTACCCCAGAATCAATGAATACTCCTTTGTTGTCGATGATGACTTCACTCCTGAAATAGCACAAGCAATCATTCCATCATGTACATCGTTATAGACAAACAAAAATTACTATAATTCTCCTAAAATTCCAAGGCCTTAACACACAGCATTAAGATTAGATGAGAGGCCATTTGATTTTGTGAACTTTTATTTATTTGAAAAAGAAGGTTTGTATGAGAAATCAAAATGACAAACATGATATATTTATAGATAGATATTGTCGACGTATATAGCTATATATATGTACTATAAAATAACTCTCTGTATTTCCCTTCTCTGTCTCTATCCCCGTTTGTCTTGATCTCTGTGATCTCCGCTTGGAGTATACTCATTACGCTATAATGCCATTGATTGTCTGATATCTGTTTTTATAATTTCAATTCTGTTAAGCCGCTAATTGCCTTGATTACCCAAAGCGGCCATTGCACGAACTTGCTCACTAATTATTGCTTTAAATAAATGTGTTGATTCTGGTTAATGATTTTGTTATTTCATTAACCCAGGCAAAACATTCTAGTTATCTGTACACGCATATATAAGCAACCCCATTGCAATATATTACCTGTGTCCGTATATATATCAAAGGTTCATTAAATCCTCTCTCCATAACGCAAACATTTCCAGTGCCGTGCCCTTCAAATCTTATTTTTGAAATCATAATTATTTTCTGTCGTAGGAGGATTATAATATACGAGTGATTGTCAATTACATAATTTGTTTATGGCACAAATGCAGAAAGAGAGCATCTGCAGGAGCATAAGCATGGTATCTCATGAGTAAGAATTTACTTATAATTCTGTGTATTACCGTATTATGGTTTTGTGTATCTCCGTAGTCGTGTAATCAAAGAAAATACTCAAAATATACATTCCAACAGAGGCCGGTTTCTTGTCTTTACCAAAAACTACAATTGATGCGATAACACTGATTTTGTAATTTAAATAATTTGTTTTTAGAAATTTCTGTAGATCAAAATGAACAGAAACGAATAGCATTTTAAAGCCCATGTTTAATATTTTTCTTGATTATGAGAAAAACGTCCTATTTTTATTCCCTTTGACTTGGTTGAAAACTAAAACCAGAAACCTTTTTCTGGGTCTAAATCAAGATCAATCTTTCTTGCATTCTGCACTGTAACATACAATATCCTGGGCAATCATGATTGAATGTCTGAATGTTTCTCCATTGCATGACCAACAGCGTCAAATATATCCCAAACTTAAATAAACACTTGAACCTAAAACGGATGGACATATTTATTATTTTCTCTGAATTAGTTTAGACACATTTTAAACCATCTGAATGGCGGTTGTAATTGTCAAAAACTGTAATTCTGCTTGGTACTACATTTTTTGTTTTAACTACATATACATAACTATAAAAATATTCAGTTGAATGTTGCATTCTGATGCTTGTAACTCAATGTTGTGGAATAAAAAATACTTTTGAAGTAATGTAACCCAAATTGAGCTCACATCACCTGCTTTTCTTATATTCACCTACATTTACGTTTACATTTACATTTACGTTTACGTTTACATTTACATTTACATTTACGTTTACGTTTACATTTACATTTACATTTACGTTTACGTTTACATTTACATTTACATTTACATTTACATTTACATTTACATTTACATTTACGTTTACGTTTACATTTACGTTTACATTTACATTTACATTTACATTTACGTTTGCGTTTACGTTTACGTTTACGTTTACATTTACATTTACGTTTATGTTTACGTTTACATTTACATTTACGTTTACGTTTACGTTTACATTTACATTTACGTTTACGTTTACGTTTACATTTACATTTACATTTACATTTACATTTACATTTATGTTTACGTTTACATTTACATTTACATTTACATTTACATTTACGTTTACATTTACATTTACATTTACATTTACATTTACGTTTACATTTACATTTACATTTACATTTACATTTACATTTACATTTACATTTACATTTACATTTATTCATTATTTGAGACGATGGAACTACCAGAAGTTCCAGAAGTTGGAGGAAAGCCACCTTTTCCTTTCGGAAATGACACCAAAACTAAAGTTTCACCTCACTACATGTGTACCTGGTTATTATTTACACATATCAAATCTGTTCCTTTTTTTATGTTTTTTTTATCAAATTTGTGAACCAGTCTTTTGGGCATAATACGGAAAGCAACCTGACAAGTGTAAATTTATCCAAATAAAATTGTACTCCACGTGACCACAATACATTCATATGATTGGACAAAAGCATTTGACTGTACTCTAAATATTTCAACGTCTTAATAACCAGTTAAGTTCTGCTGCAAAGGTTGGATTACCAAGACTTTTAATTAGCGCTTTACCTTTATCTGAAAATGGATTTATTGATAGTCATTGATGTGATGTTCGTTCTGTAATTAGATTGATGTTACCTAGTTCGTATCTTTGTTATTTCAAGAATCACTCCAGCATGATTTCTAGTTTGTCTATTCTGTAATTAGCAGTAATAATTTATTTCTTATCAGTTGGGAGAAGAGGGGAGACTTGCTTCAATGTATTGTATTCGATATATTTAATTCTTACATACACTTCAGTGCATAAGAAAAACAATGTTTCTGATAAATATAAAAATTGTTTTAACATTTGTAGGATAAGACAAGTATTTACTTTCTGTCATGAATCAGTTCATTTACATAAAGAGTTTATCTATAGTTAATGTGCGAAATCTAATTTTTATTAGGAATAATTCCTTTTCTTTGTTCGTTTTATTCAGTCATTTAACTCTTAAATTGGCAGTTCTATCAGGGTATATTTGTGGAAACGAAATTCAAATGGACATCCCAGTATTACCATTGTAAGTAAAGATAGCCTCAATATTACTCGCTTTAGTGCGATATTGAGTCTCAATTTTGGATCGTAGCGGATATATATATGGTTATAACACAATCAAATTGAAACCTGTTACTTTTGTAGTAATTCTGTTGAGATAAAAATATAAAGAAGAGCAGACCCGGTCAAAACGACAACAATGAGAAGTGAAGCCATTCATCGGCACTACAAGTGTGAAAAGCCTTGCTATGCCATTATTAAGCATTGATGATAAGTTTCATAAATGGTAATTTGTACATGTGCAGTTTATATGTCAAAACATTACGTTTATGTATACTATATTGTAAATGTTGTAACAGTACATTCCTTTCTCATCTTGAATGCTATAGATTGGCCACTTTAAATAGAAGTCAGTGCAGAAGAAAAAGGATAATGATGGTGACAGATATCAAATATGATCAATGATTTGAAAGTAAATACTTCTCAAGAAACCCGTTGACTTTTAATATTGTTTAGAGATCAAATATTTTAGATCAAAATTCTTTGTCATTCAGTTTCAGGGAAAACATGTTAGTCTAAAGTAAACGTTTACATGTACAAAAGGTTTGTGTGCTGAACGACTCAAACTGAGATTGTTGACATACATTGTAAGGGAGGTAACTCCATTTGGAATATGACGGGCAATGATCCATTGTTGTAAGACTGCAGTGCATAAAACTTCTCGGCTTCAAGTATGCTGTTGACAAAATCTGGTTTAAAACCAGTTAAACATCCATTTTTAGTAGGTAAAAACAAATAATATAAATAAATCATATAGTCATTCATTGTAGTCTTACGATGGTAAGGCAATTGTGATGTTCTAATACTGATCAAAATTGTAACGTAAGTATTTTTGGAAAATATTAAATATGATTTATCAATGTTTAACATTTCAGAACATTTTTCTAAAGTCATATTACCGGCTTTGACCAAAGCCTAGAGTTACAAAGCTCTCTTAGTGCTAAGATAGTTGTAAGCAAATGTTAAAGTATGGTACTGACCACTTTCTTAGCCCTTAGAAATCTTTGAAAATCTTGGTCTTGATTTCTAGGAACTTTGTACTAGTATTCCTCGATCATTGGAATAAGACCGAGCAACAGTTCGTGAATATCGACTGTGTCATTAAAAACGGGTGAAGCAGAGAGTAACATTTTGAAACATTATCTTTTCATGTTCGCGAGAAACAAGCATTTAAAAAACATCATCGATTTTTAATCTCCTTAACAAGGCTATATACCATAGAGAAATTGGACACTTTTACTTGTTTTAACACGTTCTAGAGCAGTGACGCGTCAATGCTCTATATCGACATGTTTTACCAACTTTAAACTGACATAATGAAAATTCTGCGCAAAAACTAATTTGAAATTGCGATCTATGCACCCCATGTGCGTTTGAAGATATCCAAAAACAAAAGTATCTTTTTCTGAGGAATGAAAATGTGCAAACGTTTGGACAAGACATGTGCCTGTCAGATACACTTAAATTCCACTTTGTAAGGTAATACAATTTTGTTTTGGACGACGTTGAAAACTAGATAACGTTTCTTTTGGACACTAGTTTAGTTCTTTAATTCTCATTTGTGTCACCGTAAAATGTGATAAATAACGTAATGAGTACAATCTAGTTGATCAGTGCTGATTATTGTGCCCGAAAATTTGTTTAAAAAGTGTTCAATTGAACATTTTTTGCAGAAAGAAGAAAATTTTAATTTTCAATTTTTGATCACATGCTTATCTTTTTGGTTGCCAAAATTAATTCTGGCATGTCATGTATCTGTTTACATATGACACTTAACCATGATACATTTTTAAATGGTTCCATCATGCTAGACTATAAAATATTTCGTAAAATTCCCCAAATAAGAATACTACAAACAGTGTACAGAGCACCGTGACAATCTTTTGTTAAGCATTTTGTTTAGTTTAGTGTTGAAAATGATGAAAACTGAGAAACCCTCATGTGTTATTTTTTTCGGCAGAACAAGAAATCATCGTATTGAAACACTTTTTTTTACGGCACCATCCGGATGACAGGGCCGTCGAGTTCAAAACATTTACACCTTGAAGGATCGCAAGCGAGTTTCATGTCCGTGACTCGGCAGTAACTGTTCAGTGAATAATATTAAAAACATATTAAGAACTAGAAATATATATACTGTGAGGCACGGTTACATGTGACGTCACAACAACACACTACTGTGACTTCATACCTGTCCTTTTGTATGGCAGAACATGTCTTTGGTATTGCTGTATGAATACTACACCGCGGTATAACACTCGGGCATGTAATTATATCATTTACTACCCTGAATAATAAGACGTCAAGGCATTTGACCTGGTATATATCAGGGTATGAGAGAATCTATGCTGATTCATATAAGCTGATGTTGTCGTTGACAAATATGTTTGTCTTACTGTCGGTTAACTATAACCAGTTAAGTATGCTTTGCATCCCTTGGTTATCAACCAATCAAAATTTATAAGAAGTTCCCTCGTTTATTCTCATCTGATTTCACTAGAAATCCATACAAAACACATAATTCTTGATTTAAACAAAAAATTCCTCATTAAGCTGAAAAGGTCAGTTTCCAAACCTACTAATATAAGCCTTGCGGCCGACACTTGACTTTCTTCTGTGCTTGTTCTTTTGCTTACTTTAAGGGAAAGTCATAGTCAAATCAGAAGGCGCTTTACAAACTACATTGGACGGAACAACAACATGGCAATCATTATTTGAAAGATTTAAAACTTGATTAATCGAGGTCAACCAACCCAGGAACAAAGGAGAGCGTTGGTGATTGGCTATAGCAAAGCCGATGACTGGAGATAACAAATAATGGCCGGAGATGGCGCTGTTAGCTAGCCAGAGAAAGTCAAGGGTCGACAGTAAGGATTAGATAAGCAAGGTACGCGACTGGCGTAATCTTTGCGTGGCAAGATGCTCAAACAATTATAAAGTAAACAAACATTATCTTATGAGTTAGCATTACGATTTGAAAACAATAGTTTATCTACAGTGTAAGTACCAATGAGTTACAATGAAAATAAGAAATGTCATCTTCTATAAGCACCAAAAAAAACCTACTCACATGGAAACTTTATTGGATCTTGGCACTTCAAGTTGGATACCAATAGTTAAAAGAAACATACATAAATTATACAAGCGGATACTTAGAATTGTCAATTTTTCGCAACACTGAATTTAAGAATCATTAAATCTATAATCACGTCAACAAGTACGGTTAAACGAGGGATTCCTCTTCTTCAAAGTCCATCATTGAATCTTCATTAGGGTGTATTTGATTAATGGAAGTTGGAAAATTGTGTCATCTTCAGAAAGATCCTTATCTAAATCACAGATAACATTTGACATCATGGTCTATTGTAGGTCTCTGATCTTCATCTTCATCTGATATATGTTCATTAGTTTTAATTTGAAAATTTTGAAAGATCAGTTTTTCCTCTTTAACTTTGCGCTCGGATGGTTGTTGTCCTCAATATTTGAAGTGTTTTCTTCATTACTGCAACTTCATCCACCGATATACTGATATCGTTGTCAGGTCTGTCACAGATATGCTATGCATTGAGGTGAAACCTGCTATCCTCGCCTTTAATTAACGAGCCATGTCATGTGCGTTGTAAATAGTACATTTGTTTTCTACATGTTTTCACCTGTACCGTCATAAACTGTACACGACATATATAAAGCACATAGGAATATCAAGTACATGTTTTTGTAAACAAGAACTATTGATATATGAAATAGTTGTCGCTCTGATGAAAAAAGGACCAAACAACGGTCATTTCCCGAAGCGCTAATAAAATCTCTTGTGTTCGTGGTGTCATCAAGAACTCATTTCTCTCATTTCTCGATAGCCCGAAGTTTAGGCGCCAAATGAAATTTCTAAGGATAAATAAATGTTTGTTGCAATCATCTCGGAAAAAAAGAAAGGTTTTGAACAAAATGCTTTAAATGATCCTGCTTTGAGTTTCCTGACAACATTCATATTATTTTGATTTCAATATAACTAGCTTATGTAGTCACTTTATGAAATGCTAATAAAATATACATTTTAAGTATTTAATGTAAATTCAAGAAAACATGTCTCACTATCCTTATAGGTTCAAGTTAAATCGTCAATGTAACTCTCTATGGATACAATCAACTTCAAACGAAAGCTTAAACAATCTTTAAGATATGATTTTTGTGCTGAATACTGTGAGAACTGTAGCCCAAATTTGTTTCAAATGTTTGAACAGAAAACAGACATTTTTTCTTCTAAATTTGAAAAGGTTGAATTTTATTCTTTAAAACATTAGTAGTAGTGTAAATACACAAACAACATATAAACGATAGACATATAATTACATGATATAAATTCTAATTTTATCTGGTATCAGATTTAAAATAAAGGGCAAGATAAAGTTGCAAATTGTCGTGATAGACTCTTACTGGCCTTCCTGTTAACAAAAAAATTTAACCATTGAACTGAGGAATACATATTCAAAGTGAGGACAACATATATATTCCAGCAGAATAAAATCATTTTATAATGGGATGTTCTGAGTCCTTAGCTTGTTCACATTGAATCAAGCATTTTGGGTTGCAACCTTTATCAGAATGAAATATATTCAATACATATTAGGAATAAGGGATTTATGTGAACATAAACTCAGTATACTGCTTTGTTGTAAATGTCAAATATATCAACACTACAAGAAAAAAAGGAAACATCTAGTAGTTATCAGGTAGGGGTAAACTGCTAACTAATAAACAGAATATTCAATAATAAAACAATTATTTAACTTAATTTACATTGAACATTTCAACATGTTTTGATTCCTAAAATATTCACAATTAAATTCAAAGTTTTAAAAAGTGTTGACCAGAAGGAGTTTTACTGACTGGCACTGTGGGATGATTAAAGATAATTGAACAATGAATATAAGTTTACATGCTAGAGACATCATCTAATCAACATCATATCAGTGAGATGAGAAGCTGTTTGATCTCTGGTGTAACATTGAACTCCCTGCCAGACATCAACTGACTTTTCATCTCACTGTATGATGGACCACACACATTCATTAATACCCACATGGGTCTGTCTAATGTTTCATTAGAGATTGTTTTGACAACTTTGACAGTGTTGATATCAACAACATGTATCTTACTGGTGTCCCTGTCAATCATGAAACAGAGGCTAAGCTCTGCTGATTCACCAATCTGGTACTTGCAGAGAGGGACGTCAGTGATAAACTTACCATTATAGACGACATAGAGACAGAGTTGCTGCTTGTGGGTTGGACAAAAAACAACCTCCACACTCACTCCACTAGCCTGACCCCAGTTGGAATCTATAGGTAAACTAGTGAGGCTTGTCCCCCACAGCATCCTATTCTCCTCTCCTCCCAGCTGCTTGACAGTGAACACCGCTCTGCTACAGAACACCAGCACCTGACCTCTCCTCAAGGGAAGGGGTCGCAGTGTCAGTGCTGTCCTCCATGACGTGAGCCGACACCCGGTGTCTTGAGGTGCAGGGTCTGGGCTGATGTTGTTGATCATATTGGATGATATTTTGATATCCTTGCTTGCCGTGTTGGAATCAAGCTCCAGGTGTGGACCTGTTGAATCATTTAATGTTTTATTAAACAACCTCAAACAAATTAAGTAAACCACTTCTCTCCAATACATGAAGTTGATATTATCATTGTTTAGATGTTCCTGTTATTATTTAATGAATATTGATTGTAATTGTTTTACTATACATGTTAATTTGAATATATTTTCGATTAATGTTTAAGTGTTTAAAAAGATTGTTAAATCTTTCAGTCATTGAAAATTATTGATAAATAGTTAGTTGAATATATCATGTTTTAATTATTGATTTGAATTCTATCAGTTTGATTTATGTTAAAATGTTACAAGGAATTTTAAATGCAAAAATTGAGATAGGCAGGAAGCAACCACTGGAATTGTGCAATGAAGTCGCAAATACAAACATAAACAATGTAGAATAACGTAGAATAAGTGAGCTCGAATTCATACAATATAGCAACAAGATTGTTATCGCAATATAAAAAATTTATAACTACGATGTTGATATTATAGTGTATATAAGTGTGAATTAGGATAGAATTAGTTAAAATGTGATTAACGTTATACTTTATCAACAAGTACATTTTCTACAACTTCTACAAAAGTGCAAGAGGTTGAGAATACTCAGATACAATATAAGTAGAAACGGGTAAATTCAAACTTTCTATGAAACTAGAACACGAAATGAATGGAAACATCACGAGATGAGGTTTTATCAAACTGAGATTTGTGATGACACTATATATTGCTTTACTTTTCAGAGTTAGCCTTGAATCTATTTTATAAGAGGAAGGTCGGAGATAGACTTACTTATCAACAGTTTTCCACCGTCGGAGAAGGTTTGATCAAAGCCAGTCACTGAAATAAAGAGACGTTTTTGTTGGCATTTTGTTATTTTTATTGTCAGTTAATATTTAACTCCCTGAAAAACATCATAATAGTATTTTGTAAAGGAAACAGTTTCAAGTTATTCAATGAGGCTCTTCTTGTCAAGCAGAGACTACTAAAATCATTTCTACCCGCATAAGCTCTATTACAAGGAGAACATATATTGGGCATGAATGAAACCAATTATTGATGGGTTACAAATTGTTTACATTACAAACGGGACATTTAACTGAGAAGACGGGTATTTCCCAATCTAAATAAATTTAAATCAACAAGTTTTATATTAGGTCATACTGTTGATCTAAGATTGGCCCGTAAGACGGGTCATCCCGCTGACCTCTGAAATCAGCCGCTCGGCCAATTAGAAAAGATGCCCTAGCTGGAAGTTTAATTAACTCAGTAGCACATATTTTGGAATGGATTATGTTCGGAGCTCTGTCATTTGGAGCGGAACAGAGCGACCATTTCGATGAATAATCTGATTGCTTGGATGTATTAATAGATTATATATTTTGTTCATTTTAAAGCGATTTAGTGTAATTGCTAGTTGTCAATGACAAATGATGATTGCACATCGCACAAATACTAACATGGCGAATAATAATCACAAAGTTAAAGCATAATAAATGCAGATATTTACGAAAATCCTTATGCAATGGGAAGTTACTCTTTTTTTTTTATCAAACTACTTTGTACTTATTTCTTTCATTTCCATCCAATTAATTTAAAAATAGTGAATTTTGGTCAATCATAAAATTAAAGTTTTTTTATACAACCAAAATACAACCAACCTACTGATATTCTTCTTATCTGTATTAAAACAAGATTTTCACAATAAACACTGTTTTTGAGAACAGGCAATAAGCTATCATATGTTTCCTCCGTTCACGCCTTAAATGAGCGACTATGAACTGTTTGTGACATCGAATTTGATTGATCAAATCACGAATTCCTTATTTGCATGCAAAAGGTCACCGGAATGACCTCTCAAACTGGTCAAACTTAAATCAACAGTATGACAAAATCTATTTAGATTGGATATTTCTCAACATATGCGACAGATAAAATGATAAACCTTTGCCATGTTATTTCAATATCAATATAACTCTGTACAACATTTCCAACACAGTTATTGCAACAATATTTTCATATCGTAATATATCACACCAAATAAGTTCTAGTAAAATTAGTACCTATATCTTTGAATAGGACATTTATGTGATAAATGTCCACAAAAATTCTTCTGATGTGCGAGCATATAATACTCTAATTTATATGCCTACAAAATTTAATTGCAAATGTTTTTTTCGTGTTATGGGATATTTTCTAAAAAATCTATAATGTGTTTTGTTCAAAACGAAAATATCTAATCTTATTTAATATTTCTCATTAACGTAATCAAATTTAAACAGAATTTACATTCATGAATTAATTGAAATTAAATATATGTTTAATATTAAAAAAGTAATATTCCATACAGTGAAATTGTTTAGTTCCCAAAATAAATTAAGTTATACAGTTAAGTTTCATGAATAAGCATGTATAAACAATCAATGGGAAATGTCACATAAATGGGTGAGGAGTTCATTTTACTGGACAAGGGAAAACGTTGCTACATAAATCTGACTGAGCGTTTCTGACTGTGTTAAAATATCATTAAGATAAATAGCTCATCTACCTTGAGGAAGTTCAGCAGGATCCATTGTGATGGCGTTATAGAAGTAATCAGCTGGTACATATGAAGGTTTCTTTGCTGGAGTGTAGGTGAACGATCTTACAGATCCCAGTACATCAATCAGGACCTTCATCTCCGTGACCTGGACAGGAGCGAATGTGACTCCGGTTCTGTCGAATTTGACGTCCTGTGCAGCCTCCTGCAACATTGTGTTCAGGCTGTCAGTTGAGGACACCATCAGTTGAAGATCCTCCACTTGGTCTGCTCTCTCCCGCATCTTACGTGTGTACTCAGTTGAAGATTTGACTTTCGCCAGAAGAGTTTTAGTCAAGTCCAGAGCTTTGTCAACGACTTTGAGCTCGTTGTTGAACTTCATGTCTACATCACTCAGGAGTGAAGCTCTTCTTATCTGCAAGAGTTCTATGAGGCTGTCAGTGATTCTGTTTATATCTTCTGTCGTCTTCTCTCTTGACATCTGGATGTTGGTTTTCTTCTTTTCCAGATCCTTGACTTGTTGCTCCAGCTTGACAGCCTTTTGGTCCAAATTGATGATGACGTCATCTGTGGACTTGGCCTTCTCATGGTGAGCTACGTCTACAGAAACAACATCATGGCCCTTGGTCTTGTCATGGTTCACGACAGTGCAGGACACACATATGACTAATTTACATGTTCGACAGTAGAACTGTTGAGGCTGGTGGTGTTCCTTGCACTGGTGAAGTTTTCTGAAGCTCTCAACTGGTCGTCCTTTCATTTCTTCAAAGGTCACCGTCTTGTGGTTTCTGGTTGATCTATGACGACTATGAGATCTGTGGCATTCTTCACAAATGAAGATACAGCAGTCGTCACAACGATATTGAGCCTCGTTTCCATCTGGACAGTATGTGCATGGCAAACGTATCCCTTTCTGAATCTTCACATGATCAAGTATTTTCAAAACCATGGACTCGACAGGAAGAGAGGTAACTCCATCAGGCAGCGTGTGTTTATGTCGGCAGAGAGGACATCGAAGTTTGTTGTTCCTCCAGATTTCCCCAAGACAGGGATGACAGACGGCCTGCACACAACACGGCATACGGCGGGGAAGATGTTCCAGCTTGTCATATTCATTGAAACAAATCGGACACTGAGTGAACTTATCTTTGACTTGGGAAACTTTGATGTATTCAGCCATGTTACCTGTTGAATAAATCATAAACAATAACTTTTCTTGCATGATAATGAAAGTTAAGCCTAAAGCATACAGATCCTAAATGATAGGAAAAATCAATTGGCTATAAATATCAAATGATAATCAAACACTGTAAGAAAAGTCTTTATATGTCCTTCATACATGCTTCATACTTCATCCTTGATACAGAAAAAATGTTCAGATAAACTGTTTCGATTTCTTATTAACAGCACAAACATTATGTAAGCAATTGGGAATATTTTAAGCGCTTTTAATCTGCTTACCTCTACATTAATATCATATACTTAGTGGAAAAACGCCTGTGGAACTGTTATGCATTAATCTTGTCAACAGGACCTAAATGCCTATCCAAAAGTGTAACCATTCCAAATAACTAGATTCATTTATTGAGGTTTTCTTTAAGATGTTAATGATATATGAGCAACATAGATTATATAAAGATGATGAACTTTTTCTCTCATTTTTTAAGAACAGCAACATTTTCTGATTATTAAAGTGAAATCACTGAAGTCTCTGAGAATATAGAAGTTTATTACTTGAAAACATTGTTTTGGACCTGTGTGAAACAATATATAACTGACAAATAAATGCCCTTTCTGCAGTTCTAGGCCTGCACAAACGTTTTCAAAAGTTTAGGTAGTAAGGTAAAGGTAAAGCAAAATTACTTACATGGATTGTCAAAATAAATGACTAGTTGCTTACACGATTTTCACTTTTTGAAGTGATAAGAGGAGTTGTTGAGACAAGTGAAGCCAACCTAAATGATCAAGACAGATTAATACAATGTGGTCCTAGCCTGAGAGGATCTAGGACAACTCCAAATCGTTCAGGGACAATCGATTGCGTCTTCATATATCCAAAACATATCACATGATAAACATGAGCAATGACTTATGCGCCCTTTGACCTCTCATATCCTACATTTGTTCTGCATTTGAATCAAACACATCATGCAACACTCCAAAACTTTGTTAAATAAATTTGAAACATTTGCTCGACTATCGCCTACAATACAATATGAACCCAAATTTATTATGCAATGAAAGCATGTATTAGTTTGCGAACATTTTAAGACACGGATACACATTTAATTCCTATTTCAGTTAAACTTATCGCAAATTGAAATGGTTGCAGTTTTTATATAAAATAATTCAATGGATATAAGTGTATGTTCCTTTATCTCATCAAATTTATAAAATTCTGAACAATGTCTTGCCTAAACAGAATCTAGGCATGTTACAGATCACTTCAAGTATTTCCATCAATTAAATATGAATTGTTGATTGTTTTATTATTTTAGATTTTTTGAATTTTTTTTATGTTGAAAGGCAATTTGTATTCATTATGCCTTTGAACCTTGGGTTATAAGGTCACTTCATAATACCCAAATACATCAAATTATCCTTGACTTATTAACAAAAGTTTTAATGTAATGTTTTTGATTGTTTTGTAAATGGAATCGGTAAATTATTGAAGTATCTAAATTATTGAAGTATCTAAAGTACCGGGAATCCTCGTATTAAAGCCCTGTCTTTATTAAGCCCATGGGCCTACTATCGAGTTCTGGATTTTAGCCCTTAAATTTAAATTTAAATTTGATATTACATTTATTCCTTCAAACTTGTACAAAACAAGGGCTTTCGATAGAATCACTCGTTCTGTATAAGACTACGATTCCGGTCAACAGGATTTCAGACGTAGATAAGGCTTAGTCTCCATATACAAGTGTCATTTAAGACACAAAACATGAAAGTTTTGATTCATTTGACATACGTATTCAGGAGCTGATGAGAGTAAAATCGTTTTATTTTGGTTATCAACTCGTTTAAAAGGGAACTTCATTTTTTATTGGCTTTTGCAGCGTGTCATATATGTGGAATCGTTAACAAATAAAACTTTAACTTCTTATTTGCCACAAGTGGATTCGTTAAATCAAAAGTAAAAAGAAGAAAATTTCTACCTTATTTCTCCTTACGCCCAGGGCCTAATTTCAGAAAAATAGCCTTATGAAAAGGGTGAAATTCGGAATTAAGCCCAGGGCTTAAATACGAGGTTTCCAGGTAGCCTGTATATTCTGTTATGGAATAAATACTGTTACACATTTTGACAATTATATTCAAAATTTGACATGGCATTAGTTTAGTTCTGTACACTATGTTACATGAAGGTTATCTTTTATTACATATAAAACAAATACCTAATGTAATAAATATCCAAAACCGTCTCTATTTCATAAGCAATTTTCCTCATTAAAATCTTGGATATTTATTACATTATGTATTTGTTTTATATGTAATAAAAGATGAGGAAAATTGCTTATGAAATAGAGACGGACATACGATTAAACTAACTACACAGACATGTCACAAGAGAAGGGAGGATGTTTATCTAAATAGCAACAGTATCTACACAGCCATCTTCCTACGCAGAGCCTAAAAGGCCAGTTTCCAAACTGTCAGTTTTATGCCTTGCTGCATAGCCTTGAGTTTTCTGTGCTTGCTCTCTAGTCTGTAGGGGCACTATAGCAGCACAGAAAATTAGAGTCTCTGCAGCAAGGCATAAAATGACAGTTTGGAAACTGGCCTTTTAGGCTCTGCGTAGGAAGATGCTACACAGCATACTTCATACTATTATGAGTAACAACTGCAATAACGATCTATTGCGGGTTCTTTTGTGATGGCTATTGATACATCTATCGATAAAGGAAAGGCAAAATATGATATTTTGTGTAACTTCGAGTTGCTATTTTAGCTCCAGCGACTTGTTTGCTGTTTTCCAGTTATCCAAATGTTGAATTTTATCTTAAAGATTTAACTTAATAACTGAAATAAAAAAAATAAACAGTATAGATGCTCAATAGATATCAATGAATTAGAATCAACATTTTATAATTTGAATTTTGAAGATAAAACAATTTTAAATCCAACAAAGGTATCTTAGATCAATTTAGAAGTAATGCAAAATGGTCTGATGATGGAGAGAAAAATACTGAGTATTTTTTAAATCTTGTGAAAAGAAATTACATAAAAAAACATTTGTCCAAACAAATATGTGAAACTTACAGATCTGTGAATTGTTAAGAAGATGATGGAAAGAATCATTGAGATTCATCAAATGATTTGTTTCTTTAAACCGTGACCCAAATTAAGCCGACAATCTGGATATTTTACAAATGTCAAATGTCAAGCACAGATAACTGATGATGAACGCGTCGCTAGATTAAAAAAAAACATGAAGTAAAAAACGTTCCGGTTCTGATGGATTCACAGCTAAATTTTATATGTTATTGTGGCGTGATAGCTTTGCTGTGTTCAATTCAGTGCAAAAATATACTCAGATATTTGTCAGAATTTAAGAGGCAAGGTTTCATAAACTTCATACCAAAAGACAGCCGTGATCGTCGATACTTATAAAATTGGCGTCCTTTTACGCTTTTTAAAGTTGACTATAAGACAGCTTCTGATATCGAATGATAAAGGTTTACTAGATATTTTAAGTGAAATCCAAACAGGTTTTCTAAAAAATCGACCCATTTTAGAAAATACTAGACTACTTTATGATTTAATGCATCATTATGGATTAAAGTAGAATACCAGGATTATTAGTAGCTGTTGATTTTGATACCATTTAATGGAAATTTATTGACAAAGCACTTGAAACAATTAATTTTGGTGAATGTTTTAGAAAATGGATTTAACTTTTCCAATATAGTAGCAAAAGTGCTGTGATAAATGCGGGAAGCGTTTCCGAATTCTTTAATCTCGAAAAGGGCTGAGGACAAAATAACCCAGTTTCCCCCTATAATTTTTTTATTTGTGCCACATATATTTCCACATGTATCAAAAAACCTAAAGAAATAAAAAGGATTGTAAAGGGAGTTGAATATTGCATGTTCCAATATGAAGACGACGCATATTTCATATATCGACGCATATATCGATAAAGGAAAGGCAAAATATGATATTTTGTGTAACTTCGAGTTGCTATTTTAGCTCCAGCGACTTGTTTGCTGTTTTCCAGTTATCCAAATGTTGAATTTTATCTTAAAGATTTAACTTAATAACTGAAATAAAAAAAATAAACAGTATAGATGCTCAATAGATATCAATGAATTAGAATCAACATTTTATAATTTGAATTTTGAAGATAAAACAATTTTAAATCCAACAAAGGTATCTTAGATCAATTTAGAAGTAATGCAAAATGGTCTGATGATGGAGAGAAAAATACTGAGTATTTTTTAAATCTTGTGAAAAGAAATTACATAAAAAAACATTTGTCCAAACAAATATGTGAAACTTACAGATCTGTGAATTGTTAAGAAGATGATGGAAAGAATCATTGAGATTCATCAAATGATTTGTTTCTTTAAACCGTGACCCAAATTAAGCCGACAATCTGGATATTTTACAAATGTCAAATGTCAAGCACAGATAACTGATGATGAACGCGTCGCTAGATTAAAAAAAAACATGAAGTAAAAAACGTTCCGGTTCTGATGGATTCACAGCTAAATTTTATATGTTATTGTGGCGTGATAGCTTTGCTGTGTTCAATTCAGTGCAAAAATATACTCAGATATTTGTCAGAATTTAAGAGGCAAGGTTTCATAAACTTCATACCAAAAGACAGCCGTGATCGTCGATACTTATAAAATTGGCGTCCTTTTACGCTTTTTAAAGTTGACTATAAGACAGCTTCTGATATCGAATGATAAAGGTTTACTAGATATTTTAAGTGAAATCCAAACAGGTTTTCTAAAAAATCGACCCATTTTAGAAAATACTAGACTACTTTATGATTTAATGCATCATTATGGATTAAAGTAGAATACCAGGATTATTAGTAGCTGTTGATTTTGATACCATTTAATGGAAATTTATTGACAAAGCACTTGAAACAATTAATTTTGGTGAATGTTTTAGAAAATGGATTTAACTTTTCCAATATAGTAGCAAAAGTGCTGTGATAAATGCGGGAAGCGTTTCCGAATTCTTTAATCTCGAAAAGGGCTGAGGACAAAATAACCCAGTTTCCCCCTATAATTTTTTTATTTGTGCCACATATATTTCCACATGTATCAAAAAACCTTAAGAAATAAAAAGGATTGTAAAGGGAGTTGAATATTGCATGTTCCAATATGAAGACGACGCATATTTCACTCTTGATGGGTCTGAAACCAGTCTATCAGAAACTTTATGAAATTCTGAAGAAATTTGCTAAATGTCGGTTTCAATATTAACTATGATAAAAGGATGATGATTTGGATTAAATCAAAAGGAATAGTGATGAAAAGCAATTTGGGGACAAGAGGAAGACAGAGAGTGTTTTCAGTGAAATACATATCTATAAGCAATGCGGCATATTAGATTGTTTTCACAGACTGGTGTACTGTCCTTTCCTCGAATGATTCCAACAATACTGTTATAACAGGATAAGACCACCCCTTTCAAATGAGCTGAATCTCATAAGACGACCCGGCAACGGGAACAAATAATCAAGCAATTTTTCAACTCAGTACAGAATTGTATCCAGGTGTTCTTCTCAACTCCTCACAAGACCCTGATGGCACTTGGAACAATTTGTGCTGTCTTATGTAGAGAGAGTACCGGGCAATATATCCCTTTTTCAAGAGGCCCCTCAACATGTTGAATCAACTCGAAATTAAAAAATAATTTGTCTGGGGCGGCTCCAAATTCTCACAGACTTATAACTTTGGAGTTTGAGTGTTGAGACAATTAAGAAAAATATATAGGCCTATAGGCCGTTAAAAGTTTGTGTTGTTTGTTTTAGAATGATGACTGAAAATTGTTAATGATCAATGAAAATGTGTAGCAATTGTAATGGAAAAGCCTAATGGAATATAGATTTAAGAGATTTATTTAAGAATTGAATGTCAGTTTGTGTGTTTGCACTGGAAAATGTCAAAGCTACATTCAAACTCGTGTGAACCAAGCGAGCTTTTCCAGTGCAAACACACAAACTGACATTCAATTCTTATAATTTCGCACCATTTATGGAATGGAACGGCGAAGTGATATGAACCCTGATGATCCAATGAACGAGTAACACTGCAACAAGAAATAATCCGAATTTGGAAAGAAACTGAATATTTATAATATTGGTTTGTGTTCTGTAGATATATTCTGTATCATGGGCCTATGGCCTACATACTTCAAGTGAATAAACTTACTGAGTGAGATGTGTTCTGTAGATTAAGAGAACACGCTGCACAAATATGCTAAATGAAGCGCACACTATGATAAAATCCCTTCGCGCAAGGACGGGAGATCAGAGTTATCTGCCTTATGCATAACGTCGTGTCATGCTGGCCGCCATTTGCAGGGGTATCTTAAAATATGTAAACAACTGTGGTTGAGTGATATTTTAATTATTATAACTGCTCTACCGTAACATTTTAAGCTTTTGTGTATACATCATGAGTATAAGGTTGTCTTTTTTACGCCATACCGTAGAAATCTACCCAATATTGATTGTCATGTAAAATTTATCAAGCAATTGCATTTCGTTCCGTTCGATCAGATCCATTTTTCAGTCTTACAACTAATCTAAAGCAAATGATAAGATGAATGTTTTTCACATCAAAATATATTTCTTGGTTGATAAACTATGATTTAAGTTTCTTTTGTAACATATACGAAAGATTTAATAAATAACATTTGATTTGATGATGGATGGAGAATTAAAGTAGTTCCGGTGAACACACGACCCGAAAACGTTCACACAAGTATGAACGCTTTTTTTGTGAGTTCATGAGAAATGAATCGATGAAACTTCGATCACATGACCATGCCCCAGGCCAATCAACGTTAGGGAATAAACTTCAGAGTGTAAAATTATTGTCCTTTAACATATCTTATTCACATATCCATACATACAGGTAGTCAATGTTTAATAAGCATTACATGATTTGATTATAATTAAACATCTGAGGTGACAACGTATCTTTAATTTGTACAACGTCTTGTTATTTCAATTAAGTTTTGCCATTCTGATTTAAAGACATACATTCAATAAGGATGGGTATCGTTCCTCATTTCTGTATTCTGTATTAAATTGTATAGCAATATGTATTGCAATATATTGGTACTTCTTTAATTCAAGAATTTGCATGCTATCTTGTATAAAATTGAGTGTTGAGAACGGTTATCATTGCTCAGCCATGAGCCGTTTTGGAATGGATATTTTTTCAATCATTGTTTATGAGCTACATTCCCAACACGAACTTTACACTTTGAAACGAACTTAATGCAAATCTTGTTACATTTGTTTGTGTTTGTTAGTAATTTTAGATGGATATAGCTCGTATTAAAACGTTCGAAATTTTGGATAATTTCAAAAGTTCGTACTATTTCGTATCATCTTGTGCCTGTATTGCAATATACCGATATATTGATAACATCCTTAACATTCAATATGAATCAAAGCTGTTTTACAAAATAGTTATCATAGAAACACATCATAATATTGCGGTAAAAAAATCAAATTATTTCAATGTAATTGGTATTCAAATGAAATCAACCTGCGAATACTGTTTAATTTTCTGTCAAATGAGTACATTGATTATATTCCTCGCTTCTGTATTCTATTTCTGACATTTGAAAAATATATTTGATTCATTCAATAAACTATTCATTTATACTGAATAAATAATTTGATGACAGAGAAAATGTTACATGATATACTTTTTCTGTACTTTTTTTGAGCCAAGATCGGATCGTCATTCCTGCTAGAGAAAGGAACATTTGATACTGGCTTGGGTGTGTTATCCTTGTTACCCAAAGAGTTCTTAACATCGTTAATATTCTCAACTTTCAAACTAATTTATGCTCGAATACTTGACATTGCATTCATGTGTGATAAACATATCTCTCTTACATGTAGGTTCTATCACATGCTGAACATTGTGTATGGATTACAAATCCAAATATAGTGTTATATTCAAAATGCAAGATTATTTATTACTACGGTCACGTTACTGGTTACCAGCATCCATTCGTTAGTTAGAAAGTATTTTCTATTTTAAAACACATATTACTAATAACAATGTCTGTGCTCCCATGTGATAAAATATATATAATCCATACCAAGTTAAATTATTCAGTCAGTAGATTAAAACCCAACTGTTTATATGGAATTCCCGTTGTTAAATCACTATACTTTTGAATACTCAATGTACATACAACAAATTACAGATTAAAATTAACCTTATCAATAGAGCGCATATGTACACTTGCAGGTATATTATAAACCTTAAACTTTTGAGGTAAGTGCAGACCTATCAACATTTTAATTTTGAAATGTATTTAAGTCAACACAATCATTCATTCGTGAGACAAAGCCATTTTTGTGATAGTTATATACATGTATAATATATATATATATGTAAAAATTAAAATCTTCTATGTACATAATGCAATATAAAAGTATTAATCCACTCAAGAGGGTGATATCAGTAGTTATTCACGGTCCCGTGGACCAATCAAAGATAGATATTCTTACTTGAGGTAGAATAAAATAACTTATTACTCATGAGAAAAATTACCCTCGGCTTAAATAATAAAATATTCTTTAAAACATGAAGTGTACACTTATGAAGAAACAAGTTCATATTATTTTATGATTTTGCCTAGCTGAACCAACGTATAGTCTTTCACAGATTCAATAGATGTGCTAAGGTATGCTGTTTCCACTCTCTTTATGAAGCCATGATAATCGTTAAACATAACAGTATTCCTTTCAAGTCTATTATCTAATTTGATACTACCAAACCACCTACTAATATATAGGAGTGTAATGAAAATGAAACTCACCGACGTGCCATCTGATATGTCGAGATCAGATCCAAAACTGCGTTACTGTTATGACTTACGACCAGTATTTTGATAATTACATGACGATCAAGCATTTACATAACAATTCCCTGTCAATCTATTGGCTCAGGACGCTGTTCTGCGATAGATATTGATCCAACACTTCAGTGAAAGCCTCGTCAATTTCCACGAAACCGGTATTCTTTAAAAACGCACCCAACTGTGACTCAGTCATACATAAATTCTACCATAAATTTGGAAAATACCTTTTTCTGATTGGCTGCTGTGAAAAATCACAGGGCGTATAATTTGGTTAAACGGTGTTCTGTTTACTTCATCTAATGCGCAAGAATTCATTTGTTGCCTAGTAACATGTAGTTCTCAAATATTGCTGTTTTGTCGAACATTTGCACAAAATGTGCAAATATTGCATTGTATGTACATTATTTATAGAATTAATTCAAACTCCCCACAAGTTTAACGCCTGCTGTCTGTAAAAACCGGTAAAATACACAACACTGACAACAGTTCAGATTTTATTATATCTTTAAATTATCCATTTAAAGTCTCACGCTACGTTCGACTTTAAATTAAATTTAGAGCTATAATAATTCCGTTATATGCCACTGTATGTTTATCTCCTAAACATAAAGCAAGTAAACTATGTTTAAAACGCCCTGTCAACCATATTTGAAGGGTGTGTGTGTTGGGATGGTTAAAGGGTTTTGGAGAGGTTTTAACTGTTTCCCTGGTAATGCAAGAGACCACTCTCAAATACCTGACAGTACTAGGTAGATGTCAGAAGAAGTCGAACTAACTATTTTCTTATTATTCTGGTTCGATACGCTTTGATAGAGAAGTCATTCTGAAACACTTGGTAAAGGATATTGCTTAGCTCGTATAGTTTTTGAGTGCTGACACATGTGAGACCATTCGTAATTGAGTCTTAACTTTTAACATCAAAGTGAAAATAATACTCTAAGGGAAGTAATCATGAGACAATAGTTTTATAATTGTAGGTTGTGTAACGCAAGGGAGATGTTTTGATAAATATAAAGAGCTAAAGCTTTAAAAGGTGAGTGTAGTTGAGAATAGTGCGCTTGTTTGCTTCAATGTACACAATTCATTCCCATAAACCTCTTGCTATATGCAACCATATTATACATATTTGGATATTTGGTTTCTGAAACAAGATTATATGAAATTTAATCTATAATTGCGGATTTTTTATGTTTTGAATATAAGACGTCAGTCATAACTACAATCTACAGTGCCGTGAAGTGTTACATGGATGAATATGACAAATGCATTCGCAATTGTTATTTCTTTTAATGTAAGTACTAGCAGTCAATTGATAATTATGCACGATCCTAATGTTCCTCATACATTTCCCATTTAAAAACTACTGCTTGTTTGGATATTTTGAATAAAGCTACCTGCTGATAACATTATTGATTTTTATTTTTGCAGATTTACTGTTAACCAACTCGTTAAGGACAACTTGACATTTATTGATAACCCTCCGAGAAATCGACTCTGTTATTGATTCCACATAACATGCACCATTCACAATGAAAGGATCGATACCATGAATACGGAAAAGAGCGTTCGCTGTCTAGACTGTACAGAAGTTTCTTCCTAGTGTTAACCTGTTTTAAAATAATGATTGTTACATAATTATTCAACTCCTAATTACAAGTATGTTATTGTATTGTCACCATACATTTTATCAAATGTATCGCCTTCTCTTTTCAATGAATAATGGAGGGGGACAAAACAAGGTCTCGACTGACATTGATCAAATAATATGTAAATGAAAAAACATAATCTTTTACAACAATATTTGTTTCCTATGCAAAGGTTTAATATGCAGCTAGGCAATTGGTACCTAAGAAACGTACCGAGTTGTATCATAACTGATAAAGCGATTTTCATACTTTGGAACAAAACAATTTAAATATTTTCTTGCAATAGATACGTAAGGGGTTAGAATGTTGCGAAAGTTTAAGTAAGTATGTAAGAAAGTAAGTATGTATGTATGTATGTATATGTATGTATGTATATGTATGTATATGTATGTACATGTATGTGTGTGTATATACATGTATGTGTGTGTGTGTTTGTAAAACCGCCCAACTGGGGACTTCAATCAGAATACACACCTGCAATTGGGGACTCGAAATCCAATTGGGGACCTGACCCAAGTCCTCATTTGGACCCCCTATTTTATTCGCTTTATTTTTGCTCAAATATACCAAAAAATGCAAAATTTAAAAAGTCTCCAATTGGACGATTTTTCAGAAAAGTGTAAGTTCGTTATGCACAGAATAACCAAATGCCGTGTCGTGTGTATGTCTAAAACGGAACTGAAATCTTCGCGCATGCGCACGCATGGAGATCTAGGCGTGGAGTCGCCAAGTGTGCGGAGGATCTTTGAGATCATGGCAAAAAACGGTAAGTATAAACAAATATATATGGATTGCTTTGTTAAAGAAAAAAACGTTGTTTAAAGACCGTCCGTCATCTTATTTTAAATCCTAATGTCATTCAAATCCGATTTTTGTACTCAAAAGACAAGTAAGTTTACAAGAATGGCCGTGATGAAGTTATTTAGAAGAGTGGTTTTGTATCAGCCTATAATAGACTCATGATGTAGTATGAAGAGTTGAAATACCCATAGAAATGTAATCTTTGACTCTCCTGGACGCAAAGCTTTTGTTGATTCATTGCTTTGACCTGAGACGATCTATTAACATACTCGTACGTGTTACCTATTTCCGTGGTAATCTAGATTTTAAAAAACTTGAGCGCTGACCATAACAGACATCATGAACATCATGAATTGATAGGAGACATATTTTTCCAACATTCAATTAATTCACTGTTATAATATTTGATTTTTTCCCCCAAATTCTGGTTATAAAAAAAGAAAACATACTCTCGTTTTACCTATTTCTGTGGTAATTGGTCAATGGTGTGGAATAGGATTTAAATTAAAGATGTCAAAGGTTAAGATAATTTTCAAACCAATGCAATTATTTCACTGTCACAAATATTAAACAAAAATGTTGAAATTCTGGTGAAAAAAAAATCTATCTCAACAAGCTATTTATTTGGTTATAAAAAATATTTAAGAAGCCAAATGACTAGCAAATCATGAAGAGATTCTAGTTGATCAATCCGAGAGAAAAATTAGGGAATCTAAAGCACATTCATCACTTTCTTTGAACTGAAAACTTCTACAAAATAGCCAAAATTATATAAGAAATACCCTTTCTGTGATTCCAAAAACTTTTTAATAGAACAGGGATAATCCTCTAAAACTATTTGATTTTGAATTTGGGTTACATTGCTATAACATAATTTAGAATTTTTTTGAGGTTAGGTTGATATCCAATATGGTGTAAACAGCAAACAAAGCTGATGACGCATGTGCACAAGGTCTATTTTCAACTAGGTATTTATTTGCTTATACAAAATATTTTAGAAGCCAAATAACTTGGAAGTCATGAACATTATTAAAGATTGTATATGACCAATCCAAGCAAAATGTTTGAGGCTAAAGCAACATGGCCCTTTCCTTGCACTGGAAAATACTGCAAAATACTGCAAAATAGCAACAAATATATGTATGAATTAAAAAAAAACTTTCTGTTTATCCAAATATTTTTTTCATAGAACAGGGATATTTGATTTAGGATATGGGATTTCATGACCTTGCTATAAACAATTTTTTTTTAAGGGAATCTTTGTAAAAATATCACTCAGATGAGTGAACAATGTAAGCAAATTATGTTTCAAGCATCCTCTAAAATATATTAACTTAACTTCCATCTGAATTCAATTGATAAACTAATCCTTGCGATTGAAATTACCAAAGTAAAAAAATTATATAATTACAGAAAAAAATGTAAATTGAGTTCACACCCTTGATTGAACTTGAGTACCTAGACTAAAATTTAGTCTATGAAATATATTGTTTTTGAAATAATTACATGCTTTTCAAAATTTATATTTCTTGGTCTCCTCATTTCATTGCTGTAGCCTAGACTTGCTGAAGGAGAATCTAGACTGTATTAAAGGCTCCTTTATATTTACAGTCTCGAAGCTGGACTATTGAGTACCCGGTAACTTGTTTTCTTAACTTTCATGACTTGAAAATCATTTGGCTTTTAGAATATTTGTTTTCATAACCAAATAAACACCTAGTTGCCATATTTCTTTTCTTTACCAGAATTTACACTTTTTTGCTAATTATTTGTGACAGCAAAATAATTGAGTGGGTATGGAAATTCATCTGATTCTAAACATTTGACATCTAATCTATACTTTTACTGGCTGTTTTTACAGCGAGGTGGCAGCGATTACGTGGCAATAACTGCTCCCCAACCAGCAAAGTAAAGTAAAAATTGGCAGCTGTTTGAAAATTGTCAATTTAATTCAACAAAAGTATAACAGTAATTAACATTAGTAATGGAAGGAAATTGTTTTTTTGAAGGTTTTTGATAATCAAAAGCCATGTCTTGGGAAGATATTTCAACAATTTGAATTAAAGTAGATATGTATCAAGAATATCAAACTCAGTTTTTAGGGAACTAAATTCTTTGATTTCACCCTCTTTTGTAAATATTTGATTAACATATGATAATCCTTTATTATACCATCATGCATACATCCATATGTCTTTTTCAGGAACAAAATTCATTATTGGCATTTGTAAAAACATAACCGAACCTGAAATGTCCTCATATCCGAGATCTACATAACTTGATATGACAAATCTATTGTCAATTTTTGGCTCATCTGACCTGTATGGAAGTAATTTATGAATCGCATTGAGCCATGTTTGTTTCAAGAGGTTAGTGGAGATATTATCGGAATGACCCATGTAGCACAACTACATCGGCCTGACGCTGTTAATATTATCGGCCCGACGTCGTCCAACTCCATCGGGCCGATGAAGTTTTGCTCATCGGTTCTACATAGACCCGATATCTGCATAACATTATCGGGCCAGCATCGGCCCGGCATCGGTCTGTATTTGAATCACTAATTACCGGTAGTAATTAATTATTTTTGTAATTAGTAGTATTTTTGTAGGACATTGAACTTGAGCCGACTTCACTTTTATTAATTCAATCATCAGTGGTAGACTATTAGCTCTTAAAATCATATAACTCTTGTTGGAAAGTATTTTCAAAATTCAGGCTTGGGATAATTATAGTCTTCAAATTATCAATTCTACATATAAAGATGACTCTTATGATTTAGAAAACAACTATCGCGAGGGAATATATGTCCCTTCTACCTTAATGTTAACTTCATTACATATTCAAAGCCACTTTTTCCATAACAAAGTATGACACTTTTGCATTAAAAACTCCTGAGTGTGTTATTTCATAACTTAAAACCTAGAATAAAACTATTTTCTTTGACAATTATCTGTAAGTCTATTTCATTCTAATACAATTAAAGAATAACAAATGTTTTAATTTGATATTAACATTTTAATCAGTGAAAATAGTAAATGAATCAGAGTGAAAATTTGGATCTTAAAAGTTAATTGTTTCATCCACTTTCCTCCACACTCCTGTTTGCTTCACCGTGGAGCATTTCCATAATGGCATGTTCAATGTCTTTTTAGAAGCTTGCCTTGTATCTGTGTTTTTCTTGACAGCCTCTGAATTAAATGAAAATATTTATCAATCTATATGTAAGGAGATATATTTATGATATAATGATGCTCTGACGAGGACTAAATGTGACAACCTAATGGGACCGCACGATGCGCAAAAGTTAACAAAAGCTAAACTAAATTTCGCGACAAATCATGGAGATAATTGAAAAAAATGTTTCCATTGGTTGAGAAGTAAGAAAATATTTATTCAATACTTGAATCGAGTTAGTAGGATATTATGTTCTTACCAGTCAGTAATCGCATCAAATGATGTATGACACTATACCCTTTATGTATACTATTGGGAATGTAATTCATATACCAACCAAGGAAAGTTTTCTAGTTTTGATGAATTCTTGTGTTTGTATATAAGAAATGAAAACATCGTCTATTGGTATGTGTCGACTTCACGCTTCAAAATGCATGCATCAATATTCACACCAGACAATTTTAAATTACACTAGTAAGTGAGGATGTTCTCGGCAACTTAGTCCTCATAAAACATTTTTTAAAAGAAATTACAGATGCGAGTCTTTCTATTAAAATGCTGGAGTTCTCTATTCATTGTTGAGTGCTAAATAAATTGATTCGATGTTATGTGTGCATTTCAGATTCATATATCACCCTCAGTCAATTGAATGATTAAAAGAGAAACTTGTCAAGTGCAGATGTACATGTACCATTGACTTATAAGCACTGTATTTGTAGAAAGATTCATGAATTTGCCTGCTATATTACTACCGGTAAGTAAATATTTTAGCCTAAATCAGCATCAATTACTGGTTAACAGAACAGCGAAAGATAGGACTTTAAACATGAAATAGCAAATTGATATCTTACCCGATGTTGTCGTCAGAGTGTTAATTCCAATCCTCAAGTTTTTCTATGGGAAGCCACGATACAAGGTGCTAGCACGCAGGAGTGAGAGAAGGCGGGATCTAACAGCTTTCTTTTTGGCGCGAAGCTTAAGGACTAAATGTATTAATCATGATAAAATTATATTCTTATAAAAATGAATTATATATACTCATCTGAAATGGTTTGAAGAAAACTGTTTTTAATGTTAAATTTTATTCATAAAATTTTCTTAGAGAAATATGATACCTTTTCAGTTTTCACTACAATTCCGGGCTTCAGAGAGGTGCCTGGGTTATCGGCCCGTACATGAGGCTTGTCGTGTAGCCTGAAGATGATTTTTCACACAATGCTTTCGGTAGAAATCTTTGGAGCCATTGCTGCACCAAGTTACTATCAGTATGTGCATAAATATTTTCCCCACTTAATATAGTCTCACTCATCAGTCTGACATCTAAGCAGTTTGCGATGTTAAAGGGCCGATGGTGCCGCTCTTAGGTCGTCGTCAGCTCGATGCAGTTAGCTGATGTAAAACATGTGCCGACGGCGTCGATCTTTAGCCGACGCCGGCCCGATGTAGGTGTGCTAGCTAGGGAAACTCTGGATTATCGAGAATGAATAAGGCCTAGAAAGCTGAAACTGATAGTAAAGACTCCTTGACTAGTTATGGGTTATAAATTGTAGCTTTGGTGGCCCTGTGGCCCTTAATAAGGGCCACGGGTCACACCCTTAAAGTGAAAAAGAGTATCTTTCTTAAAATTTTATTTGGTTTTGATAAGCTACAAAATATCTAAAATGCTGATTGAAGTTCATATCTCATCCCTGGACTTGCAAATATATCCATTTATGCATAATATCTCTAAAATGCTTGATTTTATGGAAAAATCAAGAAAACATCTGAAATTAGTTTAATATTCAAAATTATGTATCCAATTAATCTACCTATTAGTTACAATACCTAATAAACACTATCATATCGAATATATCTTCCTGTCAGCTTATGACAAGGTTTAAAAATTACGTTTGGCGAATTTGCGAGCGCCACTCGAGCCTCATTGTCCGGTTTTCGATCAAAATCCTGACTTTGAATGGCCGTATTTTCAATCTAATGTACTGATTGACCAGTTTACCTCGTATTTTCAGTAACAGTTAGTGGTTCCTGATGTAATAACATCAATTTCAAAATTTGACATATGTGATCCTATCAACATACTCAGTCTCTGTGTCTCTTTAAAACCTAATATCATCTTCTTCACCAGAAGCATAAGACCTAGAAAGCTGAAACTTTGTGTACAGACTCCTACTTTCGAGGATTATAATTTATAGTTATGGTAACCCCATGGCCCCTAAAAAGGATTTGGTGAACCTTTGGATCCTATACCATAAATTATCAATTGAATATTTGAGCAATTTCAAATTCTGAATATATTACAGGTATCTGAAATAAGAATCCATGACCGTTTCAATGTTCAATGACCGTTTTCATTTGATACTTGACAATTCTTCTTCAACCTTAGGTTGGTTTGAGAAGTGAAATTTTACGACAGATTAGGGGGATTGAGTAGTGATAGCTTCCCTCTGAAGATCATACATTTGGCACAAACTGATAATTATACGGGAAGCATTTTATAGATAGATTTTTAAAAAATGTGCCACTGTCTCTTTTAATTGTTTCTGTATATTTTACCTTATAGATGCTTGATGCTGATGTGATTCTCACTAACAATTGAACCCTGAAAATTCTTATGGAACAAGAAAAGTGAGTTAGATTTTCATAATGACTAATATCTGTCTCTTTATGTGTTTTTATATTTACACAACATAATATATTGTTGTTTATTATGGCTGTCACAATGCTTGAAATGGAGATCTTTCGATAGCTATCATTACCCTTCACCAAGACTTTATAAGTTCTACATTCAATTAATGACATTATCAGATTCTGTCATCTCATGACTTTGTCAATGTTTTGGGGTGGGGTAGAACGTTTGTATAGAATTCTTGAGATAAGATCAACTAACAGTACAAGAACAGATATTCTATGTATCTTATTTTATCTTCCTTTAAATTTCGATCATGCAATATCCATGTCAGTAGTTTTAATTCATTTGGCCATATAGGCTGATAGCACTGGCTGCCTTCTATATAGTTTCTTTTTATTGCTATTAATAATTGTTACATATACCCTAGTTTAAAAGAAGTTATATTTTGTGTTTAAAAACTATAATAGGACCAATGTTGAACACCAGTGTGGAGGGAATCTATTCTAATTCCTGGGCCGGAATGAATGAAGAGGTAACAAATAAAGCTAACCCATGTCAACATGAATAATGATTATAATGGATAGATTTTTTAAGTTACTAAATCACCACTTTGTGCTTCATTATCCTTGTCAAACTCATGCCTTGAGGAACAGCTCCAAAACAAATTTTACTAGGTAGCCTTCCCCCAGGGGCTTGGCAACTTTGTCTGAAGTAGAGAACTGTTGTACACGCAGTCAGGTTTGGGTGCAATTTGCTACACTGAATTTCAGTGTTGTACCACCCATGGTTGCTTGTTCCAGCTGATGCTTGCAGTTTCACCGTATAGCCACAATAGTGTTGCAGGCTTTCTCCCTGCAATAATACTGGGAGTCACAATATGAGTGAAATACTATTGAAAGCGGCGATAAACATCACATCACATCACATTACTAGGCAGCCATTGAAAAACTAAAAAGATTTTGAAACCCCCTTATTGTAGTACCAACCATCATGGAGATTATATATATTTATATTATAATATTTTGTTGTCTCTGATGCATCACAAATTAACAGTTACTTTCTTTTGTAGTACATTCAGAAATCTTTGCGTGATTACATTGTTTTCAAACGTTGACAGGGTCTGTTGCACATGCTAGTTCGTACCTCATGTGGGTCTCTCTAATCATTTGGTCATCACTTTTGTTCTCCATTTCTAGAATTATTGGCCATAATTTTGTCAAGAAAAGTCTTGAAAAGCCTCAAACTGTCTCTTCCATAAATGTTTTAAAGACGCAGACATCTGTTTTGTAATATGACATACCATAAAGGTTTTTAGCTCACCTTTACAAAGTAAATGTGAGCTTATGTCGTGGCGCTTCGTCCGTCGTTCGTCTGTCCGTCCGTAAACTTTCACGAAAAAGACTACTCCTCCTAAACAAATCCAGATATCATTCTGAAATTGTAGAATGTTATACCCATTGTGATGCCTCACAGAAAGGTAGACGTTTCAGTTTTGAGAATCCAAGATGGCTGCCATGGCAGCCATATTGAATTTTCAATTAGATTTCATGAAAAAGACTACTTCTTCTCCAGAACCATAAGGCCTGGAAAGCTGAAACTTTGTGTACAGACTCCTTGACTAGTAAGGATTATAAATTGTAGCTTTGGTGGCACTGTGGCCCCTAATAAGGGCCACAGGGGCCACACCCTTAAAACCTCCGCAACAACGCAAGGACTCTGTTGGAAAACTGTTACAATTTTGAAAATATGTTTACATATGATCAAATTGATCCTTGAGATCCAAATACATAAATGTTTTTGTTTGATTCTAATTTTGTCATGTTACTCGAAATTATGCCCAACAGTGAACATAAAGTTGGTATCATAAAGTTTTTTGATTAGAACAGTTTCCTTCACATCTTTGAAAGTTTTGTGCGACAAAAATTGGTCAGCAATATGATAAGGAAAACCTATATATGTTGTGCAATTTGCGGGGGATATAGCTCGACCATGTCAGCTGCTTGTTATCTTCTTCTTCAGAAGCAAAAGTCGTAGAAAGCTGAAACTTTGTGTACAAACTCCTTGACTAGTGAGAATTATGTCTCCCCCCGAAGGGTCGGGAGACATATTGGTTTTAGCTGAGTTCCCGTCGGCGTTGGCGTTGGCATCGGCGTCGGCGTTCCCATTTCGTTTCCGGAGCATATCTCTAAAACTATGTGACCGATCATTACCAAAATTGGTATACTGTCTCTCCATATCATGTAAATGTGCCTTTTGGAGGTTATAGATTTAAAAAAAAAATTTTTTTTTTTATTTCCATGGCAACAATTTGGACTTAGTCTTTTTCAAGGGTTTCAGCATCAAATCATTTAGAATTTTGAATATTTTGTTTGTTACAATTGTGGAGTTGATAGGTTATTTATTCAAGTTGAATTATACAGAGAACATTAATGGTGCTTTATGATAGTATTGTTTAGAGGTTTGGAGCATTTGAGGAAGGGGGAGACATCTGTTTTTACGGGTAAAAACACTTTCTAGTTATAAATTGTAACTTTTGTGACCCTGTGACTCCTAATAAGGGCGACAGGGGCCACGCCCTAAAAATGTTTTTTCAACTTCTTCTCAAGAACCAAAAGGCCTAGAAAGCTGCAACTTTGTATACAGACTCCTTGTTTAGTGAGGATTAGACATTGTAGCTTGGGTGACCCTGTTTCCCCTAATAAGGACCACAGGGGTCACACCCTTCAAACTTTTTTTCGTGTTCTTCAAAAGCGTACGGCGTAGAAAGCTGAAACCTTGTGTGCAGACTCCTAAGTTAAATAAGGAGGATCCTCAATCGTACATATCGTGACCCTGTGGCCCCTACTAAGTGGAAACCACTTTTGCCACAACCTAAAGCAAAATTCAATTGAAGCCTTATGAGCTACAGAGCCCATGACTCTATTTATGAGTAATGAAAAGGCACCTTTGCTGCCTTGCTGGAAATGGCAGTGAATATATGATTGAAATATCATTTCAGATTTGAAAACAATAAAAACAACTGACTCATTCTCGATTAACTCGCAACTTAATTGAGCAACAGGTAAATCCCAAATGTATTTTTGTAGGCCTACTGTCTTCATTACAGTAGGATTTTGAATATGGTATATAAATATTTATCATTGCATAAATTGGTTTAATGTTTTCTTTGCTGCAGGGCACCGACGTTTGGTGAGATTGGGTATTTCTGAGCCACTACTTCAAATGGGTTGAGGTAGGAACTAGAAAATGTTTCAAATCATTTTGTATATATATTATCCACAATATATAATTAATGAGCATTGCTCTCATCACAATGTTCTATTTTGAAAAGTATTGTTGTTCAATATTGCATTAGCGTAAGTCTTTAAATTAGTAACTGAGTTGCAGTTGATCTATTGACTCTTTGACCTTGAATGAAAGTAAAAGCATGGCAATTTCTTTTGAGTTCTGATTTGAATGATGATAATCTTTGAATTAACATTTTTTCAAGCTAATATTTGCACAATGTATTTCTTTCACTTTTATCTGGCAGGCTGTGGAGAAAGGATATGAGAAGATACTTGTTTTAGAAGATGATGTCCGAATTGAACTCTACTTCCGCAAGAAGTTCAACATTAGATTTGTATCAGACTGGGGAACTTGTGTAAGTTTTGTGTAAAGTAACTTTAAACCTTTGTTTCTTATTGTATAACCAAAGTATTTCAGCTTTTTATGCCCCCGAATCGGAGATTCCGGGGGTATATTGTTTTTCACCTGTCCGTCTGTCCGTCCGTCTGTCCGTTTGTCCACAAAAACTTTAACCTTGGTCATAACTTTTGATTGGTCAGAGCTAGGTCTTTGATACTTGACATATGGATCCCATGTGATGAGACCTTTCAGATGACACCATGACATTTGACCTTGTGACCTTGACCTTGACACAGCGAGCAGGTTGCATCCGGGGGCATTCGTGTTTCACAAACACATCTTGTTTATCTTAAATTTCATAAAACACTCCAAAAGTAAAGCAAGTGCTGAAATATTGCCAATTCACCACCATTGACCTAAGATGTCAACATTTCTAGCTCATTTTAAGCTCATCTGGCCTGAAAGACCGGAATGGCTTATGGCGTGGAATTGTCTTGACTAGTGAAGCTTTGGTGACCCTGTGACCCCTAATAAGGGCATCAGGGGCCACGCCCTAAAAACTTTTTTCATTCTCAAGACCTAGAAAGCTAAAACTTTGTGTGCAGACTACTTGACTAGTGAGGATAATAATTTATAGCTTTGGTTGCCTTGTGGTCCCAAATAAGGGCATAAGGGGTCACACCCTTAAAACCTATTTTCATTTTCTTTTCTTGAAGCAGAGAGCCTAGAAAGCTGAAACTTTGTGTACAGATTTGAGTCTCTTGACTAATATGGTTTTCAGATAGTGCTTAACAATTATTGCAATATTATTTTCATTGTGCAACATTTTGCAATATTATTGAACCAACTAATATCACATAGAAAATTTTTTAATATCTTGTTTTTTGAGGCACAGTAGCAATAGTAAAAATGAAAAAAAAAGTTTCTTGGTGTGCATGAATATTAGGCCGTGTTCACATGCCACCAAATACTTATATGAGTATATTTACTTATATGAGTAAATTTACTCCTAATGAGTAAATTGGGCATGTGAACGCGTTTACCCATATAGGCAAATTTGCTTCCGTAGTAAATTTACTTCACCTCCAGAGGTATAGCAAAAGCAAATTTGCTTATAAGCAAGTTTGCCTACATAAGTATTTGCGTCATGTGAACGCAAAATGTCTTTACTCATATGAGCAAAATGGAATTATCATTTCTTAAAGCCCCATTAACATTCTTGCAATATTTTAAAAACTATGTTTACTGTGTTCGTAGTATTTTTAGCAATACTTTGCGACCAACCATGAGAAGATCAGACCAAAATTCACTGAGAGGTGTTGTAAAACTTACACACAAAATGATATCACCTAAAGCGGGTTCGTAAAATGCGATAATTGCACTCTTGGTACTGTAATTTGAACGTCGAATTAAGTATTTTATTGATTTAAACATGAAAATATGATATCAAACTTTCGACGCAGGATGTTTCTAAAGAGTGATGTATTTCAATAGCTAAATTTCATCACAAACCGCATGCAAGTATGAAAATGGGGCTTTAATATCAGACAGTATGACATGTTTTCAAAAATAAGCTTTGGTTTGGTGATTTTAGTGAAATAAGGTCATATGGTGATAGACATATAGAGTGAAAAGAAGTTATTTGGCTCGACAGAATGCAACAGAAACTGACAAAATTAAACCAATACGGGGAAACTGAGAAATTATGTCTCTTAAACAACATGGTTGTCTTCTGTGATATTTTGTCATTGTCATGCCACACCACGGCATGCAATCGGGTGTCTAAGCACTTCCAGAAACAAGGTCATCTATCTTCAGTTGCCAAAATATATGGTAACATTGGCGCAACTCAAACCATAGCTGGAAATGGTTTGGGAGAGGCTAAGGTTAGCTCTGTAAGTAAGGGTTGGCTTCAGGGTTATATAGATAGGTACGAGGGGCGTTCGATAAGTGTTGCAACTTCAATATAAAACCAACTCGCGTAGTCAATTTTTAGCTTATCAGGACTGAAAGTCCAGATGGGCTTATGGCATGGTCCGGCGTCCGTCCGTCCGTAAACTTTTGACACTTTCGACTTCTCCTCATGAACCATACACATTAGAGAGCTGAAATTTTGTGTACAAGTACCTTAGCATATGGAGATTCTAATTTGTAACTATGGTGACCCTGTGACCCCAAATAGGGTCACAGGGGTCACAACTTTAAAAACCTATTTTCATCTTCTTCTCCAGTTCCAGAAGGACTAGAGAGTTAAAAATGATATGTGCAGACTCCTTGGCTAATGGGGATTCTAATTTGTAACTTTGGTGAACCTGTGACCCCAAATAGGGTCACAGGGGTCACAACCTTAAAAACCAATTCTCATCTTCTTCTCCAGTTCTAAAAGGACTAGAGAGTTGAAAGTGATATGTGCAGACTCCTTGGACAATGGGGATTCTAATTTGTAACTTTGTTGACCCTGTGACCCAAAATAGGGTCACAGGGGTCACAACCTTAAAAAACTATTTTCATCTTCTTCTCAAGTTCCAAAAGGTCTAGAGAGCTGAAATTATATGTGCAGACTCCTTGGCCAATGGTGATTCTAAACTGTAGGTTTTGTGACCCCATGACCGCAAATAGGGTCACAGGGGTCACAATCTTAAAAACCACTTTTTCTCCATTAGATGACAGTCTATGGCAAATTTATTTCTCCTTGGATATTTTAGTGTGGACTTCTTTCACTGTCTGATATTGGCGATCTAGAAAGTGTTGAATAATAATACATTTGTTTTGTAATTTTTTTATAGGTTTTCTTGCAATAGGTAACATCAGTTTCATTTTTAGCTCATCTTGCCTGTATAAAGCAAACTTGATATGATGCCTGATGAGCTACAGAGCCAATGGCTCTATTTTTTACTTTTATTTTTTTAATATAGTTACCCTTCACCTCAATACACTTATTCCATTTCTCTTTAAGACTTTTGATGCCGCTTTTGTAGAAGTCTTCTGTTTGCCCCCCTTACCACGCCTCTGTGGCAGCTTTGACGTCTTCGTCATCCCGGAAGTGCTTCCACGTAGGGCGGATTTCAGGTTTCTGAACAGGAAGTAGTCACTGGGGGCTAGGTCTGGGCTGTAGGGTGGGTGGTTAAGCTGTTCAAATCCACAATCACGTATAGCGGCCTGTGCAACTCTTGACTTGTGGACTGGAGCGTTGTCATGCAAAATCAGAACACCACGTGTCAACATTCCACGGCGTTTCTGTCGAATTGTCTTTTGCAATTCTTGCATTAGGTTGGCATAATATTGACCTTTCAATGTAGTTTTGTTTGGCAAGTAATCAATTAATAATATGCCTTTTGCATCCCAAAAGATTGTCGCCATAACCTTGCCAGCTGATGGTTGAGTGCTAAACTTGAGGGGAGGCGGTGAACTCAGGTGCTTCCATTGCTTGGATTCCAGTTAAGTTTCCGGGTCCCAGTGGTGGATTCAGGTTTCGTCACCTGTCACCAGACGAGACAAAAACCTGGCTTCATCCGCATTAAACCGATCCAGAAGCTCCATGCAACTTTCGGTTCTTTTCTGGCGATCTTGTGCTGTGAGGTTTCTGGGTACCCATCTTGCAGATACCTTGGACATACCAAGATGGTCATGAATTATTTTTTCAACACTTCCAACTGATATCTTGAATTCCAAAGACAGTTCAGAAAATTTAACACGGCGTTCAGCTAAAATTCGTCTTTCGATAGCGGCAATAACATCCGGTCGGGTG
Source organism: Steromphala cineraria (assembly GCA_916613615.1). Taxonomy (NCBI): domain Eukaryota; kingdom Metazoa; phylum Mollusca; class Gastropoda; order Trochida; family Trochidae; genus Steromphala; species Steromphala cineraria. The sequence goes on from OU744728.1 coordinate 43,389,846, forward strand.
ACTGCCTGACCGTGGGTCATCGTGTAAGGACTCCCTGCCCCGCTTGAACTGAAGAGACCAGCGACAAACTGTTGAAAAGTTAGGAGCATCCTTACCCATCACATTACACATACGATTATGTATTTCTGTTGCTTTGCATCCCTCTTTAGTAAGGAACTTGATCACAGCGCGTTGTTCATGTTTGAGAGAATCCATGATTATGGAGACCCCTAGGTCAGCGCAGCTATAATATCTAAATAATTGTTATGTCTATAAATTGGTTTGACATGTGTCAATGTTATGTTTTGACTATAGTAACACCTGCTATAAGCTGACACTGTTAATGTAAACACCAATGCCCCGCTTGCAACACTTATTGAACGGCCCTCGTAAGTTAGGGCACGGTAAGCTTCTTTTTATGTCTTTCGCAACCATGGGAAAACAAAGCATATGTCTTTTGGCAAAGAACAATTGTCAAACCCCCGCACACCATGAATGCATTTCCTCCAGCCTTCATTTATGTCAGTAAAGATGGTCACAAATGACATGTAGAATCACAGTAAAATCTTTTTCAATTTTTTTTTAAAATTATTTTTTTGTTAATTTAACCCCAAAAATGAAATATGCAGTCTTTTTATACCTTAAAAATATAAAAATTATATTCACATGAGTTTTCTAAAGGCAAGTCCCCATTTCAATGCATTTTGTCACAAGTCCCCAATTGGCAGGTTAAACGTGTATGCGTGTGTGTGTGTGCATGTGTATATTTGTATGCAAATGTATTAAAAAGTCTGAAAAATATGAAAAATAACAATAGTCCAGGTTCATCTGGATTTACTGTCGAATTTTTCAAATTCTTCTGGTCCAATATCCATGAATATCTTATCAGATCACTAAACTTAGCTTATGAAAAGGGAGAACTATCACTGACTCAAAAACAAGGTATTATTACCTGTTTACCCAAAAAAGGCAAATCTAAACATTTGCTCCAGAACTTGAGACCAATCTCTCTACTAAACGTAGCATATAACATTGGATCATCAACTATTGCAAATCGAATAAAAACTGTGTTACCATTTATTATAAACGAAGATCAAAAAGGATTTATGTCTAATAGATATATTGGTGAATGTACTCGCCTAGTTTACGATATAATTAACTACACTGAATATATGAATAAACAAGGAATTCTACTTCTCATCGATTTTGAAAAGACGTTTGATTCTGTTGACTGGAATTTTATTCAGGAAGTCTTGAAGTTCTTTAATTTTGGTAAATCTATCATGAGATGGATAAACACCTTTTTTAATAATATACAATCATGCGCCGTTGTCAATGGTTTTCTTTCAAATTATTTTGACATATCAAGAGGATGTCGCCAAGGCAAACCTATATCCCCATATCTATTCCTTCTCTGCGCAGAAATTTTAGCAATAATGATAAGAAACAATGATAAAATAAAAGGGATACAAGATGGAGATACGGAATATCTTATTTCTCAGTATGCTGATGACACCTCGCTTATATTAGATGGTACTGAAAATGCTTACAGGCTACATTAGAAACCTTAAACAAATATGCCTCATTTTCAAGTTTAAAACTAAACGTCAACAAAACACAAGTAATATGGATAGGTTCAGAAAAAAATTCAAAAAGAAAATTTTGCAGAAACTGGAATTTAGATTGGAGCAATGAAAACTATTGACAAATAATAATTATTAATTATAATTGATTTGAATTATATCAGTCCAAACTATGTTTCAATATTATAAGAATATCTATATGACAAAAACATGAGATAGGCAGGAAAACCTGCAACCATTTAAAAAACGTGCAATGAAGTCGCAAATACAAACATAAACAGGGTATATACAGGTATAATATGTGAGGTCGAATTCATACAATATAACAACAGACTTGTTATCGTTATATACAGAGTTTATAACTACGATTTTGATATTATATTGTATATTAAAGTAAGATAGAATTAGTTAAAATGAGATTTACGTTATACTTCATCAACAAGTAAGTTTTCTACAACTTCTACAACAATGCAAAAGGTTGAGAATACTCAGATACAATATAAGTAGAATCGGGTAAATTCAAACTATTTATGAAACTGGACCACGAAATGAATGGAAACATCACTGATGAGGTTTAATTAAACAGAGTTCTGTGAATGTAGTTCTTGATTGTTGACACCGCATGAAATTATATTGCTTTACGTCTCCGAGTTAGGCTTGAATCTAATTTCTAAGAGGAAGGTTGGAGACAGACCTACTTATGAACAGTTTTCCCGCGTCAGAAAAGGTTTGATCAAAGCCAGTCACTGAAACAAAGAGACATTTTTGTTGGAATGTTGTTATTGTTATTGTCAGTTTATATTGAACTCCCTGAGTAGGATCCAATAATATATTTATTTATCATACATAATATTTTTTAAATTAAAAAGTACCACAAGGCAATCAAGGATTCTCTCCTGTCTAGCGGAGGCTACTCGAATTATATCTACCAAGATATCATCTATTACAAGTGGAGCAGATAGTGGGCAAGAAATATATAAATATAGGTGGGATACAAATTTTGGAATTCTGTACATTACAAACAGGGTATCAGACTGTTAAGATGGACATGTCTCCACAGGTGCAAGGTGCACATATTTCGTTCTAAGACAAAATGATAAACCTTTGCAATATTATTTCAATATCAATATATCGCTGTACAGAATATACAACAAAGTTATTGCAACAATATTTTCAAATCGCATTATATCACACCAAATAAATTCCAGTGAAATTAGTTCCTATATTGTGAAAAAGGAATTTCCATGATTAATGACTACGAAATCTTTTTGGTGTGCAAGGACATGTATATGTTTTGGACCCTAATCAAATGATTGTAGTTTTATTTTTATTTATATGCCTAAAATAATCAATAGTAACTTTTTTTTAAATGGTATATGTTCTTTAAGGTTTAAAATGCATTTAAAACTAAACTGAAATATCTAAACTGATTGCATATTTGACATTTAACTAAAAAATGTGAAACAGATGTTTATGAAACATTTAAGATACAAAATATGTCAATCTAGATTTCCATTATACATATACTGTGAAATCGTTTACTTCTCAAACTATTTTTAAGTTATACAATTAAGTTGCATGAATGAGAGTGTATAGCCAATAAATGGGTAAAGACAAAGAATTACTCTAGATGGGTATCAATTTACCAGCTGAGGGACGCCGTTGCTACGTAAACCTGACTGAGCTTCATTGACAGTGATAAAATATCATTAAGATAAAAAGGTCATCTACCTTGAGGAAGTTCAGCAGGAACCATTGAGACACTATTGTAGAAGTCCCAAGCTGCTACAAATGAAGGTTTCTCTGCTGGAGTGTAGGTGACCGATCTTACAGATCCCAGTACATCAATCAGGGCCTTCATCTCCGTGACCTGGACAGGAGCGAATGTGACTCCGGTTCTGTTGAACTTGACATCCTGTGCAGCTTCCTGCAGCATGGTGTTCAGGCTGTCAGTTGAGGACACTATCAGTTGAAGATCCTCTACTTGGTCTGCTCTCTCCCGCATCTTCCATGTGTATTCAGTTGAGGATTTGACCTTGGCAAGAAGAGTTTTCGTCGAGTCCAGAGCTTCCTCAGCGACTTTGAGCTCGTTGTCTGCCTTCATGTCTACATCACTCAGGAGTGAGGCTCTTCTTGTCTGCAAGAGTTCTATCAGGTTGTCAGTGGTTCTGTTTATATCTTCTTTCGCCCTCTCTCTTGACATCTGGATGTTGGTTTTCTTCTTTTCCAGATTCTTGACTTGTTGTTCCAGCTTGACAGACTTTTGGTTTAACTTGATTATGACGTCATCTGTGGACTTCGCCTTCTCCTGATGAGCTTTGTCTACAGAAACAACATCATGGTCCTTGGTCTTGTCATGGTTCACGACAGTGCAGGACACACATATGACAAATTTACACGTTCGACAGTAGAACTGTTGAGGCTGATGGTGTTCCTTGCACTGGTGGAGTTTTCTGAAGCTCTCGACTGGTCGTCCTTTCATTTCTTCAAAGGTCACCGTCTTGTGGTTTCTGGTGGATCTATGACGACTATGGGATCTGTGGCATTCTTCAAACAACTGACTTGTCCATGAATAAAGAAGTTTTTTACTTGAAAACATTGTTTTCGGCCGGTGTGTGAAACAATACATAATTGACAAATAAGTGTCCTTTCTGCAGTTCTAGGCCTGCACAAACGTTTTCAAAGGTCTAGGTTGAAGAATAAAGTAAAATTTCTTACATGGATTGTCAAATTGAATGACTATTCCCACTTTTTGAACTAATAAGAGGAGTTTAGATAGATTAGATTGGTAGATTAACACAGTGTGGTCGTAGCTCGGTAAGTTTAGAGGATCTAGGAGAATCCAAATCACTCAGGGACAAAAACACATCACGTAAATATATGAGCAATGACTAATGCGCCCTTCGACCTCTCATATCAAACACTTGTTCTGCATATGGATCAACGCATCATGAAACACTCCAAAACGTTGTTGAAAAACATTGAAAGTATCGCCCACAACACAATATGAACCAAACACAATTATGCAATGAAGTCACGTAATAGTTTTAATTTTCATAATGTTATGTATATGAGCCTATGTTCCTACATCTAATGGAATTCAAATATTCTTAACAATGTCTTGCCAAAATGGAACATATTTCCTGTTCCATCCTAGACATTTTACAGATCACTTCAGTAAACAATTTCAAGTATTTCCATCAATTAAATATGAATTGATAATTGTATTAGTACTTTTGATTATAAAAAAGGCAATCTAGAGATCAAATAGAGATCAAGGGTTTACATCCCATCAGCATACCACCACTTGTTCAATCAATAAATCAATCAATCATTTATTCTCATAATACCTCGTATTTGGTACTAGAGCATATATACAAGTAATGTTACACAATATATAGTAAGCAATAAACATATATTTATATAAATATATATAAAAAATTCAATACAATATGGTTGCAGTTAACTGTTTTTTGTTAAAGATTCTATAATTGATACACATTTTGATAAATTTGTTATTTGCTTCGTGTCCTTAGTTGAGAAAATTTTGACAAAATTATGTAGGCTTGGATACATTGAATCATTGGATAAGATATATGTTTCCCTCTCATTACAAAGTCTTTTACATTCAAAAACAAAGTGACATTCATCAGCAACAGAAGTGGATTTACATAATCTAAATGTTCTTTCACAGCGTGGTTTATTTTCCCAGCGACCAGTTTCTATTGGTAGATAATGGGATAAAAATTCGTTTCGGGAAAGAAAGATGAGTTTCAAATAGTGGAAAATCTTGAAAGTATTGATAATAAAATCCTTTTGAGCTTGAAACGATATCACTTCTCCATTTTTGAATAAATTGGTCTTTAAGATTTTGCTCTACCTGCGAAACTATCTACAGAGTTGTAAAAGATGACAGATTTTTAAATATATACGATAATCCAATACCATCTAAAATATGTTCGACCTTTGTCAACCATGGGTTATCTATTGTTTTTGCGCCATCATTTATCAAAATTAGATAATTGTAGATAAGTTGTGATAGTTTTGGTGTTCCCGTTTGGGAGTTTAATTTATGCCAGAAGGTAATTAATCGTTAATGAATGCTGATAGTGATTGGAAATCTCCCGAGTTCTCCATAGATAAAACATCTTGGGGTGGAGTTTCTGAGTCCTGTTATAAGTCGAAGAATTTTAGATGGATATTTTCAAGGCAATCAAGATTTTCAAAAGACCAAATTTCTGAACCATAAGATAGGATAGGCAATGTCATTGTGTCAAAAGCAAACAACAAACAGTCCAAAGGCAAGTCAATATTTCATGCTTTTTTCAACAAACTGAACATAGCTTTGCTGCGTTCAATTCAATGCAAAATTAAACACGGATATTTGTCAGAATTTAAGAAGTAAGGTTTCATAACCTATATACCAAAAAACAGCTGTGATCGTCGATACTTATCAAATTGGCGCCCTTTTACGCTTTTAAATGTTGACTATAAGACAGCTTCCAATTAGATTAACTAGATATTATAAGCGAAATCCAAACAGGTTTTCTAAAAAATCTACCCATTTTAGAAAATACAAGACTAATTTATGTTTTAAGTCATCAAAGAAAATACCAGGACTGTTAGTAACTATTGATTTTAATACCATTGAATCTAAATATATTGACAAAGCACTTGAAACAATTAACTTTGGCGAATTGTTTAGAAAATGGATTTAACTTTTTCAATATAGTAGCAAAGGTGCTGTGATAAATGCGGGAAGCGTTTCTAAATTCTTTAATCTCGAAAGGGGCTGTAGACAAGGTAACCCAGTTTCCCCCTATATTTTTATGATTTGTGCCGCATATATTTCCACATGTAGACAGATAGTGTTTTCAGTGAAAGACATATCTTTAAGTAATGCAGCATATTAGATTATTTTCACAGACTGGTGTACTGTCCTTTCCTCGAATGATTCAAACAATCCTGTTATAACAGGAAAAGACCACTCCATTCAAAGGAACTGAAGCTTATAAGAAGACCCGGCAACGGGAACAAATAACATAATTAAGCAATCTCCCACTCAGTACAGAATTGTGTCCGGTGTTCTTCCAAACTCTTCACAAGACCCTGATGTCACTTGGAACAATTTGTGCTGTGTTATGTAGAGAGAGTACCGGGCAATAGATCCCTTTTTCAAGAGGCCTGTCAACATGTTGAATCAACTTGAAATTTTAAATTTGGGGCGGGTCCAAAATCTCAGAGACTTATAACTTTTGAGTTCGAGTGTCGAGACAATTAAGAAAAATATATATAGGCCGTAAAGTTTTTTGTTTTTTTGGAATGATGACTGAAAATTACTAATGATCAATAAAAATGTGTAGCAATTGTAATGGAAAAGCGTAGTGGAATATAGATTTAACAGATATATTTTCCTTTAACATTTAATATTCATATCTTCATACTTGCAGGTAGAACATTTTGAGTAAGCATTACATGATTTGATTATAATTAAACACCTGAGGTGACAACATATCTTTAATTTTTACAACGTCTTGTTATTTCAATTAAGTTTTCCCCGCTATGGTTAAAGGTACACATTATATATAAATAAATGCTGTTTCACAAAAAAGTCATCACAGAGACCCGCTCGTCCATCATAATATTGTGGTAAAAAAAAATCCAAATTATTTCAATGTAAATGGTATTCCATGAAATCAACCTGAGAATACTGTTTAATTTTCTGTCAAATGAGTATACTGATTATATTCCTGGCTTCTGTAAACTATTATTGACATTTCAAAAGTATTTTTGATTTATTCAATATACTATTCATTTTATACTGAATAAATAATTTGATGACAGAGAAAATTTTGCATGATATACTTTTTCTGTATTTTTTCGACGCTAAGATAGGATCGCCATTGCTGCTAGAGAAAGGAACACTTGATACTGGCTTGGGTGTGTTACCCTTGTTACCCAAAGATATAATAATTAATATTCTCAACATTCAATCTAACTTGATGCTCGAATACTTGACATTGCATTTCTGTGTGATAAACATACATGTATCTCTCTGACATGTAGGTTCTATTACATGCTGAATGTTGTGTATGGATTACAAATCCAAAGATAGTGTTATATTCAAAATGCAAGATTATTTATTACAACGGTTGAGTTACTGGTTACCAGCATCCATTCGTAAGTTAGAAAGTATTTCATATTTAAAATCACATATTACTGAAAACAATGTCTGTACTCAAGCATGTTTTCATGTGGTAAAAGATATATAATCCAATACCAAGTTGTGGTATAAAGTCAGTTGATTAAAACTCTGATTTATACAAACTTAGAATAAAAGGTTAACCCAACTTTTTATATGGAATTCCCGTTGCTAAATTCTATCACTTTACTTTTGAATACCCAATGTACATACAACAAGTTACAGAGTAAATTTACCTTATCAGTAGAGCGCATATGTACACTAGCAGGTATATCATCTAACCGTAAACTTTTGTGGTAAGTGCAGACCTATCAACATATTATTGTTGAATTGTATTTAAGTCAACACAATCATTCATTCGTGAGACAAAGAGATTCTTGTGATAGTTGTTTATAATATATATATATATGTAAAAATTAAAAATCTTCTATGTACATAATGCAATATAAAAGTATTAATCCACTCAAAAGGGTAATATTAGTAGTTATTCATGGTCCCGTGGACCAATCAAAGATAGATATTCTTACTTGAGGTAGAATAAAAATTACCCTCGGTTTACAGAACAAATTACTCTTCAAAACATCAAGTGTACCCTTATGAAGAAAAAAGTACATGTTATTTTATGATTTGGCCTAGCTGAACCAACGTTTCCTTCAACTTATCCATATAGTCTTTCACAGATTCAATTGGTGTGCTAAGGTACGCTGTTTTCCACTCTCTTTATGAAGCCATGATAATCGTTAAACAGTATTCCTTTCAAGTCTATTATCTAATTTGATACTACCAAACCACCTACTAATATATAGGAGTGTAATGAAAAAGAAACTCACCAATGTGCCATCTGATATGTCGAGATCAGATCCAAAGCTGCGTTACTGTTATGACTTACGACTAATATTGGATTGTTACATGACGATCAAGCATTTACATAACAATTCCCTGTCAATCTATTGGCTCACGACGCTGTTCTGCGATAGATATTGATCCAACACTTCAGTGAAAGCCTTGTCAATTTCCAGGAAACCCGTATTCTTTAATAAAAGTACCGAGGGTACAGAAGCTCACCTTAAAATGAATGATGTGGTAATATGGTTTAATTGTGTAACCATCTTTTATATGATAATTGATTATGGCTGCCATCATGATTTTTTAATCTTTTAAAATGCTATTCTTCTGTTAGGGGGGGGGGGGGGGGGGGGGGGGGGATAGAAGGGGTGGGGGTAAAAGAGAGGTTTGCATTGGAAATAATCTGGAGGTCAACTCAGGAAAATGTTTATTGCAGTATCTTAACTAAAAGAGAGAAATGGTGAGAAAGATTTTGTAAAAAAAAGAATTGTTCAGTCAGCTGTTCAATGAATGCTGTTTTGAAGATGAATATTATATCTTTTATTAGCATGACAAACAAAATGAAAGATAATTAGTTATTCATTAACCAAAATTTTCAATTTGGAATAATTATTCGCATGGGAGCAAAGGAGTAAAAAACCTTACAGTTAGTGTTGGGAGTGAACAAATTTAATCATTTTAAATGCTTTTGAAAAGGATTTGTTTGAATTGAATGATCATTATAATTATCTAGATAGTCATTGTTCAGACCGTAATCAGATATAGATGATTAAAAAATGTATATTTATCCCTCACTGGCTATGTTATTTGCCTTATATGAAGTGTCAGGAATTATGTAACCCACTGATGGAGTGAACAACTTTTATCATTTTATGTTTTATTAAAAAGGATTTATTAAAACAGTCATGCTTCAGGCTGTTCACAGATAAAGATGATTCATACATTTTTTTGTAACTGTATTTATAGTGTTGATAAATATTACAACAAGCGTATCAATACAAATATAATGACATTGATTTGATTGATCAGGAAATGTATTCTTTTCAATGAATTTCATGAAATCTGATTGAAAATTCAATATAATTGACATATTGACCATCTTGGATTCTTGATAATAAAATAAATGCGTCTTTGTCAGGAATCACTATATAAAAAAATACTCACTTTTCAGAATGATATCTTAATTGATTTAGTAGGAGTAGTACTTGGCCTGAAATCTAATTGAAAAATAATGACTTCTATGATGACATGTTGTTCCCAGAACCCCTTCAGCATGATACAATTATCATTTAGTTTTACAGGTATTTATAAAACACATGGTATTGGAACTGGAACCTGATACAAAATACCTCTATTATTAACTTATCATGTAGATTACTGTACATAAAAGCAGATTCTTGACTTGTTAATATTAACTCATCGTGCAGATTGTTGTACACAAAAGCTGATTCTTGACTTGTTTAAATTGTTATTTGTAAAAAGTATTACTATTACTAGAATACAAGTATACTTTTCATAAAGACAATTGATATACTTTCCATAAAGTCAATTTTGTTCTATTTGTCAATTAGGTCAGGATTACTATGCAATATACAAGCAGGCAGGGCTGCTAGCCCCAGATCCTTAAGGAGAGTGTAGCAATTTGTGTATTTGGCTTTGTGTACGTATATTTGGAGAAGCACCCTAGTTTGCTGAGCATGTAAACCTGGACTCTGGCTAAGCCCTTATGTGTGGTATTAAAAGACTTGACGGGAGAGAACATGAATTGTTTCTGAAAAATATATATAATTTCTCAAAACATAGTTAGCTTATGTCCTAAATTGATTTTGTGTCAAGAAGAACTTCTGTTAGATATAGAAATGGTACAAATATGAGTAAAACACAGGAACTGGAACCTGATGCAAAATTACTCTTTCCACATCAACTTATCATGGAGATTGCTAAACACAAAGCTTTTTGTTGACAAATTTTGTGTAAGTTGTTTTTCTTAGAAAGAACATATCACTGTCATGAGAATACAAGTATAATTTCCATAACTCTTATTGCATACACATGGCCATATAGCATAATGCTCTACCATATCAATTGGGTCAGGTTGATTATGCAACAGACTAGCAGCTGAGACTGTGATGCTAGCAGCCTGTATTGGGATGTGTATTAGAAATGCATAGTGGACTCAACAAAATATCTGAACTCTGGTTAACCCCTTTTGTGTGGTATTTAAAGGAATATAAGGGAGATACAATTGTTTAAAATTCAACATGATGTTTAATGTCATTGGGTTTTTGCAGCTAGTTGCCATAAATATTTTCAACAAATTAATTAATTATGTTTGTCTTTCATCTTAATGTTTTAGAAACACTTAAAAATATAGAACAACTTGCATGACAATCTTAAATATTCCATATTCAAGATAATATTATGATTAGTAAGTTCAAATTAGAGAATTTATATGGTGCGAGTGATCACTTGATGAAAGCTTAAAATTTAGTAATAATGATGTGTCATCTGCAGCTGAAAAGTCAATATGGCTGCTATCGCGGCCATCTTGGATTCTCAGAACTGAAACGTCTACCTTTGTTGGAGGAATCACTATAGGTATAACATACTACAATATGAAAATGATATCTAGATTGGTTTAGGAGAAGGAGTCATTTTCATGAAATCTAATTGAAAATTCAATATGGCTGCCATGGCGGCCATATTGGATTCTCAAAACTGAAACGTCTACCTTTCTGTGCGGAATCACCATAGTTATAACATACTACAATTTCAGAATGATATCTAGATTGGTTTAGAAAGAGTAGTCTTTTCATGAAATCTAATTGAAAATTCAATATGGCTGCCATAGTGGCCATCTTTGATTCTCAAAACTGAAACGTCTACCTTTCTGTGAGGAATCACCATGGGTATAACATACTACAATTTCAGAATGATATCTGAATTCGTTTAGGAGGAGTAGTCTTTTTTCCTGAAATCTAATTGAAAATTCAATATGGCTGCCATGGCGGCCATCTTGGATTCCCAAAATTGAAACGTCTACCTTTCTGTGAGGAATCACCATGGATATAACATACTACAATTTCAGAATGATATCTGCATTCGTTTAGGAGCAGTAGTCTTTTTCCTGAAATCTAATTGAAAATTCAATATGGCTGCCATGGCGGCCATCTTGGATTCCCAAAATTGAAACGTCTACCTTTCTGTGAGGAATCACCATGGGTATAACATACCACAATTTAAAAATGATATCTTTATTCGTTTAGGAGGAGTAGTCTTTTTCCTGAAAGTTTACGGACGGACGGACGGACGGACGGACGGACGGACGGACAGACAGACAGACGGACGACGGACGAAGCTCCATGACATAAGCTCACATTTACTTCGTAAAGGTGAGCTAAAAACGCACTCAACTGTGACTCAGTCATACATAAATTCTACCATAAATTTGGAAAATACCCGTTTCTGATTGGCTGCTGTGAAAAATCACAGGGTGTATAATTTGGTTAAACGATGCTCTGTTTACTTCATCTAATGTGCAATAATTCATTTGTTGCCTAGTAACATGTAGTTCTCAAATATTGCTGGTGTGTCGAACATTTGCACAAAATATGCAAATATTGCATTGTATGTACATTATTTATAGAATTAATTCAAACTCTCCACAAGTTTATCGCCTGCTGTCTGTCAAAACCGGAAAATAATACACAACATCGACTGTAACAGTTCAGATTTGATTATATCTCTAAATTATCCATTTAAAATCTCACGCTACATGTTCGACTTTAAATTAAATTTAGAGCTATAAAAATTCTGTTATATGCCGCTGATTTTCAAACAGTATGTTTATCTCCTAAATATAAATCAAGTAAACTATGTTTAATACGCCCTGTCAACCACATTTGAAAGGGTGTGTGTGTTGGGATGGTTTAGGGGTTTTGGAGAGGTTTTAGCTGTTGCCCTGGTAATGCAAGAGACCACTCTCAAATACCTGATAGTACTTGGGAGATGTCAGAAGAAGTCGATCTAACTTTTTTCTCTTTATTCTGGTTCGATACGCTTTGATAGAGAAGTCATTCTGCAACTCTTGGTAAAGGATATTGCTTAGCTTGTATAGTTTTTGAGTGCTGACACACGTGAGACCATTCGTAATTGAGTCTTAACTTTTAACATGAAAGTGAAAATAATACCACTAAGGGAAGTATATGAGACAATAGTTTTATAATTGTAGGTTGTGTAACGCAACAAAGATGTTTTAATAGATATAAAGAGCTTAAGCTTTAGTAGGTGAGTTTAGTTACGAATAGTGCGCTTGTTTGCTTCAATGTACACAATTCATTCATTCTTGTTTCATATGCTTATAACTTATGTTTTCACATGTCCTTTATCTTCTTCATGTGTTGAGCAACGACTGATGTAAAGCAAATTCTCTTTCGGGTTAATAAAGCATTATTTTTTTTTATTATCATTAACCTCTTGCTATCTCAAACCATATTATACATATCTGGATATTTTGTTTCTGATACAAGATTATATGAATTTAAATTTATAATTGTTGATTTTTTATGTTTTGAATATAAGACCCTAATCATAGCTACAATCCACAGTGCGGGTGAAGTTACATGGATGAAGATGATAAATGCATTCACAGTTGTTATTTCTTTTAATTTAATGTACTAGCAGTCAAGTGATAATTTTTCACGATCCTAATGTTCCCCATACATTTTTCATAATATAACTACTGTTTGTTTGAATATTTTGAATAAAGCTACCTGCTGATAACATTATTGATTTTTATTTTTACAGATTTATTGTAAACCACCTCGTTAAGGACAACTTGACATTTATTGAAAACCCTCCAAGAAATCGACTCTGTTATTGATTCCAGATAACATGCACCATTCACAAGAAAATAATCAATACCATGAATACAGTAAAAAGCACAGTAGAGTAAAGACTCTGGACTGTTTAGAATTTTCGACCTAGTGTTATTCTGTTTATACATAATGATTATTACATAAATATTCCACTCTTAATTTCAAATATGTTATTGTATTGTCATCATACATTTTATTAAAATTTTCGTCTTCTCATTTCCAAAGAATGATGAGGGGAGACAAACTAGGTCTCTTCAGACATTGATGAATAGTTTGTAAATAACAAAAAAATATTTTACCACAATATTTGTTTTCGATGCATCGTTTAAATATGAAGCTGGGCAATTGGTACCTTAGAAAAGTATGTATTTTAACGATTTCATTCATTCTAATAACTGAGTTTTATCATAACTGATGTTGTCATTTTCATACTTTGGAATATCAAGTTATAAATAATTCGCTGCCATAGATTCGATATTAGGTTAGAGAGGTAAGAATGCTGTGAAAATATTAAATCATTCGATATTTGGGAATAGGGGATAAATAGGGTTAAATTTAGTCACAGCTGGAACCATATTATGATTGTTGTATTGTTAACTGTTGTTATGGTACGTAACAAGATTGAATAGTTTCATATGCTTTTAAAGGGGCAGTAGCACGTTTTTAGGGGGAATATAAGGTGATGTCAGGAAAATTAAACTTAATGGTTCCAATTGAAAGACAAGGTATTTAAACAAAATGGAGCAGTAATAATTCAAATATAGAACGTAAAGTTTAGCCATGCGATTTTGTTTTCTTACACAAAATGAATAAATGGTGTTCACACAAAATGGCCGCCAATAGATTTTATGTGAGTCTTCATACTTTGTCCTCTGGCCATGGATGATTGGTTTGTGTAATTGGATTTTTGTCACTGTTAAAATAATACATTTGGCATTAACGTACACATATCAGTGAAAAGTTTAAAATATAAAATTTTCAAAAAACGTGCTACTGCCCCTTTAAGTTACAGTTCCCTTCTACTTTTTAGCGGTAATTTCAGTATGATTTCTTATCTCCCTTTGTTTAACTTGCGTTAATGTGTCGGAGATGAACGTCTAGCAACAAATGTTGCAACTCAGTATTTTTATATATTTCTTTGCATTTATCCCTCTGACACGTAAGTTTTGATTTAAAGTGATACAGGATTCATTCCTCGCAAATTTACATAATTATTTTGTTCTACTGTGTGTATTCTATGCATTTATTATAAATGAGCATCGCTTAAGCCGTGTGGCTCTTTATGGGTGCGATAATGTCTTTGTTACAAAAGCATTTTAATATCACAACCTATGTAAATTATGTAAATAAATAAGGCCACGTGTATAAAATGAGTGTAACTTTGCAACTAGTGTAATTGTGTTAATTTAATGTCCAAAAACATCATACTTACGAAACCTTTTTATATTATTCAAGAGTTTACGGCATCAGTGATTGTCCTCATCATGTCTACCTATCACATGATCGTACCCTGGTACAATAAAAGCGATCCATTGGTTTAACTAGCAGTTGAGGACAACTGCACATGCAATACACGTATTGTGAAAAGACATTGAACCATTGAGGTAACTCACGCTGGACACCATGGGGGCCATTTACACAGCTTTTGAGCACATTTTTAACAACTTCATATTCGATATTTGAAAAGCAGTTTCAAAATAACCATTTGGTGTATGTGAAATAATGACCCTGGCCTCGTGAATTTCAATGATAATCATCTCGATGATCATGACAGATATTCACTCATTAAGCAGTCATTATTTTAACCATTCCATACCGTTTTTGTGAGATATTTCAGCTTAAAATGATTAGTTGCTCGTTGAGGTCGATTTCTTCAGTACTAATAAAATATATACATGTATCTAGAGTGTTAAAGATACCATTAGGAACTCAATTCCGTCATTTCTCAATAGCTGTGAGTTTTGAATAAATTTTCATAAAGATGAAATCAAATTGTTGAAAATTATCCCCAGAATTAATGAAAAAGAGTTAAAACAAATTAAGCAGTCATTGATGTTGTTAAGAACTGAAAACATCCATATTGTTTTGCTTCAATCTCTTACATTGTGTAAAGTTTCTTTTGAAAGCTAGTTTATGAAGCGCTAATAAAATATATGTTTAGTGTTCATTTTTTCTTTAAGACATCATTTCTCACATTGGATCTATAAGCTAAAAATACATCAAGTAAACCATAAAATAAAAACTAAAGCAAATACGTTATTGTTTATAACCCGTCCCTTATTTTGTCTCGTTGACAATGAGTTGATTACGTCTTTTGTTGCTTATAAAGGAAGATTATCCTTAATGATACGATATAAAAAATATTTTAGATACATTGTACTTCTTTAAAAGAAAAAGTTTGGTAATATAAGATGTCAAAAAAATTTAGCTTCATTTTTATATAAGTAGAAATTAACCTTTGACTCATTAAATTGAGTCTTTATTGGAGTTGACCGCACTAAATTCTCAATAGATATTAATCTAAAAAGTTCTGCATCTTGCGGAATATTATCCTAATTTTATACTCGTTTTTTAACGAGCTTGATATGCGAGTCAATGTACAACTGCAGATAAATGCTGGTATCACGTGCTGCACATAACAAGAGTGTCGCAGCTGCGTTCGCGTGATGACTGTTTCATCCCGACTGTGGATGCTATCCCATCTTAAGATGGGATAGCTCTCGGGCTATCCCAACTGTGGATAAAACGCTATTCTAAGTTGGGATATTCCATCTTAAGATGGGATAGCTTGATCAACTTTTGATTTTAAAAGTACTTTTACATATTTTTGTTTCTTTAAATATTGTCTTTAATATAAAAAAAAGTCTTTCAAAAAAATGTATGAAGTTTTTTATTTGAATATAGACCTTGATGAAATACTGACTTCGGTGGAATTGTATGTGTTTGATAATATTGACTTTGATGAAAAAGTGACTTTGAAGAGAAATTCCTTATGAAAAATATCTTTGATTAAAAAATTGGAATTCTTTGTTACATGTTTGATAAAATAGTGACTTTGATATTAATTTTTTTTAAATAAGTATCTCATGCAACGGGAAATTTGATTCGAAAAATGACTTTTATGAAATATTTTTACATGAAATATTGACTTTGATGGAATGGTATGGGGTTTGACGAAATATTGACTTTAATGGAATTGTAAGGTGTTTGATAAAATATTGACCTTGAAAAAGTGATTTTGATGAAAAATTGCTTTTAAAGAGAAGTTACCTTTTGAAAAAAAAAGACTTTTATGAAAAGATTAGATTTTGTTACGTGTTTGATAAAAAAGAGACATTGATAATAAAAAATGATTTTAGAATAATAAGTTAGTTATGCAACGTGAACTTTGATTCGAAATATGACTTCGATGAAATATTTCAATATTTAAAAATATTATGCAATTATTTCATTTGAATATAGACCTTGATGAAATGATTTACATGTTTGATGAAATATTGAGTTTGATCGAATTGTATGGTGTTTGAAGAGATATTGACTTTAATGGAATTGTATTGTGTTTGATGATTTAAAAGAAATATTACATATACATTTATTAACATTTATTATGCAATGTGTTTTATGATTCGATGATTGATCTTGATGAAATGTTTTTACATCTGGGGTATATCACAATGAGTACTTGAAATGAATATACATTCAATTAGAAGGAGGAAGTTGGTGTGATTGTGCGAGATTGCAGCTCAGGTCAGACATGGACGCGACACAGTGACACGTTGTTGTGATAACCATCTGAAGAACCGTCAGACGGCTGGTCTAATTATATAACATGACACGGTATAAATTATTATTGATAGATAAAACTATTTCATCAGTTTAAAGTGGAAATATTTTTAAAATATATCTTTAAGTTTAGCTTCAACTCAGCATATAGAAGAATGCGATTCTATGGATTGTCGCCGAAGCCAATCGATAATATCATTATAATAATAACATTTAGCTATCTTAACAGTAACACCATATCACGTTTTTGAGGAAACTATACACATACGATATTTCTATCATGAATGTATTCTTGCTTGTTTATATCACCTTTTTGCATTACAAATCAAAATAAAATGCCACATGCATACATGCATGTTGTATAACAATTTTGTAAGTTAACAGTTAAGTAACAGTTACTATGATGTCACAAAATGTCTCCATTTACTAAATGGCACTGAGCAAAGTTTTGTTAGATTTTGGTCAACTTTGCATTTGTTGTTAAGTTGAATTACACTTTCCCTTTGATTTTGTATATGTTTAATATCTTTTGTATGCAACTGTACTGAATTATTTGCCACTTCCTGTACTATGACGTATGCCTGTAAAGTAAAATATGGAAAAAAAACCAAAACAAAACCAGTTAAAATGTCACAATTTAAAACTTTGATTTCATGTGATAGGACTTTATCACCTACTTTTAAGAATTATACATCTCATGGTCCAAGACGCAGTCAAATTCTTCTTTGCCGGATGCGCCTCGGTTGTAGTTATCTCAATTCACATTTATCTGATAGAGGGTTGTCAAAAAGCCGTGCCTGTTCTTGTGGAAACATTCGGGAGGATCCTTTTCATTATTTTTTTAAATGCCCATTATATGATAGATTCCGATCAAATCAATACTTTGTTAAAAACGGTATAACATTAAATCTGTCCTAAGCGACAACAAATCCTTGTCACAGAGTGAATGAATCCCTATTAATATCTATATACCATTTCATAAATGATACCAACCAATTTTAAATTTCTCTCCTTAAATCAGTACCAAATGCAAATGTAGACAAAGTTGAATATTAATCTGAGTTTTCTATGAATAATTGCAAATTTTGTATTTCCACCAATGCATTTGATATCTGAATCGTTTTATGTTTTTCAGGAGAAGCATTTATATAGGCATTTGTTGCCTGTTTGCTAATCCTTTTTCCTTATTATATATATTCTGAATGTTGTGTATTTTGTATATGTTATATGGAAATAAAATACTGTTTAAATCAAATGTCACAACATTTTTATAACTCATCATTAAGAGCAAGAACATATTTTTTCATTAGATCACACATCTAAACCAAAACAGATATATTAGTCCATTTTTAATATGTCACGGTTTGTATTGATTTAACACTTCTAGTTGATAGCACAAAGGACTGATTAACACACGACAATTGGTCATTTTTGGCGACGGTGTAGATCCTAGGTGAGAGTTTCTACATTTTACTGGTCGATTGATATAGATAGCATTTGATGATTAAATGGAATTATGAAATGAAATACGTAAAAGAATTTTTCAGGAAATGAAAGCAATGCACATAAATAAACATTGATACTTTAATCTACATGACTTAAGATAAATCTATACACAAAATTAAACAATAAATAAATACCTGAAAATAGAGAGGATTCTTCTCACTTTTCTAAACAAAAAAACGCATTGATGTGGGAATTAATATTTAACAGAACCACCTTACAATCATAGGTCATACTAAGCTACAGTACTTAACACCATCTAAGTTTTTGTCAGCACAAAGCAAACACATCTAATTTTGCATGATATTGTACAATACTTTTGTTCAGCATATGATATAGTTTGTGACTTTTTACTGAGACCCTTCTGCTGTGAGTTATTCTATAATATATTTTCCAGTAATTTCCCATTTTAATGTAATTCAATGTATCATATTTCTTTTTATTGACATGTATATTTTAGCACGTTTATAATGAAACGTTACATGTACTTTAATCCATATGTACTTTTATACATAACCTATGTATTTATAAACTCTCACAGTCGATCAGTAGAAATCAAAGTCGTGTACAAAGCCCTTCATAATCTGGGAATCGTCTTTGAATATTGTAAATAAAGACTCAAAAACCCACACATAGCCCCTCACAATCTGGGAATCGTCCCTTACAGTTATCCATTAAGTGTCAAAGTCGCGTATAAAGCTCTTCACAATCTGAGAATCGTCTCTCACAGTCGATCAGTAGGAGTCAAAGTAGCTTAAAAAGCCCTTCACAATCTGGGAATCGTCCCTTACAGTTATTCAGCAAGTGTCAAAGTCGTGTACAAAGCCCTTCACAATCTGAGAATCGTCTCTCATAGTCGACCAGTAGGACTCAAAGTCAGGTTAAAAGCCCCTCACAATCTGAGAATCGTCTCTCATAGTCGACAGGTTGGACTCAAATTCGGGTTAAAAGCCCCTCACAATCTGAGAATCGTCTCTCATAGTCGACTAGTAGGACTCAAAGTCGGGTTAAAAGCCCCTCACAATCTGAGAATCGTCTCTCATAGTCGACTAGTAGGACTCAAAGTCGGGTTTAAAGCCCTTCACAATCTGGGAATCGTCTCTCATCGTCGACCAGTAGGACTCAAAGTCGGGTTTAAAGCCCCTCACAATCTGAGAATCGTCTCTCATAGTCGACAAGTAGGACTCAAAGTCGGGTTTAAAGCCCTTCACAATATGGGAATCGTCTCTCATAGTCGACCAGTAGGACTCATAGTCGGGTTTAAAGCCCCTCACAATCTGGGAACCATATTTTTGCAACAATTTCCCCGTAAGAACACTTCAATTCAAACAGTAATCTAAAATGCACAAACATTCAAAGTTGATATAATCATCTAAACATTAAACTTATACTGGTAAAGATAGATAAACACAATAGAATCTCAATGGCAAACACAAACATGGATATATCACCGATATCCCTTTGAAGAAAAAATAGTTTTAGATTAATCAAAGTCATTAAAATTTCAAAGCGATTTGATAAAACTTAAAAGGTTAACACTCGTATGATTTAAACATATTTTATTCATGAAAAGACATGAATGGATTCACATTTCACAAATTATTTTTTATAAAATTCATTTTTCAAATCAGGCAATGGCAATGTTTATAAGCCCATGAGTCCATAAGCCCATCTTTTCAACAATAATGTTTCAATAAGGTAACTTCCATAATTTCTAACAAAGTCAATATCTGTTCATTCACATACAACAATTTTCTCAAGTTTAATCTTCAAATCCAAATTCACTTTGTATTACATAATGTTTTTTTAAATATAAAAAATTTCCAAATAAAAGTTAATATTTTACCCGTAACAACTTCCATTAGATAATTTTTTAATCAAAATTACCATTATAATGTGATTTCTCTGCAAAGACATTTTATTCATCAAACTCAATATTTAATCAAACGTGCAAAGTCATCAAAGTAAGTCTTTATAAAAACACTATTTTTGCAAAAAAAAACACTAACAAATTTCAACCAAAGTCCCTTTTTTCAAATTCTTGTTTTTACTAAATATACCACACACAAAATTATTTATTAAAGTTGAAATTTTTATATCTTAAAGTACTTTCAAAAGCAAAAGTTGATCCAGCTATCCCATCTTAAGATGGGATATTCCAACTTAGAATAACGCTTTATCCACAGTTGGGACAGCTGCAAGAGCTATCCCATCTTAAGATGGGATAGATCCGTAGTTGGGATGCAACAATGACAACCAAAAACACATTGGATCGATTCAATGAAACGTTTTTTACTGTGTCCACCACCTTATATTTTAGTACAACCAAGCCTTTCTAGACTCAGTATAGCAGTGTAACGGATAATAGTGAGGCTAGGTTTACTTAGACTGCATACGTTAAAAGGTAATGGTGAAATTAAATGTAAAATGTGAGGCAGCCAAAACGGGTTATGAGAGACGGGTTTTATACAGGTTTCAACTTTGCAATTGTGAGCTAAACATGAAATATACATACCATTTTAGTTTGATATAGCAGCAATCAAAGTGTTCAGTTTCTCATAGAGATTATTTACTGAAGGGCTAATAAAATATAAATCTCGAGTGTGCAAGACATCATCAGGAACTCCATTCTCTCATTTCTTGATAGATGTCAGTTTAAGCGCCAAATGAATCTCTAAGGTTATAATAATGTGTTTGGTACTTTTCTCCAAAATGGAATGAAAAATGATTTAACAAAATTAGGTTTAACTGAAAACATCCATGTTATTTTGTTTTCAATATAATAGGTTAACACAGTGTCAAGTGCCTTAAAGAAGGCAGTTTATGAAGCGTTAATAAAATATATATTTAGTGTTTAATGCATGTTAAAAGAATCAATTCTCACATTGGATGTTTAACCTAAACGCATCAAGTAAATCATAATTAAAACTAAAGAAAATAAGTTAATGCTATAACAAATCCATGGTTTTGTTACGTTGACAATGTTTTTTTCCACCTTTTGTAGTTTGTAAAGGTAGATTGTTCCCGATTAACTAATCATACAATATTTGAAATACTAGCTACTTTATCAAAAAAAAGGTCTGCAATCAAAATGGTCATAAATTTTAAGCTTCATTTTTACCTTCGTGGATTTACATGTGTTATCTGCACTAACTTCTCAAAAAATTCAAATACTTCTCTACTATGCTACACGGAAGATTATCCAAAAAATAAAATCGTCAAGAAAAATGAAACACATCAGACTGAGCCATGATTTTAGAGAATTCAACAAAATGCGCAAATTTAGATATATCATTTTCTTTATCAATATCACTAGCAATGATACTTTACAATACAATTTGTGAATGACTTGCTACAGTTTCGTCTTTAACTAATAATCTGTAACTAATTTCTAAAGGTATCATACACTATAAGAAATAAAGCTTGTCTCCATTAATCTTTGTCTGCTTGTTCTTCTAGTAGATTTTGATCTTTCTTGGTCTGGTTTAAATTTGTTTAAAAGCTGACACTGATAAACTGATAACAATTCATCAGAACAATTAAGTCGTCAGTATAAGATAAGATAAGAAGGAAGGAGGGAATAGCTTGTAAGATAAGATAATATAGGATAAGATAAGATAATACTTTATTATGCCAACGGAAATTGTTTACATTCAAAGAGTCTTAAAACTTAACAGATTTACAACAGTTCAGAACAAAACCCACATAAAATACAAAGCACTGAAAATGATACGCATGTAAAGTACATGATAACTATTTATCAACCTTGCTATTAAGAAATTTAATCCTGTTGGAAATAAAAGATTTCATGGCACGATTTGTTATAAATTTGGGCAATAAAAAGCGGTGGACAGAAGGAAGGAGGGAGGGAATAGCTTGTATTTAAGGGGTGGGTTCATCAGAGATAATTTTGTTTGCAAGGGTAAGGACACGACCCTCATATATGCCAGGTATAAATCATCTTCCAAATGTACATACATTATGACTGCTAACACAGGTAGATATACAGTTGTATAAGGAGGGGGGGGGATATAAGTTAGCATTTTGTTGAAATTATGTTTAAAGAAGACAGGCATCAGGTAATGTCAACAGGTTAAAATAATTCTTTACAGCAATATTAAATACACATAAAACACGATAACAAAGAATCTGTTGATATAGTTAAAGGAGAATTTTAATTCTAGCCAAATGTTTTACTTTATTACAACGTAAGTTTCAAAATACTTTATTTTGGATACTCTGTAGAAGCTTTCCAACTAACATAAATTGAGTAACATTTAACTGAGGAATACAAATTTAACATCATTATAACATATATGTTTTAGAAAAATAAAACATATTATGTAATAACGGAACATTGTTAATCCTAAAACTGTTCACAGTCGAATCAAGTATTATGGGTTGCAACCAGAATGTAATATATTCAATACAAGAAGACATTATATATGAGGAATTTATTTGTAAATTTACTCATAACATTGTCATTATCTTATGTCAAATATATCAACACTACAAGAAAAGATACAGATATTGTAGTTATAACCAGCTAGTTGCTACCAGTCAGTGTTAAACTGTTACTAAACATAATAAAAACAGAATAATAAAACCATTATATTTACATTATACATATAAATATGTTTTGAAACATGAAATATTCACAACTATATTCAAAGTTTTAAGTGTTGACCAGAATTAATTTTACTGTTTGGCACTGTTGGATGATTAAAGATTATGTACAATAACTATAAGTTTGCATTGTAAAGCCAACACCTAATCAACATCATATCAGTGAGATGAGAAGCTGTTTGATCTCTGGTGTAACATTGAACTCCCTGCCAGATATTAGCTGACTTTTCATCTCATTGCTTGTTGGAGCACCAACAAACATCACAACCCACTTGGGTCTGTCTAATGTTACATCAGGTATTGTTGTGACAACTTTGACAGTGTTGCTATCAACAACATGTATCTTATTGGTGTCCCTGTCGATCATGAAACAGAGGGTAAGCTCTGTAGATTTACCAATCTGGTACTTGCAGAGAGGGACGTCAGTGATAACCTTACAATCATGCACCACCCACAGACAAAGCTGCTGCTTGTGGGTTTCACATATTATAACCCCCACACTCACTCCACTAGCCTGAGCCATGTTGGCATCTATAGGGGAGTGAGTGAGGCATGTCTCCCACAGCATCTTCCTCTCCTCATCTAGCTGCTTGACAGTGAACACCGCTCTGCTACAGAACACCAGCACCTGACCTCTCCTCAAGGGAAGGGGTCGCAGTGTCAGTGCTGTCCTTCTCTCTAGCCGACACCCCGTGTCTTGAGGTGCAGGGTCAGGGCTGGTGTTGCTGATAATATTGGATGATATTTTTATATCATCCGTTGCTGTGTTGACATCAAGCTCCAGGTGTGGACCTGTTGAAATATGTTATGTTTTCTTAAACAACTTTAAACAAATTAAGTAAAACACTTCTCTCAAATTCATGAAGTTAATATTACCATTATGTTTGTGTTCCTGTTATTATTAAATGAATATCAATTGTCATTGTTTTACTAGACATGTTAATTTGAAGATATTTTCAATTATCGTTTTAAGCGTTAAAGAAGATTGTTTTATATTTTATTCGTTGAAAACTATTGACAAATATTTGGTTGGATATATCATGTTTTAATTATAATTGATTTATTTCTATCCGTTCAAACTATGTTTGAATATTACAAGAATATCTAGATGACAAAAAAAGGAGATAGACAAGGAAAGTTGCAACCAATGAAAACGTGCAATGAAGTCGGAAACACAAACATAAACAGGGTATATACAGGTAAAATATGTGAGCTCGAATTCATACAATATAACAACAGACCTGTTTTCGCAATATACAGAGTTTATAACTACGATGTTGATATTATAGTGTATATTCAATATCAGTTAAAATGAGATTTACGTTATAATTTTACAAGTAAATAGTCTACTACTTCTTCAAAAATGCAAAAGGTTTAGAGTACTAAGATACAATATAAGAAGAAACGGGTAAATTCAAACTATTTATGAAACTAGAACACGAAATAAATGGAAACATCACATGAGGAGGTTTTATCAAACAGAGTTCTGTGAATGTTGTACTTTATTGTTGACCTGGCATGACACTATATATTGCTTTACGTCTCAGAGTTAGCCTTGAATCTATTTTATAAGAGGAAGGTCGGAGACTTAATTATGAACAGTTTTCCCGCGTCGGAAAAGGTTTGATCAAAGCCAGTCACTGTAAAAAAGAGATATTTTTGTTGTCATTTTCTTATTGTTATTGTCAGTTTATATTAAACTGCCTGAGTAGGATCCAATTATATTCATTAATCTTACATAATATTTTTTAAATTACAAAGTACCACAAGGAAATCAAGGATTTTCTCCTGTGTAGCAGAGACTACTCAAATCATTTCTACCCACATATCCTCTATTACAAGTGGAGCAGATCGTGGGCGAGAAAAATACAAACCTAGGTTGGATATAAATTCTGAATTTTTTTACATTACAAACAGGAGATCAGACTGTTAAGACGGACATGTCTCCACACGTGCAAGGTGCACATATTTCGTTCAAATTCAATAGACAAAATGATAAACCTTTGCAATATTATTTCAATATCAATATATCGCTGTACAGAATATCCAACACAATTATTCCAACAATATTTTCATGTCACAATATATCACACCGAATGAGTTCCAGTGAAATTAGTTCCTATAACTTTAAAAGGGAATTTACATGATCAATGTCTACGAAATCCTTTTGGTGTTCAAGGACATGTATATCTGTTGGACCCTAATCAAATGAGTGTTGTTATATTTTTGTTTATATGCATGAAATATTCAATAGTAAATTTTATTTTTTTTGAACTGGTATATGTTCTAAAAGATCTAAAATGCATTTTAAACTAAACTGAAATATCTAAACTGATTGAATATTTGACATTAACCTATAAAATTTGAAACAAATGTTTATGAAATATTTAAGATACAAAATATGTCACTCTAGAATTCCATAATACATACTGTGAAATCGTTTAGTTCCCAAAATATTTTTAAGTTATACAATCGAATTTCATGAATGAGAGTGTATAGCAAATAAGTGGGTAATGACAAATAAAAAACTCTAGATGGGTATCGTTTTACTACAGGATAAGGGACAACGTTGCTACATAAACCTTACTGAGCTTCTATGACAGTGATAAAATATCATAAAGATAAAAAGCTTATCTACCTTGTGGAAGTTCAGCAGGAAACATTGTGATGGCGTTGTAGAAGTCATCAGCTGGTACACGTGAATGTTTCTCTGCTGGAGTGAAGGTGACCGATCTTACAGATCCCAGTACATCAATCAGAGCCTTCATCTCCGTGACCTGAACAGGAGCGAATGTGACTCCGGTTCTGTCGAACTTGACGTCCTGTGCAGCTTCCTGCAGCATGGTGTTCAGACTGTCAGTTGAAGACACCATCAGTTGCAGATCCTCCACTTGGTCTGCTCTCTCCCTCATCTTCCGTGTGTATTCAGTGGAGGATTTGATCTTCGCAAGAAGAGTCCTTGTCGAGTCCAGGGCTTCTTCAGTCATTTTGAGCTCGTTGTCTGCCTTCATGCCTACATCACCCAGGAGTGAGGCTCTTCTTGTCTGCAAGAGTTCTATCAGGTTGTCAGTGGTTCTGTTTGTATCTCCTGAAGCCATCTTCTTGACATCTGGATGTTCGTTTTCTTCTTTTCCAGATCCTTGACTTGTTGCTCCAGCTTGTCCGCCTTTTGGTCCAAGTTGATGATGACGTCATCTGTGGACTTGGTCTTCTCTTGGTGAGCTTCGTCTACAGAAACAACATCATGGCCGTTTGTCTTGACATGGTTCACGACAGTGCAGGACACACATATGACACGTTTACACGTTCGACAATAGAACTGTTGAGGCTGGTGGTGTTCCTTGCACTGGTGAAGTTTTCTGAAGCTCTCGACTGGTCGTCCTTTCATTTCTTCAAAGGTCACCGTCTTGTGGTTTCTGGTTGATCTATGACGACTCTGTGGCATTCTTCACAAATGAAGATACAGCAGTCGTCACAACGATATTGAGCCTCGTTTCCATCAGGACAGTCTGTGCATGGCAAACGTATCCCTTTCTGAATCTTCAGATGATCGAGTATTTTCAAGACCAGGGCCTCAACAGGAAGGGAGGTACATGTAACTCCATCAGGAAGTGGGTGTTTATGTCGGCAGAGAGGACATCGAAGTTTCTTGCTCCTCCAGATCTTCCCAAGACAGAGATGACAGATGGCCTGCACACAACACGGCATACGGCGGGGTAGATGTTCCAGCTCGTCATATTCATGGAAACAAATCGGGCACTCTGTGAACTTATCTTTGACTTGGGAGACTCTGATGTATTCTGTCATGCTACCTGTTGAATAAACCATAAACAATAACTAATCATGCATTTTAATGATAATTAAACCTAAAGCATACAGATCCTAAATCATAGGGTAAATCAATTGGCTATCGAATGATAAGCAAACATTTTAACAAATGTCTTAATATGCAGTTTATATATCCGATACAGCAAAACAAACGTTCAGTTAAACTGTGTCGATTTCTAATAAACAACACAAACTTTATGTAACCAATCGGGAATATTTTAAGTGCTTTAATCGGATTATCTCTAAATCATAAACAATAACTTTTCTTGCATGATAATGAAACTTAAACCTAAAGCATACGGATCCTGAATCATAGGGTAAATCAATTGGCTATCGAATAGTAAGCAAACATTTTAACAAATGTCTTTATATGCCCTTTATATATCTCCTACAGAAAAACGTTCAGATTAAACTGTTTCTAATAAACAAACACAAACTTTATGTAAGCAGTCGAGACTATTGTAATTGCTTTTAGTCTCTACATTTGTTACATATGCTCAGTGCAAAACGCCCGATTGTCATTCTAAATAGATGATCGTGGAACTGTTACTTCAACATGCTTTAACTTTGTTAAAATGACCGTATGACCAATCTAAAAGTGAAACAATTCTAACTTACTAGATTCATTTATTGAGGTTTTGTTTAAGATGTTAATGATATATGAGCAAAGTAGATATATATAGATATATAAATAACTTTTTCTCTCATTATTTAAGAACAGTTAAATGTCCACATTATTAAAGTGAAATCACCGACATTTTCGAGAATAAAGAATTTTTTTACTTGACAACATTGCTTTTGGCGTGGCTGAAACAATATGTAATTGAAAAAAGTGCTCTTTCATCTGTTCTAGGCCTGCAAAAATGTTTTCAAAAGTTTTGTTGGAAAATTACTTACATGGATTATCAACTTGAATGACTACATGCACACACAATTGCTGTTTGCTGATGTGTTAAAAGCAGTATTTCAGAGCGGTGAAGCCAGCCTGAGTGATCAAACTAGATTTACACAGTTGGGTCCTTGCTCGATAAGTCGAGACAGAAGGCCCTAAATCATTCAGGCACATTTGATTATGTCTTCTTATGTCCAAAACATATCACGTGATATATACATGGGCAATGACTAATGCGCCAGTTGGCTTCTCATATATCCTACACTTGTTTTGCATGGCAGCACTTACTAATCACACAGATCATGCAACAATAAAATAGTTGTTTTTATGTTTAAGTAGGTACAAAAGAGGAATAGTGAATCAACGGAGCCCAAAGTGTATATTCTCATTAACTATAACACAGAAACTGTTTCAGTTCACACAGCAGATATTATATGTAATAATTAATGAAAATAATACGTTTAACTCACAGCTGATCCAGAATCCCTTTTTAAACATACCATATAACATTATAATTAAAAGGTAACAGATTCAAAAATCCCATTTTCATTACTGAATTGAGAATCTATGATAACATTAAGTAAATATGTACTGTCCAAATTTTCCTTGCGATTGCTTTGTCATTCCTTCACTACCATTTTCAATTCTTTTCCAGAGCAGTGAAGTTGGTCATCATTATTTCTTAGATCAAGCCAAAAGGGTATTTGTCAGTTTAAAGCTTACCCATACTCATATCAGTCAGACCTAGATCTTTCATCAGCATATTTGTTATTGGATGACTTTTTACACTGGGAACTTTCTTAATATCATCCAATAAATTATGCTTACGCATATGTCGACTGTAAAGTTGATTTGGTAACCCTTCAATAGTCAGTTTTGATTTTAGGATGTAAAATGATTCAACCATTCTGTCAAAACTAGCGGAAAGTGTTTTGAATAGCATAAAAAAAAACCTTCACCAATTTAGCAGGTATATTTATTCATTTAATACTCCACAGATGATAGCATACAATGACGAAATATGTGATCATAGGATATAGACAAGGGGCAATCTTATAAAGAATGGATTTCACATTCCAAATCTGGATCTGTAACTTTGTCAAATTCTAATGCAAGATTCCATTTCATAAGACCCTATAATAACATATTTATTTTCATTAAATGTTCGTCTTATTCTTGCCCAAAAGCAGCCTAGCAATTCGACAACTGGAGGGATGTAAAATTGATGTCCCACATTATCTCCTATTGCTTTATGTTCCACATTTGAATTATTTTTAAAGGCAGATAACACCCACAATCTGGCAACATTTCTAATTTATTTTCAGTTGTAACAATACCTTATTACGTAAATTATTTCTTTACCATACTTCATTACTACTAATTTTAACAATGGTTTTCTTCTATTTTACACCTCCCAATGTTTTGTACTATATCTCTGGTACCATCTGATGTTTTGAATATATGGTATTCTTTATACATGTACTGCAACATATATATATTTTTGACAACTTTATTCTAAAGAGAAATTTCATTTTCAAATTTCATGAATGTGTTAATTAGTTTAATTAAATTTACAACGTGCATATATAGAGAACACAAGTTAATAAAAGTAACTAACATCCGAACCGTGCGGAGGATATTTTTGCCTTTATCAATGAGTGTGGCTATATTTGATATCAGAAGACACGAGGATGAGATTCTATTTATTATCCAAAATCATTTTTATAACATTAGCATAAAATGTAAATCTGTGATCACTGCATAGTCAAAAACCTCCTAAACAAGTGGCATAAAAACATTCTGATGTGAACATGTTTATGACGTCATAGCATTGCGACGTCGTTGTGTTTATGACGTCAAGGTATTGTGACATCATTACTGATTATGCAAAACGTTTGTGATGTCATGTACCTGCTGATGACAGGGCATTGTTACAAATCTACTGTCAAATCAAAATATCCAAGGAGAATTCACAGGACATACAGTTAACTAGCTCTACCATGATGAAATGCTTATATTATTCCTTGTTACATAGACATTTCCTGAGAAGAGATGGGGCAATGTGTATGTAATTAGCAAAACTATCTACACAGTGTACATCTATAACTTGGTCTCATCTAGAAGGTTCCTTATTCCCCTGATACAGTTGTTTATATATAATAAGTGTTAAGTGGTTCTTCTCCTCTGATAGCTGAGGCTTTGAAATCAATTTTGAATATCCACACTTGAATAACAGGTGGCAATAACAATGAAACAGTACGCAATAGTGGGATTCAATTGTGGAGAATCTACTGCAGTTTTACAAGTTATAATTAAACTTCAAGTAGTCAGACATGTAGTGTTTTAAAAGTTTTTTATTCAACTTCTTTAGGGTATTTATAAAACATATATATAAACATCAATATGAACATCTCATATACAATATTCAATCTCATTCTGCTTATCATGAGATAATCCAAACGACAGGATATTTGTTCAACTAATTTGCGCACATATTAATACCTACGTAGCATTATGCAGTAGAATTGAGATATTAATACGTTATATATTTTCTTATGAAATCAGTATTTTCGTATATATATATTTCTATATCTTTTTAATGTGTGTACTCCGGAATTCCTAAACCTGTTCGACACATAATTCTACCAACATAACTCTCGAATCACATTTTACTCAAATCCATTTATATTTTGGATATACTTATATACTTTTTGATAATGCTTATTATCAATTCCTGTTTCAGTTGTTGACATGTGAGTGTAAAAAAGGAATCTAAATGTGTTCCCACTGTATTTATTTTAAAACGGCATCCATTCCAATTGTAAATAATTTTCCTCGGATGTATATTTCCGGTATCAAGCTCAGCATAAGTTACCATTTATTGTATAAATCATCATCCCAAGGTAGTCTGTACCTCAGTAAGTTGTCAGATTTCTTACTTTCCCATATATTCATTTTTGAATCAAGATGATGTGTGCATTAAAAGCAGGTTTTAACTGTCCTCTTTCGTTCTATTTTGTCCATGTATTTTGACATCATAAATGACAAATACAGTTGTTACATTTGTTGTTATTCGACAATGGCAGGTTTAGTATCATCAACAATGTAACTGTTTAAACTCAAAGTTTTAAAAGTTTGAAAGCAAGCATTCCTTTCATTATACTGCCACTGTTAAAAATGCATTATTAGAGGGTTTAAAGTGTAAAAGTAACTTTAGGCATGCGACGTATTATAAAGTAAATATTTACTTCAAACACACATGAAAGCATCCCGATTTGGTAATTTTCTATGAACCAAGGACCGTATCGATCTCATTTCCGTTTTGCAATATAATGTAATACAGATATTATTTGGCAGTTTTCAAATTTCAAAAATCAATGATCTTGCAAGCTTTCTTTATCAAGAATATCTTAATATTGCATTTGAAAATTTAGAACCCTAGTAAGGTAGGGAAAGCGAATGTCTTACCATAGGGGTATAAATTTGTACCTTCAAATTGGACAAAGATACTGTACTTTGTAATTTGATATAAATTCTGGTATTGTGTCAAAATTGTTGAAACATTTTCCTACCGGATTGTTTAAATGGAAATGCATCATTTAAAAATACGAACATCTCATTGTAAATCTGAATGAACTTCTTTAAAGTTTTATTGACTCTTCTGTTTATATAAAAGCTGTGCTCAAGATAACTCCAAAAAGGAATTCAGCAACTATATGCACATTATACCAATAAAACAGTAGCAGTCATAACTGGACACATTATGTTATAACCTCTCTTTTAACTACAATAAATAGAGAATACTAAACGACGTCCCGTTTCATAACATATTTATGAAACGAGTGAATGGGTTGGTATTTAACGAGCGAAAGCGAGTTAAATACCTATACCATTCACGAGTTTCATAAACAATGTTATGAAACGGGACCGAGTTTAGTATTTTATTTATTACTTACTTAATAACATCGTAAAAATACAAAGAAAGTCGCCAACATGACTGTCGCGGCCGGCCCGCTGACATTATGATGTCATACTTAACAATTGTGACGTCATCATTACGTCACGTCATTCGGTCAGCGCGCGATATTATGACACATAGTGTAATAACATGGTTGATTTATTAAACAGCAATATCTTCAACGGCAGAGTAATAATGATGAATTAATAACTGAATAATCAAAGTCATCAAGTATCATTGTATAACCAAAAATTAAAAGCTACTATGCCAGCAATAGGAGACAGGAAAAATGTAACACACAATTTAGAATGTGGACATGTCCCAATAATACTTTTTATCACCAACGGGTAGAGTTAGGTGCAAAATATTGCATGACGATAAAGCTGAGAGAAACACCTATGTGCTGATATATAAGTCTACCTACGTGTACCAACTACCTAACCCTAGCCTAGATATCTGAGATTGATTTGTATAATGACTGTCCAGGGGAGTGGAATTCAAAACCAGTTATTTATATCGCGTTATCAGTTGATTTGATTCTTGAGAATGTACTGTATATTCTTAAGGAAATATATGTTTAACGTTGACAGTAAGACACTAAGTGTTTTACATGAACTATAGCTCTTCATACGTATCACTCGCCGCTAATGGCTGCAATATTGCCCAAGCGGCTCTAAACAATAACTCACTCACTCACTCACTCATACGTATCAAATAGCTTAAATATTTATATCAGTGAATCATCAAGCACATTCAAACGAAGATGCCATTACATAAAAATATAATTAAATAGGTTCAATAGTTTTGCTGCACTACGTTAACCGAAGGTCAGATACACATCACTAGTTTGAAGTTTTGCATAGACACTGGTTATATAATCTTTTGGCTGCATTACATATTTTTCCAAAATAACATTTGACTTATTGATGTGCGCCATTGTCAGGTTTTCAATTATAATCTTGGCTTTAGACACCCATATTACCCCATAATAGTAACCAAGCTGAAGAATTCAAAGGATTGAGTCCAGGCAATTTTGTTCTGTCTTTCGGTCTATCTCTTTCCCTTTCCCTCACTGATCTGTCTACTTTCATTTTGTAAAGTTGTAATGACAGCTGAAATACTGCTTAGCTACTGAGTATTGCACATAACACCCTACTTACTTACTTCGTAATTCACTCACTAATTTTCATATGTCACTTCTTTGAGAGGCATTCAGAAGTTGTGGGATGAATAAGGAAGAGATATATGGATTTTCTAACTTCGTGTGTTTGTATCTACACAGAAACGTCGGACTCTTGAAATAAAGAAGTTGGAACTCTGCCTTATTCATCATATATCAGTATGTTAATAGTTTGACATTTGGTCACATTCTTTTTAGGAATTTAATGCCAAATCTTTCACCAAATACTCTAGGTGACGTCGCTTCAACTACATTATCAAATAATGTCCATCTGACATAAGATTAAGTCAATTTGATGACCCTGGATGGTATGATATCTCCTTCCAAACCCCCTCTTTAAAGCACTAAATTTAACAATATTAGGGCATATGAGGAAATTTTGACTAAATTTACCTGTTCATGGAATAAGGTTCTTATAGTTCTATTAATTGAGCTGCAATTGTCTTGAAAAAAGTTAAGAAGGTAATATCAGTAGCGGATATAAAAACCAACAAGGGTTGGTTCGCAAACTGTAAAAATCAAATTCAAACTAAGGTTGTACTTAGATACCTTCAATCGTATCAAGGCTGTAATGGCAACACTAACTCAATGAACCAATATATAGATTATACAGATAGATATATAGAGATTGACCCTCGGACTCAATGTCACGACACAGTAACTTTCAACATGCATGTTCTTATTCATTTCTATCTATCTATCTATCTATCTAAACTATCTATGATATATTTATATTTTGCGAGTTTGATTTCAGAATGAATAGAATGGTCGTCATAAGCCATTTTTATATCACATTGATAATTTTTCTGATTTGATGATTCTTTTATTGTTTTAACATGTTTCACCTATAAAAAAACATAAGTGAGATGTAATTTTGAAGCCATTTTATTGATAGGATCGATAGAAGTGATATGAAATTTATTTATATTGTGTTTGTATCTACACAGAAACGTCGCACTCTTGAAATAAAGAAGTTGAAACTCTGCCTTATTTATCATATATCAGTATGTTAATAGTTTGACATTTGGTCACATTCTTTTTAGGAATTTTATGCCAAATCTTTCACCTAATACTCTAGGTGACGTCGCTTCAACTACGTGCATCCATATTGATATTGGTCTATTTGTGTGATCTGTATAGTATAGGTGAAGTGCACATTTGTTTGTAAATGACTACAAGTAGTATTAAACCCTAGGACTCTATATCCTCTAATTTGAACCATTTCTTTTAAAATGTGGTGTGTGCAACACATTGGTGGCGGGATTCACGTGCATATG
This sequence comes from Steromphala cineraria, assembly GCA_916613615.1. Classification (NCBI taxonomy): domain Eukaryota; kingdom Metazoa; phylum Mollusca; class Gastropoda; order Trochida; family Trochidae; genus Steromphala; species Steromphala cineraria. The sequence goes on from OU744728.1 coordinate 43,424,380, forward strand.
GCTGTGGCCCTAAGAGACTTTTCCAATAAGTAGCAACTTATTTTTCTACCAATATACCAATCCTTGAGTTGCCATCTTCAGGATTGAAATTTGGTTTCTACATATAAAGATAACAAAGCTTTTTTTGAGAGAAGTGCTTAAGTTTTTCTGCTGATAAATTATATGATCTGGGGAAAGAAATCATAATTTGTCTTGAGGTTAATCATACCTCCAGTTTAGTATCCAAACGGTGCGGTATTCATATAAGGTTGCAGCTGTGTGGTACATTTTATTCTGGTGAAGCAGAAACCTTCCTTGTTTAAAGACTGGGTATCTGTCGGTTTTTTAAGTGGTTAGAAAATCTTATCATGATCCCTATTTGTCAATGGTTGAATGTTATGAGCCCATGCACGTGATTTTAGCTGTCAAAAGGTTTTTGAAGGAAAAGATGCCAACACGTATTTATGGTGTGGCCTTTGTGGCTCTTATTAGCCGTCACCAAGTTACCAAATGTATTTTTCATACCAACTAAGGAATTGATGAAATCTGAATCTAATTTTTCGAAGGATAGTTGTTTTAGTGGTTTTAAGGCAATATGGGGCCGTATTTGGGGTCATGGAGGGACCCCTTTCTCGAAATACACGTATAATATTACAGAGCACGTTTTGTCCGTGTTTGTGACATTGTTATTGATATTGTAGCACGACTGTCCATCCTTAAAAAATTAGGAGCAAGGATTATGTTTGCTTTAAAACCATTTTAAAGTATTTTTTACGAGATTTTAGTAAGAGATGTCTATCAGTTCTGGGCGGTATTCTCTTTATAATATTTGATTAAGATTTAGACACTTATCACTTAATACAGCAATACGAGACCGCAATAGTGTAAAGGTTTCCCAACAAACAATAACGAACTTGGCAATGTTCCAATAGTACACCAACGGGGAGCATATTTATCTAGGTATTAAACATGTCATGTCTGTATAGATGACATAGACTACGTGTGCCAACGCAGATATGTAATCAAATCCAAGAATGTTTGTCTCCCAGATAGTGTCACATTAAACCAGTTAATCCGCTCAGTTGTTTGACTTTAAAAATTGCTGACTTTGTTTGCTCTGGATCTCAGGTGATCTTCATACCTGGACACTTTTTTAACTATTGATACCCTAAAATATGACTTCAAGATCATTGTGTTATACATGTGCCAAAACTATAGTCAAAAGAATGATATTGACTTAATACCAAATAACTGAAGGCAATTATGGATTAAGACGTTAGACCATTATTTTATACAAAACAGTCATCCACAAACTGCAACATACATCTAAATAACGCAACAAATGTGTAATGAATTTTATTTTTCTAGGGATTTTTGTTTTAGTGTTTTTTAGGCTGTGTAAAATATTGGTCCGTATTTTGGGTCGTGGAGGCACCCCTTTCTCTCTCGAAATAAACATCTAATATTTTAGAACACTTTTCGCCCTTATTTGTGCCATTGTTATTGAAATCGTACCTAGACTGTCTATCCTTAAAAAAATAGAAGCAAGCATTATGTTTGCTATGATACAATTTTAAAGTATTTTTCAAGAGTTTTTGGTAAGAGATGTCTTTCAACTCTTTACTATATTGGATTTTGATTGAGACACGTTTCACTGAAGACAGCATTACGAGACGGCGACAGTGTAAAGGTTTCCCAACATACTATAACGAACCTGGCAATGTTCCAATATTACTCCTTAGCACTATCATGGGCTTGATATTGCCCAAATTACATTAAACTTATATCACAGAATTTAAGAAAATATATCATTACCATAACAAAAATATCAAAGTTACAGTAACAATTCAAAACATACAAGTAAATATCATTAATAACATACAATGTAATTATTTCAAATATTTTAGATAAAGACAACTTTTTCCCATATTCACATTCACCTCAAGCTACAAAATGTCAGAGATAATCTTCATATAAAATGTAGACGTCTTGGCTACCTCTTGTTCTAATTCCTTTGGTAAAGTGTTGACACTGACAGTGATTTTAGTAGATAGAGCCTTAGGCTAATTATAGATAATCCACTTAAGAAACTTCATTGATGACACTCATTTAATCCTCCTATAACTCAGACATGTGATAAACTGTCTAGAGAATGTAAAACAATAAACAACAAATTTGACCAATGAGAGGTTGCCTTCATTTAGCTATATAAACCATCAGAGAAATTAGAATGTTCAGTTGCAGTTTGGGAATCATACCTAACACATCTCAGGACTACTCCGGGGGCTGACTTACTACTTGGACTTTCATGCCCCTGGAGTGGAAACCAACTGTTATCTACATATTGTATCTATGTTGTTATGTAAGTCATTCCTGTAAATAAAAGTGTGCATATCTATTCCATGGACTTTGGATTTCTTCTGCCTAGAGTTAATTCCCCGTTAAAACTGGACAGTTAGACCATCAACCCGGAATATCAAAAGTTGGGGCAGATGAGGATTTCCAGGAACCCTGCCTCAGCCTTATGATAACTTGGTGAGAATCTTCAAAAGATCCTGAATCCAGATGCCAGGAATTGTTTTGGACACACAGACAGAGGACTAGTCTGAAGATATGAAAGTATCTCAGATGATATAACAGCAACGACATCCACTGACCACGAGAGAAACTCAAAGACCACACCTACTCATTGAGGCCGCCAAGTGATAAGGAAATTCATAAAAAGTGTAAGTACATTACCATTTTTATCTTATCTCATTCTTGGTTTAGTTATTTTGCTTACTTTAAGGTTTCTTCAACATGAGTTCTGGTATGGATGGCAACTTTGAGGGCGAAATCCCAATTGTTTCTCTTGTCACCCCTCTTGCCAAGTCAATCATTAAGGCTGACTTTGGTGATTGTTCTGCTGCCTGCCTCGTAGATTCAGGTAGTAGCGTCAATTGCATTTCGTCCAACTTCCTTGAACTAGCATTTCCGGATGTTAAAGTAGGGAAATCACGTTTCCCACATGTAAGAGGAGTTGGGGGATCCTTACTGGAGGTGATAGGGTCAGTTGTCTTGGACTTTTCTATTGAAGGCCAAGAATTTTCTGATAGATTTCATGTTCTCCCTACTATGCCAAAAGCGGTAATTTTGGGGTTAGAATTCCTTGAAGAGAATGATGTTGTTTTAGATTTCAGTTGTGATTCTTTAATTATTGACAATAAGACCTCAGACAGACATTACATTAGATTTATGGCCAGTTCAGAAATGTCAGGATTAGCCAAAACTATTGACCAGATTTACATTCCTCCTCAGAGTGAGATACATTTCAAAGTTAGATTAGAAGATGTTCCAGACGGAGTGACCATTCTCATAGAACCAATCTCTTCACTGGCAGAAAATTTTGAAGTAGCAGGTGGCAATACCATTTGTCAATCAAACAACGGGATAGGGACGTTTCGGCTTATGAATCCATCTCAAGAAGAAATAGTACTAGAGAAAGATTCAGTAGTTGGCAGCTTTAGCTATATTGATGTTGACAATATATTTGACACTGACTGTGAGCAAGTAAACACAGTACAAACAGACACAGACGGTGATAAGCAGGACAAAGACTATGTTAATATTGCTAAATAGCTTGGATTTGATCTAGCAAATGCTCAGCTTACCAAAGAGCAAAGACATAGACTGTTAGAATTTCTAGGTAGGAATAGGGATATCTTTTCGACAAGTTTGACAGACCTAGGGAAGACAGACATGCATTATCATGAGATAGACACTGGCAACACTGCACCCATTAGATGTAGACCTTACCGCCAATCACCCAATCTGCAGAAGGTCACAGAAGAACTTGTCGACGACTTCCTGAAGAATGACCTCATCGAGGAATCCTGCTCGATGTATGCTGCTCCCATAGTTTTAGTTAAGAAGCGAGATGGTACTTACAGATTTGTCTGTGACTATAGAAAATTAAATGCTGTTATTTTACCAATGTCATGGCCTCTACCTGTGTTTGATGATGTTGTTGACCAGATTGCAAGCAAAAATGCTCAAATTTTTTCAACGTTAGATTTAGCAAATGGCTTCTTCCAGGTCCCTCTCCACGAGAATTCAAAGCACAAAACAGCTTTTGTGACACACAAAGGACTTTATCAATTTAAACGCTTGCCCCAAGGCTTAACAAATTCACCACTTTGTTTTCAGATGCTCATGTCAAAAGTGCTTAGAAAACTGCTTTTCAAAATTGCCCTAATCTACATAGATGACTTAATCATCTATAGCCAAACATTTGAAGACCATCTGATCCATTTAGAACAAGTGTTTTACTATCTCGGGCAGGCAAACTTAACATTGAAACCAACCAAATGTAATTTTGCGACAGACAAAGTGTCCTTTCTTGGCCATGTTTTATCTTGTGGAGGAAGATAGAAGCCATCAAATCTTTTCCAGTTCCTAAGTCCCAGAAGCAAGTCAGATCATTCTTGGGACTTACAAATTTCTACAGGAAATATGTTAAAGACTATGCCAAAATTTCTCTACCCTTAAATGCTCTTCTTAAGAAACATTCAGACAACATTTCAGACAAGAAACCCAAATTCCAGTGGTCACTTGAGTGTGAACAAGCATTCAATGCTCTTAAAGAAGCTATGTGCACCACACCAGTTTTGGCCTATCCAAATTTCGAAAAAGAATTCATACTTTCAACAGATGCCAGTGATATGAGCATAGGCTTTGTCTTAAGTCAGAAAGACCAGGACGATAAAGAACATCCTGTGGCTCTTGGCGGCAGAGCTCTACATGGCAGTGAGAAGAATTGGAGCATCACAGAGAAAGAAGGCTTAGCGCTAGTAGAAGCAATTAGATCATTTAGGCCATATCTGGCAAACTCCAAATTTATAGTGTACACAGACCATATTGCACTTAAATAGCTGAAGTCAATTAAAGATGCCACAGGAAGATTAGGACGTTGGTCTCTAGAGCTATCAACATACAACTTTGACATCTTACACCGCAGTGGCAAATGTAATGGCAATGCTGATGCTCTTTCAAGAAGAGTTTATGAAGAGAACATCAACTGTAACAGTCAAACAGAAGAAGACACAGAAAGGACAATTTTTACGTCCACGACTCCGTCAACTACTCCGTCATTTCACTCGCGTCATACAATCAAACCGCCGCGATCGTCCGTGAACATTTCGGAACATGCTTCAATAAATGCGTTTACTACCGTACAAAACGCATCGGCTTTTTCGGTTACTTTTGAATATGAAGAGGATTATTGCACAATGCCAGAAGAAGTTGTCGCTTCAATTTACTCAGTAAATACTGACATTCCAAAGGATGAAATCTTGGAAGTAACCATCCAAGCTCATCCAAATCTACATCATTTACAGAGAGTATGTCCAGATTTCATGCAAGTTTTTGACTACAAAGAAGAAAACATCCTTCCAGACGATGAGAAGGAACGACACAAAGTGCTAGTGGAAGCAGATAGATATGAAATTGACAACGGCATACTCTACCGCTTTGTTCCACAAAGACAAAAGGGTCACACAGACAAATTCATCAAACAACTTGCTGTACCCAGAACACTCAGGAATCAAGTGCTACAAGGCTATCATGACGCTTTACTTGGCGGTTGTCACCATGGAAAAGAAAGGATGCACAACACCATCAGACCAAAATACTTCTGGCCAGGAATGTACCAAGAAATCTCCACATATGTTCAATCATGTGAAGTTTACGAACAATCCAAGAGGCACTACCATGCTAAGAAGGCACCATTATGTCCCATGCCCGTAGAGGAAATCTTCACAAGGTGGCACATAGACATTCTTGGTCCATTACCAACAACACCAGAAAAATACAAGTACATCCTGGTCATTACAGATGCAGCATCAAGATGGTGTGAAGCCTTCCCCATCCGAACCCAAGAAGCCAAAGAAGTAGCCAATGTCATGGTCCGGGAAATTTTCTGCAGGTATGGCGCACCAAGGACGTTAATTTCGGATCGAGGACAGAACTTCATGTCAAAATTAATAAAAGCAATTTGTGAACTATTTGAAGTAAAAATGACCCACACCAGTCCATACAACCCTCAAACAAACAGTTGTGTTGAACGAATGAATTCCTACATCAACCAATCTCTGCGAGCCTACTGCAACAAGTCACAAAATAACTGGGACCATCTTCTTCCTGGCATCATGATGGCATACAGAATGGCTCCGAATTCATCAACGCAGAAATCACCATTTATTTCACTTTTTGGTCGTGAAATGAGAGCACCTCAAGATGTAACCCTCATTCCAAAAGAAAAGTTAGGCAAGAACGACAGAAGTTATCTTTCAAATTTACTGGAAGAACTTGAAATCACAAGACAAGTAGCAGCTGAGAACAATGCCAGAGCAAAAGAAGTTTACTCGGAGCAGTACAACAGAAAGGCCAAAGAACCAGAATTCATCCCAGGACAAAGAGTTTGGCTTTTCTGTCAAAAAGTTGAAAAAGGACTGTCAAGTAAACTTACTAAGAAATGGTACGGAAGCTACTACATTGTTAATTTAGGCCCAAATTATACCTACAAACTGAGAAGAAGTTCCGACAACAAGATCCACAAACCACTTGTCCATGCCAATCGCCTCAAGCCATATTTTGACCCAGCTGATCGTCCTCAAAATCCACCAGAACCATTGCTGCACAACAATGACAACATGGATCCAGATGTCATAGAAGACGACAGCTCTCAAAATGAAAATGATCTACAAGAAGTAAATCAAAAAGACAAAGAAGTCCAAAAGGAAAAACCAAAAGAATGTCAACAGAAACAAAATGGAACTAGATTAGCGTTTGCGGGATACCGCAAAAGCAGAGCAGCCCCGGAACTTTGGGTTTCGCCTTACCCTGTTCCGCCTTTCACAGGCCTCACCAAATTGGGAATTTTCTCGTGACCTTGACCTTTGACACTCAAGGTCACACAATCAATGAACACATTTCATTGAGTATAACATTATTGTAATGAAATAAAGTGTTAAAAATTAAATTAATCCATTTTCTCCATATATGTTGACCTTGCTGTGACCTTGACCTTCGACAGTTCGTACCCAAAACTTTTTTAAAATGTTGTACTTCTCAAGAGATAATATATACAAAATCTAAACTTCATAGCACAAAAACTTTTCAAGTTATTGTGTTTACAAGGAATTGCAATAACTCATATCTCATGACCTTGACCTTTGACCTTCAAGGTCACACAATAATTGAACACTTTTTATTGAGTATAACAATCATGTATTGATTAAAAGTGATCATAGTTAAAATTAAGCATTTTCGCTAAACCATGCTTAAGTCATGACCTTGCTGTGACCTTGACCTTTGTCAGATTGTAGCCGAAACCTTTTCAAAATTTTTTACTTTTCCAAGGATGATATATACCAAGTTAGAGCTTCATAGCACAAAAACTTTTCAAGCTACCGTGTTTACAAAGAATTTTGTGGTGATTTTATAACTCGTGACCTTGACCTTTGAACTTGAAAGTGAACATGTCATAATGATTCCCTGGAAGTATTAACATTTAGACATGTTCATGAGTTCTGAAAAGCTAAATGGGATAAAGTTATACCCCAATTTAGTGCATTTTGTAATAACTTATATCTCATGACCTTGACCTTTGACCTTCAAGGTCACACAATCATTGAACACTTTTCATTGAGTATAACAATCATGTATTGATTAAAAGTGTTCATAGTTAAAATAAAGCATTTTCGCTAAAACATGCTTACGTCATGACCTTGCTGTGACCTTGACCTTTGACGGATTGTAGCCAAAACCTTTTCAAAATTTTTTACTTTTCCAAGGATGATATATACCAAGTTAGAGCTTCATAGCACAAAAACTTTTCAAGTTATCGCGTTTACAAGGAATTCTTAGAGTGAATACATAGCTCGTGACCTTGACCTTTGACCTTGAAAGTGAACGTGTCAAAATCGTTCCCCCGAAGTATGAGTAGTAAGGTATGAATAAGAGTTCTGGAAAGCTTAGGGGAAAAAAGTTATAGCTAGTAGTACGAGTGCGGCGGCGGCGGCGGCGGCGGCGGGCGCGGCGGCGGCGGCGGCGGCGGCGGCGATGGAAACTTCACAAAAACTGATAGCAGCCCCGTCCTTAGACGGGGCTGCTAAAAAAGATCAACCAGAACAAGAAAAATACAGGAACTCCAGCAAAATCACAACAAGAGTTACAACAAAACCAAAATGATTCAAGTTCACATAAAAGCAAAGACAAGAAAAATGGAAAAGATAAAACTAATAACCAAAAATCTAAAGCTAAACCCAAGAAGAAAAACCAGGAAACACAAGGAAAGACCCGACAACAAGATAATGAAGACGAGTCAAAACAAACTGAAAAGACTCAACAAATAACTGCAAATGAAATTGACTCAATTCTTTCTTCAAAGAGAGCAAACAAGAAAATTTACTATCGAATCAAATGGAAGGACACTGAAAAAGGAAATACTTGGGAATACGGCAGCAGTATCCCAGATGCTTTAAAGAGAGACTTCCATTCAAAGCGAAGCATGTCAGGAAGGCGAAGAAAACGACCTCTCAAGCGACACAAGTTTTTCGAAAAGAAGACAACAGAACAAGAACAAAATGTAAACGTCGTAAGTGAAGAAGCACCAAACATGTGTCAGCAGACTGAAACACCTTGCATTGTACAAGCAGTTCCACCAATGCCCATCTTTCCAAAGAACTTGAGATCCATTGAAATGAAAGTAACAGAAGTAATTGGAATTGAACTTGTCAATGGAGACTGCTATGTGACAGTTCTACTAGACATCCCATGTCCAGACCATGATCGTGTTCTGTACCTTGAGAGTGTCCATCCACGTCTGGTACAAAATTACCTCAATAAATGCTGGAATGAAGTTTATGAATATAAAAAAGATAAGCGCAACCAAGGATGTCTTGACAGCCTACCAATATTTGCAACCCGGATCAATCAGCATTACAATTGGATTGAATACCGTCAAATACTTTCTACTTCTACATCACCCTACATGTACTCTATCATTTATGATTTTGATGTTAAACAAGTAAATATTTTCTTGCAGAAAATACAAGTTCTCCTTACAAAAAGGTATGAACTGCTTATTGTTCCACAATAAATCAATTCAGTTGCCAGTTGTTTTGATTTTTTGTTTTGATTTCTAATTTACCATTTGTGAACACAAACTACAGTTTGATCACCTGTTTGTTTATCGTTCCACAAAAATCTTGAGGATTGGACTGATCACCCAATACCAAGATGGTAAAACTAATCCATGAGTGAATGTCTGAATGAATGGAAGTTGCTCTCTAACAATGCACACTAACATTAACATTCCTAACATAACACCTGATTTAGAAATCACATTTCTTTACTTTATTTTTTTTTATATCTTATCTACAAATGCTATCACGATTTGTATTCGCATAATGTGTGGGTACATTTCCAAAAACGCATTTTACCAATCCAACATTACGAATACGTTAGTTATGTATGACGCATAATGTGCGGAAGTACGTTTCAGCTATTCCATATTCCACTACACCAGCAAATATATTATCATATCTATGTGTCTGCTATCAAATAGCACCAATATGATTTAGCACTACCGCTATCCAAGATAGCATATGTCATATACACAAATATATGTTCATGTCAAATTGTTACAATTGTTAAGTGTTATTATTCTTTCAACATTTCGAATGAGTTAGTTATGTATGACGCATAATGTGCGGATGTGCATTTCAGCTTATCAACATTGCCATACAAGTTTTATTATTCTTACAACATTACGAATGAGTTAGTTATGTGTGATGTATAATGTGCGGATGTGCATTTCAGCTCTTCCATGTCATCATTCAAGTTTATTATGCATTTATGTTACATATGTGTCATGTACATCACATTACGTGTGAATACATTCCAGCTATCAAATAGCCTAGATACCTATTAACACTCTGCTATCCAAGATAGCACATGAAATATGCACAAGAATATGTTTATGTATATTTGTATACAATTATCTATTATTCTCGCAACATTATGAATGAGTTAGTTATGTATGACGCATAATGTGCGAATGTGCATTTCAGCTTATCAATATCATCACTCATGCCTATTATGAATTTATATTATAAATGTGTCATGTACATCACATAACGTGTGAGTACATTCAAGCTATTAAGTAGCCTAGAGATCAATTAGCACTATTGCTATCAAAGATAGCACTTGTAATATACACATACGTCTGTTATGTAAATATGTACCTTGGTAGCATTTACTGCACCATATACCATTATTTGTATATAATGAACATATTTAGCATTCCTTAGCACCTACCGGTATATCAACACTCAAACTATACAAGATAGTAATGTATTTACACTTATATGTTCCCTTATATGTATACTTACATGCATTTATAACTCTACCAAAACCATTACCTTATCATGACTGGATTGATATCAGATATTCAGCACCTACACTATCTAAGATAGTGAATGTATTATACACATCCTTTGACTGATGCGACAGGTTATTGTCACACTTATGTTTTGACAAACTAAAAATAATCTTTTCAGGCTGTACAGTATTTAAAATCAACCATACCATTGCAATGTATGTTTAGATACACATATACATAGTACTAATTCAACAAATACCCCTTTATTTTTACCAATATCAATACAACTGATGTACTTTTTATCTTACAGATCATACCAAAAGATATTATGCAGCTTTTTCAGTTAGATCATTAAACCCTATACTAAACACTATCATAATCAAACAATTACTGCCCAGAATGTCTCTTTTTGATTTCATATCCTGCTGCCTGAACCAACAAGACATGCTGTGAAAGATTTCCAGTGGACAGAACATCGGGATGTACAGATCTAACCAGAAGGCCAGGTCCCTACAACAGGATGATCTACCTCCGATATTCTTCGCCAAGGAAACTACAGTGAAGATTCAGTGCACATAGGATGAAGAATCAAATCAAGCCAAACTGAAGAACCAATTCTTCAGTGTGAATCAACATCAAATTGACAATAAGTATCATCCAATGGAACTTTAATTTTCAAAATGGACTACCATATCTATCATCACATTTATTACCATTCATACCATATGGACCTTTACTTTAGAATTTTCAAATGTGAACTTTTAATTCTATCAATATTACAGGGAACTGTCATGGAAGTCATCAATGAAAACTATCGATGTATTATAATTGAAACATCATATCCATCATACCTCTGACCCAATATTATAACCTTTCATAAGTTTGGAGTCCAAACTTCACAAGCGAGGGGAAGATATCATGGGCTTGATATTGCCCAAATTACATTAAACTTATATCACAGAATTTAAGAAAATATATCATTACCATAACAAAAATATCAAAGTTACAGTAACAATTCAAAACATACAAGTAAATATCATTAATAACATACAATGTAATTATTTCAAATATTTTAGATAAAGACAACTTTTTCCCATATTCACATTCACCTCAAGCTACAAAATGTCAGAGATAATCTTCATATAAAATGTAGACGTCTTGGCTACCTCTTGTTCTAATTCCTTTGGTAAAGTGTTGACACTGACAGTGATTTTAGTAGATAGAGCCTTAGGCTAATTATAGATAATCCACTTAAGAAACTTCATTGATGACACTCATTTAATCCTCCTATAACTCAGACATGTGATAAACTGTCTAGAGAATGTAAAACAATAAACAACAAATTTGACCAATGAGAGGTTGCCTTCATTTAGCTATATAAACCATCAGAGAAATTAGAATGTTCAGTTGCAGTTTGGGAATCATACCTAACACATCTCAGGACTACTCCGGGGGCTGACTTACTACTTGGACTTTCATGCCCCTGGAGTGGAAACCAACTGTTATCTACATATTGTATCTATGTTGTTATGTAAGTCATTCCTGTAAATAAAAGTGTGCATATCTATTCCATGGACTTTGGATTTCTTCTGCCTAGAGTTAATTCCCCGTTAAAACTGGACAGTTAGACCATCAACCCGGAATATCAAAAGTTGGGGCAGATGAGGATTTCCAGGAACCCTGCCTCAGCCTTATGATAGCACCAACGGGGAGGCATTGTCATCTAGGTACAAAACATGTCATGACTGTATAGATGACACATACAACACATACAATGTCTAGTTACGTGTACCAATTCAGAAATGTAATCCATATATCTTAGACTGTATGTCTCCAAGAGAGTGTAACATTAAACCAGTTATTCTGCTCAGTTGTTTGACTATTATATTTGCTTACTTTGATTGTTCTGGCTCTCAGGTGATCTATCTGCCTGGTCACATTTTCAACTATCAATACCCTTAAATCTTAAGCCAAGATCTTTATCAAATATAACATATGATCAGTGCGTTGTACATGTGCCAAAACAGAAGTAAATGAAAGAAGAAGGCCATTAAATATTAAGAAGATATACCATTTATACAAAAACTATCATCCACAAAGTACAACACTTTACTTACATTATCTCAATTTAAGCTTTTGTTTCACTGTATCGATGTATTGATTTAAATGTCACTCTTAAAACAACATAATCTTTCAATTATACGAAGGAAACTTTTCTTATCCAAATATTATCTTTATATTATTATAATATCAACAGTATGTTCTGTTGGGCATAATCTGTGTAAATTGACAAAATAAAAAAAGACAATAATAAGATATAAGTTTACTTACAAGATTATCCACTAATATATGTCTTAAAAGAGGCATATTAAAATTGTTCTTTTTATATTTTGAATCTCAATAATAAATTTGATCATTTATAAACAGAAACAACACATATGATAAATAAATGATCGCAACCCGGCATATTATTTAGAAAGTGTTAATCATGACACACGTTAATGCTATATCTCAATAACATGTTAGATTTAGAAATATGATTAAATATGACCTCCAGTTCTGGACTAGATGGAACGTCAGGGTTTCTCATATATCTTAAATTGTTAACTATATAAGACACATCTCTATATCGTTATGTATCTAAATACCATGTTTTGTCAACCTATGACACAATATTTAGAAGTTCTGAGCAGGATATCTATAATAGGTTTTCTAACACAATGATATGATTAGTTTAGAAGTTATAAGCCGGACAGTACATGTAACAAGTTTGTAACAGAGTCCTAATTTTTTGCCACAAAGGCAAAACTTACAATTGATACTTATAATTGATAATTATGACACACCTTCTTGTGGTAATGTATCTCAACTAAAATTTGATTATTAGTTTAGAAGTCATGAGTCGGATAAGATTTGTAACTGATTTCTGTCAAATTTACCTTTTTTTCTAGATCCCAATAATTTATGTGGATATTCTCAAAAGTATTACTCATGAAACATTATTATATCTTTCTGAATTTCCATTATAAATGCAAATTGAAATGGTTGAATAGACACAAAGTAAACTGTACACAAAGTGTAACGAACAGACCCCCCCCCCCCCCTCTAAGTGAATAGCTGGGGTTATTTCATGTCCTCTCTGCCAACCCATAGAGTTACCCTCCTCTTCCTACCCCCAATGCCCCCTTTCTCCAGTATTATCTGCATATGCTGTATAGTTGTTTTTTGAAGTAACACTTCAACATAATTATGTACTTTGACTGCCCTTTGTTTATATGTGTCATAACATAAATAAGGTTGATTTATCAGAATTCTTATCAAAATAGAATATCATACTGTCTGTAATAAACCAAAGATTTTTTTGAAAGCATAATATTAAGGACAAGGACATTGTTAATCATGCTATTTACAAATAAGATAGACTGTGTTTGCTCTCTATCCATTATGTCTTTATAGATTGGATCTAACCTGACTGGTCATGCTAAGAGATTTTCATGTTGATATCCTTGCATAATAAGCTGAGGGGTGACACAAAACCGTTTAAAGTCCTTGTGTAAATAAAACCAATCACCTATAACATACCTCTAAGGCAACACACGAATAATATGAGATCTTTATCTTCTTATGTCTTCCCAAAGACCATTGGACCATTGATATTTCTTTTGTTGAACAGCTTCGCCTCGAGTATCACCTTTCCATACACTGTGAACCTATCTGAATAATATCATGCAGCAATATCAACTAACAATAACTTCGGAGCCGAAGGAAATGCAGAATGTACAAGGGTCTTACAGTCCCGTACACCCTGTCAAAACGCCGTGTAACGAATTTATTACCCTTAAGATCTTTTATTTCAACACAGTTTACTCATTTTCGACCAAAATAAGTCATAACTAAACTGCGGTCCAAGCTCAGCACAGTGAAAACATCAAGAGTCGCGGTACGGAGCTAACGGCAGTTATATAAAGGGAGATAACTCTGTGACTAAAAATATCCGAATTAAAAGTGTTGTTAAATGAAATAATTAAAGAGAAACATGTGTTCATATTGAATGAATGTAATAACACAATGGAAATTAACAATGACATAACATTAGAATCTCTCAATTGATGTTGGTCATTGTAAATTTTGATTCTGAAAATGTCAGTCGAGCGACCGTTTTCCTTCCACATTCCATCTGAGGTCAAGGTCATCCGTATGACCCGTTTGGTATGTCACGTGACAAATTTTGACGGGGTGTACACTTCGTACACAGGAGCAACGATCGTCCTTTCCAAAGCATTAAATGCGTGCTTTCCAAAAGGAAAGAGTGCACCTTTCCAATCTTTCAGCGAAGGAAAGAGCGCACCTTTCCAATCTTTCCAAACGAATTAAAGAACGACCTTTCCAAAGCCCTATGGAAAGAACGAGTGGAAAGGTACGGCCTTTCCACAGCCTTCAATTTAATGAGCTTGTTAGATTTCTCCCCATGAGTTATGTCCCTTTATTCCGTCTATAAATAGCAACTGGCGACTGATTACTCAAGGAATATAACTGATGATAAATATCCCAAGGAATGTGCTTATATGTTGCAGGTTCATTTGAAATTTGAGGATATTTGATTTTTTGAAGAAGAAATTGAAAATAGTGTTTTAGTTACAATATATGAATCCTCAATTTGTTCTTAATAATGATATATTATTCCTAACAATATGTTAAGGAAAGTAAAATTATCTTTTTTAACGATATGTTGTTGGAAAAAACAAATAACCCAATGATTGAGAGTTTGATGTTGATATCTACTTAATTGAAGAATTGACGTTCAGAAAGAAAAAAACAATATGATTTTCATTTAATTATTTATGTTTGATATAGAAAACTATACATAGTGTTCTTTAGGGTTCTGTGTATATATATATATATATATCAATAATAATAGTATGTCATCTTATGTTGTCAAGCAAATTGATAAGATGGCCTATTCGCTTCTAATTTTGTGATCACTATCAAAAAATGTAAAAGAATAATATTAATAATCCTTCGTCGAATGTAAATGAGGATAATTCAGAAATAGCACATCATTGGCGCATCATGAAATTGTAGAATGAAGGCCTGTTAAATACAATACATTATATATTTTGAGCATCTCAATTGATCTAAAGAAACAATGTTAGGTTCCCAAAAACATCAACATACACTTTACATTTAGTGTAAGACAATATTGTATTTTGGTGATGGTGTTTTTGTAGACACGGGGGGGGGGGGGGGGGGGGGGGGGGACAGCTTGACGGTTGGTTCTTAGACACTTGCAGAATGCGCAATAAACTAAATCCTGTTTACAATTACAATGAATAATGATTAAATGTCATATAATCTATAATTATGCTATGGTAAAAGAGGATCCCCTATGGATTGGTGTATAGTGATGGATTTTGATGATCGTTTTGTTACAATATTTCTAGTTATTTATTGTAATGGTTATATTTGTCAGTGTATTTGTACCATGGGCTGTTTCCAAAATCATACTTTAGTGATTATAAAATATATTGTATTGAAAATATATTTATTTTCAAGTCTACAAACTCACCATTTTATCTGTCTATGAACCAAAAATGTCTAAGAAAACACCCCTACCCGTTTTATCTACGAAAATACTGGTTCCCTTGTATGTGAATTCTTTTCAAAACTGAATTTCTAATGCATTGTTTCTAAAATGATCAAAATGTAAATAAGTATTTCAATGAATTACTTTGTAGAATCTTGTAAACAAAACGTACCTAAGAAAACACCCCTACCCGTTTTATCTACGAAAATACTGGTTCCCTTGTATGTGAATTCTTTTCAAAACTGAATTTCTAATGCATTGTTTCTAAAATGATCAAAATGTAAATAAGTATTTCAATGAATTACTTTGTAGAATCTTGTAAACAAAACGTACCTTGTTGAAAATATTCCATTTGTATGTAAGTCCCAAGGGTAGTGTACTCCAATAGATATATCATGTGTTCATCTCATGGCACATACATTAGATATGATGATCATGTAGTTCAATTTTTCATTTGATCTAGTTTGACATCCTGTTGACCAATGAGTTTGCCCTGACAACTTGGCATGACCTAGATGCTTTGGCAGACATGCTTATTCTCTATAACAACATCCTTTGTCTAATCCTTGTAATCACATCGTCAAAGAGTGGGCAATCCCCTAAGCCGGACACAACCAATTAGTTATGTCAAAGCTATTTATTACTACTCATTGGTAATTACCAGACAGTTGTAGCTGCAATATTGAACTTAAACATGTTTAATCTGTTTAATTACCACCAACCTGTGTCATACTTATATTATTTAACTAATTTTAATATCCTTAAACACTTCGGCCATGCACACTAAAGCTATTATCTATTACTCTTTAAAAAAATATCCCTTCCACTACAACATTCAAAATTCAAAGCTGTTTTATTTATCATCTGTGACCTATTCTAAATTTTATTCACCCATTCATTGGAAATAATTGAGGCAAAGGCCCCACATAGGCGACAACAACCAGAGGTAAAAGCCATCAATCACAAAACATAAACATCTACGCAATTAACATAATATCGTACATTCAATTCAGAACAGCCAGACAACCGCACCTTTTCAAGGGCAATATTCTTATGATTAGAAAAACGTGTGGTTTGTTGTAAAATAAATTGATCAACAATTTACTTTCATTTAGAAAATGTATTACTTTTTCCTACAAATACTTGTTTATTTTATCTCATTGCTTTGTACAATGAACAAATATCAGTTTGATGACTTTAATACAATGAAGATATATATGTCAGATAGAAATCATAGTGTGTAAAAGTACAGATGACAAAGGTGTATTTTTAATTGCTCATTAGGTATTTAAGAGGGTTCAATCATGCTACGCCAACATTTAGTAAATATTGCTGATTTTGCATTCAGTTAATGTGTTGGTGGTTAAATGTGTTCACCAATTGACAGATTGTTTATTAAAGTCTCAGCTCAACATGAAAATACATACAATACATTTGATAAAACAGTAAAAGTTGAGCCACCCCTATAAGGGATTATGACAGACTTATGTCATTGAAATATTTACAAGAAGCAAAATAGGTGCCTAAAGTTATAGTTATAACGTTTATAAAGATAAATCTATTGAGATAAAATCAGAAATTGTATTCGTAAGATTGACGTTGAGAAATAATTAAATTGCAGGTTTTGGCAGCAGTAAAACAAACTTTTAGGCTGGATAAGATAAATTGTAACTTTTGTACATCATTTAAATCCTCCATTACATTCAGTGGTCAAGTGAGTAGCATGGTCACAGTCACTCAAGGGTGAAGCTTAAGCTCTGCTAGATTGGATTAGCAAATTCTTTTGTTTAATTTTTATAAGCGTTCCAAGATAAGTTTTTTTCTCCAAATGTCACGAGGTCACCCTTAGGGACAGTAAAAGTCGGATATATTGTGATTAATACAATAAACAACATCGTGATATTGTTCAAAATATATAACATAAAACTGTCTATATACACTACTGAATTACCGATACTGAAGATCATTTTGAGTCAAATATGACAGACCAAAATAACTGATGGTTTATTTACGTCACACGCTCATGCATATTCATCAATATAATATATTTTCATTTGTAACAAGTGTACAAATCCATTTAGACAACAATCTTCAATCATACTCCAAGCATTTTACATTTCTTTTCTAGCATTTTAAGCAATACATTCTTAATATATACCAGATCAATCCTTCAACACATATAGATGATATACATGTTTTAGATAAACACATAGGCGACATAGTTAATAATTGTGTAATTGTGATTCTTCAAGTGTTATCGAAAGTTGGGAATTACGGAACAATCAGTCAATCTAAGGCCCTGTTATATTTTTCAGCTAATACATTTTTTTCAGAACATTGTTTTCTTGAGATGTTTGCTGATATGGGAACACGATTCCCTAGATAATAGAACATCAATAAGTTTACATCAATTTATCTACAGGAGTGTGTGATTTGATAAAACATTGTAATATGATCGTTGTAAAACATCATATAAAAAGCAACCGCTGGCAATAAGTCACCCAGTTGTTTAATACAGATATGTCAGGTTCTTAATTTATATGTTTGATATTTGTCTAGTTCTTGTGTTGTTTTATGTTTTTACTGGTGATGTCTTCAGATAAGCAAAGCTTTGCTTGTTCACTGAGTAGGATTCTTCATTAAAAAAAATATGCTTAAACCAATATAATGATATTATAATAATACTTCAATCTCTTTTCTACTAATCTGTTGACAAATCATAGAGACATACTTCCCTGATATACTGAAGCAAAGTTTTAAGATGTCTGAAAAAAAACATACGAATTACAATTACAAAATCGAACCCACATAAGTGTAATGAACATTACAAAATATTCCATTTGATTGAAAGGAATAATGAAATCCGCCACAAAAGGTCGACGAGTGGTGGTCCACATAAAACATACGATTTGGATAGCGGTTTATCTCCTGATAAATTAATAAACAATTGATGTTCATTTCTAAATTGGATTGGTCTTAAAATCTTCTATCTGGGCAGTCTGATTAGATGCAGACACGATAAGTGACGGCGGCGGACATCAAAGACTGCTGAGACTGCACTGGCGCCAGCAAGGGATTGTCTTGCTCTCAGGTATTGTCATATCAAGGCATGCACAGGTCCGCACTGCTGACAATATACATCGATATGGGGGAGGGGATCAAAAGGGCGGCTTGCCTTTTGATGTTAGTTTACGCGCACATTGACCATTGAGATTATTGGATTCACTTTATTCCACTAGTTCATTACGTAAACATATATTATCAAGCTTTTAATAGTCCTTTGAGAAATAGCATTAAAGTGTGTAATATACGACAAAATATAAGTCAATTACTTTAATCGTAAGTAATAAAGACATCAAGCAGATGTAAATGATAATTCCTAATGATATCTGTATACCATTCATAAATGATACTAACTGATTTTCATAGGTCTCATATTAAATCTGTACCAGATGCAAAGGTAGAGACAGCTTAATATTAATTCGAGGTCAGTAGGAATAATTGCAAATATATATTTCAACCAATGTATTTGGGGTTTATTTACCATCGTTTTATGGTTATTTTTCAAGAGAAGCATTTATATAGGCATTTGCTGCCTGTTTCTACCGTTTTTGCCTTTTTGTATATATTAATTTATTCTGAATTTTGTGTAATGTTTTATGGAAAGAGTTAAAATCAGTTGTTAATCGTTTTATGGACACGATTTAAACATAGTGTTTTAAGCATTTCAGATATAATCCTAAGAAAAACATAGTTTCAAATTGATTCAGAATTAATGTAGAAAGTATTTATGCTAACCGTATGTAATATAATTACTTCCACATATTTTCTTTAATCTATTGAATATATGTTACAGTATTTCGTTGTAAAATACGAGTACTTTTTATGTAATAATTTTAATTCTATAATAAAAAGATGTATATCACACACGCCTCCATGAATACAGAAACCCTCATCATGCGGTTCCAAATTACTTTGTATTTTCAAATAAAAGAATAAGTTTCCAAACATAGCCATTGTGTAAAAGTTCATATGAATCGTTTCATTGTGTATAACAATATCGACATAATATTTATAATTTTGTTTTAATGAGTGATTGGCATAAAAAAACGTGTAGATTTCTCTTGAAAAGTTATCAAAGATGATAAAAAAAACTTTAACTGTTCAGATCCACTGACACTGAAAACGATAGCTGTGGAATATCCTCTGCCATGGCGATGACAATTTTGAAGAAGCTGTAGGTAAATGTTTCTCTCAAAAAGTAACTGACGGTGATATAGCTTTTAATTGTATAAACATATTTTTCGTGAATATTTTGTTATCATTTGTTTTCCTTATAATCAATACTTTTTGACAGGTATATCTTCGAGGTAGTGTTTTGTTAGTCTCCTTTACAATACCCAGAGAAACATCTTTAAAAACATAATTTCCTAAAATGTTAACTGTTGCTTATGAAAGCATTAACACTTGATACACAGTCAGTCTTATTGATCATCACACTAGGAAATGTTATTTACATAATAGAGATGAAATCTTTTGGTTTGTGAATTGTCATAACAATTCGGTCTTGTTGCTATTTCATATTTTATTAACTATATTCGCACTGTCAAACTAGATGCTGTACTCTACATGTATGGACCTTTAAAATTCATATCGTCATGTGCAGTTGTTATTAGGATGAAATATACTTATATTAAACATTCATACGCCTTAGTATTAACTTGTTTTTTCTGCTTTGATATTTGAATATCAAAGGGAAAGACAAGAACCAAATCTTTCAACATGAATTTATTTTCAGCTTAAAAAATCACATATATTTTTGGTCTACTACTGCAAAATCCAATGCATATTATGTAATGGGTTTAAACAACGGGTAACCAGCTTACTGTTTATCGATTGGTTACTCGTTATCACGTGCCGTACCGGGAGTTACCTTTGTTAGTATAATTGGTCAGTGAACACTCACGTGATTTATGGTATTGAAATATAATCAACCGTCATTGATGAACTCAATACTTCTCTATCCGGTGATTGGCAACCAAGCTGAAGAACTCTCTGAAAAGCTCATTGACTCTGTTCAGGTAAGCAATATTTCTTTACATTTAATGCTTCCCATTTCATTCCTTGATTTTGAGAATCATTAGGTTTTAACACAAATCTTTAATATAATATAATATAAAGGGAGGACTGTTATCGTTGTATCAATTGAGTAGTCGCTTATCACGTATACTTTGCATGTGAGTTTAACAAATCTTTTTTAAAGCTTAACCTAACAAGTAGCAAGCTGGTATAATCCATAGGCATGAATAAACTGTAGGATTTAAGTAATGATGCAGGATTTTAGGGAGACAAGGCTTTAAGCAACAGTGATCATAAGATGTAATGGCAACTTTGAGGGTTAACAACAGTTCATTGGTTGTTGTTGATAGTCATGATCAAAGTGCTGTTTCTCTAAATTAAAAGTTCAAATAACCACTAACATATTTCTCTCTTTTCTTATATTAAAGTCTGATTACAATATTGTATAGTTCGTCAAAGGTCGCTACTCAAATATATTCAGTTTGGTAATGAAAGCCGTTTTTAATGGCACTTTTGATGGACCTTTTTTGCCACAAACCAGTGAATGCATGACTGCCCGTCACTGGTCACACCCCTTTTTTCTGACGCCATAAACAGAATGGGCTTCGTTATCTATACATCTATACAACAACAATACCACACAAAATTTTCAGAAAATGTTTTACACTCAGTTATATCAATCATTTGACGATGTAATATTACTAAGCATATGGTGTTAAAAAGATATCCACATCAATGGTAATCATTTAGGCAGTAGTTCAGTTGAAATAATGACACGTTAATCTGTACAGTCTGTTTATTACATATAGTTTTATGACCCCAAACCCAGGTTGTTTTTTTACAACCGATAATTACGCTGTCTTAATGAAAGGCTAATTAAAGGTGGACAAATTAACACAAATCAAGCCAAGTTTTTATTTTGTTGAAAAATGTTTGAACTAAAAGCTAGAAGTGATAGAGTCGAGGTTAGTGGATGTTTAAATAATGACACAAGTTATCTCAATAGGCTAAAATATGGCAAGTTGATTTTAATCCTGGTAAGGCTGATGCAATTCTATTCTCACTTTAAAGTAGTCAAACGCCAAACTAGTCTTATAATATAAGGAGTAGATATTAATGAAGTTGATCAACATAAGCATTGAGGAATAATGTTATAATCAGACTGCAAATTAATTCAATAAATTAAATCAAATCAAGTTTATTTCGTATAAGGCCTTGGGCCCACGTACAATACAAAATAACAAAAAAAATGTATAATTTAGGGTAGGTCCCTTATTAAATGCCTTCATAGATATAAGTGTAGATTGTCGAGGAAGTCATTACTGCAAAAATACAAATCTTACATATTGCCAATTTTTGATTGATTTTGAATTGATTGATGTTCGCCAATTGGGATAACTGTACAAAGAACAAGAGAATTATCGTAAGTTTGCATTTAGTTGCTTTGCGACCGTACTGAGGGACAGGAACAAGTCCTACAATACATACGCTAGCAATTTTAGAACAAACACGTGCAATTGATTTCTTTGGACAAAAGTCTTCATGTAGCCACACCCTATTTTTATAACCTATTGAATAACTGGCTAGTCCATGTCCCTCGCTTGCGTTTTTCATTCATATTTGAATTTAATGCACAATATTCTCTTTGCATGTGTTATTCTGTCGCGTAAAGTTTGGATACTGTTAAAACTTTGCATTCTAAAATAATTTTTCAAAGAGATTTATTTAACGTAAAAAGTAATATAAAAGTTAATTTGCGTACACGTATGTAATAATGTGACATTCTACATGTACGACATATTAATTCTGTTTTGTTTACAAATAGGCTTGTTTGTGTGTTCAATAACATTTCAACAAGTCAAAAAGAGTCACATTTTGTTTTTACGTTTTGTTGAATGCCTAACACCGTTTTGGAACCGACAGTAT
Source organism: Steromphala cineraria (assembly GCA_916613615.1). Lineage (NCBI taxonomy): Eukaryota > Metazoa > Mollusca > Gastropoda > Trochida > Trochidae > Steromphala > Steromphala cineraria. Next base: position 43,447,371 of record OU744728.1, read on the forward strand.
TAATACAAGATACATTTTATAGACAGACAGACAGATATGATATATAAAATTTCTGTCCGTCTGTCTACATTTTTATATCCTATTTAGAATATTCATTCAGGGCAATATGTTCAAGCTATGAAGTTACAGGACTTGCTCACCAGAAATATAGACCACGCCCATCACGGGTGAACAGATTTACGATCAAAATACAAGTGACCGTTTATTCATATGTCAATAAACTATAGATGAACAAATCACCTTAAATTACCAACAATAATGGTTTAAAATTACAAGATAACGTCTCTGAATTCTCTGTTAGATATCCCTATTCACACCTGTCTCCTCCCCGACTGATCTACATGAAACAATAAAACAATCAGAACTTTATGGTAGACTAGACAGTTTCCTTTCATTTTTCTCGGGACATGAGGGATACTGTGAGCTAATTGGCGTCGCTAGAGCGGGCAGTTACGCTGACAAGGGGCCTAGGCGTTGAGCCGTGAAGCATGTCCAGGGGTTAATGAGTTAAAAAGTTACAGGCCTTTATCTTGTTGTTTGTTTAAGCTTGTCGGTGTTTACAAATTTATTTAGATGAATGATATATTATGTTAAACAATCATTCTATATTGTGTTGGCGTTTGTATAGATAACTATATAACTATATAATATTCACCATGACATGTTCTACATCTTGTATTTTGGAGCGGTATTAACATAAGCTTTTAGATTTACCAATCCAATACTTCATTGAAATAAATATGTTTAAACCATTTACAATGAAACTAATTCAATGCACCAAGTAAAGATACAGGTTAATAGAATGACATGAATCATGACAATTGTTAAAATGCATTTTATCCTTTGTTGTAATCCAAATAAGTAACCAATGTAAGGAATCATGGGTTTTCACAACACAGACACAGGATTACACATAAGTCAGAATTCACACGTTACAGACACATTAACAAATATCTCACATAGGCAATTCTGGCATAAATGCACGCAATAATGAGCCATGTTATGGATCATAATAAAATGTTATTGGTTTTTGTGTGTTTAGCATTATTGAGTGTTGTACTTTCTGTTGTAGTTATCAACAAGGACTTGTGTAGAACATTGATAATATCTTTTAAATTTGGATGAAAGTCTCTCACCGGTATCTACAAGGCTAATAAATGCTTCTTCTTCTTGAAGATGTACTTAACAAGAAACAAAGGTTAGAGGTATAACACATTTTAAACACATTAATGATATGTAACGATACTATACCTTAAGATTTTAAATAAATTAGATAATAAGAATAGAGACATTAAAGAACAAACCTTAATTTAATTCAAACACCTTCTATCTACAAACGCCAACATAACTATCAACACCTTGTTTTAGGATTTTTAGAATTTATTAGTAGAGCCGGCAATTCTTTAATGCCATTCAATTTTGAGAAATGTATTTTCTAGTTAATATGCACTTTGTTAGTTTGTTATATTTATATGTCTTACATCTGTTTTAAACCAAAAAGTGTTGCTTTACACAAAACTTATGCAATATACAATCTAAGGAAATATAGGTCTTATATAAAAATAAAAAAATGCAACAAGCATAAGAGAAGCTCACTAACTCTTTGAGTATTCGGCCTCCACCCCAACCTAATTCCAATCCCCCGGTGCGACTGCGATTAACACTACATGTAATCGCCTAATTGCAATTAGTGATGTGGTTAATGAGGCCTGTTAATGAGATCGAGTCATCAGGTGTTAAATGTGTATTCAAGCGTGACGGGCAGAATATATATAGTTCATTTAAAGCTATTGCCTCTCAAAAGATGGCCTTTTAAACTTGGGAATGCTGTAAAACATTACATACAAGCGATGTTTATTTTGTGGTTTTTTTAAATTAGCGATTGGAACTTGGTATGTAGAAAGAAAGTTGTTTCCCCTAAGTCGGCAGCGCTCTCTCAGATGGCAAACTGAAACTAGATTAAAGAAATGTAAGACTTTAGAAGTTCAACGTAATATTAGATCACTATGGGTCTTGGGAATTGTAAAACTATTTGTTAATATTACATCAATTTCACTTCATAATTAACATTCTGGCCACTTGGCTCGTACGGCTGTTAAAACAGTGATTTGCAAATATAATGTTTGTCACATTCTATAACATTATCAACAAGACTTCTGATGATAGTTCATGTAATCCAATCGGCAATTTATTAGAAAGCATCTCACGTTTTGTGGTGTAAATAAATGTTTCTCATTGTTATAATTCTACAAATTGGTATTGATCATTAGTAGTTTAGATTTCCTCAGTTTGACCTACCACAAGTAAGAAATGTGTATGTTTCAAGACAGGTGATATAATTTTAACAATAGAATTTCATTTCAATTATTATCACTATACCATGTTATATAAACGCAATGGTGTCACAGTGCTGTGACATCACCACATTAGAGTTTTCAGACAGGAGATGTGTTGAGAGATGTTAAATGTCATGGAAACTTTGTATAAAAGTCAAACTATTTGTAACTTTCATCTACTCGTGTTGACATATTTGATGTATGTACATGTATGTTTCTGTGTATGTATGTTTCTATGTGTGTATGTGTATGTACTGATATATGCTTGTATGTGTATGTATGGGTTGGTTTGTATATCTATTATGTATATGTGTATATTTGTGTCTATCTGTTCTGATGTCTATGTTTCGCATTTATTTTAAAATATTTATATACATGTATGTAACGTAAACTGTGTCTTTTAGATACTTTTACTGCATATATTATGTATTAATCAAGGTGTTATTAATGCCTCCAGGCCTGGCGTTTGTATTAAACTGTACCCTAAATGTTATTTTAAGCAATGTTACAAATGACACTTTAGTAAACTATATTATTATTAATGATTCAGAGTTTCTAGGCCTATTTCTTCTGAAGTGAGAATTAATTAAGCCAGGGAGCATTTTGTCCTGATTTGGCTTCACAGGACCACAGACATTCATAAATCAAAGTGACTGTATCTAAAATTCAGTACGGTTTAAAACTGAAGTCAATTTACAGACAGAACTAGAATCTTGCCAATGTAGTACTTAAATGTTGATTTAAATGAGTTAATCCTTCCATAAGTCTTCCATAATTATTTACAAACGAAATTAATCATTTGAGGGGCAGTAGCACATTATATTGAAAACATAAGGTGATGTCGGGAATGTGAAAATTGAAATTCCATCTGTTTCCGATTGAAAGACAGTGTATTTAAACTAAATGAAGCAGTTATAACTCAAATATATAATATAAAGTACAACCAAACATCTTTTATTACACAAAATGAATGAAAGGGTTTACAAAAAAATGGTCACAAAAAGACTTAATGTGAATCTTTATAATTTGTTCTCTGACTTTTGTATATTGAGTTATGAGATTTTTGCTACTTTAAAAATAATGCATACTTACATAAAAATAATAGAATTAGCTCAAAATGGAGAATATTGAACATGACATAGTCTTTGTTCACTGTCACTGTCTCTGGATGTTAATTTATGGTACCCAAAATATAGCCAATTCATTTGACTCAAATATAAATGATACAACTGATTACTTGAACGAGTCTTTTTGGTAAAAATTAACTGCTTTTGAATTCATTGTTGAAAATGCGGCAGGATAAAGGTATTATATGTTAATTTGTATGGATAATAATGGATTAATATTTACTTATGAATATTTATGAATACTTAACAATTTTCTAACTTTTCTTTCCATTGAAGAAAGAAACCTGTACAAGAAATTGAACGACCCGGACAATGAATTGCATCTGTCAGCAAAGAGGATAAGAGCAAAGCAGAAGGTCTTCAACTATTGTGGCCTACTGGACTAAAAACGAGCGTGAGATCAACTTGGAGTCTCTCTCATGTCAAAGTGATGTCTTTATCTACACAATGCATACCATAACAGTTGACAAGAAGGAGAGGTCAGTGCATCAAGAAGAAGTTTGAAGAGGAATTAGCAATATGGGACACAGTGGTTGTCCAGGAGACAGATTCATGTCCTGCTGATAGTTAGTGAGTAACAAGGAAACAACTCATTTTATTATGAATCGTGTTGCAATGAAGAAGTCAGTAGGAAAATGATAATGTGACCGATTCAAGAACTGAACTATTACAATTATTACAACATATGTACATGTTAAAATGTAAGATTAATTTTTTCACAATCAGGTCACTGATCATTGTAAATGACTAAACGATTGAATGAATAGTAAATATTGCATGAATTATTATTGTCAATGACTAAGTAATTGAAAAGTGAATATTGCATGAATTTATGATAGTATATAAATAAACATGTTAATGTTATTGTCTTTTCTTATTATTTTGAGTTAATATATATTGAACTGAATTAGTTACCGACAAAAACTCTATATATTCAAAATAGAGGACAGATATTAGATACCCGACCTGAAAAACTTTATATTCAACCCATTCTTTAACTTCAACAATATTCATCTTAAAAAAACAAAATTCAAACTCAACAAAATTCTCCAATCCTCGATTAAAAAAAATTGAATTGCATTTTTTAAAAACGATTCAGTACTCCGTCAGCTTTGAAAACAAGTGACAGAACACATTCAACATTTGTTGTTCATAACATGACGGACTCCCAGTATAAAAAAGTATGTTATTGATCCTTATTTCCAGTGGAATAACACAACAAAAATGATCAATTATATATCTCTATTCATTAATCAACAACAAACACAACAACTAAGAACTACTCATCAAGATTCTAGAATCCTGAATACTATCAATAAAAAATGTGAAATATGATTTTAGTGCTTCAACCTGCTCTTTAAAAATATATGCAAGCTTTTAAAAACAATATTATGACTTCTAACTTCATTGAAATGAAACAACAAATATATCAATCGCAGCACATTAATTTATGTGTTTTTTTCAATTAGATCCTTGAATTTTTCAAGTAAAAAGATGTAATAGGATTTTACTAGCGCTTCAATGATTTGTCAGTTTTTGGAAATATGGCTTTGGAAAGGAGTCCTTTCCAAACGGTGGAAAGGACGCCTTTCCGTCTTTGGAAAGGCCGCCTTTAATTCTTTGGAAAGTTTTGGAAAGAACGATCGTTACTCCAGTGGTACACCCTGCCAAATTCGACTACACGGGTATGTATGCTTTGGCTATTGACCAATCAGAATTCGAGAAATTTATCTTAAGGGTAATAATATCATGCAGCAATATCAACTAACAATAACTTTGCAAGTAGCTTGATAAGAAAGAGGATATTAGATAAATTAATATTTTCTTGTGATTTCTTGTTTTATATGTCATTAAGTTGATGACAAACATTATGAATAGCTGTGACTCGAACAAAGGCTTTGAACAGTTTTGTAAACCAAATCTACAAACCCACAGCTTACAAATCTCCTGTGATTCATGCAAAAGAGATTGTATACTCATATATCTCTGGTCTGTTATCAAATAATGTCCATATGACATAAGATTAAGTCAATTCGACGACCCTGGATGGCATGCATATCCCCTTCCAAACCCCTTCTTTGAGGCACTCAAGTTAACAATATTAAAGCCTATGAGGACATTTTTACTATATTTACTTGTTCATGGAATAAAGTTCTTGTAGTTCTATTAAGTGAACTGCAATTGTCTTGAAAAAAGTTAAGAAGGTAATATCAGAAGCGGATATAAAAACCAACAAAGGTCGGTTTGCAAACTGTAAAAATCAAATTCAAACTAAGGTTGTACTTAAATATCTTTCATCGTTTCAAGGCTCTAACAACAACACTAACTCAATAAATATATATAGATTATATAGATAAATATATAGATTGACCCTCAGATTCAAAGTCACGACACAGTAACTTTCAACATGCATGTTTTTATTCATTTCAAAACTATCTATGATATATTTATAGTTTGTGAGTTTGATTTTAGAATGAATATAATGGTTGTCAAAAGCCATTTTTATATTACATTGATGGTTTTTTTTCTGTTTTGATGATTCCTTCATTTATTCTTGTTTTAACATGTTCCAAATTAGGTTCACCACCTAAAAAATCATAATTGTGATGGTATTTTGAAACCGTTGCACAAAACATTTCTAAATTTAGGATAAAGTAACAAATATGTTTAATCCTCAATGTGAGTTTCAACAACATACATTTATAGCCAACAGTGGCACGCATAACGGTGAACATAATGCTAATAACTATTTTTATTCTAGATCAAGATAACATATAAAGAGGCATTGATGTACATTTATAAACCGAAAGATAACCTACTGTGACAGCAAGACGAGACAGGGACATTGTAAGGGTTACTCAGAATACAATTGCGAACTTGGCATTGCTCCAATGGTGCTATTGAAACCCAACTGTAGATAGCTTTATAGATAAAAGGGTTGCCCGTCTATACATTACCTATCGCAATCACTTATCAGCTGATATATGAATCTACTAAGGCGTACGCGCGTATCAACGAATACATATAAGCTATATCTTATAGATTGTTTTGTATGAAGAGTCTCCCGGGGAATGAAACATTAGACGTAGTCTGTTCAGTTGAATGGCTTTAACACATCTATAAATTTCCATAACCTAAAATCTAAAAGCACAAATCACTATTCAATGTTAGTTAATGACCAGTCAGTTGTACAGTATATGTAAAGTAGCTGCAATCAGATTTAACATCAATGACTTCTACAAGATCATGTCTTTAAAAGTTTAGCAGTAACCACCTACACATTCTCTGATTGTTGTTGTACAGCTTTGAATACCTTTGGCCAGGTAAATCTCTGAACACAAAATGGGCGGGGCCTAATATTATTGTAGACGTACATGTAGGTAGAAGGTAGATCCATGTGTAAAGCATCACCCACATATCTGTGTTTAAAAAACATGTTTGTGATGATTCTCAGACGTGGTATACAATATGATGATTGCAAAGGCTCAACGAGAAGAGTAATGTAATACAATATATAATTCTTTCATTCATAAAGTATTGTCATGAAATAGTGTCATAAATTGAAGTTGTTACAGTCAGCAGCAATATGAATAAACGTTTCATAGTAACTGTCTGAAATACATCTTTCAGTGGACTGGGTGGGATGCCAGGGGCCTTCACTTTCTCTTTCTTCAAGCTTCCCTGATCCCATGTGTTTAGTTGCAACTCTGTAACAATCAGGTGTCACACGTTAGTGAGGCACGTTGCCTTTACTTTCACTTGTCAACTTTATTATGCCTTTTACACTTGTACTGTCATAAGGTAATAAGGTTATATGTATCAGATCATTATTCAAAGAAATACAAGCAGCAATCTCAAGAGAATCATCTCTTCAGGACAGAACTTACTATTGTGGTTCATATTTTCCAGATATTCTAGATTTATTTTGCTGTCTTTCAACTGCCTTTATCGATTTTCTTCAATATTGTTTAAAATAAACGATCAACAGAAATACAGATTAATCTGTTGGTCCTTAGAATTCATTTATAGGATTTTCCCGCCAAAATATACTTGAAACGCATTAATTTTATTACAGGTAATAAATGACAATCTTAACCTTTGACCTGCTTAATCCTAGAGTGGGAATCCCTTTACGCTTCAGTGTATATGATATAGTTTGGAAGGGTCAATAATCAGGGTTTAAAGGGGCAGGAACTCTTTCGTTGAAAATTTTGTATTTCAATTTTTGATAATTGTACGTAAATGCGAAATGTATTATTTTGTTAGTGTCAAAACAATCTTGTAACACAAACCAATCATCCATAGCCAGAGAACAAATTATTAAAATTCACCCATTAAGTCCATTCATATACTGCCTTTTTTAGTTTAAATACATTGCCTTTCAATTGGAACAATTTATTTTCCTTTTCCTGACATCACCTTATATTACCCCTAAAAACGCTTCTGCCCCTTTAAAAACGGATTCGGGTAAATTATTGGGTAATTCTAATGAAGTCTATATACTAAATTATGGAAATATGAATAATGCATTTGAACGATGTAATGATTGTAATGATATTTTTTGTCTTACTTTGAAAGTCAAGGTATCCCACATAATTGTTTTCTTACCAAGTTGACTTAAACAAATCAATTGGCATTCATACATAGATGTATAATTACAATTGACAATAATTTGACAATGATATTCCTAATTTGATTTGAGACACGTTAAATTCTGTACATTGTGTTACATGAGCTTTGTATATTTATATATTTTATTAGATGAATACAAGGTGTATACGATAGCCTCATAAATATCAAAGGTTTTCATGAGGTAAATTGATTATACAAAAGAGGACAAATTACTTAACTAGTGTTATCATGTTGACATGCATAAAGTGTTCCTGGTCACACAGACATTCGATAAGAGAAGGGAGATTGTTTATCTAAATAGCAACAGTATCTACACAGCATACTCCACCAAATTTGGCTTCTTAATCCCCAGGTACAGGTGTGTATTTCTTAAGTATTGTTTGTCATCTGCAAGCTGATAAAGGTTATAAATCAATATCGAATATCTACACTTTAAAATAAATCAGACTTTGAACTGGGACTGATAGCAATACAGATAAAACTGAAATACGTACTAGGGTTGATTTGATTCTCAGAAATATATTGTACATTCTTATGTAAATTTTAGGAATTAAAGCAGTAATACATTTTTTTCAGATTCGAGTAGAGAGACATTAAATGTTTTATAAGACCTTATATCTTGCTTTTCATTAGTATAAATATATGAATATATAAATATACTAATAGGAAACTGCTCGTTATATATATTCAATCTCAAATGGCAAATACATACAAAATCTCATTAGAATACGCTCAACGACATATGCTGCAATATATGAAGTACATTTTAATACCCGCGCGTAGCATAGTACAGCAGAATTGAAGTATTTAGTTAATTCTCTTCATTTAGTTAATTTTGTTGCCCTTATTTTGAGTAGCACAATCACAATATCTGTGTTACAGAACCAATTTTGTGGGTAACGACCTAAATGGAATTTTTCAACTTTACAGGGCTACGACTCAGTGAGGAAATTTAGCTTCAAGGCGTGGTTCCTATGCCTAATATCAAGGATCAAACAATCATCACATTAACTATACGTAAACACTACAATCAAAGGATTAAGTGCTCAAGATGTCAGCTTTCTTTGCTTTCCAATATAAAATTTAAGTACCCTTTAAGATGATGCGTTCAAAAAAAATATGTTCTTGTTTAATCTGATTTGGTTTAATTTTACCATCTTAACCATTAATAATAATGACATTTATTTGAATTATTCATATAAAATAAATAGTTTGGGAGCGGCGATCAAGTCTAACAAATGTTAAGTCTCATTATTAATTTAGCAAATGTACGCACATTATTCGAACAGTAGCACTCATAATAGTTAAACATTACCTTATTCACTGTTTTATTGCTGATCGAGACAAACACTTATGAAAGTCATCAAGTATGCATATATGGTAAAACCCAAAAATACAACAACTGTGCCAACAATAGGTGAGAGGAAAAGACCCAGGTTAAATCAGCACACATTTTAACATTTGGAAATGTTCCAACAGTATTCTCAAGCGGGTAGGCAGATTTATGTTAGGTGCAAAACATTACGTGACAAAAAAGCTGACACAATCAACTATTGGCTGATATGTTTATCTACTAACCTGACCCAACGCAACTAACCGGGATATTTTAGATTGTTTGTTTGAAAAGTCTTCCGGAGAGTGAAATTTAAAACTAGTTATTCATGTTCGTTCGAGGTGGATTCGATTCTCGAGAATCTACTGTGTATTCTTAAGGAACATATTTTAACTATGACCAGATATACATTAAGTGATTTATATTACAGTATATCTATAACATTTCACACGTAATTAATGACATTTAAATTTGTATTAGTTTAACCATTTCAAACATTCATAAACATATGTTCGAAGTTATAATGTAATTAAACAAGCTCAATAGGTTTGCATGCACTGCGTGAAGATTCTCAACTTGACGAAAGAAGTGCAAAATCTAAAACATCCTCATATATGCACAACACCGGAGATCACATTACGATTTGCCTGAGGGGTGATATTTGCCAACGAGAGACTATTGCTAGAGCAATAGCCTTTTGTGAGTAAAAATTCAATAACGATCGTCTAGTGTGGGTTCTATTGTGATAGCTATTGTGATAATCAAATAATAAAGGAAAAACAGATTATGCCGATTTCAAACTCGGATTCGCTCTTGCAAATCGCCATTTTTAGTAGGTCTTATAACAACACTTAGCATATCTTATGTATCTTCAAATTGCTATTTAAATTATCAGTGATCTGTTTTCTGTGTTCCAGCAATTTCCAAATGCAAATGTGTGAGTAAATTAATATCTGAATTAACAAAAATTTCAAGACGATGAATAGTGAGGCGTTCTTTCGATACTATAACTAGTTTTGAAAATGACCATCGATAAATTAAAGTACTATCAGCATAACTGCTATCACTATAGTCGATAGTTCGATCTATATTTACACACTTAGGTTGCAGGATACCTGTTGATAGATATTCAACCTTTATAACAATATCAACTCCTCGATTTCTTTCTGGCACCCTTAAATAAAAGTTCAAAATTAGTTTTGACCAATTGATGTGAGCCAATGTCAAGTTTTCGATGATAATCACGACTCTATACCATAATATTGTTCAAAACTAATAAGTTCTCAAATGATACCTTTTACAAAAAGCATAATGTTCTGGATCGATTGTCACCATTGGTACAATTCAGTATATGTGACTGTGTGACAAAAACTACGTCAGCGCGAACATTGATGTTCCTATAGCAGATTTAACGAAGTTGAAGAAATCAAATGATAGAGTCCAGGGTTTATTCAACATTCTGATTGTTCTCTCCCACAGCGTCTTTCTTTTTGTCTTTCTCTTTCCAATTTCACAAATTTTCTGATCTGATCTGTCTACTCCCACTTTAACATGTAGAAGTGTTATGATAGCTGAAATACTGCTATAACACCTTATCGTAATAAACTCAGCTATTATCATGTTGTATGTTAGTAGTTTGACATTAGAGAAAGTTTGTATTCTTAATTCTATGCAAAATCTATCACACAATTCTTAAGGTGAATTATCTTCAACTTCATGCACACAGTTTGACATTGGTCCATGTATGTGATGTGTGCGTTACAGGGGAAATGCATGTTTTGTGTGTAAAGATAAATACAGATGTGCAAATAATTCATGTATTACAATATTAATAACTCTCTACCATGTACTAATGTTTTTATCAATCATGTTGTTTAGAAAATATGTATGTTTTCAGGCTGAGACGAACTTGAAAGACATAACAAGTGCAATATTGCATACAATTCGAAATAAACACGATACTGTCAATATTGTTTTTACATTATAAAATGCAATACAGCAGCATCTATGGTTAATGTAACATAAATGCTTCTATTGAGTTCAAGAATTTTTAAAGTCACACAATCTGTTATCTTTTGTTGTCAGTTTAGAGATTGATGTTCATAAGAAAGCTGCATCTTATAACATTGACATAGAACAAAAGTGGGTGCAGATATCCTAATATGAAATACAATATGCAATAAGAGCACGGAAATACGAGCGACTTGCCTTTAGGTATATAAATGAAACACGAGAACAAAAGAGTGGTTCACTCTGAAGCTTTATATACTTACTCTAATATATATACATAGCAACAAAAATAGGACATCCTGTCTTTTTCACTGAGGGGGAAACTTAATGGACGTATGGTGTGAAACTAAGAAAAAGAAATAAGTAAAATGTTTCGTAATGTTATGAACACAACAGTGCAGCTGTTTTCTGTGATGTAAGTAAAGCTTTCGATAGAGTTTGGCATAAAGGTATTATACATAAGCTAAACAAATATGGTATTCAGGGTAATTTATTGAAATGGTTTGAGAGTTATCTAGAAAATAGAAATCAGTGTGTTGTTATTAATGGATTCTGTTCAGATAAAAGGGCTGTTTTTGCCGGTGTGCCCCAGGGCTCTGTACTTGGGCCGCTTCTATTCATTATATACATAAATGATATTGTCGAAGGTATAAACTGTAACATACGCCTTTTCGCTGATGAAACATCGTTATACGCGATAATCAGTGACCCCGTAGAAACGGCGACCGACATAAATTCAGATTTAAAGCGAATTGCTGAATGGGCAGATAAATGGCAATTGGCATTTAACCCGAATAAGACCGAATCTATTCGCTTTACCCGAAAGATACACCCACTTCCTATGCCTGACTTAATTATGCACGATAACATCATAGATTCAGTACAAAGTCACAAACATTTGGGTCTAACTCTTCAGCAGGACTGCTCTTGGAATGAACAAATAAACGACACTATAAACAAAGTTGCACCAATGGTAAACTGTCTTAGAAGTCTTAAATACCGTTTAAATCGAAAAACATTGGAAACCATGTACAAACAGTTCATTCTCCCTCTTTTTGACTATTGTAGTCACATTTGGGATAATTGCTCAAAACAGCAAGCAGATGCACTTGAAAAGCTTAACCTTGATGCTCTGAGAACCATATTTGGCGCCGTTCGCGGCACCAGCCATAATAAGATATACAAGGAAACCAATTGTAAATCATTATGCCACAGAAGATTCATTCATAAATTGACTTTCTTTTACAAAATGATCAACAACCTTACACCAAACTATCTAAGCAATCTTGTACCTCCAAAATTGTCCGATGTTGTTACTTACAATCTTCGTGATATCACAAAACTTCGGACCATCAACTGTAAAACTACAAATTATGCCAGATCGTTCTTACCGGACACAATCAAATTATGGAACTCCTTAACGCCCGAAGTCAGAGACTCGCCATCATTATCAAGCTTTAAAAATGAACTTCTAAAGGATACCGACACATACAGCCATTTTGATTTAAATAACGGTACACAATCTTGTCAAATTTCACACTCTCGACTCAGGCTTGAATGCAGTGACCTAAATGCTCATAAATACGAAAGATTTATTTCTCAAACACCCGACTGCTCGTGCGGCTTCAATTATGAAGATTCATACCACTACTTCTTTTTATGTCCTCTTTACAGTGATATAAGGGAAAACATGTTCTTCTACAAAAATAGATATGATCTAAAGTCTGTTTTATTTGGAAACTCAAATTGTTCCCCATGCAGAAATAAGGAACTTTTAATCTCAGTACACTCTTTTATAGATTTAACAGGCAGATTTGATCATTTGTCCATCTTTTTTAGAATATTGTTCTTATCATTGTACGCATGCTATTTTGTAATTTCAATCTTTACTGTGCTATTAATGGCTTGTGTAAAAAACTCTTATCAACTGTAAATTCACCATGTCACATTTGCCATACATGTATTCTGGAGCGGTATTCAGATAAGCTATTGCTTGTTTACCAATCCAGTTCTTCTAAAGAAATAAATATGTTTAAACCAACAGTGCATTAAAACGAGATTGAAATTGAAATTGAATATTCAAAAGGCGGATGTTTAAGGATAATTTTATAAGTAGCTATCATAATCTCTCTAAATGTTATGAGTCCGTGCTCGTGATATCAGCTGTTGAGAAAGTTTTGAAGGAAAAAATGCCAACACGTTTTATGGTGTGGCCTCTGTGGCTCTTCACCTGAAAAGCCGTCACCAATTTACCAAATGTATGATTTTCCATACCCACAAAGGAATTTAAGGAATCAGAATTTCATTTTTCTAGGGATTTTTGTTTGAGTGCTTTTTAGACTGTGACCAAATATGAGGCTGTATTTTAGGTCGTGGAGGCACCCCTTTCTCTCTCCAAATATACATTTGATATTTCAGCACTATCCGCCTTTTTTGCGCCAATGTTATTGATATTGTAGCACAACTGTCCATCCTAAAAAATTGAGAGCAAACTTTGTTTTCTTTGATACTATTTTAAAGTATTTTGCATCTACTTACGTGCACCAACGCAGATATGTAATCAAATCCAAGAATGTTTGTCTCCCAGATAGTGTCACATTAAACCAGTTATTCCGCTCAGTCGTTTGACTTTAACATAGCTTACTTTGATTGCCCTGGCTCTCAGGTGATCTTTATACCTGGACACATTTTCAACTATCAATACCCTAAAATCTAAAGCCAAGATCTTTATCTAATATAACATTTTACTTCATGATCAGTCCGTTGTAAATATCACAACAAACTTGTGCTGATTTATATACACAACAAGGATTGTTGTACTTACATACATAAGTTATTGTTTTCCAAATTGAATTACATAGTCGGGTAGAGTGTGTGTCTGTGTGTGGGTTTGTGACCTCGTGGCCATAGCAACTTGAATTGATAATTATGACACAACTTCTTGTGGTAATGTATCTCAACTAAAATTTAATTATTAGTTTAGAAATCATGAGTCTGATAGGACTTGTAACAGGTTTCTGTCAAATTTACCTTTTTTTCTAGATCCCAATAATTTATGTGGATATTCTCAAAATTGTTACTCATGGAACATTATTATATCTTTCTGAATTTCCACTATAAATGCAATGCAAATTGAAATGGTTGAATAGACACAAAAGTAACAGTACACAAAGTGTAACGACTGTGATGTGTTCCGTCATGTTACCTGTTGAATAAACCATTAACAATAACTTTTCTTGCATGATAATGAAACGTATACCTAAAACATACAGATCCTAAAGCATAAAGTAAATCAATAGGCTATCGAATGATAAGCAAACATTTTAACAAAAGTTTTTATATGCCCTTTATATATCTCCTACAGAAAAAAACGTTCAGATTAAACTGTTTCTAATAAACAAACACAGACTTTATGTCAGCAGCCGGGAATATTTTAATTGCTTTTATTCTGATTACCTCTACATTTGTAACATATGTTCAGTGCAAAACGCCCGATTGTCATTCTTCATAGATGATAGTGGAACTGTTATGCTTTAACCTTGTCAACAAGACCTTATGACCAATGTAAAAGTGAAACAATTCTAATGTACTAGATTCATTTTTTTCAGGTTTTATGTAAGATGTTAATGATATATGAGCAAGTAGATAATATAAAGATCATGAACTTTTTTCTCATTATTTAAGAACATTAAAGGGGCAGTAGCACGTTTTTTGATAATTTTATATTTTAAAAATTGCACTTATAATGGTAAGTAAATGCCTAATGTATTATATTGACAGTGTCAACAATCACATTACACAAGCCAATCAACCATAATCAGAGGACAAAGTATGAGGATTTACATAAAATACATTGGCGGCCATTTTTGTGTGAACACCTTTAATTCATTTTTGTAAGAAAAGGGAATCGCATGGCAGAACCTTACGTTATATATTTGAATTATAACTGCTCCATTTAGTTTAAATACATTGTCTTTCATTTGGAATCATTTATTTTCATTTTCCTGACATCACCTTATATTCCCCCTAAAAACGTGCTACTGCCCCTTTAAGCAACATTTTTAGATTATAAAAGTGAAATAACCGATGTCTCCGAGAATAAAAGTGTTTTTTACTTGAAAACATTGCTTTTGGCGCGTGTGAGAAACAATATGTAATTGAAAAATAACTGCTCTTTTATCAGTTCTAGGCCTGCAAAAACGTTTTCAAAACTTTTGTTAGAAAATATAGAGTAAAATTACTTACATGGATTATCAACTTGAATGACTACATGCACACACAATTGCTGTTTGCTGATGTGATAAAAGCAGCATTTCAGAGCGGTGAAGCCAGCCTGACGGATCAAACTAGATTTACAGAGTGGTCCTTGCTTGATAAGTTGAGACAGAAGGCCCTAAATCATTCAGGCACAATTGATTATGTCTTCTTATGTCCAAAACATATCACGTGATATATACATGGGCAATGACTAATGCGCCAGTTGGCTTCTCATATATCCTACACTTGTTTTGCATGGCAGCACTTACTAATCACACAGATCATGCAACAATCAAATAGTTGTTTTTATGTTTAAGTAGGTACAAAAGGGGAATAGTGAACCAACGGAGCCCAAAGTGTATATTCTCATTAACTATAACACAGAATCTGTTTCGGTTCACACAGCAGATTTTATTTGTAATAATTAATGAAAATAATACGTTTAACCCGTTTATACCTTCAATATAACACTATTTTAAAACGTAACAATATATTTGTTATTGGATGACGTTTTACAGCGGGAAGCTTCATAATGTCATCCCATAAAATATGCTTACGCTAACGTTGACTGTAAAGTTGATTTAGTAACCCTTCAATGGTCAGTTTTGATTTTTTGAGTTAAATGATTCAGTCATTCTGCCAAACTTAGTGGTATGGGTTTTGAATAGCATCAAAATACCTTAATCGCTTTAGGAGGTATATTTATATTATTGTCCAAAGCTGGTAGCACACAATGAAGAAGTAAGTGATCATAGTAAAAAGACATGGGACTATCATATAAAGAATGGATTTCACATACCAAATCTGGTTCTTTAACTTGTCAAATTCTAATGCAAGATTTCATTTCATAAGACCCTATATATACATGTTTATATTCATTAAATGTTAGTTCATATTCTAGGCGTTCCCAAAAAAGCAGCCTAATAGAAAGGCACGTGATTCCCTAGCAATTCGAAATCTAGATGGATGTAAAATCGATGTCGCACATCATCCTATTTTTTTTTGTTCCACATTTGAATCGTTTGAAGGCAGATGACACCCGCAATCTGATAACATTTTTATATGCAGTTGAATCAATACCCTCATAATGTGAACTAAATCTTTCCTGTGTAGATCTCCATATAAGTGTGGCATATATCACTGTAATCTATAGAAAATACTTCATTGCTATTTAACCGTGGTTTTCTTCTTTTATATCCCACCCAATGTTTTGTTCTATGGCTCTGGTACCAGCTGATATTAAGAATATATTAAAAGCTAATCTAGCTGTACCTGGAACAATAACATCCTGACTTCAAAGATTAGGATCCCTATTTTTTAAATACATATTGTATTCTGTCACATATAATTTCGACAACTTTATTCTTAAGAGAAATTTAATTCTGTGTTTATAGTCTCATTAAATATTCAACGTGCATATACATGTACATGTGTATCTATGGTATAAATACCCATGATAGTTATGAGGTATGACTAATGAAATTTGAGCATGATATACAGTTAACTAGCGCTAGCATGATGAAAATACTTGTATCATTCCCTGTTACAAAGACTTGCCCAAGAGAAGGGGCAATGTGCACATGTATCTAATCACTCTACGTCTACAACTATGTATCATCTAGAAGGTTCCTTATTACCGAGGCGGAATAGTGCAGTGGTTAGCGCGTGCGGCTTCAGATCAGGAGGCCTATATTTCGAATTCCGCCAAGGGCTTGGCACTTTAATCTGCAGTAGTTCTACTGTTCTGCATGTAGTAAGGTTTAGGTGCAATGTTACACTGCATTTCAGCGTAGTACCACCCATAGTTCGCAAGTTCCAGCCGATGCTCACAAGTTTCACCGCAATACATAGCAACGTTTATGTGCGGGCTTTCTCACTGCAATAATGCTAGCAGCCTGGATATAAGTGAATTTCTCTTGAAATTTGCGATAAACACCACAACACCTGACCTGACCTGACTTTCTTATTACCTTGAAACATTTAAACTAAGTCTCAAGTGGTACTTGTCCTCTGAAAGCTGAGGTCACACTTGAATATGAAATGAATCAAATTTTGAACAGGTGACAATAACGAGCTGTACGCATTAGGGGAATTCAATTGTCAAAAATCTACTGCAGTTTCACAAGTACTAATTAATCTTCAAGTAGTCAGACATTCAGTGTTTTAAAAGATTTTTATTCAGCTTTAAAAGGGTATTGATTGCCATATATATTTACATGAATACGAAGCACCTCATATATATTCAATCTCGATTTGCTTATCATAAGAAAAGCCAATCTATAATTGCTCAACTTCTTTTTATGTTTTCAATTGTTGAAATGTGAGTGTGAGAGAGAAGGAATCAAACTGTGTTCCCACCGTATTTATTAGAAAACGTCACCTATGCCAATGGTAAACATTTTTTCTCGGGTGTAAATTTCAGGAATAAAGCTTAGCATAGCTTACTATGTATTGTATAAATCATCATCGCTATGAGCAAAGTTGTCTGTGCTCAAGATGCGGATATTTTTCTTTCCAATGTATTCATTTTTTAATCAAGATTTTGCGTTCATAAAAACAGGTTTTAACTACCCTGTTTCATTCTATTTTGTCAATGTATTTTGACATAATAAATGACAGATACAGTTGTTACATTTGTTATTATTCAACAATGGCAAGTTTAGTATCATCAACAATGTACATGTAGCTGTTTAAACTCAAAGTTTTAAAAATTTGAAAGCAAGCATTCCTGTTTTACTACCACTGTAAAAGAAGCATAATTAGAGTGTTTTAAGTGTAAAAGTAATTTTAGGCATGCGACTTATTATAAAGCAAATATTTACTCCAAACACACATAAAACCATCCCAATTTGGTAATTTTCTAATAACCAAGGACCATATCGATACTCATTTCCGTTTTGCAATATAATGTTAATCTGATATTATTTGGCAGTTTTCAAATTTCAAAAATCAATGATCTTGCAAGTTTTCTTTATTAAGAATATCTTTATATTGTATTTGAAAATTTAGAACACTAGTAAGGTAGGGAAAGCGAATGTCTTACCATAGGGTAATAAGTTTGTACCTTCAAATTGGACAAGGGTACTGTACTG
This sequence comes from Steromphala cineraria, assembly GCA_916613615.1. Taxonomy (NCBI): domain Eukaryota; kingdom Metazoa; phylum Mollusca; class Gastropoda; order Trochida; family Trochidae; genus Steromphala; species Steromphala cineraria. The sequence continues at coordinate 43,466,158 of OU744728.1, forward strand.
TAATTAGATATAAATTCTAGTATTGTGTCAAAATTGTTGAAACATTTTCCTACCGGGTTGTTTAAATTGAAATGTATTATTTGAAAATACGAACATCTCAATGTACATCGGAATGTACTTCTTTAAAGTTTTATTCAGCAACTATATGCACATTATACCAGTAAAACAGCATTCATAACTGGGACACATTATGTTATAACTTCTCTTTCAAATAAGATAATGATGAATTAATAACTGAATAATCAAAGTCATCAAGTATCATTGTAAAACTCAAACTTAAAAGCTACTCTGTCAGCCATAGGAGACAGGAAAAATGTAACACACAATTTAGAATTTGGATATGTCCAAATTATACTTTTTAACACCAACGGGTAGACTAAGGTGCAAAACATTGCGTGACAATAAAGCCGACACAAACACCTATCTGCTGATATATAAGTCTACCTACGTGTACCAACGCATAAATCTAGCCTAGATATCTGAGATTGCTTTGTATAATGAGTGTCCAGGGGAGTGAAATTTAATACCAGTTATTTATATTGCGTTCTCGGTGGATTTGATTCTCGAGAACGTACTGTATATTCTGAAGGAAATGTAAATGTATTATTAGCTTTAACAGTAAGACACTAAGTGTTTTACATAATCTATAGCTCTTCGTACATATCAAATAGCTTAGATATTTATATCAGTGAACCATTTAGCACATTCAAACGAAGATGCCAAATCAATAAGAATAATGTCAGTAAATAAGCTCAATAGTTTTGCTGCACTACGTTAACCGTTAACCGAAGGTCACATACACAACACTAGTTTGAAGGTTTGCATGGACACTGGTTATATAATCTTTTGGCTGCATTACATATTTTTCCAAAACAACATTTGACTTATTGATGTGCGCCATTGTCAGGTTTTCAATTATAATGTTGGCTTTAGACACCAATATTACCATATATTATTAACCAAGCTGTAGATTTGAAGAAGAAAAAGAAGAAGGATTTAGTCAAGGCGAATTTTTTCTGTCTTCTGTCTATCTCTTCCCTTTTCCTCTCTGATCTGTCTACTCTCATTTTGACATGTAAAGGTGTAATGACAGCTGAAATACTGGTTAGCTACTGAGTACTGTTTCCTACTTACTAACTTCGTAATTCACTCACTAATTATCATATGTCACTTCTATGAGAGGCATTCAGAAGTTGTGGGATGAATAAGGAAGAGATATATGGATTTTCCAACTTCTAGTGAAAGTATCTACTCCAAAACGTCGCACTCTTGAAATAAAGAAGTTGGAAAATCAATAGAACTCAGCCTTATGAATCATATATCAGTATGTTAATAGTTTGACATTTGGCCAAGTTCTTATTCTTCATTCTATGCCAAATATTTCACCAGATACTCTAGGTGACGTCGCTTCAACTACGTGAATACTGCTTGATATTGGTCTATTTGTGTGATCTGTATAGTACAGGTGAAGTGCACATTTGTTTGTAAATAACTAGATGTAGAATCAAATCCTTGGACCTTTAAACACACTCAACCAAACAACATTAAAGAGACAAACCTTCCAGGAAAATGAACTGACATAAGTAACTTAAGGACATACCCTACGCATCAAAACGTTGTTTCTGCGCAGAACCGTGCGCATCGCAAATCGTTAGGATTAGAATTTGGCGACAATGCTGAAATTTACAAACTCGTATAAAGAGCATACTGATAACTATTATTTATGTAAGTTATAAGATAATTTAGATTTTGAAAGGTCCACTTGGTTTATTTAAGTCTGAAATAAAAAGATTACTTCACATTAACGACAAGAAAACGATGTACGGTAGCGTTGAAAAACAAGCCATGCTGTCATCCGCTGATCGGTGTCAATCAGTCAAGCAGCCGGTAAAAATGCGAAATCTGTCGCTTAAAGTTGCCAAAAGTCGAAGAAAAACTGAGAAGGAAGGAAGACTTGAGCGAAGTTTTCTTCGTTTCATTGAAAAATCCAAAATTTACTACGAAATAATTTGCCAACTAAATCATCGTGAATGCAAAGCCAGCGCGACGACGACAGTCAGCTGACCATGTTGTTTTTCGTACTGTCTCGGTGCAGTAATCATAACGACTCTAAATACGGAAATCAGCCCCTGTGACTGTGCAGCCCGGAATTCCTCGATCAACAGTCAACACAACACTATGTGGCAGCGATAATGCATGGCAGCACAGCACTTTTCAGGTAGGCAACTTGCAAATTATTAGGCCGTAGGTGAAAATAGACTAACATTCATTCATAACTATGAAAATAATTCAAACTTATTACTCAACTACGTTTATTTTGATAATTTAAACAAATATGAGAGGGCTAGAGCCTCAGCCTCACGGTATTGAGATTTCAGCTAAGATCTAGACTTGATTTTGAAGAGTTTTGAAGTATTTTTAAAAACTATAGCCTCAGTGTTAAACTAATAGTGAAGCCTGCAGCAAGATGTGTATACTATCTTCAACAATAATTTCTTAAGAAAATATTTTAATCTTAATCACTCAAACAAAACTTAGTCAATTGTTTTAATTCTTCAACAAAAAACAAAACAAATCTGAAAACATGGAGATTAAATTGATGGTCAATATTAAATAATATAAATATTCTTCAGTAAAACTTATGTTTTTTGTTTGGATTTATTTTTCAGATTTGCAGAGGAAATGATGTTTAGGTGAAATATATCCTGATTCCTGAACATTTAATTTGGAGATGTGAGAGCTATTGTACAAGTCAACAAGTGAATTTTTGGATTCAGAAAGGAATTACCTCTGTGAAAAGACAAAGACTTGATGTCTGAGCAGGTGAGATGCCAATTTACTCTGTCAGCTAGACCCTACTTGAAAATAAGATAAACAATGAACATTAAAGCTTATGCAAGTCTATAAGAAGACTTGAGAGCTCAATTTAAGGTTGAAAATAAAGAACACTCAGTCTCCTTTTCTTTTTTTTTCAAATTTTAGATTGATGCCAATTTCAGATTATTGGCAATTTGAACAACTGTCTTATTTTCAGATTTGGGATAGCAAAATTTCTCATATTACAGTTTATGGAAATAAATTATAAAATTGATGTGCATCATGAGTTCTGAATATCTTCTATTTATCATTTTGATTTTGTTCTGATTTCATATTTTTTTCAGTATGTTTCAATTTCATGATTTAAACGTCATTATCAAATTCAAAGATTGAAATGCAATCAATTTATTTTGGAAGGGTGACATAACTGAGATAAAACTTGATTTATTTTCAATATTACCAAAATTATCATGATATTTTATTGTATGTATAATTTATATCAATGAACATAATCATCATTACCATATGTCTATCAATTACCCATTTAAAAAAAAACCACCCTAGTACACCAAATTAACCCACAGTGTGAAAGAACAAAATTTAATTAGATCTGATCAAATGTTTATGTCTAAATTTTCAGGATAACAGATATAGTTATAGGTTAAAACATTTTCAGTTTCTCCCCAGGAATACAGGTTCTGAATTTACAAATCACATGAAAAGATGTTTCTCTTTCTCCTTTTACCTATACTTTGGAAAACAAATGTTTCAAAATCATATTTGTAAGTGCAGTAATAGCAGTATCTCTTCTTATTAAAAACTCTCAAAAGTGTATCAAACTAGTATATTGTGTCAAAAATGAAATAAAAGAATAAAAAAAAGTGTGATTGATATGTTGTTATCCTATGTTTTTATTATTGCAGATTATGATGCAGCAGCAGTGGTGTGATTGTTCCTGCCCATTGTGCACTTTCCTGGAACTTGAAACACATAATCTAACAGACTTTCCATCTGCAACATGGTCCATGATCTTTTTAAATATGCCACAGTGCCAGCAGTTAAATTGAATTGAATCCCTATCATGGCTACCTGGCTAAGACCTATAAAGTACATGTAGTTTAAATTTAGGAATTTAAAGGAAAAATTGTGAATAAAGTTAATGACAAGGATATTATATGTGAAAAAACTAATATGCTTATATTCAGGAATAGATATTTATTATGTTCAGTAATACAAGGCTACATAAATATTAAAAGTTTTTGCTGAAATAAAATATATATTCAACATAGATTTCTTTGATTTATTTTGTTGGGAACTTGAGACCTAAGCTAAGGAAAATATAGAAACATATATCCATTGATTAAATAATAAATTATATAAAGTTTACAACATGTCGATGTATGCAACATGTTAATTTAATTATCACATATATATAGTTCATTATTATGAATATTTGCCTCATAAAAACTCTTTGGACGAAAGTCGATTCGAAGGTAGAATTTTTTGTGTGACCTGATTGAACCACGATGTGGTTGACAACCTACGTTTGATGTCAACTAGACTTGCTGCGGGCTCCAATCTTATCAAGACTAAGACATGTTTTTATTCCAACTTTCCAAACAAAAGTTTTCAGAAGATAGTAACATTTAATTAGCAAATGAAACTGACATCCGCCGTAAATTTTGCGAAGTTGATCTAAACATGTGAGTAACGAAAATGTAGTGAAGAACGAAGTACAGTCTAAGCGGAAGTTTACATGTGTCGTCGATCGTCCGTTTACAGATTTGTCTGCAGTGCTTATGAAATAATGCTTCTTTGGTGGATTTTGATAGTGAAAATAACTAGAATATAACGGGTAATTCATAGATTTGTGAAGAACACGGAAAGGCATGCATGCTCATTGCAGTGAGTGATGTTTTAATGCACACTTGATTCGTTTCTCATTGACTAAAAATGTCGCATGATACCCCGGATTCTTTGTTGTTCTTTTTATTCTTTTTTATAAATTTGTGGAAAATTAAAAACATTAAGAGGTTAACTTATGTGTCCTCTAGATTAAAATATATAATTTTGAACGATATTGCACAAGCCGTCAACAAACTGTTGCTTGTCAAGGAAAGCCGACGGCATTCTAGACTCGCTCCGGCTGCAGTAGGCATATTTTTCACTGCCTATATGCATTTTCAACGGGTAAAAGTTCGCGTTTTTTCGACGGTGACCCCCATTTTTTTCTTCGAATTTCAGTTTCTTATATTGTCAGTTTCATATTTTGAGAATTTAGAAAAATTCTAAATTTTAAAAAGTTATTTTTTAAGAAAATCTGTTCATTTTTAGGGTGAAAAATATGATTTTGTGTGCCAAATAAATCTGAAAAATTGATTAAAATGATTTTTTTATGAAACATTTTTGTGTTTACCATGTACAACTGTTTCATTTCTCACTTTAAGCATTGGTATTTTTTATATTTCATGCTTACACAAAAATTGTGGTCAAATACAAAATTTGATATTTTTTAGCTTTTTTCACAAAAATGTCATTTTTTAAATCGATTTTACTCAAAAACGAGCACGGTGACCCCCTTTTTTTATTTGATTTTTGAAATCAGCACATTCAGTTGAACAAACATGCTTATTTTCAGAAAAATCTAAATATTTTTATTTCTGGGTAGGGTACTGTATGTCCTTAAAAGCACTGACTCACACAATTGTTTGCAGACAAAGAAAATCATACAATGCATACTCTACGATATATCTAACAATCCGCAATATACTAAGATTTGATGAGTCATATAAATTAGCTAGAAATTATGTAAGTATTAAGGTTGGGAAACTAAGTAGAAAAACAAGACATTATAAATGCATAATTGTATTAGATATTACAATATTCATATTGCTAATTTCTAGTATGGAAAATACACTTCATCGTTTATGGTGTATAAAACACCAATGATCACATTTTGTATGATAAATCTTATCACATAATCTTTCATCTCTTGTTTGGTTAGGAGATTAATGTACATTAGACAGCTGTATCTTATTTAATTGAAAGACAGGGTGCAGATATTCTAATATGGTATACAATTTGCAATTAGAGCAGGAAAATTCGAGCGACTATGGCTTTAGTGAAACCTGAAAACAAAAGAAGTCATGTAAAAGATATTGCTCGTAAGCCTTTTATGCATACTCTTATATAAACACAACATTAAAAATGAGTACCTCCTGTTTGTTCACAAGGGGAGGGGGGTTAATGGAAGTATGGTGTGAATCTAGAAAAGAAAATATACACAAAGTTTTGTAATGTTGTGACAGTGCACATAACCACAAACATATTTCACTATTTTCTTTGGAATATAGAAAGTCTGATTACAATATTGTATAGTGCGTTAAAGGTCGCTATTCAAATATGTTTAGTTTGGTAATGAAAGCCGTTTTTGAAAGCCACTTTTGGTGGGCCGCTAAGACCTATCTGACAACAAACAAATGAATGCATGACTGGTCACGCCCCCATTTTGTGACGTCATATACAGAATCAGCCTCGTTTTCTATACATCTATCATAACAATACCACAGGGGAAAAAACTAATATTTAACGATTTTCAGAAAATGCTTTCCACTCAGTTAGATAAATCATTTGACGACGCAACACTACTAAGCTTTGGTGTAAAAAAGATATCCACATCAATGGTAATTCAACAATTATTTAGGCGGTATTTCAGTTGAAATAATGATGCGTTACTCTGTATATTCTGTTTATTACGTCACACCCGCGCGAGTTTTATGGCCCCTAACCCAGGTGGATTTTTCACAGCCGATAATTACGCTGTCTAAATGAAAGGCTCATTAAAGGTGTTTGTTGGACAAATTAACAAAAATTAAGTCCAGCTTTTACTTTTTGAAAAAATCTTTGAACAAAAATCGAAAAGTGGTAAGGTCGAGGTTAGTTGATGTTGAACACTACGGTGTATGACAACAAGCCTGAAATTTGTAATGGTATTTTATTCAAAATACGGATGTTGAAATATGGTCAGTTCAAGGTCTTTATTTGTGCCACACGGTAATAACAGCCCAGTATCCATGGCATTACAGAACTTCAGTTACGTGTGCTGCCACTCTTATTTGCATACGGCTAACAAGGTTCTCTAATTGTTCAATCGGTCTATCTGCAACTCCTCATGAAGAAGTGCCTCCAGTTCCCTTAGGTCTAGTGAAAGAGGATTCTTTCTTCGTACCCGACGGTCTATGATGTTCTGAACATGGTTCAAATTAGAGGACATTGCTGGTCGTGGAATTCATGGCACAGCAGTATTGTATGTTTTAAAATGTGGTGTGTGCAACACATTGGTGGCGGAATTTACGTGCATGTTGCTGCGTTCCTGAGAAACTTTTCCAATAAGTAGCATCTTATTTACTCAGCAATATGTCGTTAGCTCCGTACCGCGACTCTTGATGTTCACACTGTGCTGAGCTTGGTCCGCAGTTTAGTTATGACTTATTTTGGTCAAAAATGAGTAAACTGTGTTGAAATAAAAGATCTTAAGGGTAAATTCGTTACACGACGTTTTTTCAGGGTGTACGGGACTCTAAGACCCTTGTACATTCTGCATTTCCTTCGGCTCCGCCTCAGGAAAATAAAGAATGCACAAGAGTCTTACAGTCCCGTACACCCTGTCAAAACACTGTGTAACTAATAATATACCACTCCTTGAGTTGCCTTCTTCAGGATTGAAATTTAGTTTCAACATATACAGATAATAAAGGTTTTTAAGAGATTCTTAAGTTTTTCTGCTTATAAATTATTTGATTTGGGGGGGGAAAATCATAATTTGTCCTGATCATACCTCAGTTCAGTCCAAATTGTGCGACATTCATATAAGGTTGCAGCTGTTTGGTTCAATTTGTTCTGGTTATATGGCTAATGTGTCCCCGTTATAAGTGGTTAGAGAGTCTTATCATAATCCCTATGTTGTCAATGTGTGAATGTTATGAGTACATGCGCATGATTTTAGCTGCCGAGAACTTTTTGAAGGAAAAGATGGCAACACGGTTTTATGGTGTGGCCTCTGTGGCTCTTATAAGCATTCACCAAGTTACCAAATGGGATTTAAGGAATCTGAATTTAATTTTTCTAGTGATTTTTGTTTTTGTGCTTTTTAGGCTGTGCAAAATATTGGTCCATATGTTGGGTCGTGGAGGCCCCCCTTTCTCTCTTGAAATATACATCTAATATTTCAGGGCACTTTTCGCCTTTTTTGCGCCATTGTCAGTGATATTGTATCAAGACTGTCCATCCTTAAAACATTAAGAGCAAGTATTATGTTTGCTTTGATACCATTTTCAGGTATTTTAAGAGATTTTGGTAAGAGATGTCTATCAGTTCTGGGCGGTATTCTCTTTATAATATTTGATTTAGATTTAGACACTTATCACTTAAGGCAGCAATACGAGACCGCAATAGTGTAAAGGTTTCCAAACATACTATAACGAACCTGGCAATGTTCCAATATTACTCCTTAACACCAACGGAGAGGCATTGTCATCTAGGTACAAAACATGTCATGACTGTATAGATGACACATACAACACATACAATGTCTAGTTACGTGTACCAACACAGAAATGTAATCCATATATCTTAGACTGTTTGTCTCCCAGATAGTGTAACATTAAACCAGTTATTCTGCTCAGTTGTGTGACTATAAAATTTGCTTACTTTGATTGTTCTGGCTCTCAGGTGATCTATCTGCCTGGTCACATTTTCAACTATCAATACCCTTAAATCTAAAGCCAAGATCTTTATCAAATAACACATATGATCAGTGCGTTGTACATGTGCAAAACCAGAAGTAAATGAAAGAAGAAGGCCATTAAGTATTAAGAAGATATACCATTTATACAAAAACTATCATCCACAAAGTACAACACTTTACTTACCTTATCTCAATTTAAGCTTTTGTTTCACTGTATCGATGTATTGATTTAAATGTCACTCTAAAAACAAAATAATTTTTCAATTATACGAAAGAAACTTTTCTTATACAAGTATTATCATTATATTATGATAATATCAACATTATGTTCTCTGTTGGGCATAATCTGTGTAAATTGACAAAATAAAAAAGACAATAATAAGATATAAGTTTACTTACAAGATTATCCACTAATATATGTCTTAAAAGAGTCATAATAAATTTGTTCTTTTTATATTTTGAATCTCCATAATAAATTTGATCATTTATAAACAGAAAAAAACCATATGATAAATAAATGATCGCAAACCTCCATATTATGTAGAAAGTGTTAATCATGACACACGTTAATGCTATATCTCAATAACATGTTAGATTTAGAAATATGATTAAAATATGACCTCCAGTTCTTGACTAGACAGAACTTCAGGGTTTCTCATATCTCTTAAATTGTTAACTATATATGACACATCTCTATATCATTATGTATCTAAATACCATGTATGGTAAACCTATGACACAATATTTAGAAGTTCTGAGCAGGATATCTATAATAGGATTTCAAACACAGTGATATGATTGTTTAGAAGTTATGAGCCGGACAGTACATGTAACATGTTTCTAACAAAAAAGCAAAACTTACAAAAATATCTTTATAATTGATAATTATGACACACCTCCTGTGGTAATGTATCTCAACTAAAATTTGATTATTAGTTTAGAGGTCATGAGTCTGATAGTACTTGTAACAGGTTTCTGTCAAGTTTACAATTTTTTTCTAGATCCCAATAATTTATGTGGTTATTCTCAAAATTGTTACTCATGAAAGATTTATTATATCTTTCTGAATTTCCACTATAAATGCAAATTGACATAGACACAAAGTAAAACGTACACAAAGAGTAACGAGCAGACTCTTAGTGAACAGCTGGGGCTATTTCGTGTCCATTATGGCGTTAAAGACCTGAATCTAACCTGACGTGTCACGCTGAGAGGTTTTCATGTTGATCTTCTTGCAATATAAGTTGAGGGGTGACACCAATCGTTCAAAATCCTTGTGCTGATAAAACCAATGACCTATAACATACCCTCTAAGGCAACACACGATTATTGTGAGATCTGTATCTTCTTATGTCTTCACCACGATCATTGGACCATAGATTTTCTTTTGTGCAACAGCTTTGGCTCGAGTATCACCTTTCCGTACACTGTTAACCAATCTGAATAATATCATGCAACATTATCAACTTACAAAAACTTTGCAAGTAGTTTGATAAGAAAGAGGTGATCAGATATATTCATATTTTCATGTGATATCTCTAGTTAATATAACTCTTTGATTATATGTCATTTCGTAAATGACACATGTTATAAATAGCCATGACTTGTTTCCGACAAGTTTTCTTAACAAAATCCAAAAATCCAAAGCCTACAAGTCTCCTGTGATTCATGCTAAATATATTGTCATGATTCTTAAGTCTGTTCATCAAATACATGGTCCATGTTTTTGGAATAACATTCTCTTCCAAACCCCCTCTTTAAAGACACTTCACACTCAAGGTAACTATATAAGGGGACTTGAGGACATTTTTACTAAATTTACCTGTTTATTGAATAAAGTGCTTATAGCTTTTAAAATTACCTAAATTATTTTGAAAAGGTTAAGAGGGTAAAATCAATAAGGGAAATAAAAACCAACAAGGGTCGGTTTGCAAAAGAAATAGAAAATTCAAATTCAAACTAACGTTGTATGAAATGCCTTTCATCATTTCAAAGCTCTAATGACACCACTAACTCAATAAACCAATATGTAAATTGACCCTTAGACTCAATGCTACTGCACAGTAACTTTCAATTATTTGCTGCCTTACATTAGACCTAAATATTCTTTTCTGTTGGCCCCTTACACGATGTATTCAATTTGCAAAGAATGATACTGACCTTATCGTTTTTAAATGAGGAATAATTGATAATCATTCAACCAATAAATCAATCAATCAATCTTTATTTAATACACAGAGGCCTCAGGCCTATAGTTCATTATATAGTATTATACAGTTGGATATAATAATCGAGTAATAACATACATATTTCAAAAATAACTGATATGTTAGTTAATCATGATGTAACTCATTATTCTTTTGAAGAATTTATTGATATTGATGAATTTTGTGTGTTAAACTCATAGAATTATTGACCAACATCCATTTACATGCCTTACTATATTATCTTTGCATGTGATTTAACCATACATACAGTATTTGCCTAACCTTTTTGTCATTTCTGTCAAATGTGTGAAAAAACTGAATCATTTTATGAATTGTACAGGATTCTTGATTTATTTCAACAAATGTTATATTATGTTATGTTATATCTATTTCCTAAGTATAACAATTAAGCATTTGTTCACTATCTAAATGGTATTTTTATCGAATGAATAACATCGTCATTAATGATAATAATATGCAAGTTCTTATTCATTTCAAAACTATCAATGATATATTCATAGGTTATGGGTTTGACTTAAGGATATATATAATAGTCGCAATAAGACATTTATATCAAATTGATAATTTGTATGTTTTGCTGATTCATTCATTTATTCTTGTTAAATATGTTTCAAATTAGGTTCATCATCTAAAACTCATAAATGTGATGTAATTTTGAAACCGTTGTATTGAGTGGATCAACAGAAATGATATAAAATTTATTTCTATTGATAAAAGCAATGGTTCCTGAATAACAAACAACACATTTTCATTTGGATATTGTAAGAAACATGTTTAACCCTCAATATGAGTTTCCAACAAAAATTATTTGCAGTTATAGCCAACAGTGGCACGTATAACGGTGAACATTATAGTAATAACTATTTTTATTTTTGATCAAGATAACATATACAGAGGCATTGATGTACATTTTACAAAACAACAGAAACCTACTGTGACAGCGATAATAGACAGGGGCATTGTAAGGGTTGCTCAAGATACAATTGCCAACTTGGCAATGTTCCAAAGGTACTCTTGAAACCCAACTGTAGATAGCTTTATAGATAACAGGACATGGCCGTAAATACGTTACCTATCACAATCATTATGAACTGATGTTTAAATCTACCTTCGTGTTTCAACGAATACATGTAAGCTATATCTTATAGATTGTTTGTATGAAGAGTCTCCCGGGGAATGAAACATGAGACGTAGTGTATTCAGTTGAATGGGTTTAACATGCAAGTTCAAGAGAACTTGGCTCTGAGCTCAGGTTAATTGTCTTAACACACCTTTAAATCTCCATTACCTAAAATCTAAAAATAGAAAGCACTATTAAATGTTTGTTAATTACCAGGCAGTTGTACAGCATATGTAAAGTAGCTGCAATCAGAGTTGTCAATGACTTCTACAAGATCATTTCTTTATAAGTTTAGTAGTAAACATCTACACATTCTCTGATTGTCGTTATACACCTTTGAATACCTCTGGCAAGGTTAATCTCTGAGCTTGGCCTCATATTATTGTACACGAAGGTAGAAGGTAGACCCGTGTGTAAAGCATCACCCACATAGCTGTCTGTGGTTAAATAATAATAAGTTTGTAATGATGCTCAGACGTGGTATAAAATAAGGTGATTGCAAATGCTCAATGAGAAGAGTAATGTATACAATATATAATTCTTACATTCATAAAGTATTGTCATGAAATAGTGTCATAAATTGAAGTTATTACAGTCAGCAGCAATATGAATAAACGTTTCATAGCAACTGTCTGAAAGACATCTTTCAGTGGACTGGGTGGGATACCATGGTCCTTCACTTTCTCTTTCTTCAAGCTTCCCTGATCCCATGTGTTTTGTTGCAATTCTGTAAGTGAGACACGTTGCCTTCACTTTCACTTGTCAACTTTATTATGCCTTTTAAACTTGTACTGTCATAATGTAATGAAGTTATATGTATCAGATCATTATTCAAAGAAATACAAGCAGCCATCTCAAGAGAATTATCTCTTCAGGACAAAACTTACTATTGTGGTTCATATTTTTCTAGATATTCTAGATTTAGTTTGCTGTCTTTCAACTGCCTTTATCGATTTTCTTCAATATTGTTTAGAATAAACAATCAACAGAAATACAGATTAATCTGTTGGTCCTTAGAATTCATTTATAGGAATTTCCCTCCAAAATATACTTGAAACGCATTAATTTTATTACAGGTAGTAAATGATAATCTTAACCTTTGACCTGCTTAATCCTAGAGTGGGAAGCCTTTACGCTTCAGTGTATATGATATAGTTTGGAAGGGTCAATAATCAGGGTTTAAAGGGGCAGGAACCCTTTTGTTGAAAATTTTATATTTCGAATTGTTCACTAATAAGTGTACGTAAATGCTATGTGTATTATTGTGTAAGTGTCAAAACAATCTCATTACACAAACCAATCATCCATAGCAAGAGAACAAGTTATGATAATTCATATTAGGTTCATTCATTTAATACTGCCTTTTTTAGTTTAAATACATTGCCTTTCAATTGGAACAATTTATTTTCATTTCATGACCTTATATTCCCCTTTAAAGAAATGAATAGAGTTGTCTCACTGTTACACGTGCCCTGTAAGCTAAGAGCAAATGTTTTGTTCTGCGAAAGGGGCAGTAGCACGTTTTTTAGGGGGAGTATGAGGTGATGTCAGGACAACGAAAATAAATGGTTCCAATTGAAAGACAATGCATTTAAACTAAATGAAGCAGTAATAAATCAAATGTATAATGTAAAATTCAGCCATGCGATTCCCTTTTCTTACACCAAATGAAATAAAGGTGATCACAAAAAAGTGACGGCCAATAGACTTTATGTGAATCTATATAATTTGTTCTCTGACTATGGATGATTGGTTTGTGTAATGACATTTTGGAAACTATCAAAATAATGCATTTAGCATTAACCTGCAGTTATCAGTGAACAAATTTTTTTTTTCAAAAAACTGCTACTGCCCCTTTCAGTTAACAAGTACTTGCATGCAATCTCATTGCTAAGAAGGGAGCTTATTCAATGCTGTTTGATTGACACTATATGCGTCGAGAGAAATGAATCTAAATCAATCACAATCCATACATAGAAGATCAATATTAGATGTGAGATCGTTTTAACCTCTCGTTCAAGAATATATTACAGTTAACATAATTGGTTTTATCAAAATAAATATATATTTTCTTAGCTGTAATAATCTCTATTACAATGATGTATCACCATTTCTCATCATATTAACTGAATTGCAAAAGAAACCTTAATATCCTGTTTTCAGTCTGATTAAAGAAAACAAAAGAGTCAAGTCACAATGCCTTAAATTCCACCGTTCCTTTAAACAACCAATAAATTGAAATTGAAGGGTGAATAATCACTTTTGCACTTCATTCTAAGATGCTTTATCAGACAATAAAGGTATAGTTTTTACATGACGTAACAATTGAATGACGCTATCCGCTCTTCCCGGCTGCCCCCTCGTTATCACGCGTGCCCATGGTAACCTTTGATCTCGGTTCTATCAATGAACATGGCGCATCCCTATCAACTGATGGCCAAACTTTCATGTCCGTCACTGGTAACAGAAATGAGCAGTCGTTGAAAAGCTACATAACAACTCGATCTTACAGAGGAACAACGCTGCGACCAATGCTCTGCCTCCGACATGCGTGTCGAGTGACCACGTTCACATTCCACGTCAGGTCACGGGGCCCCGTAGCATTTGTGACGTTGACACACGTCAACCGTCTCTGCCAAGCAAAGTGCCATATAGCTCAACCAATTCAGTTTGTACATACTCCTTTTCATGGTGTACAGCTCCTCCAGTCAGCTGATATTAGCGGTGGTACCATTAAATTCAACTTTTATGACAACAGCAAAGAATGACAGATCTACATCTGACACGCTTCCTTGCAAACAATACCCATAATTCTTTGTGGAATGTCAATCACGTGATAAGCCTTATATGGGAAGTGTGGCCCGAACTGCATGATCGCACAACTTGGCTGTTCAAAAGTAACGTTTAATAAAAAATTAGAAGTCTGATATTTCTGTTTTGTTTGAACAATGAAAAAACAACAAGAGAATAAAATTTTAAACTTTATAAATATAATAGTTCAGGGCAAACTATAATAGTTCAGGGCAAAACTATACTTTATTACAAAACACATTGGGGTAGAGCAAACTTTATTTCTTAAATAAGGGGTCGATATTTGTGATTTCCAGACTTTAAACAATCTTATTAAACATACAATATTTTTTTAATTTATGAGTTTCTAGTTAACTTGCTGACTCTCAGGCTGCTTTGAATTACATTACCATGTCTGTTACACATGCTCCTGGTATGATAATGAGGCCTATAGATTCCACGATTATATCAAGCTACCCCACGAGTATACAAACCAGCGCTACACATGTACATTGTTAGGCTAATGATACTTTGATACACATGATACTTTGGCTTGACGGTCTCGGACTGGTAACTTAGCAAAACAATACATTGAGAACAGGACCATTCTTAAATGAAACATTGAAATAACAAAATGGTAATGTTGAATTTCAATGTATTTTCCTCTGCTATATTATATCAATTACTTATAGCACAAAAAGTGTATCATAATACAAAAAAAATATCAACCAGACAGAGGGTTTCTATCTTTTTTATAGCTTTCTATTCGTGGCAGGATTTTAAGTTGTAACCGGGCTTGTACAAGATTTGTTGAAATTAGTAGTAATTAGTAGGATATTTCATACCGGTTCTTGAACAGTTTGCTTAGAATCTCTGCTGTAGTATTCGAGAACAGAACATTTCTAAGATTAAAAATTTTAATAATAAAATGTTAATGCTAAATTTCAAAGTTGTCTTTCCCCTGCTATATTCTATTAATTACTGAAAGCCATTACAGCTCTATGACATGATAGTCTGCTTTCAAGATGAAATCCTCGATAACTGAAACTAGACACTGGTAACTGAAATAATACTTCTCGAGTGAACATACAGGTTTCAAGCTGTTGTATCCAGCCCTCTTATCTGTGATTACATTGTAAAAGCTCATACATTGAAATTCAGATTAATAGTGCAGTAGCACGTTTTTAGGGGGAATATAAGGTGATGTCAGGAAAATGAAAATAAAGGGTTCCAATCTTTAGACAATGTATAAAAACTAAATGGAGCAGTAATAAATCAGATATACAATGTAAAGTTAAGCAATGCGATTCCTTTTCTTACACAAAATGAATTAAAGGTGTTCACACAAAAATGGCTGCCAATGGATTTTATGTGAATCCTCATACTTTGTTCTCTGACTAAGGATGATTGGTTTGTGTTATGAGATTTATGATACTATCAAAGTAATACATATAGCATTAACTTATAGTTATCAGTGAAAAATTGAAAATATAAAATTGTCAAAAAACGTGCTACTGCCCCTTTAACAGTAATGTTAAAATATTATTTAGTCATATCATTATTATTACACCAAAAACTCTGAACCAGACGGGGCATTTCTATTTTCTATAGAATTATCTTCTTCATAGCTATTTATTTGTGGCAGGATTGTATTTTGTAACCTGAATTGTAAAAGACCAATCTCGTTCAAATCAGATCGAAACTTTTAAGAAACGTAACGGCGAAGGTGGTAAAATCTTATTATTTGAAATTACAAGTTATTAGTAAGATATTTCATAAAAGCTTTAGTACAGGTGCTTAGAATATCTGCTGTGGTATAATCATAAACAAGGACATTTTAAGGAAACATTTAAATAGAGCTGTAGAGTATATGTTCTATAAGAAAAAGTTGTAGGATGTTATGATCTGCAAAGCCAGGCCAGGAGTTAGTCTTGTCTGATTAGAATCGAATCATTAGCGGGGTATGATTATTAAAGATTGACTAATCCTCTCTCATGTCATGCCCCTTTCCAGTGTCTCGAATCAGTGTCTGTTTCACCGCCGCACACTCGTGTCTATTTGCCATTGCTCTTTCCCCATTAAGTTTTTCAGAAGTGAATTATAAACTCACTGCCTAAACCTTTGGGAATTTTGTTTGACATGTTCACATTCAAGGTCAAAGATCAAGGTCGTGAGTCATAAAGTCATTAACAAATTATTGTAAAAGTGATGATCTGAACTCTCAATTAGAAGGGATTGATTGAGAGTGAGTTGGGGTTTAACATTATTTTAGTTGTTAAACATGTACATATATTTAGATTAATACCCGACTATATGTAAGTGTGTCATATGCCTTTAATGGACCTAGTGCGAATCCGAATTCTAAACCACTAGGCAACACACCCGTTACGTTTAACATGGCCTTCAATGGGACTTTTGATCTGCAAGTTGTACATGCAAAGTTTCAACAAGCGTCATTCGATAACTAATTAACGGTTAGAGGAAATGTAATTATGAATAAAAAGCTGAGTTGATTTCCATGATGTCTGCAAAATATGACAGCAATCGGATCATTTCCTAATTCATAATAATTATTCTCCAAACTTTTAATTAACATTTAAGTCTATGGGAATGACGTCACTCTTAGTAATGATATGGCCACCCGCTGATGGCACAAATGTACCCGGCATGACAAACATCACCACAACTTACTTTGTCACATATTTGTAGGAACAATGATTCTTTCAACACTTGTTATTACGAGATCGCTTATGGTGGCTCTCAGGTGAGACCCAATATTTGTATACTTTGAAGGTGAATTTTTCATTTATAGTTTGACTATCAACATTCATAAACTTTATGTCGCACTATCTCGCCCCCAGCAGCCAGATCGCGTGATTCACATTTTGTGTGTGCAATTATCTCCAAAAAGGAGAAATCGTGTTCATATACAAGACACAGTATGAAAATGGCTGGCGTCATCTATGGTTTTAACTTAGATAATTATCAACATTAACTTAATTTATCTCTCCATGTAATAGTTTATAAAATGTCAAGTTTCTCATAGAGGTAAATTACTGAAGTGCTAATAAAATATATATCTCAAGTCTACAAGGCATCTCCAAGAACTCAATTTTATCATTTCTTGATAGCTGGGAGTTTGAGTGCCACATTAATCCCTAAGGTTATGATATAAAATTTGACAACTATCTGAAAAAGAAAAAGAACAGTATTGAACAAAATGCAGTCAATGATCTTGTCGAGAGCTTAACTGACAACATATTATTTTGATTTTAACATTACTAGTTGATTAAGTCATGTTTTGTTTGGAAGTCAATTTATGAAGCGCTAGTAAAATATATATTTAGTGTTCTATGAATCTTCAAGAAAATAATTCTCACGTTTCTTGGTTGGTGCCAATTTAAACGTTAAAGAAGCTCTCTAAGGATATAATCAATTCCAAACATAATCCTATATAATTAATGAGATAGATTCTGTCTGATGTTGTATACTGTTGAGAGAATGTGTTGTAGATTTATAGGTGCAAATTTGCTTCAAACGTGTGCACGAACATTATTTGGTATCAAATTTGAAAAATAGGGTAAGATAAAGTGAAAAATCTTGATAAACTCTTAAGTTGCTTTCCAGTTTACCAAAAATAATTATCATTGAACTGACGGATACATATTCAAAATGAGGATAACATATATATTTTCAGGAAGAATAATAACATATCAAATTATAACGGAATATTGTTATATTGGGTCCTTTAACTGTTAACAGTCAAATCAAGCATTATAAGTTGTAAACTTTATAAGAATGAAATCTATTCAATACAACTGTAATGACTTGAAAACACAAGATACATGGGACAACGGATTTCTATATTAAATATATCAACACAACAAAACATACTTGTTATGTGTTTTATCATTATTTAACTTCTACATAGAACATAAAAACACATTTCCATTCCTAAAACTTATTATAACTGAATTATTGGATGTATGTACATTGTTAACCAACATTCATGTTGGTGACATAAACTGATTATTTTTTGTACATTGAATACTAATGTACATCAATGATTATGTATAATGAATATAACTGTACATGGTAAAGACTTCACCTAATCATATCAGTGAGATGAGAAGTTGTTTGATCTCTGGTGTAACATTGAACTCCCTTCCAGATACCAGCTCACTTTTTATCTTACTGTATTTTGGCAGAGTAACATACATCATTACCCACATGGGTCTGTCTAACGTTACATCAGAGTTTGTTGTGACAACATTGACAGTGTTGATATCAACAACATGTATCTTACTGGTGTCCATGTCAATCATGAAACAGAGGCTAAGATCTGATGATTCACCAATCTGGTACTTGCAGAGAGGGACGTCAGTGATAAACTTACCATTATACACGACATAGAGACAGAGTTGCTGCTTGTGGGTTGGACAAAAAACAACCTCCACACTCACTCCACTAGCCTGACCCCAGTTGGAATCTATAGGTAAACTAGTGAGGCTTGTCCCCCACAGCATCCTATTCTCCTCTCCTCCCAGCTGCTTGCCAGTGAACACCGCTCTGATACAGAACACCAGCACCTGACCTCTCCTCAAGGGAAGGGGTCGCAGTGTCAGTGCTGTCCTCCATGACTTGAGCCGACACCCCTTGTCTTGAGGTGCAGGGTCTGGGCTGGTGTTGTTGATCATATTGGATGATATTTTGATATCGTTGCTTGCCGTGCTGAAATCAAGCTCCAGGTGTGGACCTGTTGAATCATTTTATGTTTTATTAAACAACCTCAAACAAATTAAGTAAACCACTTCTCTCCAATACATGAAGTTGATATTATCATTGTTTAGATGTTCCTGTTATTATTTAATGAATATTGATTTTCATTGTTTTACTATACATGTTAATTTGAAGATATTTTCGACTAATGTTTAAGTGTTTAAAAAGATTGTTAAATCTTTCAGTCATTGAAAAGTATTGATAAATAGTTGGTTGGATATATCATGTTTTAATTATTGATTTGAATTCTATAAGTTTGATTTATGTTAAAATGTTACAAGGAATTTTAAATGCAAAAATTGTGATAGGCAGGAAGCAACCACTGGAATCGTGCAATGAAGTCGCAAATACAAACATAAACAATGTAGAATAAGTGAGCTCGAATTCATACAATATAGCAACAAGATTGTTATCGCAATATACAGAGTTTATAACTACGATGTTGATATTACAGTGTATAATGAATTAGGATAGAATGAGTTAAAATGTGATTTACGTTATACTTTATCAACAAGTAAATTTTCTACAACTTCTACAAAAGTGCAAAAAGTTGAGAATACTCAGATACAATATAAGTAGAAACCAGTAAATTCAAACTATTTATGAAACTAGACCTCGAAATGAATGGAAACATCACATGATGAGGTTTTATCAAACTGAGATTTGTGATGTAGTATTATATTGTTGACACCGCATAACACTATATATTGCTTTACTTTTCAGAGTTAGCCTTGAATCTATTTTATAAGAGGAAGGTCGGAGATAGACTTACTTATCAACAGTTTTCCCCCGTTGCAGAAGGTTTGATCAAAGCCAGTCACTGAAATAAAGAGCCGTTTTTGTTGGCATTTTGTTATTTTTATTGTCAGTTAATATTTAACTCCCTGAAAAACATCATAATTGTATTTTGTAAAGGAAACAGTTTCAAGTAATTCAATGAGTCTCTTCTTGTCAAGCAGAGACTACTAAAATCATTTCTACCCGCATAAGCTCTATTACAAGGAGAACATATATTGGGCATGAACGAAAACAATTATTGATGGGTTACAAATTGTTTACATTACAAACGGGACATTTAACTGAGAAGACGGGTATTTCCCAAATCAACAAGTTTTATATTAGGTCATACTGTTGATCTAAGATTGGCCCGTAAGACGGGTCATTCCGCTGACCTCTGAAATCAGCCGCTTCGCCAATCAGAAAAGATGCCCTAGCTGGAAGTTTAATTAACTCAGCAGCACATATTTTGGAATGGATTATGTTCGGAGCTCTGTCATTTGGAGCGGAACAGAGCGACCATTTCGATGAATAATCTGATTGCTTGGATGTATTAATAGATTATATATTTTGTTCATTTTAAAGCGATTTAGTGTAATTGCTAGTTGTCAATGACAAATGATGATTGCACATCGCACAAATACTAACATGGCGAATAATAATCACAAAGTTATTTAAAAATTTAAAAATAGTGAATTTTGGTCAATCATATTATTAAAGTTTTTTTATACAACCAAAATACAACCAACCTACTGATATTCTTCTTATCTGTATTAAAACAAGATTTTCACAATAAACACTGTTTTTGAGAACAGGCATGTTTCTTCCGTTCACGCCTTAAATGAGCGACTATGAACTGTTTGTGTCATCGAATTTGATTGATCAAATCACGAATTCCTTATTTGCATGCAAAAGGTCACCGGAATGACCTCTCAAACTGGTCAATCTTAAATCAACAGTATGACAAAATCTATTTAGATTGGGTTTTTCTCAACATATGCGACAGATACAATGATAAACCTTTGCCATGTTATTTCAATATCAATATAACTCTGTACAACATTTCCAACACAGTTATTGCAACAATATTTTCATATCGTAATATATCACACCAAATAAGTTCTAGTAAAATTAGTACCTATATCTTTTAATAGGACATTTATGTGATAAATGTCCACAAAAATTCTTCTGATGTGCGAGCATATAATACTCTTATACATATGAGTGTAGTCGTATTTCGATTTATATGCCTACAAAATGTAATTGCAAATGTTTTTTTTCGTGTTATGGGATATATTCTAAAAAATCTATAATGTGTTTTGTTCAAAACGAAAATATCTAATCTTATTTAATATTTCTCATTAACATATACAAATTTAAACAGAATTTACATTCATGAATTAATTGAAATTAAATATATGTTTAATATTAAAAAAGTAATATTCCATACAGTGAAATTGTTTAGTTCCCAAAATAAATTAAGTTATACAGTTAAGTTTCATGAACAAGCATGTATAAACAATCAATGGGAAATGTCACATAAATGGATGAGGAGTTCATTTTACTGGACAAGGGAAAACCTTGCTACATAAATCTGACTGAGCGTTTCTGACTGTGTTAAAATATCATTAAGATAAATAGCTCATCTACCTTGAGGAAGTTCAGCAGGATCCATTGTGATGGCGTTGTAGAAGTAATCAGCTGGTACATATGAAGGTTTCTTTGCTGGAGTGTAGGTGAACAATCTTACAGATCCCAGTACATCAATCAGGACCTTCATCTCCGTGACCTGGACAGGAGCGAATGTGACTCCGGTTCTGTCGAATTTGACGTCCTGTGCAGCCTCCTGCAACATTGTGTTCAGGCTGTCAGTTGAGGACACCATCAGTTGCAGATCCTCCACTTGGTCTGCTCTCTCCCGCATCTTACGTGTGTACTCAGTTGAAGATTTGACTTTCGCCATAAAAGTTTTAGTCAAGTCCAGAGCTTCGTCAACGACTTTGAGCTCGTTGTTGGACTTCATGTCTACATCACTCAGGAGTGAAGCTCTTCTTGTCTGCAAGAGTTCTATGAGGCTGTCAGTGATTCTGTTTATATCTTCTGTCGTCTTCTCTCTTGACATCTGGATGTTGGTTTTCTTCTTTTCCAGATCCTTGACTTGTTGCTCCAGCTTGACAGCCTTTTGGTTCAAACTGATGATGACGTCATCTGTGGACTTGGCCTTCTCATGGTGAGCTACGTCTACAGAAACAACATCATGGCCGTTTGTCTTGTGATGGTTCACGACAGTGCAGGACACACATATGACTAATTTACATGTTCGACAGTAGAACTGTTGAGGCTGGTGGTGTTCTTTGCACTGGTGAAGTTTTCTGAAGCTCTCAACTGGTCGTCCTTTCATTTCTTCAAAGGTCACCGTCTTGTGGTTTCTGGTTGATCTATGACGACTATGAGATCTGTGGCATTCTTCACAAATGAAGATACAGCAGTCGTCACAACGATATTGAGCCTCGTTTCCATCTGGACAGTCTGTGCATGGCAAACATATCCCTTTCTGAATCTTCAGATGATCAAGTATTTTCAAGACCAGGGACTCGACAGGAAGAGAGGTAACTCTATCAGGCAGCGTGTGTTCATGTCGGCAGAGAGGACATCGAAGTTTGTTGTTCCTCCAGATTTCCCCAAGACAGGGATGACAGACGGCCTGCACACAACACGGCATACGGCGGGGAAGATGTTCCAGCTCGTCATATTCATTGAAACAAATCGGACACTGAGTGAACTTATCTTTGACTTGGGAAACTTTGATGTATTCAGCCATGTTACCTGTTGAATAAATCATAAACAATAACTTTTCTTGCATGATAATGAAAGTTAAGCCTAAAGCATACAGATCCTAAATGATAGGAAAAATCAATTGGCTATAAATATCAAATGATAATCAAACACTGTAAGAAAAGTCTTTATTTGTCCTTCATACATGCTACCTACTTCATCCTTGATACAGAAAAAATGTTTCTAATAAACAGCACTAACATTATGTAAGCAATGGGGAATATTTTAAGCGCTTTTAATCTGCTTACCTCTACATTAATATCATATACTTAGTGGAGAAACGCCTGTGGAACTGTTATGCATTAATCTTGTCAACAGGACCTAATTGCCTATCCAAAAGTGTAACCATTCCAATTAACTAGATTCATTTATTGAGTTTTTTTTAAAGATGTTAATGATATATGAGCAAAATAGATTATATAAAGATGATGAACTTTTTCTCTCATTTTTTAAGAACAGCAACATTTTCTGATTATTAAAGTGAAATCACTGAAGTCTCTGAGAATATAGAAGTTTTTTACTTGAAAACATTGTTTTGGGCCTGTGTGAAACAATATATAACTGACAAATAGATGCCCTTTCTGCAGTTCTAGGCCTGCACAAACGTTTTCAAAAGTTTAGGTAGTAAGGTATAGGTAAAGCAAAATTACTTACATGGATTGTCAAAATAAATGACTAGTTGCTTACACGATTTTCACTTTTTGAAGTGATAAGAGGAGTTGTTGAGACAAGTGAAGCCAACCTAAATGATCAAGACAGATTAATACAATGTGGTCCTAGCCTAAGAGGATCTAGGACAACTCCAAATCGTTCAAGGACAATCGATTGCGTCTTCTTATATCCAAAACATATCACATGATAAACATGAGCAATGACTTATGCGCCCTTTGACCTCTCATATCCTACATTTGTTCTGCATTTGAATCAAACACATCATGCAACACTCCAAAACTTTGTTAAATAAATTTGAAACATTTATTATGCAATGAAAGCATGTATTAGTTTGCGAACATTTTAAGACACGGGATCACATATAATTCCTATTTCAGTTAAACTTATCTCAGATTGAAATGTATGCAGTTTTTATTTAAAATAATTCGATGGATATTAGTGTATGTTCCTTTATCTAATCAAATTTATAAAATTCTGAACAATGTGCTCCCTAAACAGAATTCTAGGCATGTTACAGATCACTTCAAGTATTTCCATCAATTAAATATGAATTGTTGATTGTTTTAGTTTTTTAGATTTTTTTATTTTGTTTATGTTGAAAGACAATTTGTATTCATTATGCCTTTGAACCTTGGGTTATAAGGTCACTTCATAATACCCAAATACATCAAATTATCCTTGAATTATTAACAAAAGTTTTAATGTAATGTTTTTGATTGTTTTGTAAATGAAATCGGTAAATTATTGAAGTATCTAAATTATTGAAATATCTAAAGTACCGCCTCGTATTAAAGCCCTGTCTTTATTAAGCCCATGAGTCTACTATCGAGTTCTGATTTTCGAATTTTAGCCCTTAAATTTAGGCTTACATTGATATTACATTTATTCCTTCAACCGTGTACAAAACAAGGGTTTTCGATGGAATCACTCGTTCTGTATAACACTACGATTCCGGTCAACAGGATTTCAGACGTAGACAAGGCTTGGTCTCCATATACAAGTGTCATTTAAGACACAAAACATGAATGTTTTGATTCATTTGACATACGCATTCAGGAGCTGATGAGAGTAAAATCGTTTTATTTTTTTAAAAAGGAATTTCATTTTTTATTGGCTTTTGCAGCGTGTCATATATGTGGAATCGTTAACAAATAAAGCTTTAACTTCTTATTTGCCAGAAGTGGATTCGTTAAATCAAAAGTAATTTCTCCTTACGCCCAGGGCCTAATTTCTGAAAAATACCCTTATGAAGAGGGTGAAAATCGGAATTAAGCCCAGGACTTAAATACGAGGATTCCCAGTAGCCTATATATTCTGTTTTGGAATAAGTATGTGTTTCACATTTTGTATATTATATTCAAAATTTGATATGACATAAGTTTAGTTCTGTACACTATGTACTATGATAAGGGTTATCTTTTATTACATGTAAAACAAATAAATAATGTAATAAATATCCAAGATTTTAATGAGGAAAACTGCTTATGAAATAGAGACGGACATACGATTAAACTAGTTACACAGTCATGTTATAAGAGAAGGAAGGATGTTTATCTAAATAGCAACAGTATCAACACAGCATACGTCATACTATTATGAGTAACAACTGCAATAACGATCTATTGCGGGTTCTTTTGTGATAGGTATTGATACAATACATCGATAAAGGAAAGCCAAATTATGATATCTTGTTTAACTTTGAGTTGCTATTTTAGCTCCAGCGACTTGGTTGCTGTTTTCCAGTAATCCAAATGTGTGAATTTTATCTTAAAGATTTAACTTCATAACTGAAATAAACAAAATAAACACTATAGATGCTCTAACAAAGTATCAATGAATTAGAATCAACATTTTATAATTTGAATTGTGAAGGTAAAACAATTTAAATCCAACAAAGATATATTTTAGATCAATTTAGAAGTAATGCAAAATGGTCTGAAGATGTAGAGAAAAATACATAGTATTTTTCAAATCTTGTGAAAAGAAATAAATAAAAATAAAATAACATAAATAAACATTTGTCAGAACTAATATGTGAAACTTACAGATCTGTGACTTGTTAAGAAGATTATGGAAAGAATCATTGTGAATCTTTTGTGATAGCTATTGATGTTATCTATCAAAAAAGGAAACCCAAATAGAACTTGTGTAACTTCGAGTTGCTATTTGAGCTCCAGCGTTCTGCTCGCTGTGTTCCGGTAACCAAAATGTATATGTTTTTTGTGAATTTACCTTAAACATTTAATATAATAACTGAAATAACAATAATATCAAAACTAAAGATGTTCTATGAATTAGAATCAACATTTTATAATTTGAATTGTGAAGGTGAAAATTTTTGAATCCAACAAAGATACCTTGGATACATTTATATTAAGGCAAAATGGTCTGAAGATTAGAGAAATACAGAATAGTCTTTCAAATCTCGCGAAAAGAAAGTACATCAATAAATAAACCTATGTCAGAACTAATATGTGAAACTTACAGATGTGTGACTTGTAAAGAAGATAATGTAAAGAATCAATGATGAGATTCTACAAACGCTGTATTTTAATCCATTAACCAAATAGGGACGACGATCTGGATATTTTCAGAAATATAGATACAAAGCTATCAAATGACCAAAAAGAGCTATGTAAAACACAGATAACTGATGATGAATGCTTCGCTAGATTAAAAAACATGAAAAATAAAAATGTCCCTGTTTTCATAGCTAAATTTTATATGTTCTTCTGGGGTGATAGCTTTCAATCGTTGATACTTAAAAAATTGCCGTCCTATTAAATTTTTAAATGTTGACTATAAGACAGTTTCAGATGTTTTCGCTAAAAGAATGGAAAAAGTTTTACCAGATATTATAAGCGAAACCCAAACAGGTTTTCTAAACAATCGACCCATTTTAGAAAATACTAGACTACTTTATGATTTAATGCATCATTGTGAAGTAAAAAATATGCCAGGACTATTAGTTTCTGATGAATTTGAAAAAAGCATTTGATACCATTGAATGGAATTTTATCATCAAAGCACTTGAAACAATTAATTTTAGCGAAATTTTTAGAAAATGGATTTAACTTTCTCAAAATAGTAGCAAAAGTGCTGTGATAATGGTAACCAAATTTCCCCCTATATTTGTTTGTTATTTGTGCTGAATAACTTCCCACATGTATATAAAAAATAAGGATATAAAAGGAACTGTAAAGGGAGTTGAATATTGCATGTTCCAATATGAAGACGACGCATATTTTACTCTTGATGGATCCGAAACCAGTCTATCAGGACTTAATGAAATTCTGAGGAAATTTGTTAAATGTCCGGTCTCATTATTAACTGTAAAAAAATATGATGATTTGGATTGGATCAAAAGGAATAGTGTTGAAAAGCTTTTTGGGGACAAGAGGAAGACAAAAGTGTTTTCAGTGAAAGACATCGTAATGCAATCCGGCATATTATATTATTTTCACAGACTGGTGTACTGTCCTTTCCTCGAATGATTTCAACAATCCTGTTATAACAGAATAAGACCACTTCATTCAAAGTAGCTGAATCTCATAAGAAGATTCGGCAATGGGAACTGCAACGGGAACACATATAATTATAGAGCAATTTTCCACTCTGTACAGAATTGTATCCAGGTGTTCTTCTCAACTCTTCACAAGATCCTGATGTCACTTGAACAATTTGTGTTGTGTTATGTGGAGAGAGTACCGGGCAATAGATCCCTTTTCAAGAGGCCTGTCAACATGTTGAATCAACTCGAAATTTTTAATTTTTTAGTCTGGGGAGGGTCCAAATTCTCACAGACTTATAACTTTTGAGTTCGAGTGTCGAGACAATTAAGAAAAATATATATAGGCCGTAAATGTTTTTGTTTTTTTGGAATGATGACTGAAAATTACTAATGATCAATGAAAATGTGTAGCAATTGTAATGGAAAAGCCTAATGGAATATAGATTTAACAGGTATGTTTTCCTTTAACATTTAATATTCACATCTTCATACTTGCAGGTAGAACATTTTGAGTAAGCATTACATGATTTGATTATAATTAAACAACTGAGGTGACAACGTATCTTTAATTTTTACATCTTCTTGTTATTTCATAAAGTTTTCCCCGCTCTGATTTAAAGGTTTACGTTCTATATAAATCAAAGCTGTTTCAGAAAAAAATCATCACAGAAATACGCGTGTACATCATCATATTGTGATAAAACAAATCAAATTATTTCAATGTAAACGGAATTCCAATAAATCAACCTGAGAATACTGTTTAATTTTCTGTCAAATGAATATATTGATTATATTCCTGGCTTCTGTAAACTATTATTGACATTTCAAAAGTATTTTTGATTTATTCAATATACTATTCATTTTATACTAAATAAATAATTTGATGACAGAGAAACTGTTACATATATATTTTTTTCTGTACTTTTTCGACGCCATCATAGGGTCTTCATTCCTGCTGGAGAAAGGAAAACTAGATACTGGCTTGGGTGTGTAACCCTTGTAACCCAAAGAGCTCTTAACGTCGTTAATATTCTCAACATTCAAACTAACTTGATACTCGATTACTTGACATTGCATTCCTGTGTGATAAACATATCTCTCTTACATGTAGGTTCTATCAAATGCTGAATATTGTGTCTGGATTACAAATCCAAAGGTAGTGTTAAATTCAAAATGCAAGATTATTTATTACTATGGTTGCGTTACTGGTTACCAGCATCCATTCGTAAGTTAGAAAGTATTTCATATTTTAAAACACATATTACTAATAACAATGTCTGTGCTTCCGCATGTTTTCATGTGGTAAAAGATATATAATCCATACACAGTTGCGTTATTCAGTCAGTTGCTTAAAACTCTGATTCATACAAAGTAAGAATAAAAGGTGAACCCAACTGTTTATATGGAATTCCCGTTGATAAATCTTATCACTATGCTTTTGAATACTCAATGTACATACAACAAACTACAGACTCTTTACCTTATCAGTGAAGCTCATATATACACTAACAGGTATATCATTTATCCTTAAACTTTTGAGGTGATTGCAGACCTATCAACATATTAATATTGAAATGTATTTAAGTCAACACAATCATTCAGAGACAAAGCTATTCTTGCAATAATTATATATATGTATGTAAAAATTGAAAATATTCTATGTACATAGTGCAGTAAAAATGTATTAATTATAGCTCAGGAGGACGCTTTCAATAGTTATTCACGGTCACGTGGACCAATCAGAGAAAGATATTCTTACTTGAGGTAAAATAAAATAACGTATTACCCCTGAGAAAAATTACCCTCGATTTACATAATAAAATATTCTTCAAAACATGAAATGTACCCTTATGAAGAAAAAAGTAATTGTTATTTTATAATGTGGCCTAGCTAAACCAACGTTTCGTTTAACTTATCTATATGGTCTTTCATAGATTTAAAAAGTGTGCTAAAGTATGCTGTTTTCCACTCTCTTTATGAAGCCATGGTAATCGTTAAATAAGATAACAGTATTCCTTTCAAGTCGATTATTTGATACTGCTTAACCAACTTATATATAGGATCGTAATGAAATAAAACTCACCGACGTGCCATCTGATATGTCGAGATCAGATCCAAAACTGCGTTACTGTTATGACTTATGACTGGTATACGCGTGTACATAACAATTCCTGTTCAATTTATTGGCTAAGGACGCTGTTCTGCGAATAGATATTGATCCCCACAGTGAAAGCCTTGTCAAATTCCACGAAACCGTCATTCTTAAAAAGTGCACTGATCTGTGACTCAGTCATACATAAATTCTACCATAAATGTGCAAAATACTCGTTTCTGATTGGCTGCTGTGAAAAATCAGAGGGCGTATAATTTGGTTAAAGGGTGCTCTGTTTACTTCATCTAATGCGCAAAAATTCATTTGTTGCCTAGTAACAAGTAGTTCTCAAATATTGCTGTCGTGTTAAAAATTTGCACAAAATATGCAAATATTGCATTGTATGTACATTATTAATAGAATTTATTCAAACTCTCCACAAGTTTAACGCCTGCAGTCTCTCAAAATCGGTAAAATACACAACACCGACAACAGTTCAGATTTTATTATAGCTGTAAGTTATCCATTTAAAGCCTCACGCTACGCGTTCGACTTTAAATTAAATATAGAGCTATAATAATTCTGCTATATGCCGCTGATTTCCAAACACAGTATGTGTAACCCCTAAATGTAATCAAGTAAACTATGTTTAATAATATCAACCACATTTGAAAGGTGTGTGTGTTGGGATGGTTCAGGGGTTTTGGAGAGGTTTTAACTGTTGCCCTGGTAATGCAAGATAGCACTCTCAAATACCTGATAGTACTTGGGAGATGTCAGAAGAAGTCGATCTAACTATTTTCTCATTATTCTGGTTCGATACGCTTTGATAGAGAAGCCATTCTGCAACACTTGGTAAAGAATATTGCTTACATGTAGCTCGTATAGTTTTTGAGTGCTGGCACACGTGAGACTATTCGTAATTAAGTCTTAACTTTTAACATCAAAGTGAAAATAATACTATAAGGGAAGTAATCATGAGAGAATAGTCTTATAATTGTAGGTTGTGTAACGCAAGGGAGATGTTCTGATAAATATAAAGAGCTAAAGCTTTAAAAGGTGAGAATAGTGCGCTTGTTTGCTTCACTGTACACAATTCATTCCCATAAACCTCTTGCTATATGCAACCATATTATACATATTTAGATATTTGGTTTCTGAAACAAGATTATATGAATTTTAATCTATAATTGCGGATTTTTTATGTTTTGAATATAAGACGTCAGTCATAACTACAATCTACAGTGCCGTGAAGTGTTACATGGATGAATATGACAAATGCATTCGCAATTGTTATTTCTTTTAATGTACGTACTAGCAGTCAATTGATAATTGTTCACGATCCTAATGTTCCTCATACATTTCCCATTATATAACTACTGATTGTTTTGTTATTATGAATAAAGCTACCTGCTGATAACATTATTGATTTTTATTTTTACAGATTTATTGTTAACCAACTGGATAAGGACAACTTGACATTTATTGATAACCCTCCGAGAAATCGACTCTGTTATTGATTCCACATAACATGCACCATTCACAATGAAAGGATCGATACCATGAATACGGGAAAGAGCGTTCGCTGTCTAGACTGTACAGAATTTCTTCCTAGTGTTAACCTGTTTAAAAATAATGATTGTTACATAATTATTCAACTCCTAATTACATGTATGTTATTGTATTGTCACCATACATTTTATCAAATGTATCACCTTCTCTTTTCAATGAATAATGAAGGGGGACAAAACAAGGTCTTGATTGACATTGATCAAATAATATGTAAATGAAAAAAACATAATCTTTTACAACAATATTTGTTTCCTATGCAAAGGTTTAATATGCAGCTAGGCAATTGGTACCTAAGAAACGTACTCAGTTGTATCATAACTGATAAAGCGATGTTCATACTTTGGAACAAAACAATTTAAATATTTTCTTGCAATAGATACCTAAGGGGTCAGAATGTTGCGAAAGTTTAAGTAAGTATGTAAGAAAGTAAGTATGTATGTATATGTATGTATATGTATGTACATGTATGTGTGTGTATATACATGTATGTGTGTATGTGTGTGTGCATGTATATATTTGTATGCAAATGTATTAAAAAGTCTGAAAAATATGAAAAATAACAAAAGTCCAGGCTCATCTGTATCTACTGTCGAATTTTTCAAATTCTTCTGGTCCAATATCCATGAATATCTTATCAGATCACTAAACTTAGCTTATGAAAAAGGAGAACTATTACTGACTCAAAAACAAGGTATTATTACCTGTTTTCCCCAAAAAGGCAAATCTAAACATTTGCTCCAGAACTGGAGACCAATCTCTTTACTAAACGTAGCATATAAAATTGGATCATCAACTATTGCAAATCGAATAAAAACCGTGTTACCATTTATAATAAACGAAGATCAAAAAGGATTTATGTCTAATAGATATATTGGTGAATGTACTCGTCTAGTACTCTAGACTACACTGAATATATGAATAAACAAGGAATTCTACTTCTCATCGATTTTGAAAAGGCGTTTGATTCTGTTGACTGGAATTTTATTCAGGAAGGTGTTATTCAATCGCAAAAAATATCATGGATCAAAAGATTAGCAAACTCTGAATCCAAAATAAAAACATTGTTATACGCTCATACACAACGAGACATAAACAGTGCCATACAGACATGCGAAACACACTTACTAGAATCCGTTATAACACCCAAAACTAATCAATTCTGGAAAGATACTTTAAAAGCTTGGGGTAAATTTGTGACAGCAAAATCAAAGTAGGCACAAAATGCAAATGATATCCTTTCCGAAAATCTATGGCTAAATGATAATATAAAAATTGGCGGAAAAACAATTAATTATAAATATTATAACAATAAAGGCATTACATACATAAATGATATGTACAATAAAAATGGAACTTTTTTAACTGTGGAACAGCTGAACGAAGTATATGAATGCAAAACTAATTTTTTGGAATTCCAAGGATTAATAGAATCCATAAAATTACTGCAAATCTATAAAAGTTCAAATTGAAAAGAAACTTCAAGCACCAATTCTACCCTATCTATTACAAAGTATTGTAGGGGATCCAAAAGGGTGCAGACAAATTTACGATATTCTGATATTAAAAAAACCTTTAAAACCTTTAACATAACGAGGAAAATGGCAAAATGAACTGAAGGAACACATTGAGGAAGAAACTTGGGAGAAAATTGAAAAACATCCTTTAAACTGTTTAACAGTGTTAAGCTATCTCGGATCCAATACAGTATATTTCATAGGTTTCTGCCAACAAATGATTTGCTTATGAAAATGAAATACATAGAATCTAATAAATGTTCTTTTTGCAAATCCTATGTAGAATCAATATTACATCTATTATGTGAATGTAAGTTCGTTAAGAGTATATGGAAAGAAATAGAAAAATGGATATATGAAACAAACGGTACAATAATTACATTTTCCAGTAAAAATATTATCTTAGGATATTGTGAAAAGAGAAACTTTGTTTTAAATCTCATCACATCAGTTGTAAAATATAACATTTTCAAAATGAAACAAAGGGATAGATTGCCAAACTTGAAACATATAAAGGAATATATTAAAACTATGTACTTCGTTGACCGCTATATTTCGTATTCAAAGTGCAAATATGATGATTTCACTAAGTTCTGGTCAATATGTCATAATCTTTTTTGAATACGGCTGATTTTTCTCAACTTCATTACTATACCTCACCACAAACGTGATTGTGTAAATACCTATGTACTGCTTGTGTTCACACTATTTATTAACCTGTAATTCATATTCAATGTTTCTTTGATCAACTGTTGTTATGAAATGAACTGTATAAATGACTTGTAATGATGGGGAAAAAAAGAATTTTGCGAAAATATTGAATCATCCGATATTTGGGAATACAGGAATACAATGATTATTACATAATTAATCAACTCTTAATTTCAAATATGTTATTGTACTGTCACCATACAAGTTTATCGTCTTCTCGTTTTCAATGAATGATGAGGGAAGACAAAACTACACTGCAAATGCGGTGTTTTGACTTTAAACATGTTCTGTACATGTTTTACTCAAAACATGTTTCCAAATGTGTTTATATGCTTAACACATTATTTTTTTTTTTTGTAACTCATAACATGTTTCGATTTTAAAGACATTGCGTGTATCTTAATTCTAGCACATGATTCCAGCATCATTTTAGTATGTATAGAGTCATGCAAATATATACTTTAAATGTATATATGTTGCTGTCACGGTTAGTTCAAGTAGATTGTATTATTGTCATTGTCATTTTTAATTGATATAACATATTTATTTCAGAATTACTGTTTTACATTTTACAAAAAAAAATTTGACATGCAAAGATTCCTCAAAATCAAGTTCGTGAGTACTGACAAAATCTTTTGAATTGGAAAAAAACATCTTATCAAAAGGAAAACCAACTTCTTATCCATGAAACACTTTCTGTCTAGAAATAGAGAGAAGTGATTAGGGGTCAGAGGGCCACCAAAGCTAAAACTTTTCATCCTCACTAGTCAAGGAGTCTGTATACAAAGTTCTGTTTTCTTGGCCTTGGGGTTCTGGAGAAGAAGTCAAAATTCCACAAAGTTTACGGACGGACGGATGGACGGACGCCAGACACCATGCCATGCCATAAGCCCATCGGGCCTTACAGGCCAGATTAGCTAAAAAAACATGTTCTATTCGTGTTTCAAAACTCAAAACATGTTTTGAAGTGTGTTATACGTGAACGGGATAATTTTGTATGTGTTGTAACGAACAACATGTTTTGAGTTTAAAAACATTCCAAAGTGGATTTAGAGTTACTTGCTGTTGTCCTGAAAGCGCGCGAATATTCCTTTGTCTTGATTTAAAAACGCCCCTTTTTCTTGAATCTGAGCTTTCAAGGTCGTTTAGAAGATTCTTTACGACAAAATAATATTGTATACCATGGATAACCGAGTCAATCTATCAACATATATGAAGGTAAGAACCTATTGAATCTCATATGTTTTAGCAATTGAACAACTAGGAAAGTAAAGTACACGTATATTTAACTACTACATGTTTGTTGTTCAATCTGGTAACAATTTTAACTCAATATTTTCATCAACAAATAGTATTGTTCTCAATAAACTTGTAAAATATATTTTAATAACACCTTGCTAGAATTGCTAATGATTGTGCTTATTCGCGACTATCTGATCGTAATACTATATTTTAAACGCATACTGCAATATGAGGATGTGAATACAAATATGACCGATTTAACGAATATGAATATATACAGTAGAAACATAGATATAGAGACCTTTTTCTTACTTGCATCAATTTTTTATAAGTAACTGAAGCATTTCACACTTCTTCTTGATAGAGTAAGGACAGAAGACACATTTTGGGCTTCCATTTAAGATATAGCTGATAACAGTACTTATTAATGAATAAATGAATGTCAGCTGACATCAATTATACACTGTAACGTACTTGTCCCTATCCTCTCTATATAGGATAGTTAAAATGTATTTCAGACTATGTTATGGAATGTCTTGTTTTCGAAAAGCAATAAAATTATTTTACTTTTGAACTGTCTTCATCTTTTTCCTATGTTTTCCTAAAGATATATATTCTTATTTGTTAAAGGAGCATTAGTAAATGTTTTGAAATTTCTATATTTGCACTGATAGTTGTATGTTAATACTAAATGAACTGTTTTTTTTCATTTTCCTGACATCATTCTAAAACGTACTACTGCCCCTTTAAAACATAATGATGATGATGTATGATCACAAGGCATTGTAGTTTGGTGGCCTGCTTCAGTTGTATATTTTTATATTAACTTGCGCGATATTTACTGGACAATATCAATATTATCATCAACACAAAGTGCTTAAAGAGGCGTTTACAACCACAACATTTTCCACAACATGATTAACATCAAAACACATTTCATAACATGTTTGAGATGAAAACACTTTCAGCAACATGTTTTAGATTAAAACACTTTCCACAACATGTTCTAAACCATAACGTGTTTTGATATTAAACACTTTAATTTATATGGTTAGGATTTAAACAGGTTTTAAGTATTCATGTGTTTAAAAAACAGGACAAGCTATGTGTTTGGCTTTGTGTTTAAGATGAAAACACCAATTTTGCAGTTTATGTCTCTTCTGACATTGATCAAATAATTTTTACAACAATATTTGGTTTCAGCGCATCTTTTAAATATGCAGATAGGCAAATGGTACCTTAGAAAAAGTATTCATTGTGACATGTCTTTTAAGTTTAAGTTTTAGATAATTTCATGCCATAGATTCGATATTGGGTTAGAGAGAGGTAAGAATGCTACGAAAATATTAAATTATCCGATATTTAGAGGTTATAACATGTCATTTTTCATATCATACCTCATATCAGCCCGAGACCGCCATATCAGCCCGAGGGCCGCAGGCCAGAGGGCTGATATGGGTCGAGGGCTGATATGAGGTATGTTATGAAAAATGACATCTTGTAACCTTTTTATCATATATCAAACTTTTTTCTCTGGCAAAAAAATTATCTTAAAAATAATTATGGATAACAAGTTTTGAAACAGAAATAAAAATAACAAAACGATCATTCATTACAAAGAGTTAAGTTTGAGACAAATATTGTGAGTAGCTCGACAAATTTACATTACTAGAAAATTTAACCTTTTGGTGTTTGTAAAGAATATCTACAGCTTAGAGCTTCAAAACATCGATTTTGGTAATGCAAACGCAAAATATAATATCTATAGTTGCCAATGACGTTACTCTTCAAAGGGAGATAACTCTAACCAAAAGCACCCCCGGGCTGATATTGATATGGATTTGCGGACCGGTCTGATATGGCTGATATGGATTTACGGACCGGGCGGCAATATGGGTGCTGTGTCCTTGCCTCTATCACACATGCAAAACAACACATATTATTGATAGATATATGATAAATTGGAATATGGGATGAATAGGGTTAAGTTTAGTCACAAAGATTATTACATAATTATTCCACTCTTCATTTCAAATATGTTATTTTATTCTCACCGTACATTTTAAATTGGAACCAGATTATGATTGTTGTACTGTTAACTGTTGTAATGTTAGGTAAAAATATTGAATTGTTTCGTATGCTTCTAAGTTACATTGTACTTCCCTTTGGCCAGTGTACTTATAATTTTTAGCGGTTATTTGAGTATTTTATTTCTCCCTTTGTTCACCTTGTGTTAATGTGTGGGACATGAACGTCTAGCAACAAGCATTGCAACTCATATTTTCATGCATTCTTTTGCATTTATGCCTCTGACACGTACGTTTTGATTTAACTTGATTCAGGATTAATTCCTCGTAATATCAACATATCTATTTTATTCTGCTGTGTGTATTTTATGCATTTATTACAAATGAGCATCGCTTAAGCCGTGAGGCTCTTTATGAGTGCGATAATTTTACTTTGCAGGCTTCTCTGTAGCTTCGTGAGGCTCTTAACTAGTAGGTGTATTATTCATATTTCATTTTGTAGTGAATATATCCATGTTTATGAACCGGTTTGTTACTTCAAAAGCGCTTCAATATCACAACCTATGTAAATTATGTTAATAAATTACGCCACGTGTATAATTTAAGTGTAACTTTGCAACTAGTGTAAATGAGTTCATTTAATGTAAAAAACATCATACTTATAATATTAATGATTTTACTGCATAAATTATTGTCCTCATCATGTCTACCTATCACATGATCGTACACTGGTACAATAAAAGTGATCCATTGGTTAAACTACAATGCAATACACGTAGTGTGAAAAGACATTAAACCATTGTTCAGGAGTTGAGGTAACTCACGCTGGACACCATTTACACAGCTTTTGAACACATTTTAAACAAATTTACATTCGGTTAATATCGATATGTGAAAAGCAGTTTCAAAACTAACCATGTGGTGTATGTGAAATAATTATCTTGGCCTCGTGAATTTCTGTGATAATCATTTCGCTGATCGCTGATCGCTAATCACTCATTAAGCAGTCATTATTTCAACCATTTCATATCGTTTTTGTGTGATATTTCAGCTCAAATGATAAGTTGCTCGCTGAGACTGTTTTTTTTTCAGTTCAAATAAAATGTATATCTAGAGTGTTCAAGATATCATTTAGAACTCAATTTCGTCATTTCTCAATAGCTGTAGTTAACAAAAAATTTCGATAAAGATTAAGATAAAATCAAATTGTTGACAAATATCCCCAGAAGTAATGAAAAAAAGTTCGAAACAAATCAAGCAGTCATTGATGTTGTTAAGAGCTTAACTGAAAACATCCATATTGTTTTGCTTCAATTTCTCATAAATTGTGTAAAGTTTCTTTTGTAAGCCAGTTTATGAAGCGCTAATAAAATATATATTTAGTGTTAATTTTTTCTTTAAGACATCATTTCTCACATTGGATGTATAAGCTAAAATGTATCAAGTAAACCATAGAATAACACCTAAAGCAAACACGTTATATTTATAACCCATCCCTTATTTTGTTCCGTTGACAATGAGTTGATTACGTCTTTTGCTGCTTGTAAAGGAAGATTATCCTCAATAATACAATATTAAAAATATCTAAGGTACTTTGCACTTTTTTAAAAGAAAAAAATTGGCAATATAAGATGTAAAAAAAATTTTAGCTTCATTTTTACATAAGTAGAAATTAAACTTTAACTCTTTAAATTGAGTCTTAATTGGAGTTGACCGCACTAAATTCTCAATAGATATAAATCTAAAAAGTTCTGCATCTTGCAAAATGTTATCCAAATGTTATAATCATATTTTGATTAGGTCGATATGAGAGTCAATGTACAACTGCAGATAAATGCTGGTTTCACGTGCTTCACATACAAAGGGTGTGCAGTTGCGTTCGCATGAGGACAACCAAAAACACATTGGATCGATTCAATAAAACGTTTTTTGCTGTGTCCACCACCTTATATTTTAGTACAAAATTGTTTTCCCACTATTTCTGTTGCTTTATAAGCTAGATAAAACATGACCCGTGGGCATTATTGAAAAGCATGCCCTCCCTCCACAAGTAATTCCTGTAGGCATTACCTGCGGGCACCTGGCATGTTTTTCAATAATGCCTGCAAGTCATGTTTTATCCTACACAGATCGTTTGGTATTTAGACGCTTTTTTGATTATGTTTAAAGACAACAAAACTGTAAGTAGGAACCACGTACATAGGTGGCTTTCTCCCAATAAGAGATGCTTTCAAGCTATGCATGCATACAAACAGATACTTTGTCAAAGTCTAACCTCCTTTTACATACATTTAAAGGTAACGGTGAAACTAAATGTAAAAAATGATGAACCCAAAAACGGGTTATGAGAGACTAAAAAGTATATGTACATATACATTGTACATAAGATACGGTGAAAACATTAGATTAAAAATTAACCTGTAAAAGAGTCCTTCTCTGTACAACAAATTCATTAGGAACTGCTAATCAACTGAGGTTTATAACTATTTGGGAATCTCGTGAGGAGGATCACCTTGATTTGTGTCTTTTATGAGGCTCCTGTCGTTGATAAGCTAAAAAAGATAAAACTTATGCTTCGCTTAACCTCGCCTCAACAGCAAGGTCATGTGATTTTTTAAGTAATCATCATCAAAATGAATTATTTTTTTAGTACAAGTTTTAGACAGGTTTCAACTTTGCAATTGTGAGCTAAACATGAAATAAACATACCATTTTAGTTTGATATACCAGCATACAAAGTGTTCAGTTTCTCATAGAGATTAGTTACTGAAGCGCTAATAAAATATATATCTCGAGTGTCATCAAGGACTCAATAATATCATTTCTTGATAGCTTTCAGTTGAAGCGCCAACTGAATCTCTAAGGTTATAATAATGTGTTCGGTACTTTTCTCCAACATGGTATGAAAAATGATTTAACAAAATTAGGTTTAACTGAAAACATACATATTATTTTGTTTTCAATATTACAAGTTAACACAGTGTCAAGTGCCTTAAAGAGGCAGTAGCACTTTTTTTGATAATTTTATTTTTTATATTTTTCACTGATAATTGTAAGTTAATGTTAAATGTATTATTTTGACAGTGTCAAAAATCTCATTAAACAAGTCAATCATCCATAATTAGAGGACAAAGTATGAAGATTTACATAAAATTCATTGGCGGCCATTTTTGTGTGAACACCTTTAATTCATTATGTGTAAGAAAAAGGAATCGCATGGCTAAAGTTTACGTTATATATTTGAATTATTACTGCTTCATTTAGTTCGAATACATTATCTTTCAATTGGAACCATTAATTTTCATGTTCATGACATCACCTTATATTCCCCCTAAAAACGTGCTACTGCCCCTTTAAAGAAGGTAGTTTATGAAGCGCTAATAAATAAAAAAAACTTAAGTGTTTAATGCATGTTAAAATAATCGATTCTCACATTGGATGTTAAACCTAAATTCATCAAGTAAATAATAATCAAAACTAAAGCAAATAATTTTATGTTTATAACAAATCAGTTGTTTCGCTACGTTGACAAGGTTTTCCCCCGTCTTTTGTTGTTTGTAAAGGTAGATGGTTCCCGATTCACTAATCATACAATATTTAAGATACTTGGTACTTTCATCAAAAGAAAAATGTCTGCAATCAAAATTGTTATTTTAAGCTTCATTTTTACCTTCTTGGATTTACAGATGTTGCCTGCACTCACTTCTCAATAAATTCAAATAGTTCTGTTCTATGCTACACAGAATATTATTTAAAAAATAAAATCGTCTTTCAAGAAGAATGAAATACATCAGACTGAGTCGTGATTTAAGAGAATTCAACAAAATGCGCAAATTTAGATATTATTATATATTATTATTATTTTCATCATTAATATTACTTGCAATGTTACGGTACAATACAATTTGTGAGTGGCCTGCTTCAGTTTCGTCTTTAACTCATAATTTGTAACTGATTTCTAGAGGTATTATACACAAACACAGTAGAAATAAAGCTTGTCTCCATTAATCTTTGTCTGCAGGTTCTTCTAGTAGATTTTGATCTTTCTTCGTTCTCGCTTCAGTTTGTTTAAAACCTGACATTGATAAACTGATAACGATTCATCAGAACAATTAAGTCGTCAGTATAAGATAAGAAATGAAGGAAGGAGGGAATAGCTTGTAAGAAAAGATAAGATAAACGGAAATTCTTTTTACATTCAAAGAGTCTTAAAAATTAACAGATTTACGTTTTAGAACAAAACCCACATAAAATACAAAGCACTGAAAAAGATACACATGTAAAGTACATGACAACTATTGATCATCCTTGCTATTAGGAAATTAAATACTGTTGGGAATAAACGGTTTCGTGGCACAGTTGTGTATAAATTTGGGAAATAAAAAGCCGCGGACAGAAGGAATGAGGGAATAGCTTGTACTAAATGAATGGGTTCATCAGAGAAAATTTTGTTGGCAAGGGTAAGGACACGACCCTTATATATGCTAGATATAAATCATCTACCAAATGTACATGCATTGATGACTGCTAACACAGGTAGATATATAAAGGGGGGATGTAATTAAAGTTAGCATTTTGTTGAAATTCGGCGTAAAGAAGATAGGCATCAGGTAATGTCAACAGATTAAAATATATTCTTTACAGCTATATCAAATACACACAAAACACGAAAACAAAAAATCTGTTGATATAGTTAAAGGAGAATCTTACTTCTAGCCTAATCTGGTACTTTATTCCAACAAAAGTTTCAAAATACTTTATTTGGGATACTCTGTAGGAGCTTTCCAATTAACATAACTTGATGAACATTTAACTGAGGAAAACATATTTCACATCATTATAACATATATGTTTCAGAAAAATAAAACATATTATGTAATAACGGAACATTGTTAGTCCTTAAACTGTTCACAGTCGAATCAAATATTGGTTGCAACCAGAATTAAATATATTCAATACAAGAAGACATTATATATAAGGAATTTATTTGTACATTTACTCATAACACTGTTATAATTTTATGTCAAATATATCAACACTACAAGAAAAGATACAGACATTCTAGTTATAACCAGCTAGTTGCTACCAGGCAGTGTTAAACTGTTAATAAACATTATAAAAACAGAATAAAAACAGAAAAATAAAACCATTATATTTACATTAAACAAATAAATATGTTTTCAAACATAAAATATTCACAATTAAATCCATAGTTTGAAGTGTTGGCCATAATGAATTTTACTGATTGGCCCTGTGGGATGATTAAAGATTATGTACAATGACTATAAGTTTGCAATTACCTACTCAACATTATATCAGTGAGATGAGAAGCTGTTTGATCTCTGGTGTAACATTGAACTCCCTGCCAGATACCAGCTCACTTTTCATCTCAGTAAATGATGGAGCATCAACATACATCATAACCCACAGGGGTCTGTCTATTGTTACATCAGGGATTGTTGTGACAACTTTGACAGTGTTGA
The DNA here is from genome assembly GCA_916613615.1 of Steromphala cineraria. Classification (NCBI taxonomy): domain Eukaryota; kingdom Metazoa; phylum Mollusca; class Gastropoda; order Trochida; family Trochidae; genus Steromphala; species Steromphala cineraria. The sequence continues at coordinate 43,508,074 of OU744728.1, forward strand.
TATCAACAACATGTATCTTATTGCTGTCCATGTCAATCATGAAACAGACGCTAAGCTCTGATGATTCACCAATCTGGTACTTGCAGAGAGGGACGTCAGTGATAAGCATACCATTATACTTCACCCAGAGACAAAGCTGCTGCTTGTGGGTGTCACAAACACCAACCATAACACTCACTCCACTAGCCTGAGACCATTTGGCATCTACAGGGGAGTGAGTGAGGCAAGTCTCCCACAGCATATTCCTCTTCTCTACCAGCTGCTTGACAGTGAACACCGCTCTGCTACAGAACACCAGCACCTGACCTCTCCTCAAGGGAAGGGGTCGCAGTGTCAGAGCGTTCCTCCCTGACCGAAGTCTACACCCTGTGTCTTGAGGTGCAGGGTCTGGGCTTGTGTTGCTGAGGCTATCTGAGGTTATTTTGAAACCGCTGCTTGCTGTGTTGGAATCCAGCTCCAGGCGTGGACCTGTTGGAATATGTAATGTTTGATTAACCAACTTCAAACAAATAAAGTAAAACACTTCTCTCCAATACATGAAGTTAATATTATCATTATGTTTGTGTTCCTATCATTATTTAACGAATATTGATTGTCATTGTTTTACTAGACATGTTAATTTGAAGATATTTCGATTTTTTTTTAAGTGTTTAATATGATTGATATTTCATTCGCTGAAAATTATTGATAAATGGTTGGAAAGATCATATTTTAAATATAATTGATTTGAATTCTCTAAGTTCATATTATGTTTAAATATTACAAGGAAAGCTGCAACCACTGAAAACATGCAATGAATTTGTAAATACAAGGCAGAATAAGTAAGCTCGAATTCATACACTATATCAACAGGATTGTTTCGCAATATAAAGGGATTATCACTACGATATTGATATTACAGTACAAGTGTATCAAGATAGAATTAGTTTTATGATTTATGTTATACTTCTACAACAAGTAAATTCTCTACAACTTCTACAACAGTGCAAGAGGTGGAGGTACAGTATAAGGAGAAACGGGTAAATTCAAAGTAAGTATGAAACTAGTACCCTAGAGTGGAAACATCATACGGTGAGGTTTAATCAAACAGAGTTTTGTGAATGAAGTTCTTGATTGTTGACACCGCATGACTCTATATGAGACTTGAAGAATCTTTTTGAATCAATCGGAGACAGACTTACTTATAAACAGTTTCCCCCCGTCGGAGAAGGTTTGATCAAAGCCAGTCACTGAAACAAAGAGACTTTTTTGTTGGCATTTTGTTAAAGTAATTGTCAGTTTATTTTAAACTTCCTGAGTAGGATCCAATTATATTCATTTATCATACATAATATTGTTTAAATTAAAAAGTACCACAAGGAAATCAAGGATTCTCTCCTATCTAGCAGAGATTACTCAAATCATTTCTACCCACATATCCTCTATTACAAGTGGAGCAGATGGTGGGCAAGAAAATATAAACCTAGGTTGGATACAAATTCTGGAATTGTTTACGTTACAGACAGGAGATGAGACTGTTAAGACGGACATGTATCCACACGTGCAAGGTGCACATATATTGTTCAAAGTCAATACACAAAATGATAAACCTTTGAAATATTATTTCAATATAAATATATCGCTGAACAGAATATACAACTCAATTATTGCAACAATATTTTCATATCGCATTAAATCACACCAAATAAATTCCAGTGAAATTAGTTCCTATATCTTGAAAAGAGAATTTACATGATTTACAAAATCCTTTTGGTGTGCAAGGACATGTATATGTGTTGGACCCTAATCAAATGGTTGTAGTTATATTTGTGTTTATATGCCTAAAATATTCAATAGTAAATTTTAATTTTGTTTAAATGGTATATGTTCTAAAAGATCTAAAATGCATTTTAAACTAAACTGAAACATCTAAACTGATTGAATATTTGACATTAACCTATAAAATTTGAAACAGATGTTTATGAAATATTCAAGATACAAAATATGTCAGTCTAGATTTCCATAATTCATACTGTGAAATCGTTTAGTTCCCAAAATATTTATAAGTTATGCAATTAAATTTCATGGATGAGAGTGTATAGCCAATAAATGGGTAATGACAAAGAAATACTCTAGATGGGTATCATTTTACCGGATAAGGGACAACGTTGCTACATAAACCTGACTGAGCTTCTATGACAGTGATAATTTTTTTTTTATATCATTAAGAATAAAAGTGGTCTACCTTGAGGAAGTTCAGCAGGAACCATTGTGATGGCGTTGTAGAATTTATCAGCTGATACCCATAAAGGTTTCTCTGCTGGAGTGAAGGTGACCGATCTTACAGATCCCAGTACATCAATCAGGGCCTTCATCTCCGTGACCTGGACAGGAGCGAATGTGACTCCGGATCTGTCGAACTTGACATCCTGTGCAGCTTCCTGCAGCATGGTGTTCAGGCTATCAGTTGAGGACACCATCAGTTGAAGATCCTCCACTTGGTCTGCTCTCTCCCGCATCTTTCGTGTGTATTCAGTGGAGGATTTGACCTTGGCAAGAAGAGTCCTTGTCGTGTCCAGAGCTTCATCAATGACTTTGAGCTCGTTGTCTGCCTTCATATCTACATCACTCAGGAGTGAGGCTCTTCTTGTCTGCATGAGTTCTATCAGGTTTTCAGTGGTTCTGTTTATACCTTCTGTCGCCCTCTCTCTTGACATCTGGATGTTCGTTTTCTTCTCTTCCAGATCCTTGACTTGTTGCTCCAGCTTGACAGCCTTTTGGTCCAAATTGATGATGACGTCATCTGTGGACTCAGCCTTCTCATGGTGTGCTTCGTTTACAGAAACAACATCATGGCCCTTGGTCTTGTCATGGTTCACGACAGTGCAAGTCACACATATGACTATTTTACAGGTACGGCAGTAGAACTGTTGAGGCTGGTGGTGTTCCTTGCACTGGTGGAGTTTTCTGAAGCTCTCGACTGGTCGTCCTTTCATTTCTTCAAAGGTCACCGTCTTGTGGTGTCTGGTGGATCTATGACGACTATGGGATTTGTGGCATTCTTCACAAATGAAGATACAGCAGTCGTCGATATTGAGCCTCGTTTCCATCAGGACAGTCTGTGCATGGCAGACGTATCCCTTTCTGAATCTTCAGATGATCAAGTATTTTCAGGACCAAGGACTCGACAGGAAGAGAGGTAACTCCATCAGGAAGCGTGTGTTCATGTCGGCAGAGAGGACATCGAAGTTTCTTGTTCCTCCAGATCTCCCCAAGACAGGGATGACAGATGGCCTGCACACAACACGGCATACGGCGGGGAAGATGTTCCAGCTCGTCATATTCATTGAAACAAATCGGGCACTCTGTGAACTTATCTTTGACTTGGGAGACTCTGATGTACTCTGCCATGCTACCTGTTTAATAAACGATCCACAATAACTTTTCTTGCATGATGATAAAAAGTAAACTTAAAGAGGAAATAGAACGTTTTTGATAAGTTTATATTCTTAAAATTTCACTGATAATTGTAAGTTAATGGTCAATGTATGTTTTTGACAATGGCAAGAATCTCATTACATAAACCAATCATCCATAGTCAGAATACAAAGTATGAAGATTCACATAAAATCTATTGGCGGCCATTTTGTATGAACACCTTTATTCATTTAAAAAAAAAAAAAAAATCGCATTACTAAACCTTATGTAATGTAATTTAATTATTACTGCTCCAATTAATTTAAATGCATTGTCTTTCAATTTGAACCATTTATTTTCATTTTCCTGACATCACCTTATATTTCCCCTAAAAACGTGCTACTGCCCCTTTAAAGCGGACAGATCCTAAATGATTTGGTAAACCAGTTGGCTATAAATATAAAATGATAAGCAAACACTGTCAGAAAAGTATTTATATATACTTTAAATATTTGATACAGACAAAACGTTCAGATTAAACTGTTTTTAGCAATCAACAAAACTTTATGTAAGCATTCGGGAATATGTGAAGTGCTTTGAATCTGATAACCTCTACATTTATCACACATGCCTAGTGCAAGACGCCTTGTTGTCCTTCTAAATAGGTAATAGTGGAATTACAACATGCTTAAACCTTGCTAACATGAACCTGTCAAAACGTGCATCCATTTTAAGTTCAAGATTCATCTATTGATGTTTTGTTTGATATGTTAATGATATATGAGCGAAGTAGATTTTTAAAAAATCATGAACTTTTTCTTTCATTATAAAAGAACAACAAAAGTTGTTAGATTATTATAGCGACGTCCCAGGAATAAAGGAGTTATGTACTTGAGAACATTATTTTTCTTTTGCATTCCACTTCTTAATACCAATCAACAAATTTTGTGCCTGTGTGTGAAACAATATATAGTTGACAAATAAGTGCCCTTTTATCAGTAATTGGCCTACACAAACGTTTTGAAGAGGTTTTGTTGAAACATAAAATAGAATTACTTACATGGATTGTCAAATGGAATGACTAGGTGCACACTGAATTTCCCCTGGTAACAGCAGTGTTTTAGAGCAGTGAAGCCAACCTGACTGATCAAGCTAGATTAACACAGTGTGGTCCTAGCTCGGTAAGTTGAGAGGAGAACTCAAAATCGTCCAGTCACAATCGATTACGTCCTTATATATAAAACACATATCACGTGATATATATGTAAGCAATGACTGACGCACCCATTGACATTTCATATCTACGAGGGCCTACCTACAAATTCAGTGAAAACTTTTTATTCTAAAACTTTTTAATTAAAACTTTTAAAGGTGTGATTACAAGTTTTAAAGTTATATAATCAAGTTTTAAAGTTGTTTAATTCAAGTTTTAAAGTTGTATATTTAAATTTAAACTATTTTTTTAAAAGCTGTGAATTCAACAACTAAAGGGGAAATTACAACTTTTAGATATGTAATATCACCTTTTGAAAGTACAATTACAACGTCATAAGGTATATTTACAAATGTTTTAAATAAGTTGACACGTTTAAATTTGTTATGTCATTAAGATATAATATAAAATTGTAGTAACAAATTTTATACTTGAAAAAAAATAAATTCAAAAGCTGTAATTATAACTATTATACATAGAAATACAGGATTTAATTGTGATTTATTCACGTTTCAACTGTGTGTTGAAATTAAAACATAAAACCTTGAAGATTCAACCTTTAATTGAAACACCTTTTAAAGTTGAAAATACACCATAAAGGAATGATATAACAGCTTTTAAAGTTGAATATATAACAACTTGATTTTAAACTGTTTAAAGATTTAATTAATTTTTTTGACTTGATGATACACCTTTTAAAGTTGTTATCACAACTTTTAAACTTGAATATACAACAATATTTAAAACGTGTAATGATACTTTAAACAACATTTTAATTCATTTTTTTAAATGTTGTCAGTGAGTTCGGTCCTTGTCGAACATATTCACACTTGTCCTACATACGAAACCAAATACATCATGCAACAATCCATCTACTTGAGTATCGCCATCAATACAATATGAATATTCTTATACAGTGAAACCACGTATTGTTTGCAGGGATACGCATATACATGTAGTTCTTATTTCAGGTAGATATTAGTTAAGACTTATTGCAGTGTGAGATGTATGCAGTTGTTATTTGAAATTATTCAATGGATATTAGTGTATGTTACTATTTTCATCATTTGGAATCGAATAGAATTAAGTTTTTCTGAACAATGTCTTGCCTAAATTGAATATATTTCCTGTTCAATCTAAGGTGTTTTTCAGAGGGATTCAGTATGCAACTTTAAGTATTTCAATCAATAAAAGAAGAATTGATCATTGTATTGCTATTTTCATTTTAGTATCCATTCTGTATCCATTATGCTTTTGAAACTTTGACTATAAGAACACTTGATAGTTCCCAATCATCTTTTCCATCAAAATTTTCCTCCGGTTATTATCAAAAGCTTTAACATAATGTTGTTGTACGTTGTAAAGGGGCAGTAGCTTTTTTTTGATAAATTTTATATTTTAAATGTTTCATTGATAATTGTAAGTTGATGCTAAATATATCATTTTGACAGTGTAAAAAATCTCAATAAACAAACCAATCATCCATAGTCAGAAGACAAAATATGAAGATTTACATGAAATCCATTGGCGGTCATTTTGTGTGAACACCTTTAATTCATTTTGTGTAAGAAAAGGGAATGGCATGGCTAAACTTTACAATATGTATTATGATCATTACTGCTCTATTTAGTAATAGAGTGGGAAGCCTTTACGCTTCAGTGTATATGATATAATTTGGAAGGGTCAATAATCAGGGTTTAAAGGGGCAGGAACTCTTTCGTTGAAAATTTTGTATTTCAATTTTTGATAATTTTACGTAAATGCTAAATGTATTATTTTGTTAGTGTCAAAACAATCTTGTAACACAAACCAATCATCCATAGCCAGAGAAAAAATTATTAAAATTCACATTAAGTCCATTCATATACTGCCTTTTTTAGTTTAAATACATTGTCTTCCATTTGAACCATTAATTTAAATTTTCCCGACATCACCTTATATTCCCTCTTAAAACACTACTGCCCCTTTAAAAACGGATTCGGGTACGTTATTGGATAATTCTAATGAACTCTATATACTAAGTTATGGAATTATGAATAATGCATTTGAACGATGTAATGATTTGCTGATGATATTTTTTGTCCTTCTTTGAAATTCAAGGTATCCCACACAATTGTTTTCTTACTAAGTTGATTTAAACAAATCGAATCACATTCATACATAGATTTATAATTACAATTGACAATAAATTGACAATTATTGTCCTGATTTGAGACAAGTTAAATTCTGTACACTGTGTTACAAGAGCTTTGTATATTTATATATTTTATTAGATTCATATAAGGTGTATACGATAGCCCCATAAATATAAAAGGTTTTCATGAGGTAAATTGCTTAAAGAGGACAAATGATTAAACTAGTGTTATCATGTTGACAATGCATAAAGTGATCCTGGCTACACAGACATTAAATAAGAGAAGGGAGATTGTTTATCTAAATAGCAACAATATCTACACAGCATAGGTCACCAACTTGGCCTCTTAATTCCCCGGTACAGGTGTGTATTTCTTAAGTATTGTTTGTCCTCTGCAAGCTGATAAAGGTTATAAACCAATATCGAATATCTACACTTTAAAATAAATCAGACTTTGAACTGGTACTGGTAGCAATACAGATAAAACTGAAATACGTACTAGGGTTGATTTGATTCTCAGAAATATATTGTACATTCTTATGTAAATTTTAGGAATTAAAGCAGTAATACATTTTTTTTCAGATTCGAGTAGAGAGACATTAAATGTTTTATAAGACCTTATATCTTGCTTTTCATTAGTATTAATATATAAATATATAAATATACTAATAGGAAACTGCTCGTTATATCTTAAATGGTAAATACATACAAAATCTCATTAGAATAAGCTCAACTTGGCCTCTTAATTCCCCGGTACAGGTGTGTATTTCTTAATTATCATATAATGGTCAGTGTTATCTGTGCAATAAACCCATCTTGTAATCATGTTATCAGATCCCTGATAACAATGCAAATGAGGTCAAAACCCGAACTATTTTCTCAAAACTCCATGTATGTCATGCGAGTCCTAAACCGGTCTCTAAACATTGATAACGTCGTCGGGAGTTTTCAGGTTTTGTGGGTTTTTTATCAAATAAAATATCGTAACCAAAATCTGTCAAAACTTATCACGCATTCGTATTTTAGAAAAAGCTTGGTTATCGAAGCATTTCAAGTTGTTTTCATTGTGCGTTTAAAAATAAAACGATATGCAGCTAACAATATCAGCTATCGAAAAAATAGGTGCTTCAATTTTCGTGCATAACATAGGCCTAGATCGCTTTGGTCGTGTCGATTACCAACTTATCAGCATAAACAAATCATATTCTAGTGATAGTACAGATTATCTAGTAGCAGAGTAACAAACGCAACAACCTCACCTTCGCAAACAGTCGACGTTTAGTCTAAGAATACCGTAACTGAACTGGCGTAACAACAATGACAATGCAGCTTTTCTAAATGCAGTTAGAGTTACTTCCCCTGTTGTAGCGACGTTGACAACTGGTTCTTACACATTTTGTGTTATTAAAAAATACAATGTTTACTCGTGCATTGGAAATCAGACTGAAATTGTTCATAGATTGAAGGAGACGTTTCTATCACTGTGAAAAAACTCATTTCATGAAGGAATATTTCTAGACTGTTCACAACTGTACATCGCCGACAATATGACCTTCACCTTGGTTTATTGTGAAAGCAATTACTCCGCGAAATCTAGGTCAAACATATTTTTAGAAGGTATCATATTTTCGTTTAAATCGTTTTATTTCAAAATGACATTATATGATAAAGAAATTATTAACCTCATGTGTTTCCGTATCATTAATATCATATAATAGGAATAAAAATATATGTATTATGCTCGCCAAAGGCTCGCATAATACAAATTTTATTCCTATTATATGATATTAATGATACGGAAACACACTCGGTTAATAATCTCTATGTATTGTTTGTCCTCTGCAGGCTGATAAAGGCTATAAATCAATATCAAATATCTACACTTCAAAATAAATCAGACTTTGAACTGGGACTGTTAGCAATAAAGATAAAACTGAAATACGTAATAGGGTTGATTTGATTCTCGGAAATATATTGTACATTCTTATGTAAATTTTAGGAATTAAAGCAGTAACACATTTTTTTCAGATTCGAGTAGAGAGACATTAAATGTTTTATAAGACCTTATATCTTGCTTTTCATTAGTATAAATCTATAAATATATAAATATATAAATATACTAATAGGAAACTGCTCGTTATATATTCAATCTCAAATGGCAAGTTCATACAAAATCTCATTAGAATAAGCTCAACGACATGATATATGCTGCAACATATGGAGTACATTTTAATACCCGCGTAGCATAGTACAGCAGAATTGAAGAATTTACTTAATTCTCTTCAAAGGAAATCAGTTGACAACTTATTTAAGCATGTAGTAGAGTAGGCTATTTATCAATGTTTATTCTACTTACGTAACTTTCCAAACACCTTTTACTCAATTCTGATCTCCCGTCTTTTTAAGATAAGTGTTAACATTTGATCAACGCAAGCAAAGGAATATATTCAGCTTTTATCAAATAATAATGTGCAACCTTATATACATTTATATGTTCAGTGTACAGAAACGATTATCATTTAAATGATATGTCCCAGGAATACATGTAGCGAGAAGAGACCACTGATTACATTAAGAATATTACAATCTAACTACATCCTCGCTCATATATCACATTAATATATATCAAATCTCAAATGGCATATACATACATGTAAGAAATCTCACTAAAATAAAACCAATGACACGACCCAGGTTAAATCAGCACACAATTTAAAATTTGGAAATGTTCCAACAGTACTCTCAAGTACAAACAGGAAGGCAGATTTATGTTAGGTGCAAAACATTACGTTACAAAAAAGCTGACACAATCAACTATTGGCTGATTATGTTTATCAACTTACCTGAACCAACGCAACTAACCAGGATATTTTAGATTGTTTTGTTTGAAGAGTCTCCCGGAGAGTGAAATATAAAACCAGTTAATCGTGTTCGTCCCAGGTGGATTCGATTCTCGAGAATCTACTGTATATTCTTAAGGAATATATTTTCAACTTTGACCAGGGAGACACTAAGTGTTTTACATGACATTATATCTATAGCATTTTACACGTATCAAATAACATTTATATTTGTATTACGTTCACATATTAAAAAGTAGATGCCAAAACCATAGTTATAAAGTAAAACTAATAGCTCAATAGGTTAACTGCACTGCTTGAAGATTGTCTACGTAATGTAAGAAGTGCAAAATAAAAAACAGCCTCATTTATGCACAAAACCGAAGATCACATGCCTTTTTTTGCATTAGGGGTGACATTTGACCACCAAGAGACTATTGCTAGAGCAAAAGCCTATTGTGAGTAACAATTGCAATAAATATACTGATTAGTTTTGAAATGATAAACTTTACAAAAAGTTTAAACTTCTCTCTCGATTGCCACCATTGATAGAATTCGGTATGTGTTACTCTGGGTAAACAGAACTATGTCAGCTCGAACATTGATGTCCAAATAGATTTAACTAAGCTGAATAGTTTTTTCGCCTTTGCTGATCTGTCTACTTCTCCTTTCACGCATAGAAGTGTTATGAGAGCTGAAATACTGCTGACAACAGCTTACATCGTAATTCACTCACTTATTATCATGTATAATGTAAGTAAGTTCTTATTCCTAATTCTATGTCAAATCTATTATCCAATTCGTTAGGTGAAGTATCCTCTACTACTTGCACACGGTCTGACATTGGTGCATGTATGTGATGTGTGCAGTCGGGGGAATTGCGCGTTTTGTGTGTAAAGATAGATACAGAAAATTCATACAATTCATGTTCTGCGATATTACTAACTCTCTGCAATGTACTCTTTTTTTATCAATCATGTTGTTTAGAAAATATGTAGGTATTCAGGCTGAGACGAATTTGAAATACATAATAAGTGCAATATTGCATACAATTCGAAATAAACACGATATTGTCAGCAGCATCTATGGTTAATGTAACATAAATGCTTTTATTGTGTTCAAGCATTTTTTAAAAATCTGTCATCTCTTGTTGTCAGTTTAGAGATTGATATTCATTAGAAAGTTGCATCTTATAACATTGGTAGAAAACAAAAGTGGGTGCAGATATCCTAATATGAAAAACAATATGCAATAAGGCTTGTCTTCAGGTATATCAATGACACACGAGAACAAAAGAGGGGTTCACTCTGAAGCTTTATATACTTACTCTGATATATTTTCAAAGCAAAATAATTAGGACTCTCCTGTATTTTTCACCGAGGGGGGAACGTAATGGACGGACGGTGTGAAACTAAGAAAAAAATTCGTAAAATTGTTTATAATGTTAAGAACAAAACAGTGCATTAAAACAAAACTGAAACTGAAATTGAACATCCAAAAGTCGGATGTTTAAAGATAATTTTATAAGTGTTAAGAGACTCTTATCATAATCCCTATTTGTCAATGTCTAAATGTTATGAGCCTCTGCGCATGAATTTAGCTTTCTAGAGCTTTTTGAAGGAAAAGATGCCAACTCGTTTTTATGATCTGGCCCCTGTGGCCCTTATTAGCAGTCACTAAGTTACCAAATGTATGATTGTTCATACCCAGTAATGAATCTAAGGAATCTAAATCTAATTTTTCTAAGGATAGTTGTTTTAGTGGTTTTAAGGCAATGTGGGGCCGTGTTTGGGGTCATGGAGGGACCCCTTTCTCCCCGAAATACACATATAATATTTAAGAGCACGTTTTGCCCTTGTTTGTGCCATTCTTTTTGATATTGTAGCACGACTGTCCATAACAAATAGTGAGAGCAAGCTGTGTTTGCTTTGATACAATTTTAAGTATTTTTCGTTTATTTTTTTCGGTAAGAGATGTCTATCAGCTCCAGGCGTTATTCTACTTATCATATTGGAATAAGATTAAGACACAATACGAGACGGGGATAGTCTAAAGGTTTCCCAACATACAATAGCGAACTTGGCTATGTTCCAATAGTTCTCCTTAACATCGACAGAGAGGCATATTTATCTAGGTACAAAACATGACTGTATAGATGGCATAGACTACTGACGTGCACCGACACAGATATGTAATCAAATCCAAGAATGTTTGTCTCCCAGATAGTGTCACATTACATGTAGGTACATATGTAACGTGCAATCTAGGAATGATCACAATCTGCAGATTGTGAGCTCACAATCTGCAGATTGTTCGAACAATCTAGGAATATTTTTCATTCTTAGATTGTTTAAACAATCTGCAGATTGTGAGCCCTGCACAATCTGGGAATGATCACAATCTAGGAATTATTTGTGTCAAACTGACTGAGTAGCGTAGTTCATTCCCAGATTGTGAAGGGTTATAAGTGGTAATCTATCTTCATTTTATGGAGTATAGAGATCGATTCCTAGATTGTGAGGTGCTCTTGGAGCTGGTCTTGGTGTCCCTCTGGTGGGGCAGTGTGGTATATTCCTAGATTGTAAAGGTCTTTGTACGCGACTTTGAACTTAAGGAACAACTTTAAGGGACGATCCCCAGATTGTGAAGGGCTTTTAACCCGACTTTGAGTCCTACTGGTCGACTATGAGAGACGATTCCCAGATTGTGAGGAGCTTTTAACCCGACTTTGAGTCCTACTGGTCGACTATGAGAGACGATTCCCAGATTGTGAGGGGCTTTTAACCCGACTTTGAGTCCTACTGGTCGACTATGAGAGACGATTCCCAGATTGTGAGGGGCTTTTAACCCGACTTTGAGTCCTACTGGTCGACTATGAGAGACGATTCTCAGATTGTGAGGAGCTTTGAACGCGACTTTGAGACTTAATGAATAACTGTAAGGGACGATTCCCAGATTGTGAGGGGCTATGTGTGCGGCTTTGAGTCATTATAAACAAGTTTGAGAGACGATTCCTAGATTGTGAGGGGCTTTTTACGCGACTTTGAATCCCACTGATCGACTTTGAGAGACAATTCCCAGATTGTGAGGGCCTTTTTACGCGACTTTAAATCCCACTGAACGACTTTGAGAGACGATTCTCAGATTGTGAAGGGCTTTGTACGCGACTTTGAGACTTAATGAATAACTGTAAGGGACGATTCCCAGAATGTGAGGGGCATTTAACCCGACTTTGGCACTTAATGAATAACTGTAAGGGACGATTCCCAGATTGTGAGGGGCTTTTTACGCGACTTTGAATCCCACTGATCGACTTTGAGAGACGATTCTCAGATTGTGAAGGGCTTTGTACGCGACTTGGACACTTAATGAATAACTGTAAAGGACGATTCCCAGATTGTGAGGGGCATTTAACCCGACTTTGGCACTTAATGAATAACTGTAAGGGACGATTCCCAGATTGTGAGGGGCTTTTTACGCGACTTTGAATCCCACTGATCGACTTTGAGAGACGATTCTCAGATTGTGAAGGGCTTTGTACGCGACTTGGACACTTAATGAATAACTGTAAGGGACGATTCCCAGATTGTTATGGACTTTGTACGCGACTTTGACACTTAATGAATAACTGTAAGGGACGATTCCCAGATTGTGAAGGGCTTTCTACGCGACTTTGAATCCCACTGATCGACTTTGAGAGACGATTCCCAGATTGTGAGGGGCTTTTTACGCGACTTTGAATCCCACTGATCGACTTTGAGAGACGATTCTCAGATTGTGAAGGGCTATAAATAATTATACATAAGATGAAGTATAAAAGTACATATCGATTAAAGTACATGTAACGTTTCATTATAAACGTACTAAAATATACATGTACATGTCAATAAAAAGAAATATGATACATTGATTGAATTACATTAAAATGGGAAATTACAGGATAATAAATTATAGAATAACTCACAGCAGAAAGATCACAGTAAAAAGTCACAAACTATATCATATGCTGAACAAAAGTATTATACAATATCATACAAGATTAGATGTGTTTGCTTTATGCTGACAAAAAGTTAGATGGTGTTCAATACTGTAGCTCAGTATGACCTTGGCTATGATTGTAAGGTGGTTCTGTAAAATAGTAATTCCCACATCAATGCGTTTTTTTGTTTAGAAGAGTGAGAAGAATCCTCTCTATTTTCAGCTATTTATTTATTGTTGAATTTTTTGTATAGATTTATCTTAAGTCATGTAGATTAAAGAATCAAAGTTTACTTATTTACGTTGCTTTCATTTCCTGAAAAATTCGTTTACGTATTTTATTTCATAATTCCATTTAATCATCAAATGCTGTCTATATCAATCGACCAGTAAAATGTAGAAACTCTCACCTAGGATCTACACCGTCGCCAAAAATGACGAATTTTAGTGTGTTAATCAGTCCTTTGTGCTATCAACTAGAAGTGTTAAATCAATACGAACCGTGACATATTCAAAATGGACAAATATATATGTTTTGGTTTAGATGTGTGATCTAATGAAAAAATATGCTCTTGCTCTTATTAATGAGTTATAAAAATGTTGTGACATTTGATTTAAACAGTATTTAATTTCCATATAACATATACAAAATACACAACATTCAGAATATATATATAATAGGGAAAAGGATAAGTAAACAGGCAACAAATGCCTATATAAATGCTTCTCCTGAAAAACATAAAACGATTCAGATATCAAATGCATTGGTGGAAATACAAAATTTGCAATTATTCATAGAAAACTCAAATTGATATTCAACTTTGTCTACATTTGCATTTGGTACCGATTTAAAGAGAGAAATTTAAAATCGGTTTGTATCATTTATGAAATGGTATACAGATAT